>JARFIW010000307.1:5835669-6455669 GCA_036346225.1 Platerodrilus igneus | reverse complement strand
AAATTACAGAATATATTTTTTGGTTCAGTTAACAAAAAGGAGGATAATGTATGAAATTATCACCTAAATTGCTATCCTATTTATGTTGAAAATGCAGTTCGTTTGAATTAGAGCACGTTTTGCAATTAATTAAAACTCTGTGTAAAACTGTGCTTAATGTACATCTATTTATAAAGTTTAAAATCCGACTCTCTCTTTCAGTTCACTTCTGTTATGAGGCAGTTCAAATCATAAACTTCATTTGGAGCAAAAACCCATATATAAAAATCAAGTGGCGTAAGATCCGGTGATCCTGCAGGCCACATATGTTGTTCATTATTGGAAATGATATTTTGACCAAAATGTTCGGGTAAAAGGTCGCTAACTTCTCAGGTATTGTGAGCCTAGCAACGATCTTGCTGAAACTACAATTTTTGAAAATCCTCATTATTGGGTACAAATCTTCTAATAGTTGGAATTATTTGGTTTCGTAACAGTTCCGCATATCTGACACCATTAAGATTATTGTCGAAATAAAAGGGTACAATCAAACTATTGCCTAGACGACTACATTGGTTACACTACTAAAATATTTATATCATAATTCTTTACCTATGATACCATATTAAACATTAAATTCAAATCGTGTTTTCGATACTCCAATGATGCATATTATGTTTATAGAATATCCCTCAACTGGTAAACTGTGTTTCATCTGCCCATATTACTAAATCTTGGAAGTGCGACTCTTTGTCACATTTTTTGATGTACTACTTTCAAAAATGTATTCGTCTGGCATAATCTTCTCTTTTGGACAACAGCCGGTTTATATAGATGATACATTTCTTTTTTGAAAATTAGCTGGACAGTAGATTTTGGAATATCAAGTTCATGACTTATAGACACTACGGATGTGGATGGTTGTGTTATCATCTCAATTATGTTCTAAACATGTTCACGATTATTTATGCGATATTATTTCCTAGTCTGTTCAAAAGCACCCCTAAATTTGATATTTTTCCAATGCCACACAAAAGTATTACATTGCCCAGGGAGCGAGTTTTTTTTTAACTGGAAAACTTTGTATTTTGTCGAACCCTTACTGTTCCAAAGCAAGATAGGGATCTTTAACATGTGTGACAACACACACACAGGACCTTCATTTATCTCTCATCTGAACAAGGGCGTATTTTTGTGAAAAATGCTGACCTAACATTTTTCAAGCAGACCGTGTCAGGATTCGAACCCAGAACCTTGGGCATAATAGTCACATGTATACTAACTACGCCACAAAGGCACCTTTTTAGAAGTACCACAATTTAGTAATTTTTATGCGGTTGTCATCTTTTAGGATACAATTCTAAATATCTTACAGATGCCGTGATAGCATTCCAAAAAGATTGCAAATAAGTGCTTAGCATTTCACGTTTCTTCGTTTGAAAATATACCATTTAAAATTATTTATTTATTCTTTTATTTAAAATTACAACACAGCGCACACTACAACTTACAGTAAATAAAAATTGATTTGAGTTTTAAAATTTGCTTGACATCTGTAATTTAATTGTTTGTTTTGTCAGGTACAACTGCCTACTATTATAAAATGATATCGATAACTCTGATAGCATAACTAAAAACTGATGCAAGAAGATTTCTGAAAATAAAACCTATTATGTACTTTTTCAACATCAGAAAACAAATTTTTGCTGTGTTGGTGTCACTATAAGTTTAAAAACAATTCAGAATAGTTTTTGATTTTTTTATAAGCATATAGCACATCATTGAAAATGTAATTTTAAGACCTATAACATTCAGTTAAAATCCTAAACGACAGCCACCATAAGAACAAAAGTTGTCGGCGGTTCTTTGAAAATAAAAGTAAACCAATTGAATGTTTATGCCAAAACACTCCTCTTAAAAAAATAATGTACATGCCTGGCGAAAGTACATTTTATGGTTCGCATTCTATCCTAAAAAAAAAATACGAAATTTTTATTTATTTCGAATATCTCAGAAACCAAACAACATATGCCAATTTTGTAAACAGCTTTAAACTTTACAGAGATTTCTCCAAACATTTCCCCATTTAACCCAATCGCTATTTCATAAAACACACAAAATCACAATGTACACTCAAAATTTAGACATACTGTATGAATAACTGATTGTGGGAGATTTAAAAAAGATCCCATGATTAAAAGAATTACAAAATTTGTTCATTCTTCAAAAAAATTAGACATCTTGTAATTTCAATTTCGTCCATGCAGTATTCTCCAGTAATACCGATCAAGGTCATTTGTATAAATTTTTACTTTAGAAGTGATATCTTCTCTCGAACACACATTCAACATTTTTGATGCGTAGCCATTAATTTTTCTTTCTGCACTGTGAAATATTGACATTGTATATTGCCATCAACGAGCAGTTTTCCTCTCCATTCAGTGCACTTTTCTGAGCACACGAATTCTTAAAGTTTTCATATATTAAATTGTGCATAAACTTTAATTTTTAAGAAACAATTTTTATGTAGGTACTTTTGCAGCCTTATTAACAATTTGAGTACGGTCCATGACTAAATCTTGTTTACGACTGTGAATGAGAGAATAATTATTGTTAAAACATTTTGATTATTAAATAGAAACCATGGTTAACAACTTATTGTAAATGCCTAAGCCTACATTAAATAACTCTTTGGTTCTTATTTGAATTCTAAATTTAATTAAAAACTTTTTTTAAAGATTTATTGTTAGAGAAAGCATAACGTACATATTACAGAACGAAGGGATTCACCATGTCTAACTTTTAGTCTTCGCTTTGTTCAAGCTGCAAACCAATCCTGACACAGAATACATATTTACCTCGTTTACTACATAATATACTATTAATGTTATCAAAAAATTTCCATGCATTATAATATTTTATACTTTTATGATGGCATATATTTAATATCTACATTATTGACGAGCAGGAGTCGAGAGATTACAGTAAATTAGGTTGTAATGATGTGTAACTTAGTGTGCAAAGTTTTTTACTCAGATAAAACTACTCACAATATGTTAGGCACTTAAGCAATTAAGAGTAATTATATTTTGTTAGAAGAAACATTTTGTAGTTAGAATGACATGTAAGCGTGCCTATATAAAAGATAGATAAAACTGCCATTCATGTATACAAATAAGCTTGGAATATCAATATTTTTTATACTAAATATAAAAACCTTTTTTTCTACGATTGCCTACAAAAAGCACAACTTTCCGATAGGATATACATTCAACGAAAACTCAGATCCGTCACTAGTGAGAGAAAATCACATAGCATTAGCTTTCGTCTCGTGACAAAAATACAAATTGATGCATCTGTTGAAATATAAACCGTCTTGTTTAATATTTTAGGTGTTTATAATTGTTAATAATAAAGTATAAGGATGTTTATTAAAATCTAAATGCATTTGCTTAACATTTATTACATTAAAAGCAAAATGAAATTATAAAAATATGGTAAAATTCAAACAACCCATATCAAGTTGCCTAGTGTCAGTTGTTTATTTAAAGTTTTATGTTTAACCTTAATTATTCAGAAATGTCAGCTTCAGTTCATCTTAAACTTGTTGATAGTTATTCGTGTTTTTCATGATGTCCAATTCAGAAAGTGATATAAATATAATCGGTACTTCTCCAGAAATAGTAACTAAAGCTGAAGAAACCTCTTCAGATTTGTTACCAGTAAAAACGAAAAAGAGATACTACAAAATCTATGTCAAATTTATGAGCTGGAGAATTAAAAATAATGTAAATTTATTTTTGGAAACTGTGCTACTTGCATATTTTGGAAAATTGTATAGAAGTTTCAAGCCATCGATGTTATGGTCTGTGTTCGATGCTGATAACTACACTATCTATTAATAATGATATCGATATCAGTACATATCCAAAGTTACGTTCCCTTGTGAAAAGAAAATCTGATTGTTTTAGAAGTCAGAAATTCAAAATGTTTTCTTCAGAAGATATAAACACTTTTTTAGAATGCACGAGATTCCAACTATTTAAATAACAAAGGTAACAAAATTATTATTTTTATTTTAAATACTTAATGCATACTAATCTTTGTATGTAGCCTTAGTTTTTGGAATATCTGGCACTTATCACTGCCACGAATTAAAAGATTTAACAGTAAACGATATAAAGGATACTGGAAGTACTCTCTTAGTTAAAATACGTAATACAAAAACAAAGATTCCGCGTTCTTTTCATATATCTGAACCCTTCTGTAATGCTGTTAGTGGATGCAGGAAGCGACGCTTCAGTTAAAAAATAATGGGGTTGGAAATCTAGTAATGTTGCAGAAGGATATGTTGATAAATCAACCAACAGTAAAAATCAAATACAGGCCAAAATTTTAGTCTGTACAAAATAGGGAAACAACTTGGACCATGTAATTATTCACTTCGTCAACTAGAATGACATTTAATAGAACAAATGGTCAATAAACAAGAGGCTTGATTGTGATACTCGCAAAATTCTGAACAATTGTTCAAATATAACCATCAACCGATATTTATATCACAAATGATTTTTGTTTAACATTGAAGTAACAGTTTAACTTTTTGCTACTTTTAATACAAAATAATGCCTTTGTTTATGTTTTTTTTTCAATTTAGTAATATGACATAACTGGAATCGTAGAAAAAGTATAGTGTTTTACTTATCAAAAATTATTTTTGAAGATCACGAATTACCATCCTCAGCTTTGCCTTGGTTGGTAGATTGATCTCTTCTTCAAAAAAATGTTATTTTTATCACTTGTTAAACAATATACTATTATCCATGATATTGAATAATTCCTTTTATCAAATATAATTTATAACTATCAGTTGTGATAGAAATATGAAACATTTATCCTAATCATTTAATACGAATATGTCACTGCAAAAAACTGCACTAACATCCCATACAATCAGCTTCCACTAAGAAATAAATACTGTTAAGACCCATATTAATGTATTGAAAATAATGTAAATTAAGAATAACAAATGCAAATTAATAAAAGTTTCTACAAATATAGTTAACAATTTAATTATATTTCCATAATTTTATTTCACCATCATCACTGCAGGAAGCTAGAAGACCGGGAACTACTGGATTCCATTGAACACAATTTACATCCTGGCCATGTGATTTTTCCAAGGAACTTACCAGATTAAATGTTGGTTGATGAGAATCTGAATTGTCATCTTCTTTAAAAATTCGTATTACATCATCTCCACAAGCTGTAGCAAGAAGACCAGTTAGATGACACCAAGTAATATCATAAATGGTTCTTGTATGATAGCCAGCTATAGTACAAACACATTTCCATGTGGATTCATTACCAGAAGTTACAATTCCTTCAGGATTATTTGGAAGATATTCCTTCCAAATCTTTACAGTCGTATCGTCACTACATGTAGCTAGGCGGGTACCTGTTTTATCAAAGGCTAAACTCCAAACAGTTGATTCATGAGATAATAATGTTGCTATACATATCCAATCATTATCTGCTGGATCTTCTCTGAACAATTTTACTGTATTATCATATGAAGCTGATGCCAATATTTCATCGCTAGGATGCCAAATGACCTGTAAAATAAAACTTCAATAAAAAGAACAAACTGAATATTTAATTCTTTTACCCTTTTTACATCTTGGGTGTGTGCATTTAAAACAGCTGCACATTCATATTCATCCTCTTCTGCTACCTCCCATACCCACACAGATTTATCTCTACTACAAGTTGCCAGTAAATGCCCAGACTTCGACCATGCTACACTTTTAACTTCATTTTCATGACCTTCTAAAGTAGCATTACACTCAAATTCACCAGATTTTTTGTCCCATATAGCTGTTGTCGCATCAAAGCTAGCTGATGCCAAAAAATTACCACATTGAGACCACGAAACTGCACGAATTGTACGCTTATGACCATCGGCAAGAACTATTTTGTTAACCCACTTATTACCCTCCTTCGCCCATACTCTTATGGTTTTGTCCTCACCACAGGATGCTAATGCATCACCTTGGGGGTGCCAATTTACATTCCAAACGCGACCGATGTGCTTAGATAATGTTTGATGTAATTCTAGTTTACCCATTTAAGATTTATAGCAAACAAAGTATACTACAAAATATAATAAGCAAATAGTCCCTAAGAAATCGATTATAGTACAACTTACCTTGTTTGGTATAAGCTGGAATTTGTTATCAAAGAAAAATAAAGCAAGCCAATCACTTAACCATGCACTTAACCTCAAATCAACTTAAATTGTATAGCTATAGATTATATACGGATGAGATTCCACAAGGTCCAATATGTTTATATTAATATTTCACCTTAGATGCGCTATAACCAATTGTGAGTAGATAGAAGTTTATTACAATGCTATAAACAAGCAACCGTTTCCGTTGTTGTATATATACAATCTGTGGATACGTTTGATTATATTCAGATTTGTTCTTCTGTTTAATACTAACATAATATAATGAAATCCTTATTTAATTTCAATTAAAATGACAAATTGCACGGATTGAGATGATTTTCACTAAAAATTGGCATAAAATTATAAGCGATTGCTGTAATCCTATGTAAATATACACGAAAGAAGCATAAGCGTGGAACTCCAATAAAATTTTGCATATATAAAGTTATTTCCAGTTAGTGACAGCAATGATGAGACAGGCACCTTTTTTCTGAGCGAGTAGTACACTAAATATTTTGAAAAGAGTCTACTGCAAAAGTGCCTTAAGGGTGTTAGTAAGAGGTTTTCTTCATAAACGAAGTCCGTGGTTGAAAATAGAAAGAATTAATGGCAAAGATAATTGAAAAAATATTGGGCGACGATTTGGCTAGCTGGAGTAAGGAGCGCGGTGGCATGAAGGCGGCGTCGCCGTGGATCAATGTAGTAAGCGTAAGACTACGGATCCCAAGGTCCCGGGTTCAAATCCCGACACGGCCGACTGCTTGAAAAATGGCAGGTGAGCATTTTTCACAAATATTACGCCCTCGTTCGGATGAGAGGTTAAATGGAGGTCCCGTGTGTGAGTGTTGTCACGCACGTTAAAGATCCCTACCTTGCCTGGAACGGCAAGGGTTCGGCAAAATTCTAAATTTCCAGGCAACAAAAAACTCGCCTCCTGGCCAATGTAGTACCTTCGGGTGGAGCATTGGAAATGTAAATGAACGGTGGCATGAAGGCGGGAGCTAGGGAGCGGGATAATAAGGAAACATTTTTACAAGAACGAGGGCGCTATCTCTGCAAGAAAGAAAGTAAAGAAGGAAGTTAAGGCCCGTAATTTTCACACTATAGGGGTGGGTTAATGTAATAGTTTAAACGGTGCACAGGCTAACTTACAGTGGTGCGAGCTCGTTCCTGTAAAAGGAAAATAAAACCCATCTGGGGAATACAGCTTGACAAAATTCTATTTCTACTTCCAAACAAATCACTTAGAGAGGCCTTTTCAATTTTGATTTATATACATTAAAACTTTGGGAGTCAATTTAACGCGTCAAAATCACTATCACTCGGAAGGTGGGTGTTCTTAGTGGATTCCTCTTATTACGTACTGATGAAAGCATTCGATGGAATCCCTTTTACAAAATTCAAAACACCCACCCTACTTGATACAAAACAATGAAACAACTCACTACCTTACCTAATCTCGTTACAACATAATATTGTTTGACATGGTCAATCTTAGCGAAAGATAAAAAGAAACTAAACATTTACCATTTTTATAACGGGCCAAGTATACGCTTTTAAAATAAAATTTACTGATTTCTAAATTTGCCCTATTTAATTTACTTTCATTAGATAACATTAATCATTAAATTCTAAGTAATCTTTCTACAATGTGCTTTCAAATGTCCTTTTTACAAAATTCGGTTAAATGATCCTAAAGAAAACATCATGGGTAGTCCTTATGATTTCAATATTGTATAGACTTCACTGCTACCGTCTTAATCAATATCACAATATGAAATGACGGGCAATTCTGCAAGCTTCCTACTATACTCAACTTACTGTGTCAATATCCATCAGAGATTAACTCTCAGGAAGTTCATCCAGCCATATGCGGTTGACTACATAGCTACACCTGACGGATATTCAACTTCAACGGGTTATAGAACAAAATCTTTGACATTTTAAAAAACTAAAATAAAATTAATCAACATATTAAAGTTTTATGCAAGTTATCAAAAACCGAAACTAATTCCTTACCTTCGAGTCTGTTCTTGCTGAAACAACCAGTTTCTAAGTAGATGCAATGCGCTATAAATTCCTGTATAAGAAATAATTCAAATACCAAAAGAAAAATAATTTGAAAATAGTAATAATTTTTAATAACTTCATCATACTCAACAGAAATTTTATGAACATTAGTAAGAAATTTCAAAACTAAAAAAATTATACGGTAGGAGATAACATTACTTTACATGCTATTTTAAAAATCAAACATATACTATTATTTATAAGATTGAATACTTTGTTATGGCATGCGCATTTCGCTTACACAAATGTTTACAACTCTGAAAGTTTAGTTAATATGCCAAAGTTGCTGCATTCATTAGTTTAAAAAAAGTGTTAAATCAATAAAGTCATGTCTAAGCAAAAATTTAAATAACTCGAGATTTGGTCAAAAACGGGTAATTTCAGCATGCACATTTCACCAAAAGCGATATTTTTAAATAAATTATAACACAATTATAAGCACTAATATCTTTTTAAACTAAATTCTTAACCATGTGTCTATTAACAACACTAAACACTACTATTTATTTATTACACTTTTGTCTATTTATGTATTCGACAAGTTGTCGGTACAATACACATTTTTCACATAATACAGATTTATATTTACTAAAAACCTTCAGAACGTAACGAACAACTAACTATATACGAGATGATTTATATACGACATTCTGATATAGTCTAACTCTGTACTTCAGCATCAGTCTTATTTATACACTCTGGTATGTGCTCAAACCTTCTCGGTTCCTGGAGAATATACATTGCTTACGGCGCTTGTGTGTTTGACGGGTTGCCTAATAGTAGCCCGTAACACTGCCCCCTCTTTAAAACCGTTACGTCTCGTAACTGTAAATACATTTTGACGCCAATTCGATGACTGATACCGGTATCGGCAGCTATCTCCTCTGGTGCATCCACCGCTTTGTTGGAAATAACAGTCAACACTCTTTTCTTGGTCTTGGTAGGCAACCAGTTGATAGCAACAAACAAGAACCTGGACGTTGGTTCCCTGGAAAATTACTTCTAGCATATTTCGGACTATCCTCCAATCTAAGCGATCCAGTCCACAGCCTAGCTTAGGCACCGCTGGATCTCGTTACTCCATTTTCCATCATCTGAGCCTTAAGATTCAGCAAAGCCTCCCATAGATGTCCATAACTAGGTTTCTGCAATGAAGAATTTTTGGTGACCGGATAGTAAACATAACGATTTTTATCCTAAAGAACCAAAGCTTTTTTTACAGTTGGCTGCTGTTGTACTAATTCATCCACACATCCAAACTTTTTCTTGAAAACAACAGCTATTCCTCTTGACATTTGCAGGTCCTGAGCTATGCAATGTGCAATGGAATACTCTTCTGGTGCTCTAAACAGATCTTGCTGTTTTTCAACAACAACGCCAAATCTCGCCTTAGAGGAACCACCACACGCCGCCATGAAACTCTCAAAATCTACATTTGGCTCACGATTAATAACTCTTAGCACATCATTCTCATTACTCAAGTCCCTCCGGTTGTTGCCAGCATAAGATGTTAAACAGTCAAAGTGTACCACTTTCGGTTTACCACGGGGAGATCTTCTGATCCGGTACACTACATCATTGATTCTTTTTAACACTTCGTACGGGCCTTCCCATTGTTTTTGTAGTCTTAGCGACAATCCACGTTTTCTTTGTGGATGGTACAATCACACTAAATCTCCAGGTTGGTAACCACCTTCTTGTGCTCTCGTGTCATATTGTGATTTCATTCGATCGCTTGCTGCCTGGATATTCTTTCGGACGTTTTCGTGAATGCTATTTGATCTTTCACGAAGCTTACTAACGTAATCTTCACCTGCGATCTCTTCTCCAGGTTTAAATCCAAACTGAAGATCACATGGTAGCCGCAATTCACATCCTAACATCACGCAAGCGGGCAAGTATCCTGTGCTGTCATGTTCCGAAGATCGGTACGCCAGTAGGAACAAATGTAAATATTGGTCCCAGTCTCGTTGATGTTCAGAGACAACTTTGGCTAGGTACCTTCCTGACGTCCTGTTTATTCTTTCAACCATTCCATCCGATTGGGGATGAAGTGGCGTGGTTCTAGTATTCCTGATTCCAAGATGCTTGCAGATGTTTTGAAACAACGCTGATTCGAAGTTCCGACCTTGATCGGAGTGTAATTCCAACGGAACTCCAAAGCGACAAAACAATTCCCTCACTAGTACATCTGCAACCGTCTCGGCTTTTTGATTAGGTATAGCATACGCCTTCAGCCATTTGGTAAAATAATCCATTGCAACCAAGATGTATTTATTTTGTTTCTCTGATTCAGGAAACGGACCAGCTATATCAATGGCCACCCTCTCAAAAAGATTCACCACGTTATACTGTCTCATTGGGGCTTTCCGTTTTGTGACCGGGCATTTGCAGAGGCACACAACTCACATTTCCGGCACCACTATTTCACATCTTCTTTGCAGTTAACCCAATAGAATCTTTCTCTCACTCTTTCGAGAGTTCTTTTCACGCCAAAGTGTCCTCTGGAAATACTATCGTGTAAGTGCTGCAACACTTCCGACACTCTGCTTCTCGGCACTATCACTTGAAGTCTCTCAGTGCCATCTTCTCATTCCAGGCGTCGTTTCAAGATTCTATTTTCAATCACCAAGGAGTCCCACTGTGCCCAGTATGCCTTCAGGCTCCTACTTGAAATACTAATTTCTTCCCAAGCTGGTCGTTGTCCTCTACTTTTCCACTCAATAATACGTCCCACTTCGACGTCATTCTTTTGGTCTTCTCGTATTCTTTCGGGTTGCCAAGCATCATCGGTTACCATCATTCTATGGATGACACTTATTTTCTCTTCCATCTTGGAGCAATGATTGCAGTCTACCGGACAAGGTCTGCTTTACAGAGCGTCTGCATTCCGATGGCTAGTTCCTACACAATGATCTGTGTCAAAATCATATTCCTGCAGCCGCTCTATCCACCTTGCAACTTGCCCTTCAGGATTTCGAAACTGCAGTAACCATTTTAGTGCAGCATGGTCTGTTCTCAGCAGTGATTTGGTTGGTACAACCAACTCTGTTGTTTTGAAGAGTAAAGCATTTGATCAAGTATTTTTTAGTCGTTCTAAACGAAACTATATTCACTGAACCGCTTGTAGATTGTTAACCAACTACAAAAATTAGTTGACTTAAATTTGTTTGCTTGAACGCATAAAAACAGTTGGTTAATAGAAGAATGCAAAATTCAATTTCATTGAACAATAGTCGTATTTAATACAAACTAATATTACCAACAAATTTCATATTTTAGTCCAATACTACTTTGATGTTGAAAAAAATCCATTTTAGTTAAATGAATGGTGGAATAGGTGTCAAATCAACTCTTTTTGTAACAAATTTAACATTCAAACAAACGTACTATAGGTTGTTGATTTAAATAAACTATGATGGCGAAATCAAACGTCGCGGTTATTTGTTGAACCCAACCGTTTTTAGTAAGTGTCCGATGTTCTTGGACAACTGTGTATTGGACGAACGGCGCGCGCACATTAAATCTTTAATATACTGCTACCCTTCGACTGTCACACGTTAACATGTCGTCAAGCGTTACTTCACATTGTTTATTGTGTTAGTTTCAATAAAACTATGCCAACCAAGTATAAAAATACATAGAAGATAAATTTAGTTTGTTGTGCTGTGTTCAAACAAAATCAGTTTTATAAAATTTAAGTTGCAAAATAACATTATTTATCAGTGAAGGCTAAACTAAAAATTATGCACGATGGACTAGAGTTAATGTAACATTCAAGGTGATTTGATTCAATATCCAACTTGATAATGTGACTGAATGAAGTTATTTTAAATCAATTTTTTTTTAAAATCTGTTAGGGATGAACAAACTCATTTGTTGAGTGCCAAGTTGAATTAAAAAAATTGATTAAAATAACTTTATTAAGTCGGAATTAATCAAGCTGCATATTGAATCAAAACACCTTGGATGTTTAAACTAATTCTATTTCTAAACAATGTAGAACGCGACGAAATGATTGATGTGACTGCTAAATGTTTCAATTGAACACAATAAAAGTTTGATTAAACCAAAAATGTTATTACTTCAACCCTTATTAGCCACTTGGCTTAATAATTATTAACTGTGCTCAACATATGGGTTAGTTAAATCCATGTATACTGAATTTAAACCAATGACGCTTTTTGGTTAGTGGAAAAATTTAAACAGTTTGTTTTAATGCTGCAAACCCTTTCAAGTACTAAACTCGTGGTTTGATAAAATTAATGTGTATTTGCTTCAATGATTTTTGTTTGTAAGTGGGATATTCAACGTGTTGATTTAACATAACAGTATATTTGATAAAAATTAAATAATTCAATTCGAACCCACAAGTAATTGAAGGAACGTTACCAATCAATCAAGTTACATTAATGGCCATTTGAGTAAATGCCATAATTATCATGGTACAAATTTAGGTTTGTTTGCTTCAAAATCGGTTTTGCAACATTTTATTATGTTCTATTTAATGCATGTAGATCATTGTTTATATAAAAACCAAAATTCTAATTGAATCAACTAATTTTCAGTTGAAGCAACAAAATCCTTTTCTCAGTGCACCAACTGTCTTCGAAACCTTGGAATTTTGAACGATACAAACAAACAATTACTACGCAAATTCTCGTTTAGCTTCACAACGGATCTTATGTTCGCAGAATTCTAGCCTCCACTCAATAAGTTTAGCGTCTAAAACACGCCCCCATCATTAATGTCGTCTCACTCTAACCTACATATGAACATTTTCTCTTTCTTACTTTGTACTCACATCCTATTTCATATCTCGACCACGAGTTAGCTCTATCCCAGTGTATCATGCCTTTTACATCCTCTATACTTTTTACATCAGGTTTGCAGGTTCGTTTATCCCTAACATAACATTTATCCCCTTTAAACAATCTTAAAACTATCGTCTGTCACCCTTCTATTGTAACGAATACAATTATCTGCTTCATAAATACACGTTTTTGTTCTAAATATTTATTTAACAAATATCCATTATTAGATAGAAAATATTAAATTTTGATAGTAACAATATATTACCAATTCATACGTAGAGCTCCACCTATATTTAAAGACTCGAAGTAAAATTTAAGATTTCTTCTATCTGTATGTGTATTGATACAATATTCCCTTTCTGCGCGTGCTTGGATAATAAAATTGCCTCGTAACCAAAGTTCATCATTTTCCATCCGAATGTAATCAGCGAAGCATGTGTTGAAACGTGGACTAGCAGGTTTGAAAAAATATGCTGCCCCAAAAAGAGGTGCAATGGTGTCGACGGATACCATAACCTCGATTAGTTGTTGTATCGACCTAGAGTGACCAAGAAATATAACTACGGTAGGTGAATAATTTTCAAGTTTACATCCAAATCATTTTTCTCGTTTCTATTCAGCGCAAGTCAAACAAGTAAAAAATGTTTATACAGTATTGAAACACAAGTAAAAGTTAACAAATAATATCGAAACAAATTTCAAGTCCAATTTTGAAACACAAATTTTATAGTATTGGAACGCAAATTTTATGTAAGCATGTAATGTATCAAATTGTTGAGCGATAAATCTTTTGTATATAATTGTTATGGAACACAGAAGCACTATTAGTTGTTGGTTGTATTGAAAGTACAAAGTATTAAATGTTGCTATGCAAGATGGTGGAAGTTTCTGCAGATGTTGTTTTGTATAGAAGTCAAGCCCGTGCATGTGCAGTTCGCGCGCATCTGCTTTTGTAAGATGGTAAGATGGTTGACGAACTTGGCGCCTAACAGATTGTTTGTGGTGAGTCATCCCCAATTTTAGATCAATTTTCATTTCATGGAACCATTACTTAAAATGTACAAATAATTTTTGTAAATTTTATATGTTATTTAAATTGGTACACGAAATTTGTTGTAAAATTTATATGGCCATTTAAATTAGACACGTAATATCTTATTCAAATTTAATAGTTGGATATTTCATAAATGCTCTTAAAAACACAAAGAAATTTCTATATGATAATTTTTGAATTTGCAAGGTTATACTAAAATGTATTCGTAACTAAACACGCGACACGTTGATATTTGTTTGTCACATTATAAAATATAATTTTTTGGCAGTACACCTGAAGTATAGTTTAATTCAAACAATAAATGTTTTTGACTTTTGATTCCATCAATTAAATCAATTAAAAATGTAGTTCTGTGATCTACCGAAAGTCAGAGCATTTAATCTATTAATTGTAAACCCGAAAAGGATCCTATTCCAGGTATCATATATAAATTGTAGAATAATAATGAAAACACTATAAATAAATTTTCAATTATAAAATTCATATAAACAATCAGAGACTAATACTAGACCTTAATAAAAGTAAGTATCTCGAAAATTTCAGCACGTATAAAATTGTATAAATGATATATATATATATATATATATATATATATATATATATATATATTCTTCTGCCTACTACTTTTACTTTTGCTTGTTTACTCCAAACAAAATTTGCTACACGACTTTTGTCGTCGCCCCTATTTTGTTATTCAATAAATGACTTCTATTTGAGGTGCTTTAGCAACGTTTGGTTGGTTATCTATTTACTGTTTACTATATATTATGCCTCGACTATATGAAACCTTAATCTCAGGGTGTTCACCTTACTCACTGTGAGTTCAATCGTGAGTAGATGTGCACTACCCAACCAAACTGCACACTCGTTTGTTTTACCACTTTTTTAATGCACTGATTTACTATATATGCCAAATTTTAACAGATCAAAGTTGCTTGGTGCCAAATTAATTTATGTATACTATTTATGACTTTAATTTTGACGTTTTAAGATATTCACGGTACTTACCTGAATTATACCGCGCTGAAGGCCTTCTTTTAAACTGCTGGCTCAAGATCGTATTCACCGTACGCACCTTCACAAGGATTCTCAATCGTAGTCCACTTGCGTATCGCCTCCAGGTGTTCTTAACCAATTTCGTTGACCCCAAATCTGAAATAATTTTACCCCAATTTAGAATTTAAAAAAAAACCGTTATATCTACTTCCCCTGCGTTAATTCTTCCTTGTAATCTACTGCTCTCCTGTTTCCCTACTTCGTATTCCAATTAATCCTCTCCTTGCTCAATCCAAATCAATCCAGCCGTCCTATTTTAAATCAATCCTTTCCTGCTATTTCTATAATATCCACACGATGTCCTTACTGCCGTTAATCTGCTCAAATCACTCCAAAAATTATCAATATCGTCGTTGCCTTCTATATCCACTCAAATCTCCTACTGCCGTTTAACCAAATCTAACAAAACCAACACCAATCTTGCTCAAACCTAAATAATCGTCGCTTTTCCCGTCGCACTATTAACCACTCCAAATCTTCTTTAATACTCGTTGCCTTTATACTTTCGATGCTTCTTATTACTCTCACTTTACTAAATTATACTCTTTAATTCTCAAAAACTTTTATTTCAATAAATATTTGTACAACTTTTAACGCAGGTTTTGTAAAACACGTCTTTATCTGAACATAATCGAAATTAGCATTTTTATTTATTTCGCTTAGCGATAAGATCAACAACCTTAGCTTACTTGAATTACAATTCTAAAACATACAACATCCAATATCAATTCGTCTTTCTTTTCGTGTCCAAAATACCTTCACTACAGTCTTTATAATATTCTTAATTTCTACTATTGGTCCAAAAACACTTCACAATTCTCCAATAACCTTTTATATTTCTATTCACTTTTAATTTTGATTTTACAATTCGTCCAAAAGTTGATTCTATTAAAAGAAAAGCCAAAATAATTTACACACGACCTGGACGCTTTGTTGGTTGCAGATATCCATAAATGCGTTCGGCTTTCCGACGGCAAATGTACTTTCACTGGCTCATAAAATATCAACTCAGTATAAAACCTTAAGTACCGTGCATTGTATCAACGTCATAAAGTCATGTTGTCTACCTTCTGGCACATATGTTTCAAACTAAAATGGTACATACTTTAGCATATGTAAAGTACAGCAAAATATAGTTTTTTAAATTATTAGATCTGATATATTAATCCTATTGTTTGGCATACTCCCCTATTAACACAAATCTACCCTTAGAAGCCTTGTACCCCCCCCCTTACATAATATTGGCCCCACTGATTTTTAATGAAATTGGAAATTTCGTATGTTTTCTCTTCCCTGGTGTGCAAAAATTTCTAATTTTATTTAAAATCACTCTTTCGTTGTTTCATTTCAATTTGGCAACCCCTATTCGCCTTTCTCTCACATCTATCATACTACGCTATATTCTAACCTATACTATAAACGACAATAACAAAAAAAAACAAAAACTAAACTTTCCGTTACATGAACTACATTATAACCTATCCTACTAAACCCTCTTCCTGTACTACTCTATATGGGTATAAATTCTCCAAGTGAAAACGCCCGCGATATCCCCCTGTCATATTATCTAGCTCAAACGTATTTCCTTCAGCAAAAATACGCGTGATCTTGTACGGCCCTTCATAAGGAAACAACAACTTCGCGCAAATGTTTCTGTCGCGGTTTGAAACCCTTAATCGTTTTACTACTACCAGATCCCCTATTCCAAAAGTCGTTCTTTTTTTAATTTTCCTACACCTTCGCTCGATGTCCCTACGCTGCATCCTTTCAATTCTACGCCTAGCACTGCCTAACAGCTCTGTTATGTCTTGTATCTCGACTTCCTCCCTCCATGGTCTAGCTGGTACAATCCTTCGCATCAATGTTACCGGACATGTTTTCGTAACCGAACTCGGTACGCTATTCATAAAATTTTCTATTTGTGGCAGATATCTAATCCATCTGTCGTGATGCTCCTGTGTCGCCAATCGTAGATATTTTATTACCTCTCGTATATAACGTTCGCATGGATTAGCTTTCGGATGCCGTATGCTGCTAAATGATACTTTAATATTTGCCCTATTTAACCCGTTCCTGAATCTTTGATTGTTGAAATACGTCGCGTTGTCTACCAAAATCCTTTCCATCTTCCCGACCTGGCTTTCAAATTCTCCAATCAACTGCAATGCATGCACCGTGTTACTTCGTCTTGCCGGAAATAATTTGACAAATTTAGAAAAAACGTCTACCATCACCAATATGTGTCGATACCCCTGTTCACTCGTAATCAGGTTGCTTAAATAATCAATCGCCACCAATTCTAATGACCCATTTACGCTCACGTTCATCGGCGTATTCTGCAACACCACGTTCTTGTCTTTACCTAGAATACAAATTTCACACCGATTTATCCTTTCTTTAATCACCGTGATATCATTTCTTGCATAAAACGCCTCTCTAAATACCAAAAATGTTTTTCTAATACCTATATGTCCGAATTTTAAATGAATTTCGTCTATAATTTCAACAGCCACGTCTCTTGATAACACTACCAACTCTGCATCCCCTATCCTTTTTACCACAAACTGCCCTACGA
This sequence comes from Platerodrilus igneus, assembly GCA_036346225.1. Taxonomy (NCBI): domain Eukaryota; kingdom Metazoa; phylum Arthropoda; class Insecta; order Coleoptera; family Lycidae; genus Platerodrilus; species Platerodrilus igneus. The sequence goes on along the minus strand of JARFIW010000307.1, from coordinate 6,437,889 downwards.
TGGTAAATCCCCGGTACTCTTCCATATTTTCTCTCGTTAGTTTCTCGCGTATCGAGCTCACCTCACTGTGCCTCTGCGTCTCTATAAGCTTGGCGTTTGTCCACCGACCAACATCCCTGAACTCCTGCAAAGCAATTAAACAACCCTTTACGTTTTGATTCGATTCCACCTGCGGTCTGCTTAGAAAATCCGCCGTCACATTCTCCTTTCCTGGTTTATGCTTAATATCAAAGTCGTATTCCTGTAACACCAATGCCCACCTATACAACCTACTGTTTAGAAACTCCTTTTTCTTCATGAACGTTACCACCGTGTTGTCGGATTCTATTAAAAATTTCTTACCTAACAAATAAAAACGCAACTTTTTCACTGCATATACTATGGCCAACATCTCCTTCTCTGCCGTCGCATACCTGGTTTCGCAGTCTTTTAATACCCTGGAAATGAAAACAATTGGTACCTCAGCTCCATCCTGAATCTGCACCAACTCGGCCCCTGATTGCATATTTCGACGCATCCGTCCTCAAAATAAAATCGTCTTTAAAATTTGGATATTTTAACGCTAACTCTGTATAAAACGCACCTTTTAAATCCTGGAACGCCTTCTCTCGTTCAGCAGTCCATTTCCATCTCTCTTTTTTCTTTAACAAACTCACTAACGGCACACACAATTCAGAATACCTCGGTATAAACCGTTTGTAATAATTTAGAACCCCTAAAAATCCTCGCAATCCTCTCACATTCTTTGGTTGCGCAATATTTTTCAACTCGTCCAATCTTTTATTGCAAATTTTCATCCCTTGTTCGCTAATTTCAAACCCTAAATACGTAACCTTGCTCTTAAACAACTCGCATTTCTCTACGTTCAGCTTCAAACCCCCTTCGTCCAGTCGTTGGATCACCTTTTCTAAATGCTCCAGGTGTTCTTGCTCGTTCCTTGAAAAAATCAACAAATCATCCACATAATGCGAACAGAAACATTCATATTCGTTAAACAGCTTCTGCATAGCCCTTACAAGTGCTGCTGAAGAACTACTTAAACCAAACGGAACTACAGAAAACATATAAATCTCGCCTTCGATACTAAATCCCGTAAACTTTTTACTGTCTTCATGCAACGGAATTAACCAAAACAAATTTTTTAAATCTAATTTACTGAAAATCTTCATTTCATATACTTTATACAACAAATTATCCAACCCTTGTGGTTGTTCGTACTGCGGTTTCGTAATCGCATTCAACTTCCTCGCATCCAAACAAATCCTTATATCCCTTTTGTTGGGTTTTGGTACAATAACTACTGGGTTCACATATGGAGTTTTCGCTGGTTCGATAATACCCTCTTTAACATTTTGTCTATCTCTATTTTAACCCTATTTCTTATGGCAAACGGAATTGGATACACCCTTGTATTAAAACCGCTGTCTTCCGTGACCTCCAACTTATGCATATACCGCCTCGCAAATCTTGGCTCTTCATTAAACAAGCCTATATATTTATTAAACAAATCCTAGCTTCATCTTAATTTCATTACTCACTTTCCTATCTGTTCATCATTAATTAATCTCGCAAACATATTACATAATCGCACTTCAATCCGTCCATAATTATCCTCTTTAATCATTCCTAATCCTGTACTATCTATATCATTTCCATTCCTATTTTCTGAACTAACCGTAGGCACCACCCATAACCTATCTTTATCAAATATCCTAATTGACCTATCCTTTCCATCTATATTCAACCCAAAATCGTCTATAAAATCCATACCCAATATGAAGTCTAGCTGTAACCCCTTTGTAATTAAAAACTCTGCATCACCTGCTTCTTTATTTCCTATATATATCGGTACACGGATAACATTATAAATCGTCGTTAGCTTTTTGTTCATCGCTGACCATAAATTAACCCCATCAATTGTTCCTATTCGTCCCTTTAAAAATTCTCCATGTTTGACTACCACACTCTCATTTACCAGCGACAACTGTGAACCACTATCAACTAAAGCAACATATACACAATCCCTTAAACTAATATTTATAAACAACAAATTCTTTTATTAAAAATGTAACTGTTTAACAATAAATCCCTTATACTATAACACACGTCAATATTTACTCCTAAGCGGTCGGTCGTCCAAAAATTCGCGTTTTTTTTTTGTTCCTGTGGCGTCTCGTGAATCTGCACCACCTCAATCCTATCTGGGTCCGTTGTAATTGCGCTCGTCGTCATATGCTGGACGTTTACGTCCCTGTCCGTCCGGCTGTTTCCATTTTGTATTCCGCCCCCAGTAATCCGGCCGTCACCCTCGTGGTTGCCGTACTGGTATCTGTTTTGTCCATTGTATCCATTATCCCTGTGATCCCTATTGTAATACGGTCGTCTATGTACCTCGTGTCCCCAATGATTCCGATGTCCGTGGTTAAAGTTGTCCTGTCTGTAATTTGGTCTGTTTTCGTGGTACGGTTGTCGTCGGCTGTCTTCCCTATAACCCCTGTTTTGCTTCCAATAGTTCGTCCGCGTTTTCGCCTCCAGTGCTGTCGCTAAATCAAAGTTTCTCATTACCCCTAAGAATTCCCTCAACGTCTTGACATTTTGTACCACTACCACCTTTGTAACTTCCGATTCCATATGTCCTGCTAGTAGTAGTACAATGTCGTCCTCGCCCAATTTCGGTGTCAAGTGTTGTGCCTGATTAAACTTGTCAATCGCGTATTCTTCGCGTGTGCCGTGAGTCCTGCTGTAATGTCCGGTAATTAAATTCGTCCTTATGTCAGTCTGGTGTGTATTGCTCCAAAATTGTTCTATAAAAAATCGTCTAAAATCATCGTACGTGTCGTATTGTTTTCGAATGATGTTATGCCATTTTTCGGCGTTGCCCGTCAAAGTTGCCCCCACGATCTGTAGTTTTGTTCTCTCGTTTTCAGTCCCTACGATTTCGTCTAGTCGGTCTAAGAACCCCATGGGCTGTTCTGTCCTACGTCCCTCAAACTTCGGTAATGCGTCCCGGTTTAATGTAACGTGCTGTCCGTAGTCTAGTCCAACGCGCCTCCTTTCTAGGTCGTCTAATTTTTCTTGTATCTGTCTAACGTCATGTCCTACCCTGGTTTCTAATACCGTGACTTTGTCGTCAAGTTTTCGTCCAGTTGCGTCCTACCGTGCACATTTTCGTTTTGTATCGTCTCTAAAGTTTGTCCTAGATTTCTGTAGTTGGTCATATGTGTTTTGTCGCATGTTTGTATCTCTGTATTTAAATTCGAAAACTCGCTAATCATCGTTTCTTCCACTGTGTCTACACGTGTCTTAATTTCCGTTCTTAGGTCCGTCCGTGTCGCGTTCAAATCTCCCTGAAAATGTACCCGTGTGTGTTCCAACTTGTCGTCAACCCTGTCTACTTGTTGTTGGACCTCTGTCCGCATGTCGTCCTTTACAATCTGTATTTGTGTTAGTAAATAGTCCTGCGTATAGTTCATTTTTGCCGTCAGTTCCGCGTGCGCCGTCCTAAACTCGTTCCTTAGCTCGTTATGTGATTCCGTAATTCTATCTGTCAACTCTGTCTTAACGGTTCTTAGTTCCGTATGTGTCTCTGTAATTTTATCTGTCAGTTCCGTATGTGATTCCGTAATTTTGTTTGTCAACTCGATCTTTAATTCTGTGTGTGACTCTTCAAATTTTTTCGTTAAATTCGTTTGTAGATCCGTGTGAGAAGTTTCCATTTTGTTAGTTAAATTCATCAGGAGTCGTATTATGTCCTGGTTCCCTGCAGTTTCTGTCTCCTTAACCTCCGGTACCGTCACCTGGTCCGTATCCATGCTTGTCACCTCCAGCTCTGTCTGCCTCACGTCCGTCTCCTGTATGTCGCCCCCTGCGTCAAGCTCTATGTCTTGTGTCCCTAATTCCATTTCAACACCGTATATCCGTCCCGATCTCGTGATCCTTTTCGTGTCCGCGTCCGTCATCTCTGCTTCCTAGTTTTGAACTCGTTTTCTATAAAATAAATAAAGAAAAAAAAAACTGCGGGCCCCACCTAATCTCGGGATCCCGTATTCTACTCTCTTTCACTCTAATACTTTTCTAGCCTTTTTCTCGAGCCTCACGTTGGGTTTGCCACCTTCTTCTGCCTACTACATTTACTTTTGCTTGTTTACTCCAAACAAAATTTGCTACACGACTTTTGTCGTCGCCCCTATTTTGTTATTCAATAAATGACTTCTATTTGAGGTGCTTTAGCAACGTTTGGTTGGTTATCTATTTACTGTTTACTATATATTATGCCTCGACTATATGAAACCTTAATCTCAGGGTGTTCACCTTACTCACTGTGAGTTCAATCGTGAGTAGATGTGCACTACCCAACCAAACTGCACACTCGTTTGTTTTACCACTTTTTTAATGCACTGATTTACTATATATGCCAAATTTTAACAGATCAAAGTTGCTTGGTGCCAAATTAATTTATGTATACTATTTATGACTTTAATTTTGACGTTTTAAGATATTCACGGTACTTACCTGAATTATACCGCGCTGAAGGCCTTCTTTAAACTGCTGGCTCAAGATCGTATTCACCGTACGCACCTTCACAAGGATTCTCAATCGTAGTCCACTTGCGTATCGCCTCCAGGTGTTCTTAACCAATTTCGTTGACCCCAAATCTGAAATAATTTTACCCCAATTTAGAATTTAAAAAAAAAACCGTTATATCTACTTCCCCTGCGTTAATTCTTCCTCGTAATCTACTGCTCTCCTGTTTCCCTACTTCGTATTCCAATTAATCCTCTCCTTGCTCAATCCAAATCAATCCAGCCGTCCTATTTTAAATCAATCCTTTCCTGCTATTTCTATAATATCCACACGATGTCCTTACTGCCGTTAATCTGCTCAAATCACTCCAAAAATTATCAATATCGTCGTTGCCTTCTATATCCACTCAAATCTCCTACTGCCGTTTAACCAAATCTACCCAAAACCAACACCAATCTTGCTCAAACCTAAATAATCGTCGCTTTTCCCGTCGCACTATTAACCACTCCAAATCTTCTTTAATACTCGTTGCCTTTATACTTTCGATGCTTCTTATTACTCTCACTTTACTAAATTATACTCTTTAATTCTCAAAAACTTTTATTTCAATAAATATTTGTACAACTTTTAACGCAGGTTTTGTAAAACACGTCTTTATCTGAACATAATCGAAATTAGCATTTTTATTTATTTCGCTTAGCGATAAGATCAACAACCTTAGCTTACTTGAATTACAATTCTAAAACATACAACATCCAATAACAATTCGTCTTTCTTTTCGTGTCCAAAATACCTTCACTACAGTCTTTATAATATTCTTAATTTCTACTATTGGTCCAAAAACACTTCACAATTCTCCAATAACCTTTATATTTCTATTCACTTTTAATTTTGATTTTACAATTCGTCCAAAAGTTGATTCTATTAAAAGAAAAGCCAAAATAATTTACACGACCTGGACGCTTTGTTGGTTGCAGATATCCATAAATGCGTTCGGCTTTCGACGGCAAATGTACTTTCACTGGCTCATAAAATATCAACTCAGTATAAAACCTTAAGTACCGTGCATTGTATCAACGTCATAAAGTCATGTTGTCTACCTTCTGGCACATATGTTTCAAACTAAAATGGTACATACTTTAGCATATGTAAAGTACAGCAAAATATAGTTTTTTAAATTATTAGATCTGATATATTAATCCTATTGTTTGGCATACTCCCCTATTAACACAAATCTACCCTTAGAAGCCTTGTACCCCCCTACATAATAATATATATATATATATATATATATATATATATATATATTTGGTAAATCAATAGAAAGAGTACTAAGTTGTCTTAAAGCTTTCTTTCATTGAAGTCATCAATAATTTTTCTATAGAAGCAAACAACCATATTTATGAAATTTTTGTAGAGAAGAAAGGTATATTATTGGTGTTAAGTTTAAAAATTTTTTTTGAAGTATAATTTTTACTAGTTGATCCTTCTATAATTTATTTTTTTTGTGATAAAGTGACTAGGCTCTAATGTAGCCCTAGTTCAAAAATGTTTAGAAGTGATTAAATTTTTAGATAATACGAGATCGTCGTTCCCATTCCAGTTTGCAGAGTCATAAGTAAGTATTATTTTTCTATGTTTTACTCGTCAAGGAAATTTTTTTTCTTTTTGAAGATTTTAGTATCTGATCTTTGGATTGATTCTTATTATAATAATTATTAAGATACGGTGGCGTCCATTAAAAATTCTTTTATTATTGTATACCATCCTACGACCCTAGTTCATAGCTCTGTCCTAAGTTGAAGAAGCTTAGCTGACTGGAAGATATCTTTAGAGGGTCTTTTTTTACTCAAAGCCATTTACCATCCTCTTGACCCTGGGCTTAAACCTTAAACAGGAACCCCTCATAATCTATTGAGGCTCTGCCACCTATAAGGTAGAGTAAACACACAATATATAAATCCATAGAGAAAAAGTAGGTAACACTATATGTGAAATCTAATAATCTATCTCCGTTCCTCATATGCAAGTTTTATCCGTCCTTGCAGAAACCAAACACTTCCACATATACAAAATACCCTCATCTTACTCTTATAAATGCGTAATCTAATACTTTTTCTCTCTCTCATTAACAGCTGGTCTATAGCCTTCTATACAATATTTCTCACTCAACTTTTGAAACGATGTCTATACAAATATGCGGCATCTCACTGGTATCTATAAACTTTATTCTTTCCTTGTCGCACAGTATCTTTCAAAGTCAAACAAACCCTTAACATATGATATCTTTTATCCCACTCTAATGTATGCTAAAAATAATCTTTCCCTATCTTATATCGATCCTTGCCTTTTAATCAGCTCACTTCCATTCGTAGGATAGACATGTTATTTGAGCACGTTCTGTTACGGTTGAAATTTTCACGACGACTTTTGATTTTTAGCAGTGTATTAAATAGTTAATTCTTTCCGTATTAGATTGTACATACTTTAATATTGATAGCGCGTTATCAGGTACGAGTTTGCAAACCAGCTTTAGTGGTATCATCTTGACACAATTCTTCATTTGAATCGTACACTTTTAATTTATGCTTTGGGTGCGTATATATGCCCGCCTTCGTTGAAGGGATTTTAGCGAATTAATTTGAAAGGAAATTATTCTGAGGTAATTGAATATAATTTTCCTTATTGCCTAATTGGGATTACGGCGATTCAAAAAGTTGAGTCCTCGACTGCTATTTGGTAACCACCTGTTACACATTTTGTTTGTTTGCACATTGAACCCGATTGTGGATCGGTAAGTAAGCCGCGATTTTACTGACTGTAATTAGGGGATTATATTTTAGGGTTCTAGTTCTAATTGTAGTTCAAGTTTTACTTCAGTTCCATTCAAGATTTATGTTCTACGTTTTGTTCCACGTGCTACACTCCACGTTGTACGTTCTGCTATTCTATGTTCTAGTACCGTTGTAACCTGTATGTTGAATTTCGATTTCTAGATGTGGCATCTGTAATTAAAAGGAGAAGATGTATACAAGTAAGGATCCAGTAGACCCATGCGAGATAATTGGTGGCGATATTCTACCTGCCCGCGCCATTTGAGCTGGAACATCGTCATCCACATCAGCAGTTGGTGAGTCCGTTCCATATCTTATTTTTATCATCGCAACCGTTTGGTTGAGTTTGCATGCTGGTGAATTACATTGTAACATTATTGGGTTTACTATAATAGGGTTGAGTTCTAATTTAGGGTGTTGAACATTGCATATTCACAACACTTAATAGAGTATGTAAAACTAAGCCAACGACCCGCCTATTATTATTACAGGTATTATTGCAGATACTCTCAGTACTTAAGGGTTATACTGCTAGGATCCTAGTGCAACCCCTTATTTGCGTAATAGTCCTTTTAAACCGGCCGTATGGTCGCAAATTTATGTTGCCTTGTTGGCTGTGTTACTATTTGATTTTAAAGTAAAATTTGAATTAATCAACCGATGTATTGGTATGTGTATCACTAGAGTTGCACCATAACAAGTGGGTAAGTCTAGTTATTAATTAAATTATAGTATATGTGTTTATTGTTATTAATTTGATATATTCTTGTATAGTAAATGTATTGAAAAGCTATGAGGTCTACATTACTGTGTGTCAACGTATGTTAGCTGGATTGTTTGCTGTGTGGGTATTATTTGTGATCGTTAGGAATTTCCTATCTCAGTTCCGTCGGAGCCCAGCTGTTAGAGTTAGGTGGCGCTCATTTTTGGTAAGAGGTTTGGTTGATGGTTTACCCCACTCCCCGCCTCGGTACTGGGTTAGCTCAGGGTACATTGAAGCTGATTGCTCCGACTGCCCGATAAGCATTTACCTTGCTTAACCTCATTAGCGATTTTAGTGTAAATTAGAATTCAATTTGAAATCCCCACCTTGCTCGTTTTCGTTGTATTGCGAGCGCCACGTCCCGTTATATTGGTCGCCCAACGTGGTAGGCCGTTTGTCTTACATATTTTGATTGTTCAATGTAATTGGCCTGTTGTTTGATTGAATTATTGTCTGTTGTACATACGAGGTACAAGTAGAAATTGTGTTGAATTTCGAAAGTTGTTATTGGTAATTGATATGAATGTAAACCGGCTATTATCGGATGAACTTAATTACGAATTAAAGATACGTGGTCTTTGTATAACCAAAGGCAGTGTTGATAATAAGCGCAAGTTACTAAGAGACCTATTACTAGAAGGTATTACGTGTGAATTAATACCTAATGATAATTTAAATATTTCAGCAGGTACGGAGCTTGCTATTTGCTTAGCCAAGCTTAACGACATAGACTTTGACTTAAACAATTTTAATTATTCCAACCAAGTAAATGAATTTAAACGGATATTTACGCGACTTGTACATGTTGATAACCGATTACAACGAATTACTTGCTCGAACGAAGATGAAATAAGCCGAAAAAGTGATCTGATAAATAAATGTTTGACTTTAAAAAAATTTCTAACAGAAATTCAGAATAAAGCCGCTGTAACAAGACAAGTGTCAATTGAAACGTCCTTAATTGATTTAGGTATACCACAAAATAGTTCTGGCCATGTTTTAGATGAGCCCAATCTATTACTACCTGAAGTAACACATGTTAACAACATGAGTTTAAATGACGATAATCCCTTTATTGAACCAGTAAGAATTACACATTCAAGCCCAATACGGCGAAATATCTCGGACACTAATAAAAGCTACCTCCCATTATACAAATGGAATTGCACTTTTGATGGTTCGACTAGCGTTAATGATTTCCTACAGCGCGTAGAAGAGCTATGCAACTCGCGCGGTATATCGAAACATAACCTTTTTAGTTCTGTAATCGAACTGCTCCATGGCCAAGCACTTATCTGGTACAGAGCAAACAAACATACAATTAATTCATGGCAAGACTTAGAAATCCGATTACGCCAAGCATTCCTACCTTATGATTATGAGTTTACCCTCCAAGAAGAGATTCGATCACGGACGCAAGGCGCCGATGAAAGAACCGTTATATTCATCTCGGTGATGGAAAATATGTTTAGCCGATTACGCCACCCTCCACCCGAGGATAGTAAAGTTCAATTAATTAGACGCAACTTGTTACCACATATTCAAGCGCGATTAGCATTACACCCCATACGTACTATAGCTGAATTAACGGAATTAGGACAAACTGTTGAGGAAACATTAATGAGAGCAAAGCAATACCGTCCTCCCCCGTCCAACGCACAAGGTTTACTCGAACCTGACTTAGCCTACCATAAAACAAAACACAAAGCTGTTTTATGCCCTATAGAGGACAGTAGTCCCAAGTATGTCGAAGTGAAACCTAACCTGACTAATACCAATCCGTTTTTAGATTATGAGTTATCCGACACACCTACTCGATCCGTAAACCCGTTTCAACCTAGCTTGTCTGCAATTAAGTGTTGGAATTGCGACAAGGAAGGGCACCCGTTTCGACTATGCCCTCAACCAAAAAGATTACGCTGCTTTAAATGTGGTAATGCTAATTTCACAGTACGAAATTGTCCGCAATGTTCGGAAAACGGACGATTGAGCCGCCGATAGATCGGTCCGCGTGCTCTGTGTCGCCCCCAAACCCGATCGATTTGTCTAAAGTAAATAAATTTAATAAGAAACTCAATCCCACCATCCAAGCCAATCTTAACTTTGTTTTGGCAAGTGTCATAGACGACGAACGCCCTTATCTTAAGTGAATATATATGGTATAGCTATGCTCGGTTTACTCGACAGTGGAGCATCCCGTACCATATTAGGTCAAACGGGCTACGATAAGCTCCGAAAACTAAATATGAAACTCCTACCGAGTGACATTACATCATGCCGTGTTGCGAATGGTCAAATTTGTAACATTATTGGCACTTATAATCTGCCAATTAAATTAGAAAACAAAGTTGTTTGCATTAAAGTTCTGGTGATTCCGTCTATCCCGGACCCATTGATTCTTGGTACCGACTTTTGGTTTAGTATGGGCGTAGTACCCGACTTACGTCACGGCTTGTGGCAATTTTCTTCGGTCACGCCTACCCTATCTAGTATACAATCGAATGATAAACTTAACCCGGAACAAACTGCACTTTTAAATTTGACTATTGAACAATTGTTCAAAGAGATGCCTGACACATTAGGTTGCACTCACATGGTAGAACATCTGATAAGAACGAATGCCGAACCTATAAAGCAAAGGTTTTACCCTTTGTCACCTGCTCTTAAAAAATTGTAAACTCCCAACTGGACGCTATGTTAGAATAAGGTGTAGTTAGTCCTTCCTCTAGTCCTTGGTCGTCCCCTGTTGTTATGGCCAAGAAGAAAGACGGTAGTTATCGATTTTGCGTTGACTATCGTAAAGTAAACAAAGTCACCGAACGCGATGCCTACCCTTTACCTTTAGTTTCAGCGACCCTCGACAAACTACGAGATGCCAAGTACCTTACTTCCATAGACATTAAGAGTGCATACTGGCAAGTGCCTGTAGCCGAAACGTCCCGCCCGATTACCGCTTTTAGCGTCCCGGATAGAGGCCTCTTTGAGTTCAACCGAATGCCTTTCGGTTTGCATAACAGCCCTGCCACTTGGCAGCGACTTATCGACCGCGTTATTGGTCTCGACCTCGATTCCTACGTGTACGTCTATCTTGACGATTTGGTTATAGCCACAAATGATTTTAATAAACATCTTGAAGTAACTAAAGAAATTTTCAGTCGTTTAAGATCGGCTGGTTTGACTGTAGCTCGGGAAAAATGCCACTTTTGTAGACCCGAAATCAAATATCTGGGATATGTTGTTGATCAAGATGGTTTACATGTCGACCCGAGAAAGTCTCGGCTATTTTAGACCTCCCTCAACCCAGCAACGTTTCTGAAGTTCGCCGCTTCCTAGGCCTTTGCGGCTGGTACCGTCGTTTCCTACCGAATTTCTCTACGGTAGTGACTCCAATAAATAAATTGATGCGAAAAGGCCACAAATTTTTATGGACTGATGAATGCGAATTCGCATTTACCGAAATCAAAAATTTTCTTGTGTCAGCTCCTATTATGAGTTGTCCCAATTTTGAATTGCCGTTTACAATTCAAACCGATGCCAGTGATTATGGCTTGGGCGCTGTTTTGTCCCAACTTCATCCCGATGGCGAAAAAGTTATAAGTTATATTAGTAGATCTTTAAGTCCTAGCGAGCGGAAATTTACCGCTACTGAAAAAGAATGTCTTGCTGTAGTGTGGGCTATTGGCAAGTTCAGGTCTTATATTGAAGGATCCCATTTCACTATTGTTACGGACCATTTTGCTTTACTCTGGCTAGATAATTTAAAGGACCCTGCCGGTCGCTTAGCGCGCTGGAGTGTCCGTTTGCAACAATTCAGTTTCGATATTGTTCATCGTCGTGGCAAAGACAACGTTGTCCGCGACGCTTTATCCCGTTGTGTACCTATTGTTAATGAGGTCAAGGTTCTTAGTAACCCGGAACCGTATTTCAAAGGGATAAAAGATCGTTGGTTCCACAAGATGTGTGATCGTGTTTTAAATAAACCCCTTAATTTTACCGCATGGCGATTTGACGGGGCAAATTTATTTAAGAAGTGTAAAATCCCTTATCCTGATCTAGAATCGGCTACTTCTGAGTGGAAGATCGTAGTCCCCAAATCACCTAGGTTAGATATTGTGAGGAGTAACCATGATGAACCTACTTCCGGCCATTTAGGCATTTTTAAGACATACCATAGGATTACTTCTAAGTATTATTGGCCGAAGGCCAAAAGCGATGTTGCGAAATATGTGCGCAATTGCCAAACTTGCATTGCTAGCAAGGTTGAACAGAAGCCACCTGCTGGTTATCTGTTAGGTCGTCCGAAGGTCTCCAGACCTTGGGAACTTATTTTTGTAGATATCGTTGGACCTTTTCCTAGGTCTACTTCCGGATATAAGTATGTGTTGAGTGTAAAGGACTATTTAAGTAAATTTTGTATTTTCTTACCCATGAGAGAGGCTACTTCATCTAAGCTTGCTGAATTATTAGAGGATCATGTGTTATTGTTATTTGGTGTCCCTCGTACCGTGGTTTGCGACAATGGCAACCAATTTCAGGGCAGACAGTTCAAAAATTTGATGAATGCTTACTGTGTTAAGGTTAGCCATACTGCAAATTATCATCCTCAGCCGAATGCCGCCGAGCGACAGCATCGCTCTCTCAAGACTATATTGATTTCTTTTATTAAAGACAACCAGCGCAAGTGGGCGTCATTGCTTCAGAAGGCTGCTTGTGCAATTCGTACTTCGAGACATGAGGCTACTAATCTCACCCCATTTTTCGTGAATTTTGGTCATGAGATGCATCATAGTGGCGATAGTCACGACTTACCAACGGTCCCTATAGAGAATGGAGTAGAGCAAGATCCCGTGCTTCCTGGGGATCGCCCCCCAATTTTTGACAAAGTGTTTAAAGATATTCGTGCTCGTCTAGATAAAGTATTTGAACGTAGCAAAAAGGTGTGACTTACGACGTCGTCCCGATCGCTATGTTGTTGGTCAGAAAGTATGGCATAGAAATTTCGTGCAATCGAATGCCGCCGAATATTTTTCAAGTAAACTTGCACCCAAATATGTCGGCCCTTTTATTGTGTCCGAATGCGTTTCACCGTGGACCTATCAGTTAGAATCTGCTGAAGGTCGTAAGGTTGGTGTTTGGCATGCCAAGGATTTGCGTCCTGATCCTTGACTATGTTTGTGAGTTCTTTTGTTGTTGTTGTTGTTGTTTTTTGTTGTCCATTCTGGAGTTTGAATTTCAGTATTTGGGAAATATTACGTTGTACTGTTCGACAATTGTTGGATCTGTTCCCTGTGCTGGACTTCGAGTGACTTGATTGCCTACAGTTGCTTGGAGGCGAAGAAGTTTCGGATTCGATGTCTCGATATGTTTGTGCGTGGGTTCGAACCCCACCATAGGTTAATCATTTTTGGGTAAGATGGGGATGTTACGGTTGAAATTTTCACGACGACTTTTGATTTTTAGCAGTGTATTAAATAGTTAATTCTTTCCGTATTAGATTGTACATACTTTAATATTGATAGCGCGTTATCAGGTACGAGTTTGCAAACCAGCTTTAGTGGTATCATCTTGACACAATTCTTCATTTGAATCGTACACTTTTAATTTATGCTTTGGGTGCGTATATATGCCCGCCTTCGTTGAAGGGATTTTAGCGAATTAATTTGAAAGGAAATTATTCTGAGGTAATTGAATATAATTTTCCTTATTGCCTAATTGGGATTACGGCGATTCAAAAAGTTGAGTCCTCGACTGCTATTTGGTAACCACCTGTTACACATTTTGTTTGTTTGCACATTGAACCCGTTTGTGGATCGGTAAGTAAGCCGCGATTTTACTGACTGTAATTAGGGGATTATATTTTAGGGTTCTAGTTCTAATTGTAGTTCAAGTTTTACTTCAGTTCCATTCAAGATTTATGTTCTACGTTTTGTTCCACGTGCTACACTCCACGTTGTACGTTCTGCTATTCTATGTTCTAGTACCGTTGTAACCTGTATGTTGAATTTCGAGTTCTAGATGTGGCATCTGTAATTAAAAGGAGAAGATGTATACAAGTAAGGATCCAGTAGACCCATGCGAGATAATTGGTGGCGATATTCTACCTGCCCGCGCCATTTGAGCTGGAACATCGTCATCTACATCAGCAGTTGGTGAGTCCGTTCCATATCTTATTTTTATCATCGCAACCGTTTGGTTGACTTTGCATGCTGGTGAATTACATTGTAACATTATTGGGTTTACTCTAATAGGGTTGAGTTCTAATTTAGGGTGTTGAACATTGCATATTCACAACACTTAATAGAGTATGTAAAACTAAGCCAACGACCCGCCTATTATTATTACAGGTATTATTGCAGATACTCTCAGTACTTAAGGGTTATACTGCTAGGATCCTAGTGCAACCCCTTATTTGCGTAATAGTCTTTTTAAACCGGCCGTATGGTCGCAAATTTATGTTGCCTTGTTGGCTGTGTTACTATTTGATTTTAAAGTAAAATTTGAAATAATCAACCGATGTATTGGTATGTGTATCACTAGAGTTGCACCATAACAAGTGGGTAAGTCCAGTTATTAATTAAATTATAGTATATGTGTTTATTGTTATTAATTTGATATATTCTTGTATAGTAAATGTATTGAATAGCTATGAGGTCTACATTACTGTGTGTCAACGTATGTTAGCTGGATTGTATGCTGTGTGGGTATTATTTGTGATCGTTAGGAATTTTCTATCTCAGTTCCGTCGGAGCCCAGCTGTTAGAGTTAGGTGGCGCTCATTTTTGGCAAGAGGTTTGGTTGATGGTTTACCCCACTCCCCGCCTAGGTACTGGGTTAGCTCAGGGTACATTGAAGCTGATTGCTCCGACTGCCCCGATAAGCATTTACCTTGCTTACCTCATTAGCGATTTTAGTGTAAATTAGAATTCAGTTTGAAATCCCCCCCTTGCTCGTTTTCGTTGTATTGCGAGCGCCACGTCCCGTTATAGTTCTCCGCGAAATGTAGCAACGGTTATCTTGTTTACAACACTATTTAGAAAACTTTCAATACCTCCACACTATCGAGAAATCCTTGAAATAAACTGTAGTAGTTTATTTCAAGGCTGACCTCAAACCCATTAAAAACATTTAATATTACTAGAAGGTCATTATCTTTAATATACAGGGTGAGTTTTTAGTGTGGCAACAGTCGATAACTCCGTTATTATAAAAGCTACGTGAACCAAATTTTTAGGCATATTAGGCATACCTAAAGTGCACATTTTAAAAATATTTGGAAGCATACAGGGTGTTTCATAATTCCAGGGCATATTAAACTTATATTTTTTAAATGGAACACCCTATATATTATTACATTTTTGAAAAGCCCATAAAAGAGCTTTAATTTAATATAAAATTATATCTGTCTATTCCTTTTAGTTTTTGAGATATTCAACTGTTTTTAGAAAAAATGACCCTGATTAGATACATTGCCACTGCACTAATACACAACTTATGTTAATTTTCAAGATGCAGAAAATTTTACTATATACCATAATATATTTGTAATTATCACTTTTTTGAAATTTCTTCACAGTATACAGGGTGTGTCAGGTTTCGCAAAATGCAATTTTCAAAATTTTTTTTAAATGGCACCCTACCAATTTTATTGCTACAATGGATAGTTCATTAAGTGTCCTTTCATTTTGTTAAGCATTCCCTATACCTAAATCCATTACTTTCTGAGATATTTTTGATTTTCTTCAAATTTTAAAAATGTTTTTAATTTACATAACTAAAAATAACTTACTATTGGAGAATATTATAAAACGATTAATACATGTTGATTAACAATTAACTACTCTTATCCAATAACAATTTTCACTAAAGATATAACATCTACAATAATACGCTATCAACAGAATTCTGCCAGATCAACAATATGCATTTTATAGAAAATGTTCAAACAGGAAAGCCTGCCGCTTTGAAAAATATAACAATTACAATCAAAATGTCATTTAGGTTTATTAATTGTAGTGTGTTGTCATTTAACAGGATATCTCTGTTGGTATATTCTTGATGCAAGTAGGAAATTTCTTAAACTTACTCCCAATACCCAAATCATATTTATTTGTTCTTCCACTGTAAAATTCATTTTGAAAACTTTTTCAAAGATTACATTTAAAACAGAACTGATAATGTGCTAAATGACAACACCACACTACTACAATTAATATGACATTTTAATTGTAATTGTTATTTTTTTCAAAGCCTGCCTGATTTCCTGTTTGAACATTTTTTATAAAATGCATATTGTTAATCTGGCAGAATTCTGTTGATAGCGTATTATTGTAAGATGTTATATCTTTAGTAAAATTTTCTGCATCTTGAAAATTAACATAAGTTGTGTATTAGTGCAGTGGCAATGTATCTAATCAGGGTCATTTTTTCTAAAAACAGTTGAATATCTCAAAAACTAAAAGGAATAGACAGATACAATTTAATATCAAATTAAAGCTCTTTTCATGGGCTTTCCAAAAATGTAATAATATATAGGGTGTTCTATTTAAAAAAATATAAGTTTAATATGCCCTGGAATTATGAAACACTCTGTATGCTTCTAAATATTTTTAAAATGTGCACTTTAGGCATATCTAATATGCCTCCAAATTTGGTTTACGTAGCTTTTATAATAACGGACGCAGGAACCCGCCAAAGGTCAGCTTGAATCCGTTCTACCTTCAAAGCTAACAGAACAAATTCCTAGATCACATTACGCCAACACGCACGCCAGGATTGAGGATATTCTGCCATCAGCTCGCTCTAATTTCTACCAATCAAGCACGTCGCCCGTATGTCCAGCATCTCAATCTACCAACCGCAGGGTACCGAAGCATGGAAATCCTACCCCAGTCACCGTCGCTAGGTTTCGCATTGTTTTCAGCGTAATGATGGACATGGTCCCTTACACAACACTAGATCCAGGTCTTCGTCCTGAGGACACAAAATTCAATTCTTTAACTTAGAAATGCCTTCTGCAACTTTACAAACTAAAGTGCTTTCAGTGTTAAAAGACATTTGCAATAATTACCTACACAAAAACTTTTGTGTATATTTTCTTTGTGCGTCATGCTTTCAATGCATAATCAGTTCGTATTTTTAACCTGTAAATACATGTTATCTCAGGTGCTACGAATCATTAACAAGGTGACCCCAGACAAACCAAAGCGCCACATATTTTTACATTTGTAAGCTCTTCTAACTCTTGAGACACACAGTTCATTGCATGCAGTCTATAAACCCATTTGCTTAAGACCGTTTTTGTGTACTCCTCCCTCGTACAATAACCTTATCAATGTTCATTGACTTCATAAGAAACTGTTCAATGATCATGTCGGGTCAGGTTCCGCGGCTAAATTTATTATTGCGCCGAATAATGAAGCATCCATCAGTAAACCATATGAAAACAGTGGTTTCCATCATCTGCCATAGTTTTATCATATCTTGGAGATATAAATTCCAAGATTTAGAATATTTAAAATATTATTTAACGTCTTTAAGGAGTGCATATTATTTGTTACAACTTTGTCGATTGAATTATCTCCAAAACGATTGTTTTCATGAAAAAAAAGTTAAAGGATCTTTTTCATAGAAAATTTTCAAAGCTATAAAATTTGTAACATTTTTTCTGTAAAATCAACCGTTAAGTAGAAATTCGCGAGAAACGATTTTTCGCAACCTTTGAGTACGAGTAAAATTATTTTGAAGAAGACAGGCAATGGTATATCTACGGTCTGAATTTGCAATAGAGCTTATTTAAAAGCCGCTAAACTACAAGGAGATTGGAAATAACAAATGACCTACTCACTATAATATTAGCGATCCTAAGGAAGTATAGTAGAATTTATTTAAGAAGAGCCTGTACGTCATCATGCGCACACTGCTAAAACGGTGTCAGATTATTCCATTGTTTATAAATAGGCGTGTTCGTTCAGCATATCAGTGGTGTAGATAATTTGCTGTTAAATGTTTATTAATATTTGTGACTGACATTCTATATTTATTTCTTACGCTTTCATAGTGTTTTTTTCTGTTTCTTTGTGTTGTATGCATTGCTTATTCGCGTATTCGTCATGTAAATTTAAACCACCAACAAAGAAAACTTGATTTTAGAATATTTACTTTATGGAGTTTGATAAAAATTATTAAATTCGCTACGCCACTGACTTTTAAGGTTTGCGCATATATCAAATGACGTACAGGTTCTTCTTAAATAAATTCTACTCTACTACATCTAATGTTACTGGGGATCTCGGTCTGCAGAAGCTAACGCGCTTCTAGTTTAACGGTGACAATTTTGTCTGGAGATGGGCAGTTGGTTATTTTACAAAGAGACTGTGGCCGCTTTCGCTGTGGTTGGAGCTAAGCAGACTGGTGCATTTCTCTTTGCAAAACAAAGCTCTTGAATTATGAGGGAATCATAGTGTATTAATATATACAAAACAATTCCCATATGCCCTCTATACTCGACTGTAAGCAACTAACTATCAGAAACTTATCACGGTAAACCATTCCAGTACATCCCCGGGCAAATGGAATAAAGTTATTAATAACACTTACCCTGAAGGTTACTTCATTTTGATGATCTCATGCTTTCAGAGGCGTTGTCCTTCCTGCTTGTCCTGTTGTGGTTACTGGAGGTGTTGCGCCGGTTCTTACTGGTATAGGGCTTCACTGACGAGACGGTAAAAAAGGTGGGAATGGAACGCACTCGCGCCAGGACTGCCCGGTAACGGTACGGTAAGTCTATCGGTAAGATAGATATGACTCCGTTATTATAAAAGCTACGTAAACCAAATTTGGAGGCATATTAGGCATGCCTAAAGTGCACATTTTAAAAATATTTAGAAGCATACAGGGTGATTCATAATTCCAGGGCATATTAAACTTATATTTTTTTAAATGGAACACCCTATATATTATTACATTTTTGAAAAGTCCATAGAAAGAGCTTTAATATGATAATAAATTGTATCTGTCTATTCCTTTTAGTTTCTGAGATATTCAACTGTTTTTAGAAAAAATAACCCCGATTAGATACATTGCCACTGCACTAATACACAACTTATGTTAATTTTCAAGATGCAGAAAATTTTACCATATACCATAGTGTATTTGTAAATATCACTTTTTTGAAATTTCTTCTCATTATACAGGGTGTGTCAGGTTTCGCAAAATGCAATTTTTAATTTTTTTTTAAATGGCACCCTACCAATTTTATTGCTACAATGGATAGTTCATTAAGTGTCCTTTCATTTTTGTTAAGCATTCCCTATACCTAAATCCATTACTTTCTGAGATACAGTATTGCCCGAAATAAACAGTACTGAAATTGTAATTGTTTTGTATATTTAAAAAATACATATTATTGACACTTTATTATATGTTCTAAATGTGCACCTCCTCGTTCGAGACAGACTTCATAACGATGTTCTAAGTTTCTGGTCATGTTATTGAATAAGGGTTGTCTCAGGGCTGCGAAGAAGACTCTAACGGCATCCTTTAATTCATCGATGGTTTGTGGTGCCCGTTTGAAAACGGCATTTTTAGCCATGCCCCAAATGTATGCGTCTGGAGGTGTGAGGTCTGGAGAATGTGAAGGATAAGGGAATTCAGTAAATCGTGATATGAATTTGCTTGGAAAATGTTCTTGAAGAAATTGACGAATTGCGGCAGCAGTATGGCAAGTTGCCCCGTCCTGCTGAAAAATTGGTTTCGAAATGCCAAGTTACGTGCACGACAGAATTGACGTAGATCAGGGATAAATCGTGTTAAAATTTGTCTGTACCTCTGTTGATTAAGTGTGACTTGCCTACCATTCTCTTCGATAAAGTACGGACCAATGATTCCGTGTCCGGAAACAGCACACCAGACACTCACTTTTTCACTATGTAAAGGAACCTCTTGAACCTCATCGGGTCTGGCAAAGCCCAGAAATCGATTTGTGCGACGATTCACATAGCCTGACAAGTGAAAATGTGCTTCGTCTGAAAACCAAACATTTTTCAAAAATTCAGGATTTTCATGCTGTAACGCGAGAATTCTGGCGCAATATTCCACTCTACTGCGATAATCCCGAGGATGTAGTTGCTGATGTACCTGAATCACATACGAAAATGTACCCAGCTCCTTCAGGATTCTTTGAAAGGAAGTTCTTTTTAAATCAAGTTGTAACGCTGTCCTTGCTGGTTGACTTTCGGATTTTCTAAGATTTGCTCAAAAACACGTTCATGGTTATTGTTGTTGTTAACTGTCCTGGGACGCCCCGAGTTTCCTTTTCGTTGGCACAATACACTACCTGTATTTCTAAACTTTTCAATAACCTTCAAAATTACAGCATTACTTGGAGAACGTTTATTAAACCTTTGTGTGAATTGATCAGACACGTATAGCAAACTTGCACCATTATGTCGGCCGATTCCGTATGAACGAAAATAATGCTCTACCAGAAACACTTTCTCCTCTGTACTTAACACCATTTTTAACAATTAGGCCCTACTAATTACTTGTTTGAGGTTTACTTGACAGGTCTATACTAGCTAACTTGAGTGTGGCAGCGCACGCATAAAAACACCGCCAACTTAGTTTCAGTACTGTTTATTTCGGGCTGTACTGTATTTTTGATTTTCTTCAAATTTTAAGAATGTTTTTAATTTACATAACTAAAAATAACTTACTATTGGAGAATATTATAAAACAATTAATACATTTTGATTAACAATCAACTACAGTTATCCAATAACAATTTTTACTAAAGATATAACAACCTGCAATAATACACTATCAACAGAATTCTGCCAGATCAACAATATGCATTTTCTAGAAAACGTTCAAGCAGGAAATTAGGCAGGCTTTGAAAAAAATAACTATTACATGTAAAGTGTCATTTAGGTTTATCAATTGTAGTGTGTTGTCATTTAACAGGATATCTCTGTTGGTATATTCTTGATGCAAGTAGGAAATTTTTTAAACTTGCTCTCAATACCCAAATCATATTTATTTGTTCTTCCACTGTAAAATTCATTTTAAAAACTCCTTCAAAGATTACTTTTAAAACAGAACTGATAATATGTTAAATGACAACACACTACAATTAATAAACCTAAATGACATTTTGATTGTAATTGTTATTTTTTTCAAAGCCTGCCTGATTTCCTTCCAAATATTTTTAAAATGTGCACTTTGGGCATGCCTAATATGCCTCCAAATTTGGTTTACGTAGCTTTTATAATAACGGAGTTATCGACCGTTGCCACACTAAAACACACCCTGTATATATATATATATATATATACAGGGTGAGTTTTTAGTGTGGCATATATATATATATATATATATATATATATATATATATATAGGGTTTACATAATCCCAAAACTTTCCTATATTATAGGCAGATTTCAATAATAATAATTTTTACAGAATAAGTAACAGTAAACTAATTTTTAAAATTTCCACAGAACAGATGCTATTAATTGAAATTAGATTTTGATTCTAACATTATAAAGAAGTGTTACTGTTCACTAGCTCTGTTATATGGTTCTCTCGTAGAAAGGCTAAGTAGAATCTTTACAAATTCAACAAATATTTAGAATGGAGGATCGTAGAAGCGATCACGCTCAGTTTGTTCACTGGATGTTTATTGAAATACGTAAGAATGTTTCTTGAAATTCAGGAACCTTGTTAAAATAAAAATAAATAACACTCAACGAATAACATTGAGAGATACGCAGATGCAGATCTGACCTGAAATTCGTTTATTGCTTCTGATCCCGATTACAGGCAATTCATATATTTCAGTCATTTATTAATTGTTACTTTAGGCAAGTTAAGTAAACTGAAACATACACCTAAGCAGTTATAAAACCTAAAAACTTTATTTGCAAAATTGAAAGAAAACAATTATTTGTGGGGTTTTAACCTCTTCATTGCTTACCACAATTGTCATTGGCCCACTTCTGAACATTAAATTCAAATCAGCTGTATTGAGAAGCTATAAACACAACGTCAGTAACACTGTAAATTAAAAATTGAAATTATTACTTGGTTACTTTCTACTCATTAGTATTTGCATCATTTCTTTTTTTTAAATTATAAATAGTTTTATGCAACGATGAGAAGATTAGTGTCGCCTTCAAACAGTATGTGAAATCACAATTATAATTTTTATACATAATATTGTTCTCAAATGCTATTAATTTAAAATTGAAATAGAAGTAATATGTTCGTGAAACATACTTGACTAGTTTGTTTTACGTAGGTGAGTGATTCGTAATACAACGATTTGTTCTTAGTTTGATTTAATTCGCGAAAGTTCACGTGTGTTTTATAACTAAACATCTGGAGCATTTTATTTAGTTGTAGAGTGGTTAATGTTAAAATAAAAACAAAAACCGAAATATAATTTGACTTACGTTATTAACATATTAATTGAAAGGCAATAATTTTTACCACACCGTTAATTTGTTATTATTAATTGTGTTAAGTGCTAAAAATATTTATGACTGTTATGGAAGTAGGATGTAAAATTGATACTATCTTGAAATGTTTATTGTCCTGTTTTTGGGTAAGTTCTTGTAAGTAATTAACACAGAACAACGCAGTTTAATAGATTGAGGGCACAGCGACTTTGTTTAATACGAGCTGATAAGTTAAATATATTTTACATTTGAAATTATAATTAATTCGCAAATCTAAATATAGGTAATATAAAAATTCAACTGCATACTAATGTCTGCTTTAACACTTAAAAATGCGAAACAAGGTGCATAAGGTTTTAATTTATCACTAACGTTTAATGGTTGCCGTTAGCTAATTTTTATGAATCTGCATATTTGCATATGCAAATGTATATTTTAAACATTCCTGTCAATAAAAACATATTCTAATTCTTTAGAGCAATGCAAATCTGCTGCATTTTCTGTTTAAAAATTGTAAATTTACAATCATTTCAGATTATAGTACTTCCAAAGATATATTCTGTTTACAACCTTGGTGAGAATTAAAAACCTATTGTTAATAAAATGCTGCCAGTGCTTTTTGACAAAGCAGCAGTAAACTTTTCTGGTACTTAAATCTTTAGAATAACACCCCTATTAAAAACTAAATGGCCATCATTTAATACGTTTAACCCCGAGACATTTTGTACTACGTCCCAAATGAGGTCGTATATTGGCCCTCAAACGGTTATAGATTTACATATAAGAAACAATTAAAAATAAGCAAAAAGACTTACACCTTGATTAATGGTTGTAGCTAAGGTACACCTTGATTGACTTCTAAATATGGAGCAATGTTTCGTAGTAGTCCGTTTCTTATGTTTTGTCCAAGCTCTTGCAGTGGAGTGGGCTGCTGAATCTACAACTTTAGGGAACAAAAGAGATTTATAAGATAATTTGGATATGTTAGGATTCACGGTCACACCTCACTGCAACAAGCACGCACTCGCGTTTAATACGTTGATATCGTACGCTAGTTAATGATAAAGTCGAGCTTACAACCCGTCTTTTTCATGAACTCGTTGTTATCCCTCACCACTATAAAACTATTCTCATTAGTTAAGCGCAATAACCATTCATTTCTTCGGCCTGCAAAATGCGTGCTTAAAAGAATACATCTATAAATTACGGGTTCACGACCTCAGTTCGTGTGAATCAAAAACCACAAACTTTACACGAGATAGAGTTTGGGTCCTTGCAAGTGTCTTTTTAAAAAGTTTTATTCAAGAACTGCAACTATTAACATTAATTTCTTATTATATCAATTACCAATTGACGTATCTTATCCACAAACAACTTGAACACATATTCCTTAGTACAAGTTAAATTAGATTGGATTTTTACAAGTTACTATTTTAAATAATCAATAATTAATTGTGAATAGCTTCAAACACTGTAAATGAGAAAGTTATTAAATTCGAAGACTAACTGACTAGGAGAGCCTCTCGCATTTAATATAAAGCCTCTTGTCTCACATCGTTCTGTGGGAAAGTGTAAAATTGCTAATGACTCTGTCTCTTGATAACATACAATGTTGTTATTTGTAAGTAATTATGAATATTCCACTATTCTTTATCTAATTGTATCAACTTGCGACTGTGTTACAAAGTAAGTATCCTCTATTCTATTCATGCTATAAACTCGGTGACTTCTATTAATCTTAACATTTTATAAATACAAAGAATCATTGTAAACATATAAAATAATTATTATATTTAATATTTAATACATATTAGTATAGGGGATATGTAACTTTTCACCTCTTAGATAAAAAATTAAGTGTTGCTAACTTAATTATTAAAATTCATTGCCCTAAGAGATCAACTAATGTACATTTTGCGTACTGAGTGTACAGCTATTAACAATATTAAAATTATCAATACAATTGTTCAGACACTAATATTATCGTAGTGTAACTTTGTCACTTTTAGGGTATTTAATTGTTCTTTGTAGTTATCTATTAATTTCACTGCATGGTTGAGATCGTATAAATTCACATGTTCTAGTTGCATCAGCTTCTGGATAATTTCAATATTTTCGGTTGGAGAAATCTTGATTTGTAGCTCGGGTAGGTTTGCACATTTGTTCGTCACTGCTGGATTTTGATACACTTGGATGATTTCATTTTTCAATTTTAGGTAGTAATCTTCATTGATGGTGATGACTTTGCTTCCTATTACTAGTAGTCTGTTTTCGTTCTTGTTGCAGTTGGAGGTTGTTATCACTTCCTACGGAAACATCGTAATCCACTTGTTCTTCGTAGTCTTTAAAATTTTTATCTTTGTAATCTGTACTGATTTTGGCACACAGTTCTTGTGGTGATTAGAGAACCGGTACAGTTGCACTTTGCACAGTCGCACTGTTGTTGTTGTGATTGATTGCCATTAGTACTGGTCGGGTGCCACTTCCTTGCATTTTTCATTTGTGAATCCGTACCTTCGTTCATTTAAGGAAAGGAACATATTTTTGGGGATAATAAATTGGCATTGACATAGGAAAAGCAAATAAATGATAATAATTACAGGGGTTAATTTCTACGATTGGAATTTCTATCAGAAATGTAATTTCGTGTTTTTTTACGTAGTCTTTTACTATGGCTATTTATTAAAACACAGGTATGTTAGAGTCTTTTACATAGAAAAATAGTTTGCTTTAAGCGATTTGATTTCTATTAATTCTTTCATTAAATCAAGCGGCTCGACAATACTAGCATGCCAGGTATTTAATTTAGCAAACTTTGCTGCTGAATTACAGTGAGGAAGGCTATCAATTGGTTAAATATTGTGTTAAAAGTTATTAAGTTGCGTATCTCCAATATTGTGGTTTGCATACTATTTTCAAGAGCTAATATTTTATTTGTTGTGCTGTCCTGGTTATCTACTAATGTTCGGAGGGTGTAATTACATTTTACTACTGTCAATTGACTTAAAGACATTTGGTTTTTAACGATAGCTTTTCCGTTATTATAATTGTCAATCAATTGTTGAATTGCATTGTTGTATCGTTCAGCGTCTTGGTTACACCTAAATTACCTGTGATAGTTTTGTAATGTTACCTAATCCATTTATGAGTCCACTTTTTTGTTTGTGGTTTGACATGTCGGTATTAATCGATTGAATTTGTCATGTGTTCTTTGTAATATTTTCTATTATACTTTTATAGTTAAGCATGTCTATCACGTAATCGTTTCTAAAACTAGCCGTTTTCATTTTTACTTTCAGTCTGTCATAATTGTCTCTAAGTATACAAAATTCTTATTTTAATTCAGCTAAGTCAAATTTTTGAGCGAGAATCCAGTAATCAATTGTGTTCTGTATACCTATTAATTTTGGTAGTATAGGGAGGTTGCTTTTTATGTCTTCTATTACTATTCGGTTGTTGTCTGATTTACCTGGGCGGATGTTGACGGCAAGAGCAATGGTGGTCCATCTGAAATTACAGGGTGTATTAAATGCTTTGCATTATCTACTACAGCTACATCTTTATCCGATATCATTTTTTATTTTAAATGGACCTAAATTTCTAGGAACTGTTTTGTGTCGTTTACTTTTTAAAGTTTCTTTCATAAACGTCTGTCCTACCATAAATTTGTTCATATCGAGTTCCCATTGCGTGTCTTTCTTTCTGTTCTTTATCGCAGACTAGTTTGTTCTTGATTTTACCGTACTTGATTTTTAATTTTTCTTTATGATGTGTGTTGTACTGTTTATATACCTCTTTGTCGTATGTCATAAGAGTTTTGAGAGTCTGAATATCCTAATGTTAATTTGAGGGGCCTACAGTTAGTTGAATAATGAATCGTATGCTTATATGCAATTGGGGCGTAAGCATTAAAGTGGTAATGGTAACATTAAATGTCAATTAATCCGTTTGATTCTGGATGATTTTTTTGTAATAGAATGGATGTTCATTTTTTGAAGTTCCAGGGTATGCTGTATGGTTGGTTAGGACTTCCATAATTATAAATCGGTTTGGTTTGGTATCTATGGCCTCGTTGAGAATTTTAATTGAGGTTTTTGGTTCGCCGTTCTAAGTTGAATGTAAAGTTTTGATTTCCTTTGCGTCGTCTAGGTCTTCCCTTGTTTCGGTCTCGTCCACATTACCTACTACCGATTTTGTCTCTATTGCATTTATTTGTAATCGGCTCAATGCCTCCGCATTATTGTTATACATTTCCTTTTTATATATTATGTGATAATCATATTCCTCCAATCGCATCCTCCGTCTCTGCAATTTCGAGTTAGGTTCTTTTGTTTACATAACCACACTAAGGGTCTATTGTCTGTGTATATATACAATTTTCTCCCGAAAAGGCACGCTCTGAAGTATTTTATTGTCGCAACTATGGCTAATAATTCCTTTTCAATAGTGTTATATTGTTGTTCTGTCTTATTTAGTGTTTGTGACGCGTAGCTAATCGGTTTATTGCTACCTACCTTATCTTGACTCCATACCTTGCGAAACCGACATTAGATGCGTCGATTGTTAACATAAAGGTCCTCGAAAAGTCAGGGTATTCCAACAAAGGGCGATTCGTAAGAATGAACTTGATTTTCTCTACTCCTTTGATAAATTCCTGGGTATGTTCGATCTTATGACCTTTCTCTAAACAATTCGCTAGAGGGTTAGTTATTTGCGCATAACCTTTAATGAATTTTCTATAATATTCACTTCATTTCAAAAAGCCTTTTATTTCCTTGTTCGTTTCTGGTAAACTGTGTTTTAGTACAGCATTGGTCTTATCTGGGTTTGGCATACACCTCGTGACGTTATAGTGTCCCAGGAATGCCACTTCTTTTTGCAAAAATTCGCTCTTATCCAACTGTACTTTAAACTGAGATTTTCTTGTACGCTCAAAAACTTCTCTTAGTCTTTCCATGGGTTCTTTGAGTGACGTTTAGTTTACAATTATATCATCAAGATATATCAAGCATTTCTCGGTATGTATTCATCGGGCGTCGCCGTGGATCAATGTAGTAAGCGTAAGACTACGGATCCCAAGGTCCTGGGTTCGAATCCCGACACGGCCGACTGCTTGAAAAATGGCAGATGAGCATTTTTCACAAAAATTACGCCCTCGTTCGGATGAGAGATTAAATGGAGGTCCCGTGTGTGAGTGTTGTCACGCACGTTAAAAATCCCTACCTTGCCGGGAATGGCAAGGGTGCGGCAAAATTCTAAATTTCCAGGCAACAAAAAACTCGCCTCCTGGCCAATGTAGTACCTTCGGGTGGAGCTTTGGAAAATCACATGTAAGGTATGTATTCCTCTCAAAATATTATCTGTTACCTTCTGAAATGTGGCGGGTGCGTTTTTTAATCCAAACGGCATACGTTTGTATTCATAGTGTTCTCTCGGAAGTAAGTTTTCGCTTCTGTTATTGTCGGGTTTCAGTTGGAATATTTTACTGTTCTGTCTAGTGTTTTCCGACGACGTATCCATTAGAGTAAGTAAGGGATTGTTGCTATTAATGGTCATAGGTGAATTTGGTAGTAATTACGCCAAATATTGGCCATGATCGGTTTGCGTTCGGATTGAAATTAGGTGTATTGTTCGTCCATAGTTTTGTAAAAGTTGAGTTGAATGTAGGTTTATAGAGAGTCGAAATTGATTGTTAGGATTTGGATTGTTGCATCTAAAATAATTTATGTGTGCGTGTGCGCGTGTGTGCGCGCGCGCGTGTGTGTGTTAAATGGTGTAAATCTAGGTTGTGTTGGTATTAGTCTTGTCGCTTTTATACTTTTAATCGGTTGATAGTTTTTGTTGGTATTTTGTTGGTATTTGGATTGTCTATTCCTATAATACATAAACTTTTCCTCCTCTATTATTAAATTCATAGCCTCTTCCAAGTTTTTCGGATATCAGAATCTGATTTTATCTGCTAATCACTCGGGTAATACGTTTATATACGTACTAAAGTCGTCGTACATTTTGATTTTAATTCTACGGGCGTTAGGATTTGCTTTCTATAATTTAAGTTTGGCTAGAATCTAACTCTTTACAGTTTGAAATTTCATACCAAATTGGTTGATTGATTGATTACTTTCCATTTGTAAATTTAATAAATCTCTAACGAAGTATTTAGTATTTTTTTGATCGCTGCTCGATATTTTCTAAGGCATTCCCTGTTAATTTGTTTAAAATTAAGCTTAAAAGTCACATTTTTTTTTAATTTTCCCTTGCCTGTAAAAAGTTTTCAAAAATGTTTCGTAGGCTGCAATAAAAATACCTAGCATGACTTGATTACTGTCACACGTAGGAATCAAATCTAACTACATTGATTAAAGGAGTATACTAAGATAAATAACCGAAATGCTTTTGGCGACTACATCATCATTGGATTGATTCTAATTGCGGGGAGTGTTTCATTTTGTAGTAATTCTAAAGACCTTTCAGAATTGAAATTACCGTCTATAAACACAGGTTCCACAGTTTTGTTTTTAATATCCCACCCCCCAAACATTGACTTTTTGCGGACATTAAGTGTTTGACTGTGGATTTTCTTTCGCCCAGTGTCGACGTACTTGCATGTTATGTCCTAATACTATATGGTACGTGCACTCGTCTGTAAAATAAATAAAATGTGGAAGGTTCTTCTGTCGATTGCACATTTCAATAACAATCTGACAAAAAGTATTCCTACTATCGGTATCAGTTCGTAACTATTCCTAATGACTTCGGCTTTAGAATGCAGAGTACTTGTTTCGCTTTAAAATTCTATACACATGAGATTTACCAATACCACATTCGGATGGTATTTGTCTGACATTAATTTTGGTTGCATTTCAATTCTCGCTAGAATATTACCTTCCATATCTTCTGAGAGTCTTTTTGGCCTTGCACTGTGTTCCGAATTAAGACATCCATTTTTTGCAAAACAACGTATTACTCTAAAAATTGTAAAAGCATTTGGAACTGGCCTATTTGCAAAATTTACTGCAAACATGTTACTAATACATCCTATGGAATAAACAATGTAAAACCATTTAATAACTTGGATTTTCTCTTCAGTTGTGTAAATAATCATGTTGTCAAGCGCAGGTAGGAAACGATGTAATTTTGTAATAAGTACTTCAACTCAATTGCTTGCAATAACAATTTCAATTAAAGTGACAACTGCTTATGTTTTGTGATAAGGCAACTGTGATTCATTCCTTTAACTAAACGTTTGTATACCTAATATGCATTAAACTTGCCGTTTAAAGAGTTTTAAATAAAATTTAGCAATGATATTTAATGATTGGGTGTATTGTTTGGGGAAAAAATCAAAAATATTTTCCAACTAGTCTCCTTTTTGTAAGTTTTAGGTATAATTGAGATAGAACATGAATTTAAAATTTTGCAAGTAATTTTCCAAATGATTATTTATGTTTCTGCTTCTATTTGGTGATTAAAAAAAAAATAGTGGAATTGTATGTGAGTGTGTTTCATTCTACCCACAATACATCCAATCAATGAATAGATAACACGGGTGAATTCTGTTTCAAATTTCTAGAACAGACTTCTGGACTTTAATGCACATTCAACAAATAAAACTATTAAAATATTGAGTAATTTTTCAATATATTGTAGTAGGCTTTCACAGTCGGAGTCATTATAAATATTTATGGTTCCGGGTTAGGACCGTGTCATTTTATAAACTAAGGTCGACGTTTCGCCCACTCTTGTGAGGCGCGACATCAGGACAAGAAAAGAAAATAAATAATAAAAATAAAAATAAAGATAATAATGATAATATTAAGTAGAGAAGTTAAAGTGTAAAGAGGCTGTAAAGTTACTTCTGAACTACCAAACGCACCAGCCCATTTATGCCAAAACGTGTCTTATGGCAAAGTAACTGGTGAAAGTATTGAAAATGGTGGTTTATATAGGGCGAGAACTTGATGCATGAGTGATCACGAATAGAGAGGAGTGTTGTAGCAGATCAGTGAACGTAACGGTTCTGCTTTTGTGAACATAGGAGGAAAGGTAGTAGCTATCGCAGCTGCAAGGTATCCTATATACGCCTGGGGCTTTAAGACTGTTTTCGAAATCTTTTGGGGTTGGTAATATTTGTGAAATTTTATTAGTGGGCTTGTAGATTGTTTTAATGTTGTGTTTACGTAGAATTTTTCCAATTCGGTCTGTCACTCTGTGTATATATGGAAGGATTGCTAAAGATCGTTTGTCGGGATTACAGCGTGGTTTGGGGGTTGATGAGGATGCCGGTTTATTACTCTGCCTCTGGTAATATCTGAGTTACGATAGCCGTTTTCTATAAGATTATTTTAGATGGGTCAGTTCATTAGATAAGCGTTCTATTTTTGAAATCTTAATTCCACGGTGGACTAGAGAGTTGATTATCGATGATTTTTGTGACGCTTGATGATGTGACGACGCATGTAGGTATCTGTCTGTGCGTGTAGGTTTTTGATATACGGAATGACCTGATTGCTCGTTGGGTTGGCGTTCCACCAGAACGTCAAGGAATAGCAAAGTTCCGTTCTTTTCAATTTCTATAGTGAACTTAATATCTTTATGTTGATTGTTTATATGTTCTAAAAATTTATTGAGCGTTTGGTGTCCATGGGGCCAGATTACAAAAGTGTCATCTACATAACGGAACCAAGTTTTTAGTTTAAGGTATGCGGTTTTTTAGCCATGAATTCCAAAGACTCCATGAATATATTTGCCACAATAGGAGATAGAGGTGAGCCCATGGGTGTGCCAGAAGTTTGTTTGTAAAATTGTCCGTCGAAAACAAAATAGGTAGAAGTTAAGCATTTTTCAATGAGCGTGGCCAGGTACTCAAATTCGTTTTCTTGAGGTAGGAATTGTTTAATAATGGAGACTGTCTATGGCAGGTACGTTTGTGAATAGGGATGTTACGTCAAAACCGACTAGTATATCATTAGGGCCTAGCTCAATATTTGAAATTAGTTCTATAAAATGAGTGGAGTTTAAAACATTAGTAGGGGTGTTACCGGAATAGGGTTTGAAGAAATTTGCCAGGTAATTTGCCAGATGGTAGGTTGGCGAGTCAATTGTGCTCACTATAAGACGGAGAGGGACATCAGGTTTATGGACTTTTGGAAGGCCGTACAAGCTCATTAAAACGCGAAATCAGTATAATTATTACATCATCCAGTGACTAATGCTTCGAAATAATCTGAAATAGAATAGAAAAAATGACGTATTTAGAATTTTAGTATATAAGACGGGCGTAGTTAAGAAGGGAATCATTCGGCCAATTTTTCTAAAGCCAAAAAACTTATAAGTTTTCAGGAAAGTCGCATTTTTTATATTTTACGACAAGAAAAATATATTTCCTGTAATTTGTAATCTATTTTTTCGGCTTTCAACAAGTAACATAGAAGTTATTAAACGTAAATTATTTGATTAAGAATAATGAATATTTGTCACAATAATGTAAATAATCTTGGTACAAGATCACAACTACTGACTTTGATCGATTAATAAAAATGCACTTTGCAAACCAATATTTCACTGTCAAGATTTGTTGTAAATAAAGATTTGAAATGGAACCAGGAAGTATTTAGTGCCGTTAATTGCAATGGAAATGATATTTTTACAAGAGACATAAAGAGAATTGGACAATACCAACCCACAAGTATAATTTTTTGTAATCTAATAGGATATTTAAGTATTAGTAGCTTACGCTAGAATAAGTTCTTATTTTTATAAAAATTATTTGTAAAGGGATAACCTTTCCAGGAATTTTTGAGATCAGAACTAGTAGCATTTTGACCTTTATAAAACTTTCTACCGGTGTCATTGGTCAACTACACTGACAAACGGGATAATACAAGGATAGATAAATTATTCATGAAGTTTTAAGAAGAATTTTTGTGATTCACATATAAAATGTTTCAAGGTTCTGTAATTGTTACAAGGATTAGGTGAGGATTATTTTTATGAGTAAGTAACAATTAGGCAAATTTTTCTATCTAAACTTAACGTGTAAATTGTTTTTATAAGAATTATTTGTATTTGTTGAATATAAGAGATTCCATAGATAATGCGTATATAAAACAATGTACTTTTGGACGCATAAAAGTTTGTTAATATATCTCTCTTGAGATTTATGTTTCATTTCGTTTTTCGTAAATTTCACAGCATAATTTCTGTTGAGCTAGTCGGGCAAGAAAAATGACACGGTAAAATAGTAATTAAATTGTTTCTATTGCATCCTCATTAGTACAATTTGCTGTACCCAAGTCACAGCATATGTTGTGGCTCACAGCGTATAGACGGTTCACAGCAAAATCAGCGGCGCCCAACGCGAGGCGGTCTATTAACAGAAATATATACATATATGTATATATATTGCAGTGAATCTCCTTAAAGACCAATCGAGCCCTAGTGTCGTTGGGTCGTCATAAAATTTTTCTGAAAATTTTAATAAAAAAAACAAATACCTCTGGAACGCCTCCTTATTTCTGCACACCCTGGCTAGCTCTAAAATCTGCTTCTTTTTGGATACTACCATCCTAAGTTCATTCTTTCTCACATATACAGTCAAATGAAATTACCACTCAAATAATGCAACAAGAAATACAACCTTTTTATTTACACATTTGTATATACAGTTTCATAAAATGTTACCATCTCAACCCTTAAACCTTTTAAAATTTCAGGATTTCTATTTATTTCAACAATTTTATTTTAGACGAGTAGATGGGCCCGTCGTGCAACCCTAAATTGATTTTTATCCTAGTCTATGGTGAGCTCAGTATAACCCAGTTACTCTAGATGCTTTTAAACATCGCATCTTTGTTTAAAACAAACCTAAAAACCCGTTTACTCCTTACAACAAAATGATTGTCATTTACTAACATTTTTAAATAATAAATATCAATTGTCCTTTACATATACCCCTTCAAATGAGTTTTTATGGTGATAAAATACACTCTCAATAAGTCAAAACACTCAAGCACAAAATACCAGCACAAATGTTCAAGCAAAAGCAAGAAATTAATTTGTTTACCCTTCAGTGTTTCTACCCCGATAATTGTCTCGACCAAGCTTAACCTTCCGTAATCACTAAACTTCTAGTTTCAAACTTCTCAACTCCCTAACCCTAGTACCATCCTTTCATTAGATCGTTGCGTGTAGTAATAGCACTGTCTATCAGCCAGCACTCACTTGTGCAAATCACACTTTTAGTAAATTATCGATGTACCTTACTAACAGCGTTTTACACACTTTTAAATTAGGATGTCATATTATAAGTCACACGAATAAGCGACGTACGGGAATCAATAAAAAGTAAGAGCAAGTAAGAGAGTAAGTAAGTGAGCTTTAATACCTCTCCTAGTGCATTTATATGATTTTGTACACCCCTCACGGACCCTATTTCCGTCGAAAAGCTTATTTTTCAAAACAGATTCTACAAATTTTGTACGTAACAAACTTCTACGTCTAAAAATTCCCAGTCCATCGTGCTTTTACATTAAATTTGTTCAACAACATCTAACCGTTGCGAGCTTCTTGAAACTTCTAGCATTCGATCAATTATATTGCTTTCCCCCGTTTTTAACGTCCAACCCCTAGCTACTTGTCTTTGTTTAACCCATATTTACTGTCTCTTTTAGAATCCCACTCAAGCAACAGAAAATCGATATTGTGGTTGACCTCCAAATCTACCGCGTACTTTATACGAGTATTTTAACCAACGTTTTATTATACGTGTTCTCTGTCTGTTTTACATTATGGATATTCCATTTCACTTTGCCTTCAAAGCATCTGTTATTTTAGTAGCTCTCGCATCGACCGTTACAAACGATTCTATAGAATTCTGTGCCAACGTTCATTTAAGTTCTTTGAACTTGACATTTTAACTATTAGGTGTTTCTATGAAGCAAACTGTCCACTTGAACTTATAATTCCGAGTTTTAGCATTTCTTAGGATTTGTATAAACGAACGTTTAGTTTAGATAATGGAAATATGCGTTTAAATTATTGATTTTCTATACCCAAAAGCTCCGTTTCTTATCCGATGCGCTTGATTTAAAGTATTAAAGCTAATTATGCGTATCCTTGGGTTTCATGTACTCTAAAGCTTCTACACGTTATGCAAATTTAACATTCCAATTTAGAAATACAAAAATATGTTAGTATCCGTCTGTTTTCTATGTCATAACTAATTAATTTGGCGTGTAAATAAATTGTTCCTATTTCCTATATACACAGTTGTTAAAAATTTATTATCTAGACCTATCTATCCTTCTTAACCTATAATTTCCACGACAATATATATATATATATATATATATATATATATTGCTGGGCGCATTTTATTGCTGTGAAAGGATCAATTGATCGCTCTATGCCTTAGCTCTCTGAATTAATAAAATCACTATAATCATAGAATAGATTTATAATAAGACAAAATACTCCTCTTACAAGCAATTTTTCAAATATAAAATAATACATTCATAACAACTCTCTCTTACAAACAATATCAAACTACAAAATTGCTGAAAAATAGCTTCATCACAACACGTCTTATTTACTAAATATAGAAACCATAATATCTCCTTCACTCACTTATCTTAAATACTTATTATCATTCATTAACAACTCCAATATTAAATCTTCCTCAATATGTACAAAAATTACCTTAATAATGCAATTTAATATTCTTCCCCTTTAAACAGTATTAAACCTATCTGAATTCAGTTAGGTTCAATTGTTACCTTGTGAAGTGGCAATAACCTGTATCGTAGGTTTATCAAATACCTAAAATTGACTTTTACACAAAACTTTTACTCTAACTTAAACTAATCAATGAGTCTTTAGGAATTACTTAAATATCTAAATAAATTACTTTAAATGTTATCGTTACAGATATTCTTGTTGTTTGGCGTTTCCAAAACATAATGAGCATCATTCACTGCCGAATCCTCTTTTAAATTTTTAAAGCACTGAACTACCATTACAAAAATACCCTAGAAGTACAGACTTTTTTCTAATTTATTTATTTTTTGGGGTAATTGTGGATTACTAAGCAATAAAATTAACTTTAGTCAGTTCATTTTGTTGGTGGTAGATTCAATCAAGTGGACAGATCGTTTGTTTTTCCATTTCACTGTATAGATAGACACCATAGTTTCTAACAATGTAATCAAAATCACTCTGCTTTAATTCTTTATCTCTTTGAAACTCTGGTAATTCCCTCCTAGGTGGATTTTTGGTTCTACATGCAAATATTTTTTGCGTTTTTAAAATTTTCATAAGTTCCACACTACTAAAATAATTGTTCAAGAATATTTCATGATCTTTATTCTGAAATCAAGTCACAATCTAAGAACTACCTTTAATATAAGACTTTCGGAGATGAATCTCCTGTCTTTCCAGTGCAAATGTCGAATTTGTAACAACAACCTTTTTTATCGGCCAATACCCACATCTTGTACCCTGGCTTGTGTTTTGTTTGGTAAGTATTGTTTTAATGATGAAAGGCCGTTAAATTGAATCATTGACTTGTCGATAGCCATGTATTCAGATGGTCTAAAGTGCTCTTCAAAAAATTTGTTTGCAATGAAGATAGAAAGAGTAAAAGTTTATAGAGTTTGTCATAGTCAGACGAGTTACGAATTAGCACCAATTCATTGTCATTGATATGGAGATTTGAGAGAATCCATCCAAACCTGTTTACTGTTATCAAATTGCTTACTAAACTGTCATGGAAATCAGGAGAGCAGAAGACATAAAATCCCGATAACTAAGCAATTTTTTCAATCCCATTCGTAAATTCATGCCCAGAAAACATTCCAATTCAGTTTTGGTCAAAGGTATGAACATACGACCCTATCTAATCTGCGTTGCATATAAATTTGTTTGGAAACGATATAGATAGAAGTAGCTAAAAAATTGACAGGAAATTTCAACATTATGAGTGATATTTACTGGGCCAGAATCATCTAAAGAATGGTGTCTGAGTACAAATAAGATAAGCTTTATTCCATTTTTGAACTTGTCGCACAATAAATCCAGAAACAGGAAGCATGTCCTCATCGTCCCATTCACTATCACAGTCAAATTACAATCGTAATGTCGTTCACAAAACAGATCATAATGCATCCCTAGTGTAAACTATATTACACGTGGTCTATTTTATTGCCACCATGCCTCATAGGTCTAGAATAATGTGGTAATAACTTGTACCACCATGCTTCAAAGAGTTAAATCGTTTTATAAGTTCAATTTACATGCAAATTCATCCATTACCAATGGATCTCCCATTAACTATCATATCTATAGATAAATTCTCTCTTACAATAGTTTTTAATTGGTTTCAAATCATCCGTCGTCCATTTTAATGTATTTTAATAATCCTTACTACCAAATACTTCACGTTTCCTGTGACATTTTAAATACGTAACGTATTATCTAATTTTGTCGACAGTATGTCGACGTCAAAGTTTCAATCAAGGCTGCCCTCCCCTAGACACCGATTGACCTTTATAAGGCGAGTCCTTTTGACGCAACAGCTTCGAGAGTCTTTGTTTTTATTCTAGTCATTTCTCTATATTTTATTTTTACTTATGCTTATCGACATTCGAGAATTCTTATGTTCATTATTTCCCTGCCGCTCCAGGCTATATAATAATTAGACGCGCCTTTCATTTATTTAAACATTACATCGTTCTAGAACATGGTATCATTTAAATACATTTTTAATTAGAGATGTCCTTTTGCTATAAAATTTAATGGTTCAAACTTAATGCGCTTTTTAACTAACGAAAATTCTTTTGCTATTAAATGAAAATTAAAATATTTATACGCGTCACCTGACATAAAATTGACATGCATTTGACCGTAAAATGATCCTTTAATTATTGAATTAAAGCTGAAACCTTTTAATAGCATTTACACATGTGAGTTCCCCTTGTAACATATAATTGTGTATTTAAATGCATTTGAATGTAAGAAATATCTTTATTTTTATCTATAACACGATTGAACTATCTAATAATCATGGTTTCATGCGCCAAACGTAATTGATGCCTATTATATCGGGCATTCCACAAATACTTTCTATACAAGTAAATATCTAAACAATTTTGGTTTCACTCGAATTTTCTCGAATTTGTAGAGTCAAATGTTTATCATATGATGTAATTTGACCCTTTAGTTGCATCAATATATGTATATTCACATACATACGTGATAATAAGAAATATACTCACTTTTATATTTTTGATTATTGTGAGACCTCAATTGTATCCTGATAAATGGTCTTCTTCCAGACTTATCGGTGATTAGTGACTATTCGGTTAGTTTATTTTTGTATTTTGTTGTCCAACGAAATCATTTTAAGGTTAATTTGTTCACGAACACGTTATTTCTTCTTTTACTTCACAGCCCTTTACCGCCTAGGCT
Source organism: Platerodrilus igneus (assembly GCA_036346225.1). Lineage (NCBI taxonomy): Eukaryota > Metazoa > Arthropoda > Insecta > Coleoptera > Lycidae > Platerodrilus > Platerodrilus igneus. The sequence continues at coordinate 6,399,847 of JARFIW010000307.1, read as the reverse complement.
TCTGGCTAGGTGTTATGTTAAAGTGCTCTGTAAAAAAATTAAATTTATGGTGCAATAGTATCAAATTAAATATTGATTTTTGGCATAACAGTGAAACTAAGGGTGAAGAATCTAAAAGTAAAATTTTGATAAACTAAAACTCAAAGGTTGTGTAAAAAATTTTAAGATTCTAAAATCCTCAACAGTAAATTGTTATCAGTTGACCTTTCTATCAATTGCTATTTTATTGAAACAAGTGTTAAATATGGTTGATAATGAAATATGTGGCAAGTGTGAAGTTGGTAAAGATAAATCTCAATAACTCTAGTGTGATAGTTCTAAAAGGGTACATTGTGAATCATGTTCTGAATTATCTGCAACTGAGATAAGATGTTTACAATTAAAAACACGCTGATTAATATATTTATGCAAAGAGTGTGAAAATGGCCTGTTGAAAGTGCCAATGTTAATTAAGGAAATTAATGAACTTAAAGTTGAGTTGGAAAAAGTAAAAAAATGAGCACAAGCCAATAATACATCTCAATAGACTAACATTTTCCCACTGGAAAATAACATTGAACTAATTAGTGAAGTTCAAGAAAGACAAATAAGAGCATTTAATGTAATTTTATATAATGTTAGGGAATCTAATCAAGACAACTATAGTGATTGTAAGAAAGAAGATTTGGATAATACAAAACATGTTGCTACTTTATGCAGCGGGTCAGATAGAAAAGGAAAGGATATTTAAAGTGCGGACCCGCACAAATCACGATGACAAAACAGAACACAAGAAACGTAGAAATACCGGGCAAACTACCAATGCGGAAAGGGGGGATTCCTAGCAACACAAAAAATACATCGTCATCGATTTTCTATTTACAGTAAACATTATTCACAAAAATTCGCTTTGCATCAACAAAACAGAACAAATTTTAGAAAATTACGTATGAAGTGCGCATTTCGTTTGGCATTTAGTGTTCATTAATAAAAGAAAGAAAAGAAAAATTACTGCTTATACTTGCTCATAATACCAGCGACGCACGTGTTAAGGTAAAGAAAAAATATTATGTACGGTCGAACAAATTCTAATAATCATGTAGTGAAGTACTAGGGAGCACCAGCGACGCACGACCAACAAAAGTAGGAAGAATAGAGGTGCTCGATATATGGGAATACTAATACAACATACCTCCAAGTGCCAGCTATTATCGTGTGCCCATTGCATCCACGGAGGTGAGTCAGCAAAGCGACCGGGTGCTGGGGTCCAGATGTAGCGTCACCACGGTTGACAGATGTTGAGCGCTGCGACACTCCTCGCAACAGCGGAACACCTACCAGCACAGTCGGTTCTACATAAAAAGAATAATCGGCCTACGTACAACAATTTGTCCTCCAGTTAAGAGCTAGAACGAGAATCCTACTAGTATTGATAACTCAGGGACACTTACCGATACACCCAAAATCTTCACTTTTCATAAGGAAAAAACGTGCGTCGCTCTTAGAGTAATAGAACGAGTAGTTTGGAAAATTACATCTGAGGACGAACTGCAGAATCAAATTGAAAATTGTTTTAAATAACAAGAATTCGAGCTTCCATCCTCTCGTTATCAACATACCAAAAAGGAGATTAGAAAACTCCACCCAACATTTATCAAATAGCACAATACACTATTTCAACGAGTCTTTCGGTCGTAGCAGTATAAGGATTAATTTTACGCTATAATAATGTGTAACCAATTAACGGATACTCAAAACAAGGTGCCAACTATAGAATTTATAGTGCAAACTCGTCGTTTTAGAATAGATAGATTGAAATTGAAAATTATTGGCAAGCGTATTTATTATAAACAGGTAAAATATGTAGGATGTTATTGACGTATGGAAGAGTAGAAGCGGAATCGATGTGGTTTTTAATTCATTGGCCGTCAATGTGCTGAAAAACATGGATGTGGATTTATCTACGATCAGGGCGTCTAGAATTGGTAGGCGTACAGATACAAAAATACGACCGTTGAAAATTAGTTTGAATTCTATAAATGAGGCACTGTCAATTTTAAAAAATAAAAATAAATTAACTGAAAATCTGCGAGTGTCGGCAGACGAAACAAAAATGCAAAGGGAGTATTTTAAAAAATCAGAGGTGAATTAGATGAACTGGTTGCAAAAGGTCATAATTCTAAAACAATTTAATTTATAAATAATATACCCAAATTGGTTAATTAAACGTTAAAAAACGTATAATGCATCCTAATAATAATAAAAAAGTGGGGTGTTGGATAAAAGTGTTGATATTATTTACTTAAATATTAGAAGTCTTATTTGTAATAAGTGTGAATTGATTTCGTTTATCACTCAATATAATCCATCAATAATTTTACTTAGTGAAACCCATATAACTGCAGATATATTGGATAGTGAATTAATAATCCGAAATTATAATTTGGTGAGATGTGATTCGAATTCACGAAAAACAGGGGATGTGTTAATTTATATAAATCAAGCTATTTTATACAAAATAATTAGTAAATACAAGGTTGATAGTAGTTATTGGTGTATTACAGTTAAAGTGAGGATTAATTCCCAAGACTTGATGGTGGGTTGTTTATATAGATCACAGCAAATCTATATTGGAAGTTTTTTAAATGTTTTTGAAGAAATAGTGGAAAATATTTTTAATAATGGTAATAAATGTGTTTTGGTAGGGGACTTTAATTTAGGTTATAATAAACAAGAGGATGGTTATGTTAAACGTTTGCAAAATTGTCTGAGTATTAACAGATTATATCAATTAGTTAAGGTAAATACTCGCATTACAAATGATAGTTCAACATTGATATATTATGTTATTTCAAATACGAAAATGTTTGAAATAAATGTACTTCATACACCTAAGATAACAGACCATTCAATATTAAAGATCTGTTTAGATAATAGAAAATATAATATGCGAAATCATTATTCGTATTTCATCAGAAATATAAATGAAGAAAAATTACAAAATATTAATGACAAGTTATTTAGTTGTAATTGGCCCTTAGAAAGTGTCGATGTCAATGTTATACTTGAAAACATAACAACTAAATGCGAAAATATAATAGATCAGGTATGTCGAATAAAACAGAAATATAATAAAGAAGGAGAATTACCATGGTATGATGAGGTAGTTAAAAAATGACAAGAATGAGGAATAACGCATTTATTAATTTTATTGATAGTCGGGCAAAAGATAAGGCAATGCATTGGGAAAACTATAAAGTCAAAAGAAATAAAGTAGTGAACTTACTAAAAGAAAAGAAAATTAAATACTATGAACAACAAATTGGCTTGTGTAAGAATGACTCAAAGAGAACAATAAAAAGTTTAATAAGTCAAACGAAAGCAATTGCGAATAATATTAGATTTAATGAAGACTCAGTAGAATGCAAATTAGATAGTGAAATTGCTAAAAGATTTAACGAATTCTTTATTATTAGTATTGAATCAATAGCTGATATGATTAGTTGGGCACCCAAATGAAATAGTAACAATATGCCAATAGTACAAAATATTTTCAGTAATTTTAAACTACTGGGGATGACTGATTTGAGAAAAATAATTATATCATTGAAGAACAAAACTAATATTTGGCAACCAGTAAGTGGAAAGATGCTTAAGAGTATCAGTAACTCTATTGGTCACATACTACCGCCCTTGATAAGTGTTTCATTGAAAACTGGACAATTTCATGAAAGTTTAAAATAGGGATGGACTCGGGCTCGGGCTTTCGGGCCGGCCCGGCCCGGACCCGGCCCGATTTCGGGCTCGAATCCGGGCCGGGCCGGGGCGTTGACTACTTTATTTGGGCCGGGCCCGGGCCGGGCCTATCTTTTTTCCGGCCGGGCCGGGCCAAACGATTCGGGCCGGCCCGAATTTTTCGAGCCGAAAAATGAACGAGTAGATACTACACTGTCCTTTTACTTCTATCACACATTGAGTAAGTAAACGTTCTTAATTATATTTTCACGTAGTGTCTTCATGAACCCATTAATAATCAGTTTTTCGTATTGTTTAGTGTAAAGGAGACGTGATATTATGTATATGATGTATATTATGTATATGTATATACTTAAAATTTCAATCATGCGGCGAACGTCGATATTATCAATCGCATGTATAGTTTATGTCTACCGCCTAAACACCAGAGAGTTATTGCAACATTCATTTTACCAATTTTTGAATAAAGTTTTCCCTTATTTGACATTTACACATGCGCAATTAACACGCCTTTAATATTTGTACTGTATTAAAATACAAGACTTCTTTATTTAATTGAAATACAGGCAAGGAATGCTTTTATTTAAGGCGCTTTAATTTTGACATATATACCAAATGCCTAATGTACAAACTTACATTTAATTGTCTGCTTTCTGTATAGATATCGTGAAATTAAATGGCTTTTTATAATGTTGTTTCCGTAATTAAATTTAGAGATATAATGTCCAAGTTTATAACACGAAAAAGATATAAAACGTCAATGCTCTAAATACGAGGATACTGTTTTGTAATGCTTTTCCTAGAAGTAAGGCGTAAAAATGCTTTTGAAAACAGATATACTATAGGCTTGGGAAGAAGTAAAAAACAGTGTCTTGAAGCAAACTCGAAGAGTATTCCGTGAAAACACTTTGACAACACATACAAATGTTATCGAATCAGTGGGAAATAAAAGACTCAATAAAAAAGGTTCATCTTTGTGTGAATAGAATTTTTTTGATCTTTTCCAATATAGTTAAACATGTATTACAGGTCACCTTATCACAAAAGAGATTAATTCTTTATTCATTTTTAAAACATAACTTATAGATATAGAATACTAAATATATACGTCAAAATAAAAAGTAAAGGAAAAAACACACTCTGAAATAGTGTAGGATATTGAACTATGTAGTACTAGTGCAGTCTTGACTTTTTTTAAAAATTTTTTAAGAATACTGTCAGTGTTTTAAATATATCATTTCCATAGCAACGTGTGATATAAAGCCACTATATAAACATATAAATTCTAGCTATAGCTTAATCAGTTAAGTGAAAAAATTTTGTAATAAAACCATACACCGTTGCAACTAGACTACGAAATTATTTTAGCGACCTCGAGATTATATTGCTTCCGTCACAAGCGATCTATGCGATAAACTTTCTCTCGGTACGCTAAAAAAACAATTTCGTGGTCTTGATATACAAATAACTATTTAAACGCTACCGTGTAGTATATATTAATTAGCGTTAGATTCATTTTCTGCTGCATGTATTTTAAAATTACGATTTCAATAAAACTTTCGAAAACAATACGTTAGTCGTCTATTCGTAGACTGTAGTTATAGCGTTTTCTAAACACCCTTCTTGGGATGGGCTAGAATATTTAGGGTGGGGGGTAGCCTTCTAAGTACCCTAACCCCTAGCTACGTGCATGATTATCACTTAATTTATTGTTGAATAGTAGAATTTGGCTGCAGATATAGTTTTCTATTTATTGCGGGAAAATGTATAATAATGCCATTATCAAACTCATGCCATAAAAAAAAGGATAAAGTAAATAAAATTTTATTGGTATATAAAAGGATCTATGTACTGATTTATACCTTTTGGTAATCATTTTTTAAAAACCTTTCAACCTTAAACAATTACTTAATTTTACTTCTATTCCATCAGATAAAATGTATTTCTAAAGAATACGGTATCTTCTACATACCACAATTTGAAAATCCAACTTTTTAAAGCAAATATTTGGTAAATTATTTGACTTTCAGGTTCTTTAAGTTCTAATAACATTAGGTACCAATTTTTAATCGCTTGAGATATTAACCGAAGAAGTTTGGTACCGCTTATACTATGACCTGTAAACAATTTGTTTAATTTTTAGCATTCAGTAATTCACCAAAAGTGTTAAATCTTAACTTTGGCACGATTTGTTAGTCGGTCAAATAAAAGTTTAAAAGAACTAGAACAAAGACAGTTAAATTATTGATCAAAGTTCAATTCAAAAAGTTTCAGTTTGTCAAAGTAAAAAAGGCCATAAAAATCCGTCTGTAACAATTTCATAAAGATTGAAAATTGCTAAACATTTTGTACTTTTGTTACATATTTCTAGGATTTTTCAAAGAATCAAAAATCAAATGATATACTACGGTATGTTCCACAAGTATCTTGATAGTAACTCGAAATCATTATACTCTTAAATCAAACAAAACAGTGATAGCTACTTGTTGAACACAACTGAAAAAATATGTTCTCATTTAGTGAATGAAAGTCGGGCCGGGCCATCAATTTTTATTTCGGACCGGGCCTCGGGCCGGGCCGGTCACTTTTCTGCGTCGGGCCCGAGACCATCCCTAGTTTAAAAATCAGTACTGTTGTACCGGTGCCAAAAGTGCTTAACTCAAATGATACAGAAAACTTCCGACCAGTTAATACATTACCAACATTGAAATAGCAGAATATGATCAATTAAAAGAGTATTTTGAAGATAAAAAATTACTATATGTAAACCAATCAGGATTTAGGACTGTCCATTCGTGTGAAACAGTTATACAATTTACCACATGTAAATGGAAAATCTTACTTGATGAAAATAAATATATAGTGGCAGTATTTTTGGATTTACAAAAGGCTTTTGAAACTATTGATCGATCGATATTACTGGAAAAACTTAGGTATTATGGAATAAGAAAGAACGTTTTAAAATGGTTCACTAACTATCTAAGTAATCGACGACAAAAGAACTAAATACAATAATCACTGCTCATCAGAATGGTTATACATGGGGTGCCGCAAGGAAGTGATCTAGGTCCACTCCTGTTCTTAATATATATTAATGATTTCTATCTCAAAGTGGAATGTGAATTTGTGAATCTATTTGCAGATGATACATTACTTGCAGTTAGTGACTATAATTTACAAACAGCTATATCTAAGGTTAATGTGGTGCTAAATAATGTTAACATAATCTTACAAACAAATAAACTTAAAATTAATGTTGAAATACTAAGGCTATGGTTATTACTTCTAGGTATAAATCCAATTGCGTTGATTTAGCATCTTGTAATATACTCATAAATAATAATAAAATTGAGATTGTTAGAGAAGTAAAGTATTTGGGATTAATAATTGATGATAATCTAAGTTTCAAGAATTATTTTAAGTATATTTATAAGAAAATATGTGGTAAAATATTTTGCTTGATTCTAGTTGTAAGCAATCATTACAAAAATTCCAAAACAGAGCAATGCGAATAATTTTAAGATGTAATAGATATGCACCATTAACAGTATGTTATATATACTAAATTGGTTACCAATTGAGCAACAACTATATTTCAAAAGTATGGTCCTTGTATGTAAAATTAATGCAGGTCTAGTTTCAATATATTTTGAACAATTTGTTATTAAAAATAGGGATATACATGACCATGGCACTAGGAATAAGGAAAATTTTTATATTAAAAAAACCCAATACAAAAAAACTATGAATTTGCTATTTTTTAAAATGTTTAATATGTATCACCAACTGCCAGTCAATGTAAAGGAATCATCTGGCTTGAGTAAATTTATAATGAACTTGAGAAAACGTTAAGATGATAACAGTCGAAGTTTATACTTAATACTTAGACTATAATAGTTTTTGATTTGTGATGAAATATATGTTACTATTTCACCATATTATATTATATTGTACTGTATATTGTATTATGAAATTTGATATAAGTTGTATTATTATTAGGATTAATTCTATTTATGAAGAAAATATATTGATTGATTGATTGATCGAGACGTATTACCGCGTCAGTACAAAAATACGATATATTTATTATATGAATGAAAAGAAACATTTTACCTTTGATAAAGGGATGGGGAACATTCACGTAGAGTAGGCTCACTTCAAAGCACGCGACTGTTTCGCAGAATTAGAAGCTATCTAGTTTATATCGAAAAGTTATTTTAAAACAAAATCAAGGTAACAATATCACAACTTGAATGTAATACAAGTTTCTTTTTTATAAAATTTATAGGTGATACCAAGACCTACATCTTATTCATACCAAATGGATTATTGTGTCGAAACTAAAAAAGTGTTCATTAATTATTGTTCTTCCGGCACAAGAATGATATGTAATGTATTGAAGTACGTACAAATAAGGTAATGAGTCCTTGTTTTACAGTACATTCTTCTAGTTCAATATTACCAATTATCAATTATTTGCGTTAAAATTTCCTGCAGAAAGTGTCAACCATCATGTTCTTGAAAAGGACTTGTTTGATGTACTTTATTTTAAACGTTAAAAAATAAGCCGCTTTAGACAAGGTTGTTTAAATTCTGTAACGTAAAAAGGCAAAACAAGTTTTAAGAGTTTACACAGACATGAATAATCGGTACGAAGTAATACAAGTAGCTGTTATTGTAGTTGCATGCATGTTGTGATTATAATTTAAGTACACCTTTAGCCGATGACACTATTTGCATAAAATTATTTCCATATAATTAAGTTTGCTTGCAAAAAATACATCTTCTCAATGTTTAAACACAAAAGCCCTTGTAACGATTATTACAGCATGTCCCAGACTGGAACCCCCAAGCCTATAACTTACGATTTTCATTTTTTTTAAATTGTACTCTCTATTTTTCAGACTTTTATAATAGAGCACTTTGTTCTGTTTTCAAATATGTATACGAATGTGGGTTTTACATAACAAAATCTCAAAAAAATTGAAATATAGGTTTTTTATATTATTACCCAGTATGTGATGAAAAATAAAAAGGAATTCTTGTGCATTAGCTTGTCATACAAACGACACTAACCATTATCCGGATTTTGATAATGTATAAGCTTTGGATAGAGGCAATTCACATAAGAGCAGACTTTTTCTTGAAATGGCTCACATAGCAAACAATGTAAATGCTATAAACTTCAAAATAGAAACAAGCAATTTAAACATGATATGCATTTACTCAAATTCAGAAAATCATACAACAATGTAGTACTCCAACATGTTATCATACTAATTATTTTTAATAATTATCATGCATTGACCCTTATTCGAATTTATATTTTAAAAACCAGAATCATATTTTCATCTGTAACGTGTGACGTGATTAGTTATTTCTTGTGTTTTTATGCAAATGTTTCACTTAATTTATTTGTACGTCATTCTCTACCTTTTTCCCGATTTATTTCGTAGTATTAGCCACTCTGAGTGATATAATATTTCCGAGAATGTCGGCGTTTAATGATCTAACTAGTGTAAAGCTGTCATGACTGTCATGATTTATGTCTATCGTAAAGAATCGTATATCCCTTTCTAATGCACGATGTTAAAGTTCGCGACTCCCTTCTCTCTTATTGTAATATGTAAGGCTATTAAAACATTATTATCTTAGTTTTTATGACTTTTAAATATTTGTGGGTTCTTTGAAACGGGGCGTTTATTCATTGATTAAAAATAATTGGTTTATTAATGGCTTTTAAAACATTTCTTAGTAAAATGACCTATTCTCTTATTAAATAAGGAAAATCCTGGAATTAAAAGAAATAAATATTTTAAGAAGATATATCCTACATACGGAATTTTTATTTAGTATTTTAATAAAGCTTCGTACTTATGCTTTGTTTTAACGATGCGTTAAATTGATATTATTTTATGCAATTCACCTTTCAGTAGATGTAGCGTATTACGTTTTTAATAAATAACGCTCATTCTAAAATGAAAACTCGCTTTACTAAGAATGCTTATTTACAACCGGTATTTCTCAAGAATTATTTACACACATGGCGTAGGAATTTTTAAATTTACGATCTTTTTACAATCTGCAATAAATGCAATACACGGAATTTGATTACATAATTAATAAGGGTTTTCCTATAAGCTCGCTTATATTTATACAAGGTGGAGAAATTAAATATTGGGAAATTTTAATTGTTTCTCGTTTTCTTCTCTTGCCAAACAAAGAGAAAGAAAACGGGAAAAAATTTTACAATATTTAATCTTTCCACCATGTACAAAACACAAGCGTATTCAATTAGCACATAAAATGAGATTCCCTTGTAAAATAATACTCCTTAAGGACACGTATGGTATTGTTATATCAGTTAGGAAGCACACCTTTAAACCTTTTTTAAATAATAATTTTTCAGAAACAAAACCTTTTCTTATTGCATTTACAAAGCATAAGAACGAAGCCCTTATTAATTAGGTAGTTAAAATCCGTGTGTAGACATTTTTTTGCAGAGTGAAAATGAGTCGCATGCACTTTTAAAATACTAGATAATTCCGCGTACAGATATATCATTTAAAATAAAAATAAAATATTTCTTTCATTATTTCAACGAAATTAATTCCTGAAGGTTCAAACATTTACGTTATTAATGAAAGAATACGGCATTTCGTTCGAGAGAATTTGATAAAGTCATAAATCAACTGTAAATACGCTAATAATAACTAATTATTTCCGTGACTGAATCAACTCGCCAATACAAGGAACGCGCCACTAAGATACACACACACACACAGAGAGAGAGAGAGAGAGAGAGAGAAAACAACGGCTATGCTTTGATGCATGCAACAAAGAATGGACGATGTTATACGATAGATATAAATTATAACGACCCATGTTTAGAATGATCTTTCGCAGCGTCGATATCCTACTCCCAAATTCCACTCCACATTGCTTAATTTTTCCAAACATACGATTCAAAGTTGGACGTATTTAATCAACAATATAAGAAGCATCAATTACTCGTCTGACGGTTTCTCTATCACCTTCAATGATATATGCTTTTGGAGATTGCCCTTGCCTTTTCTTCGGCGATGTCGAAGAAGAAGACTGCTCCCCTTGTTTAGCTTCCTTCATAATGCGGTTATAGCTACTTTTAGATATTTTAGTTTCCGCTAGCACCTGTTCCCTAAAACAATAGAGTGAAACAACAGGTCCTCTGTTACATTGCTCTTGTTTCATATCGCATTTAAAACCATTTATTTCCCTGGCTGGCGAATGTAAGATCTGCCATTTTAAACCGTATCTTGCTCCTTCATTTTGCATGTTACCTAAAAATACAGGCATTTACAAAACGCAGATAAAATTAACCTAAAGCAATTACCTTGTTGTTGGTAGTTAAAATAGTTGTCTGTAACAATATAATCAACAATACAGATGCAATGTCAAACACTAAAATCAATGATTTATAATACTTAGTTCCGGTAAGAACTGCTTTTATAGAAAAATGCAGGATATAAACAAACACGCGAATAGCAAATGCAAGAATGACAATTGTCAACATTCAACATACAATTAAGTCGATGTTTGGTTGTACAAATGGCGAAATGCACACACGAATCATGAAGTGCAGTCTATTTTTAAAACTATCAATCTTTGCATCGTAAAAGTTTTGCCGTTTAAACATCGAATTGAATGCTGCCATTACTCTCGCAAATTATACTACGCCAATGATATCAAGTGAAACTCAACATTCACCTTCTTGAAAGCCATATTGGACTACTCCGATATAAATTTTTTCTACTGCTCATTGATGATGATGTACTTTTCTTAAAAAATCTAAGTCTTACACTAGCCATCATGTTATACCTCACTTAAAGTTTTCGTTGGAGAAAATATAACTTTCGTTTTTAAACGTGAACGATAGCTTTTACTAATATGCACGTATTCCATATTGTCAACAAAACTTCTAACCACATCAAACTAGTACATTTTTATATTACATCAGGAACAGAATTACATTTTTTCCACGCACTGTTTTTAAAATCTAGCACTTAGTGAATGCCAGGGAAACCCATTTAACACTCGGAGCACGCATAATCAACTTTTCGCGTAAGATAAGCAACCAGAGTATAAACATAAACGTACAAACCCTGCATTAAATAAAAGACGAGTATAGTTGGTTACCTATCTACGCGGATCGAATTTAGAGAAATATAGCTAACTTAAATTTAAATCAGTAGGAGCTAGAAAGGGTTTTTAAACTAATGAGGCCGTGAAATATTTTTTTAACTATGACATAGAACCTATCAACATTAATACTAAAATTAGGTAAACCTGCAATGTCGTATCACAATTAATTTATCGTAATATTTTTAATTAGTATGTTGTTTAACAGAATATATGTTGTTATTGGTATTGCTTGCCTTTAAAATGTGGGCAAAGAAAAAATATCTTTTTAGCCGTAATGGGTTCAGTTACTCCCTAGTAAGGGACGACTGAACCATCTCTAACTGTATTTCATAAAGTTACTGTACCAATTGTCTGGGGTATCTGAGGTCGTTGCTTAACATTCAACCAACTAAATAACAATCACACTTTATGTAAATGACTACTCAATTAGCAACATTTAGCTATTAGCAAAGTATGAGAAAAAACTTTTTTATTGTATAAAACACAAAGAAAGAAGATAAGTCAAATTTACAAATGAGTTTGTTCCTTACAAATAAGAGATTATATATAAGTTGTTATAAATATTTAAATCCTAATTTAATGAATATTTATTAAATCTGATAAAGCGGTGCTGAAAGAAACCATATTATTGAAACTTGTCATTTCTAGATTTTGAAAGTTTGTGTACAATGTCAGTCCTTCTAATTAAGAATTTTTATTAATCTTTATAAACTTCATGGTTTATCCATGTCTTCTGAAAAACAGTATTTTATAACCGTTATTTTGTTTCCCCATCACTTTGGTTACATATAATATTAATGAATCCTTCTTTTCCAAAAACTTTTACCACACATAAATCGTCAGAGTGAAAGCAATCCTCTAGACCTTTTTCATCTGCTTTTGAGAAACTAAAGTTGCATTCATCACGGTCTTGTACTGAGTAAGTATCACTATATTTTTCGTCACTAGAAGTATAAGTGATTTTCTCGTGGTGCGTATCGACGCTTTTCTTTTTATTACTTCTCACCTTTGTTTTCGTTGCACGTAACTCTTTTTTCAGTTTACTTATTTTTCTTCAACATTATTTTCTTTCTGCCTGTCTTCTGTTTCTTTCATCTTCAGGTACTCTTTTGTTGTTGTGATTTCATAACGAGTAAGAAGAATTTTCGTGCTCGTGTTTTTCTTGTTTTTGATTATCATTTTTTACAACATTTAAAAACAGATTTTCAAAGCTTTTATGCTTAGATGTTGATCTTTGATCAGCTGTTGATGACTTCCTGCCTGTTGGTTGTTGTGAAAGAATGAAAACAGGGTTATGCAATGATAACAAAACCGGAAGAATCAAAATCTTTTATACAGCGGAAAATAATTTATTTTAAGATGGTTAGGACAATCAAATTGGCGGGATTTTTTAATATTTCAAGTTGTTTTTCAAAGTCTTTTAAAAATGTTAACCTAGTAAAATTATTGACATGATAAATGAGTTTGTTTCATTTATAGGGTCAAATGAGTGGTTATTAAAATGTAGATGGAACCCAAATGCCGAGTGAGATTGGCGATATACGTTGGTGCCCCCTCGTCCTTGTGTGTAAGGATATAGAAGTGTTACCAACATAAGTGTAATCACAGGAATTGTAAAAAAGCTTACATATGCCACTTTTAGAAGATAAGGGCATGAGATCTTTGCTGTTTACTTTAACAACACTTACTATAGTCAACCTTCTGGAGTAGCCATGGGGGGCTCTTTATCACCGATGCTAGCCGAACTTTACATGAGCCATCCTGAACATTCCTGTATTTAACGAAGTTCTGAAATTTTGGGGTGGTTTCGTTATGTGTACGACGGCTCTCTGTCTTTTACAAAAAATAATCAATCCTCACTAACTTTCACTATTGAATTTGTGGAAAATAATAGCCTAAATTATATAGATTTGAACGTTAGAGAACCTTCACTTACGTGCATGACTTTTCAATTTATAGGAAAAATATTCAAATCGATCACGTCATGCGACAGATTCTATTTACCCTTGGCAACAAAAATTAGCTACGTTCAACACCTACGTCCACAGACTTCTCAATATACCTTTGCGAGATGTGGATTTTTAAAAACAAGTCAACATACTCAAGCGTATTGCTCCAAAAACAGGCTACGATCGTAATATTATTGAGAAGTTGATCAATAAATTTAATTTAAAAAGAAAAAACCTGAAACGTATTCGTCCAATTCCGTTAACTCTGACATAAAGTTTGTATCATTACTACCCGTATTAATAATGATTTAAACAATGAAATACACAATTTATTTAAAAAATATTGCAAACATGTATATATAGCTTATAAAACGAAGAATTCTCTTCAGTCTTCCCTAATAATCAACAAAGATCCCATATCCTTATCTGCCAAAAGTGGTATATATAACATTTTGCAATTCATGTGATGCCACTTATGTTGGTCGTATTTCTAGACATTTACATAAAAGGATGAGGTAGCACGTAAATCGCCCATCTCACTCGGCATTTGGGTTCTATCTACAATTTAATAATCACTCAATCGACTCAATAAATAACAGCAAACTCATTCATCATGTTGTCAAATAATTTTCATCATCATTAGGTCTTCAGTCCTGGAACTGGTTAGACGCGTACCATCATTGTTTCCTATTCTGAACTAACCTACAGATTTCCCTGAAATCCGATCGCATCCTCCGAAGTAGTCCCCTCCCGGAGATCCGAATGGGGGACTATTTTAACTCCGGAATCTTTTACCCCAGAGAATGCCATCATTTTATTATAATTTAGGTACGCTGTGTACTTGGGAGGTTAATGTGGTGGTTTCCCGTTGCCTTCCACATCGCGGTAGTGTGTCTTAGACTGCCATACCGACCCCTATGGTCTCTGCCAATCTAAGTACCGAAAGATCCGCTGCCCTCTTTCGGGGACCTGTCTTAGTCTGGTTCCTCACTAACGACCCTACTACTTTGGTTGGACCTGTAGTTTGGCTCTTTAGCTCATTAGAACACGCAAGCCATTTCACCTGTTCTAGTAATTTAGAACTTCGGCAAGGTGCAGGTCCATTCGAAATGGCAAATAATTTTACTAGGTTACAATTATTTTTAGAAGACTTAGGGCCGGTTTATCAATCTCCGTGTAAAAGTCTCATTTAGTTATCCGTAAGTTAACTTTAACTACCAAATATCTTCCGCAGGGCGTTTATTACGCACTCTTTATCTGATGGTTATATATACTAATTTATAGTATATTATTCTGAAGTTGGTTATCCTAGTTTTAAAGGATTGTCTATTAGCAATTTGATTGGATACTTTTTATAGACAGCACTGCACTGCTATAACCACACAAACAGGTATAAATAACATTAGAAAACGGTTTAACACTGATATTTAAAATATCCCTTTTGAATATTGTTTAATTGAAGAAACATGGAAGAGGAAAGGAAACGTGGAGTTAATTTTACAGTAACTGAAAAGAATTTATTATTGGGTATCACTAATAAATTTAATCATATTGAAAATAAAAAAACCGATGCGGTCACATGGAAGCAAAAAGAAGCTACATGGACGAAAATTCAGTTAGAGTTCAATGCAGTTACCGATTGTGCTGTAAGTTACTAGCTATGTTAGTTGTGAGAATACAAAGATCTGTTTTATTGTAGTCGAGAAGTTTGAAATAAATAAATTCGAAATATGAAACCATCACAAAAGATTTGAAGAAAAAGTACTTTGCATATAAAGCACAAGTGGTTCTGGCGGAGGTGGTTCGATGGATGAACCAAAACCTACTATCGAAAAAGAGAAAGAGTTGGTTTACACAATCGCCATATCTGTAGAGGGGTTCACATCTAACTTTGATTCTGATGCATTAGCAGGTTTTATAAATATTTGGTTTTAAAATTTAAATCTTGTTTTTGCACTATAGGTGTAACTGGAATACCTGTTGATATTGTGCAAGTGAACGATGTAACAGAATTCACAGAAGTTGATTGGGGTGTACCAAGTGCAGGGTTCTTACAGACTCCTTTGCATCCTACTTTGAAGGTGCAGACTAGCTCGAAGTCTGAAGCATCAGTAAGCACACCATCGGCAAGTGTTAGCGGAACGCAGGCCGAACATAGTGTTGCTAAGTACTACATTGGATACACCATCATCATCCAAACAAACACATTCAAGTATAGCTTATTGTTATCGTTTCACAATAATACGTAATATATTCCAGGTTAGTCAAGCCGAAGACGGCCTGTTCTCCAGAAGAAACGTCCAATGGCCACTGTCAGTACAAAATTTGAAAGTCTGTCTGAAAAAAAATTTGAAGCAGTCAACTTGCAGATGGAGCTTACGAAACAGAATAAAATAGAGCATCAGCTTGGATGTGAAAATTTTAAATTAAAACAACAACTTTTAAAAGAAAAACAACAACAATTTAAATAGCTATAAATTGTAATATGTTTTCTTATGTTTATTTGTGTAATAATTGTAATAATAATAACAAGAAAAATTAATGCCTATCTATTGAGAAAATGTTCAAGTAGTAAGAAATCTCTAGCATTCTTATAATTGTTTTCTTCAGGAGGTTCGCTGCTGATGTCCTCATCAAAAATGACATTATTTAAATTAAGTTCAGGATCCAATGGTGGTTGCTGTTCTTTATATTCAATAGCAATATTATGGAGTACGACAGTTGCTATTATTACCACTATTGTTGTTTGTAACTTAAGCCGCAATCCTAAAGCAAGATTAGGAAAGCGTCGCTTCCACACGCTATAAGACCTTTCCACTGGATTTCTTGTCCTCGTAACTACAGTGTTGTATTGATCAAATAGCAAATGTATAGCATACAACTTACCTGCTTCATTGTACAGCTGTTGAGCTTCAGTTGCAGTCCGCATACTATTGGTATAACCGCTGTCTGCCTCCAAGAGCGAATTGCCAAAGTTATTATTGTCAAAGCGTCTCTTTAATGCAGAATTGTTAAAAATGGTTTGATCGTGAAATGATCCGGACCAACGAGCTACTATATACAATATTTTTAATGATGTGGAAGATATGGTTTGCACATTTATGGAAAAGAAGCCCTTTCTGTTTCTAAACAGCTCAGCATTGTTGCCTCTTAAAATGTGAATGTTGTTTATGATAGTCCATAAAGTTACATGTAAGAAAAACTAGTTAAGAATTCTATACATACCTGGCGATTGAATCCTGATGTGGGTGCAATCTAATGATCCTATAATGCGAGGAAAAGCAGCTTTGTGAAAAGAGTCGGTTTTTGCTGCTGCTAATTCGGCATCATCTTTTTGGCATGTGTGTGTGTGTATGTATATATATATATATATATATATATATATATATATAAAATACTCATATTTAGACCAGGGTAGAAAATTAAATAATCACATCAAATAATTTTAATCACCGTGTAGAAGCTTTGGGAAAAGATACATAACTCGCGTTATTAAATAAAAGCGTGAAGCATAAAAATTCATTCGTTTCATTAAAATTAAGAAATTTAAATTATTTATAAGACGCTTTATATAAAAGGAAACAGTATTAAAAAGCTCTACATGTAATTTAATTATTCCTAATAAGGAAACAAATGGAAATTACGTGCAAAATTTATATTAATTAACCCTATTTTAAGTAACCGGTATTAAACAAAGTGTACACATAATAATTAATATTTAACTTGTATTCGCTAAAATGAAAGGATAGAAGTCAATTTTAATTGGAGTTAATTAAACCATTATTAATAATAAGCATAAAAGTCTGTGAAAATCCAAGATTATAATACCAGAAATAAAGCTCTGAGAATTAATATTATGTTTGAACACCTGCGTAGTTAAAATATCACGTACGGCGAAAATTTTGTAGATAACAAATGGTTTCAGAGAATCTTGTAGAAACCGTCGCATAATAGTTACGAGAAATGCTAAAGGTGGGTTATTTCACACTCCACATGGACTAAAATAATCGATAATAAAGAATATCAATTTGCATCAATAAGAACAGGTTAGATAGAGACAGATAATATGCGCAAGACCGAGACACATATAGTAAAAGGCGTGAGTAGAGCAACGTCATGGGGTTGCGATTGGTTGAAAGTAAAATGCAAAATTTGAGAGGTAAAATAACATTTCTTTATAAAAGTCAATTAGTTATTTCCAGACTTTGCGTGCCGTGTTGAAATTTCTGAGATTTAACTGGGGTGAGTACTAAATTCGTAAAAACCGACGCGCGAGCGACGGAATGGGAACATAGCATGAGAAATTCTTAAGAATTGTCTGTTTTGAGGACAAAAGCGACGTGCCGGCTATCCGCTATATATACCGGTGGTAATATGAATTTCGTTCTCTTAGACTTTTGACTATTCGATGCGTTAAAAGCTCTCTTAGATCTTCGACTTGATTGAACGCGTTAAACAGTGCTTTTGGTTTTCCGGTTTTAATATTAAATAATTTAAACAGTTTGCTCGAATATTATGTGATTTAAAACAGCTTGTTCTATACGTGCTACAATGAATGTACGTTAGTGCACTTAGAAAAGAAGATACAAGGTAATAAAGTTTAGTATCACTGTACCAATTGGTAAAATTTACTATGACAAATAAATACACAAAAGTAGGCAGTTTTGGCGTATATTGGTGAAAGAAGTATGAAGTTCTTTGTTATTTTCGGGGTATTAATACTTAAATGGTGCATAAATGGGTCTGGATCCACAAAACAAGGTTCAGATATACACAGATTAGTTCCGGAAAAGCCCTGAAACAACTTTAAATAAATGGTGATGGAGAAAATTTTTAAAGCGTTGAGAATCAGAAGCCGTAAATATAACCCAGTTGGAATGGTGTGATTAACAAAAGGGACGATGTACATTGAAGCTACGAGTGCAAGTAACCTTCAGGTAAATTATACTATTTTGTATGAACTTTGAGATTTTTGTGTGTGTTGATTAACTTTATAATTGATTTACTCAAAATGGACAGTAGTGAAATGGTACTAACAATAATATTTTAATTTTAAGGTGAAATTTGCTTGTTTAAGTAGAAAGGGTATTTAGTATTGATGTTCTGGATTATGATGAAAATTTAGGGTATGTCTTTGAGCTCAATTAGACGAACCTGGTTAATTAACGTAAAGGGTTGGTAGATGCTCCTTTGTACTCTGCATATATTGTTATAGTAATTAGTAGGCATCCTACAAGGACTTTAATTCTGGATGCACATTAAAATGATAATAAATTTAATTTTGAAATTTTCCGATATTAAAATTTATGCTGAATATTAATTTTGAAATTTTAATGTATTGTGAATATTGATGTAAATAGAGTTAACGTTGATGTTTGTGGTAGGAATGTGTTTATTTTTTTTATGTATGAGGATGAAAGCTATCTAGAGGAGCAGCCGAGGCGATTAATAGAAGAAAGTCAATGGACCAACACAGTTAAGGTAATGAATAGCTTTTTTTTAGGATTCACAGCATTCTTGACATCCAATTCGTAGGGGCTCGATTCGAAAAGCGGAGTACCCGGATTTTGGTGGTATCACAGCAATATATATATATATATATATATATATATATATATATCTTGGTGCCAAAGCTGCAATAGCATGTGTAACTTTTTTTTACAATTCTACTGACAGAGGATTTGCTAACTTTAAAAATATCGGCAATAGTAAGCTAAAAACTGCCTGTTGCAAAAAACCTCAGTGTCAATAAAATCTGGTTTATTGGTGATATAGTTTTATTTCTGCAAAAATACATGAGATTATGATTTCAATTAATAATTTTTTGTTTATGCTGTATCTATCAGTTACAGTTTCAATCTGGTTTTCAATTTGTTCTAGGATGTGGAGAACTGTTTCGTTGGTTAACCGAAATCTTATAAAAAAATTATGATCATCAAACAGATCGAAAAAGTTTTTCCGGTTGCTTACAATGTACGGTCTTCTTTCAGCATAAGTTAAAATTCCACTATCTCTTAATCGTCGTCACCTATTACTTCTACTAAACTACATACATCCATATTTTAAAAATGCAAAAACCTGATCAAGATATTACATAAATAATTTAGGTTAGGTGGGTTATTGACAAGTACTTTTTACGCATGTGCAGGTTTCTATCAGTTTAATAAAGCTGCTATCTGTCAGTTAGAAGTGCCAGTAAAATATTTTCAACTTTAACCTCTCGTTAAACTGTTCTAAATATCAATAAACACTTTACCTAACAGATAAATTTTATCTGAAAGTTATCCAACTTAACTAGAGATTGATAAACCGGCCCTTAGAAATATAACAAGAGGTATTAAAAATCCCGCTAATTTAAATGTCCAAACTAGCTTGAACATAAATTATTTTCCGCCGTATAGAAGATTTTGATCCTTCCGGTTTTGTTATCTTCTCATAACCTTGTTTTCATTCTTTCACCTGTCCACAGTGCTTCCTTCTTAAGACTTGTCAATATTTTTTTCAAGTAATTTTGTTTTATTCAGTGTTAATTATTTGTTATTTTTTTAAATGTATTTGTACCAGCTTCAAGTTTTGTAATAATTTTGAAAATTGTGTACCGATGCCGTTGTGTATTCTGTATATTCATTGTATATTCATATAGCTAACACACTTTATAGAATAAAAAGAAGTTTATGCTTACTGTTCTACGCTGTGCATCGTAAAATTTGATAAACGGTATAGCAACAATTGGGAATTGCGTGCGTTCTTGGTGTAGATCTGAACTACACTTCAGCGATGATCAAAGTGGTGGATGGGGGGATCTTACTGTAGAAGATGGTAAAAACTAAAAAATGATTGGGCTTTGGATTAGGGGAGGTATAGAACCACCAAAAATAACCAAAAAAACAGACATATACCACCGTTGCTATACAATAAAAGAGTATCTGAAATAAAACATTATTATACATGCATACGAGACCGCTTGCGTATCAAAAAATAATAATAAATATAAAGTAAATAAGATAATTACAGGAAAAAGCAACTGAGAACTTACATTGAACACTTTTTATTTATTTTTATTTTCGTTCATCGCGTTGCACTTCACTTGTATAACAATCAATAAACGGTAAATAATTTCGATTCAATAAGTTTTCCTAATAAGAAAACTTTTCGTTGTTATTAAATTTTTCAATTCAAACCTTAAATAAATACTACAAAAGAAAAAAATGTCAAAAATCAAATTGATATATAAGGTTATCATAAAGTAAGGGATATATTTTAAATTATGATAACTTTTTAACAAATTAAGT
Source organism: Platerodrilus igneus (assembly GCA_036346225.1). NCBI lineage: Eukaryota > Metazoa > Arthropoda > Insecta > Coleoptera > Lycidae > Platerodrilus > Platerodrilus igneus. The sequence goes on along the minus strand of JARFIW010000307.1, from coordinate 6,378,690 downwards.
TAATAACAAGAAATAAATGAAATCTAATTGCTTATGAAATGGGATTTAGTATGCCCAAAACAGGTTACGGCAATTGCTCAATATGACCTCCATTTTGTTGTTGTAAGATCACCATCCTTACCTCCAAATTGTACACAGCATTTCGTAACATTTCTGGTTGAATTGTACCAATTTGCTCCGTAATACTGTCTTTTAATTCTTGTAGCGTAGTTGGTCGTCTTCTAAACACTAAACTTTTTAAATAACCCCACAGCCAGTAATCCGCTGGGTTTAGATCAGGTGATCTTGGTGGCCATGAATTTACGAAATGTCTGCTTAACACGCGATCTTGAAAAACGTTGGTTAACAATTCTTTGACTGGTCGAAAATGTGCGGGGTGCTCCATCCTGCATAAAATGATGTTTTCAATTCCGTAGTGCTCGTTTTGCAGCTGTGGAATAACATAATTTTGTAACATTTGCAAGTATCGTTCACCATTTACAGTTACAGATACGGCTTGTCCATTCTGCATTTCCTCGTAGAAATACGGACCAATAATAAAATCATCTGTAAAACCGCACCAAACGGTGACTTTCTTGTCATGAAGACCTTTTTGAACGATTTGTTGCGGATTTTCTGCAGACCAGATTCTACAGTTTTGAGTATTGACTCCACCATTCAGAGTAAAATGTGCCTCATCTGTCTATAAAATACGGGATAACCATTCGGGTTCAATTTCCATCTGAGCCATTACTCGCAAAGAAAAATCGTACCTAGTAGCCAAATCTGCGTCCTTTAATTCAAACAGCATTTTCAGTTTATATGGATACATGTTTAGAATTTTGCGTAAAATTTTCCAAACCGTGGTATACGGCATTTGCAATCGCTTGGATATCGCATTTGCACTGCTGATTGCGAGTGAATTGCTTCTGGCTATGTCTTGATTTTCATGAAGAACCTCTGCAACTTGGACATCACTAATTATTGGTCTTCCTGATCTTGGTAAGTCAGTTACAGACCCTGTTCTTTCAAATTTTTGTATCAAATTGTGGTACGCTTTCATTTGACAGGGTCCCGCTCTCAAACCCATTCTCGTGCGAAATCTTCGTAATCCAGCGGTGTAATTTCTGCCGGATTCATAATAGCACTGAACTAAACCAATTCTTGTTTGTAAATCCATGTTATTACAGTGGAGTTGTTTGAACGTTTACTTGAGTTTTAATTTCAAAATAAAACTTCAAATTGAATAATTTCGTTTTGACACTAGTGTCAACAATTGTTATGACAACGCTTTTGTTTCTCATAGATACGGTAAAATCCCATTCATTAAGCAACTAGATTTCGTTTATTTTATGTTACTAACTTAATTTATTAAAAAGTTGTAATGATTTAAAATATATCCCTTACTTTATGATAACCTAGTATATATATATATATATATATATATATATATATATATATATATATATATATTGCTGTGAAACCCTGTATAAAATCGAGCCTCATTCATGTGAACTACGCTTTTCGCCTCGGCTGCTCACCTAATTTTATAAACCTCCTCATTCATAAAAATTAAACAACACATTCCTACCACAAACATCAACGTTAACTCTATTTACATCAATATTCAGAATACATTAAATTTTCAAATTAAATTTCAGCATAAATTTTAATATCGAAAATTTCAAAATTAAATTTATTATCATTTTAATGTGCATCCAGAATTAAAGTCCTTGTTGGATGCCTACTAATTAATATAACAATATAAGCAGACCGGAGTCTGAGTATAAAGGAGCATCTACCACCCCTTTACGTTAATTAACCAGGTTCGTCTAATTGAGCTCAAAGACATACCCAAATTTTCATCATATTCCCGAACATCAAAACAAAATACCCTTTTACTTAAACAAGCAAATTTCATCTTAAAATTAAACTTTTATGGTTAGAACAATTTCACTAATGTCCATTTAAAGTAAATCAATTATAAAGTCATTCAATACACACAAAATGTCAAACAAAATAGTATAATTTACCTGAAGGTTACTGTCCTCGTAGCTTCAAAGTATCGTTTCTTTTGTTAATCACACCATTCAACAGGACTATATTTACGGCTTCTGATTCTCTACGCTTTTAAATTTTCTCCATCACCATCCATTCAAAGTCGTTTCTGGGCCTTTCCGGAACTCATCTGTGTTTATCTGACCCTTGTTTCATGGATCCAGACACGTATTTGAACCATTTAATTATATTAACACCCCCAAAATAGCAAAGAAATTCATGCTTCTGAGCTTCTGTCACCAATATACACCAAAACTGCCTACTTTTGTGTATACATTCGTCGTTGTAAATTTTGCTAATTGGTACAGTGAAACTAAATTTTATTACCTTGTATCTAAGTGCACTGAAGTACATTCATGTTTAGCACGTAAATAACAAGCTATGTGGAATCACTAAATTATACTAGCAAACTTTAAATTATTTAATCAAACTAAAATGCACGGTTTAATATCTTCAATCAAGTCGCGTATGTACGAGCTTTTAACGCATCGAATCGTCAAAAGTCTAAGAGTCTAAGAGGGCTTGTTTATCTTAATCTCGTTATATATAGCAAAAAGCCTGTCTATCGGTCTGTTCCCCAAAACGGGTAATTCTAAAGAATTTCTCATGCCATGTTCCCAGTCTGCCGCTCGCACTTCGATTTTTACGAATTTTCACTCGCCCCATTTAAATCTCAGAAAATTTCCACAGCACGCAAACCTGTCCGAGAAAAACTAATTAATTTTGTACCGAAATTGTTGTTTCTACCTCTGATATTTGCATTCTATTTTCAACCAATTGTGACCCTCGTGACGTTGTTTAAATCACGCCTTTTACTATATGTGTCTTAGCTTGACGCATTTTCTCTTCCTTTTCTAACCTGTTCGTATTGGTGCAACTTGACACTCTTCATTATCGATTATTTCAGTCCACGCGGACTGTTATCTGGGTTTAATAAACCCGTATCGCACATTCTCGTGAATACTAAGCCCCGGTTTCTCCAAGATTCTTTGTAACTATTAATTATCTGCAAAATTTACGCCGAATGTGTTATTTAAACTACGCAGGTGTTCACAATATAATATTAATTCTCAGAGCTTTATTCCGTGGTATTTTAATCTTGGGTTTTTACAAGTTTCTATAGGTATTATATGTTATTAACGGTTTAATTAACTCCAATTAAAATTGATTTCTATCCTTTTCATTTTTAGCGAATACAACTTAAATATTAATTATTATAGGTACACTTTGTTTTACTACCGGTTACTTAAATAGAGTTAATTAAGATAAATTTTGCACGTAATTTCTCTTTGTTTAGAAATAATTACATTACACGCAGAGCTTTTCAATACTGCTTCTTTTGATATAAAGCGTCTTATAAATAATTTAAATTTCTTATTTTACTGAAACAACCGAGTTTATTTATGTTTTATGGTTTTAATAAAGCGTATTATTTAATGAAATTCCTTATACACGGTGATTAAAATTATTTGATGTGATTATTTAATTTTCTACCCTGGTCTAAATATGAGTATTTTCCCCTATTTGAATACAAATAATCCCACTTATTTAAATGCAAATATAAAGCATTTAGACAAAAAATTACAAAAAAAATTGCCTATTCTCTCTACCCTTATCTATCTAACTTACCTACTTTGTTTCCAATCAAAAAATATTTACACCTATCCTATATCCCTATCCTATTCCTAACTCTCACTTAATTTTATAAACTGAAATTATCCTAACTTCATCCTACTTATCCATCTAATCCTATATACATCCTATTACCTATCCTATTCCTAACTTTTAACTAATCTTCACTATACTTCACTTCCCCTACCTAATCCTATATACCTATCCTACTCTTACTCTATTCCTAACTCTCCACTAATCTTATATGAAATATCTATACTTAACCTATCTTATTTTCTTCCTACATTTACTCTTTATTCTCATCCTAAACCTATTTCTAATTATCTCCCATATTTATCCTATACTTAGCTTTATTTTCCTAAACACTTACTTCTACTCTTCTATCTACACCTATTCTATCCCTATCCTATTTAAATCTAACTCTCTTCTTGACCCTCCAAGTCTTTCTTCTTACCATCCTAATACTTTTCATCCCTATTTCTCCCCCTTCTATATCTATACTTATCATCCCTATTATCTCACATACAATAAACTTATCATCCCTATTATCCTGACTCTTAAATATTGCTTCTTCTTTAATCCCTACACTTGTCTGTTTCTCATTTACTATTTTTTTTCTTTCTGCCGACAAACCAAACGATACTACTTTACAATTATCGATTTTTCCCTCTATGGAAAATCCTATGTACCTTCTAGAATTTTTGTGTAATGGAATCCGCCAGAATGAATTCCTTAAATCTACTTTATTAAAAACAAACTTGCCAATTAACCTCGTCAAAAATAATTCTGCCTTCACCTGCTCCCGATATGCTGCTTCTACCCCCACTACTTCTGCATGTTTTTGTATTAAAGCTTGAACCTCTACTATCCTCTCCTCTGGACATCTTATTGTGTTGATCTGTTTAACTTCATCATCCTCTACCTCTACTACATTAATACTAAACCCCGTGTCATCCTCTGTGACTTCATAACTGCCCTTCCATGGCACTACCCTATCCTTAATCCTTACTACCTTCCTTTCCATATCTATCAACACCCCTAACTTCATCATACAGTCAACACCTAAAATGCTCTGAAACTTCAGTCCAGGTACAATTACAAACTCCTGTTCACAGCTTAAATCTCCTATATCTATCCTAAGCACCACAACACTATTTACTACAGCAAACTTCTTTTTATTTGGAGCTACTAAATGGCTACGTTTTATAGGCATAATTCTATCACAAACCTTATCCCTAATTTTGCTGACGAATTCCTCCGATATTAAACTCGCCTCTGCCCTGTATCAATTAATACTTCTACATTATTTTCAAAAATTTCTAAATTAATAATTGGCAAACATAATTTTCCTCAGTTTCTGGCTCTACTTCCTCCTCAATTTTGAAAAATTCACGTGGATGTTCGTATACATTTACACAGAAATCTAGTGGTCTGTCACTTTCTAAAAATCCTGTCTCATCCTGTTTTCCGTGCTTGGTCCTGGTTGTCCTTCTACAACCTGTGCGTACGTCCTCCTCGTGTTAATATCCGTGTCCCTGTCTCTATTCGGCGTGCTGGTCACAGTCCTGTTTACTTCCGGTAAACTGTTCTGTCTCGTGTAACTAGGTCTTGGCGTCGGTCCCCTAGTCGCACTATTACTTCTGTATTCCTGTCCTCGTCGTTCCCAATTCGGTCGAAAATTTCTGTTGTAGTCAGGCCGTCTCGGATAATTCGGTGTCCTGTTGTCAAACCTAACTGTGTTAACATTTCGTTCTCGTATCTCTCTTGTCCGTCCTACATACATCGTCATATCTCTGCAAATACTCTAAAATGTCTCCCGTTCTGTGATGTTTTGTAAGGCCACGTGTTGTCTAATTTCCTGTTCAAAATGTCGTGATAGGTACTTGATAATCTGTCTGTCCGTCAATGGTGGATTCAGTTGTTTGGCCACACTGTACTTGCGGATGGCATATTGCTCCTAGAACCTGCAAACTCTCCCTTAAATTTTCCTGTAATCAAGTCGTCCCTAATCTGATCCTGTTTGTGATCACTCCAGTAATGTTGTAAAAATTTGTCTTCAAAGTCCTGATACGTGTCTATGTCCTGTCCTACTAAATTGTACCATGCTTCCGCGTTGTCCTTTAATAAAGCCTTTATCGTATTTAGTTTAGTCTGTTCGTCAAATAAATTTCCCACTAGATTTCTTACACTATTAATAAAAATTTGTGGATTTACCCTGTTATCACCATAAAACTTCATGTGTTGGTCCAATGATACTCCACCTGTATAAAATCTGGGACCTTCCCCCGTTAAATTTGATATGTTGTATTTAATACTACTAACTTCGCGTTCTACCCTGCCTAACTGATCCCTACATGAGTCCGTTACTTCAGTCATTTTACGTTTATTTCTTCTTCACAGAAAATGCGTACTTCGGACCTTAAATGTCCCATTTCCTGTCGAAGACCTGTAATATCACGCTCATTTTATCAACCCTATTTTCAACTTCCCCATTTTCACGGTAAGACTATTTTTAAATTCTGAAACTTCTTTATTCGTCTTATCTATTTTCTCACTTAGGGTTTCCCTAACTCCTGTTAATGTCTCATTCATTCGGTCAAATTTCTTATTCGCTTCTTCCCTAGCTCTATTAGATTCATCGCTTAACTGTTCTAATTTTCTATTGGATTCTTCTCTCATCCTCTCTAACATTCTCAATATCATCTCGTTTCCTTGATCCCTGATTCCGTCCTCGACTGATCTCTACTGCCTCCAGCTTCTTCCATTTTAGAAATTTTCTCACACAATGCACTATCGTCACTTCCAATTTCCACTCCTTGACTCCTTAACCACTCCTTTCTCTGCATACGTTCCAATCACTCACACACATCTAAAATACTCTTAAATTTATACCCACACAAAAACTCTCTCTCTCAGATCGCCAGTTTCCTGGAATAAAATAACAAAAATTTTATTTGGAATTCGAGCCCCACGTTGGGCGCCAAATTATGCTGTGAAACCCTGTATAAAATCGAGCCTCATTCATGTGAACTACGCTTTTCGCCTCGGCTGCTCACCTAATTTTATAAACCTCCTCATTCATAAAAATTAAACAACACATTCCTACCACAAACATCAACGTTAACTCTATTTACATCAATATTCAGAATACATTAAATTTTCAAATTAAATTTCAGCATAAATTTTAATATCGAAAATTTCAAAATTAAATTTATTATCATTTTAATGTGCATCCAGAATTAAAGTCCTTGTTGGATGCCTACTAATTAATATAACAATATAAGCAGACCGGAGTCTGAGTATAAAGGAGCATCTACCACCCCTTTACGTTAATTAACCAGGTTCGTCTAATTGAGCTCAAAGACATACCCAAATTTTCATCATATTCCCGAACATCAAAACAAAATACCCTTTTACTTAAACAAGCAAATTTCATCTTAAAATTAAACTTTTATGGTTAGAACAATTTCACTAATGTCCATTTAAAGTAAATCAATTATAAAGTCATTCAATACACACAAAAATGTCAAACAAAATAGTATAATTTACCTGAAGGTTACTGTCCTCGTAGCTTCAAAGTATCGTTTCTTTTGTTAATCACACCATTCAACAGGACTATATTTACGGCTTCTGATTCTCTACGCTTTTAAATTTTCTCCATCACCATCCATTCAAAGTCGTTTCTGGGCCTTTCCGGAACTCATCTGTGTTTATCTGACCCTTGTTTCATGGATCCAGACACGTATTTGAACCATTTAATTATATTAACACCCCCAAAATAGCAAAGAAATTCATGCTTCTGAGCTTCTGTCACCAATATACACCAAAACTGCCTACTTTTGTGTATACATTCGTCGTTGTAAATTTTGCTAATTGGTACAGTGAAACTAAATTTTATTACCTTGTATCTAAGTGCACTGAAGTACATTCATGTTTAGCACGTAAATAACAAGCTATGTTGAATCACTAAATTATACTAGCAAACTTTAAATTATTTAATCAAACTAAAATGCACGGTTTAATATCTTCAATCAAGTCGCGTATGTACGAGCTTTTAACGCATCGAATCGTCAAAAGTCTAAGAGTCTAAGAGGGCTTGTTTATCTTCATCTCGGTATATATAGCAAAAAGCCTGTCTATCGGTCTGTTCCCCAAAACGGGTAATTCTAAAGAATTTCTCATGCCATGTTCCCAGTCTGCCGCTCGCACGTCGATTTTTACGAATTTTCACTCGCCCCATTTAAATCTCAGAAAATTTCCACAGCACGCAAACCTGTCCGAGAAAAACTAATTAATTTTGTACCGAAATTGTTGTTTCTACCTCTGATATTTGCATTCTATTTTCAACCAATTGTGACCCTCGTGACGTTGTTTAAATCACGCCTTTTACTATATGTGTCTTAGCTTGACGCATTTTCTCTTTCCTTTTCTAACCTGTTCGTATTGGTGCAACTTGACACTCTTCATTATCGATTATTTCAGTCCACGCGGACTGTTATCTGGGTTTAATAAACCCGTATCGCACATTCTCGTGAATACTAAGCCCCGGTTTCTCCAAGATTCTTTGTAACTATTAATTATCTGCAAAATTTACGCCGAATGTGTTATTTAAACTACGCAGGTGTTCACAATATAATATTAATTCTCAGAGCTTTATTCCGTGGTATTTTAATCTTGGGTTTTTACAAGTTTCTATAGGTATTATATGTTATTAACGGTTTAATTAACTCCAATTAAAATTGATTTCTATCCTTTTCATTTTTAGCGAATACAACTTAAATATTAATTATTATAGGTACACTTTGTTTTACTACCGGTTACTTAAATAGAGTTAATTAAGATAAATTTTGCACGTAATTTCTCTTTGTTTAGAAATAATTACATTACACGCAGAGCTTTTCAATACTGCTTCTTTTGATATAAAGCGTCTTATAAATAATTTAAATTTCTTATTTTTACTGAAACAACCGAGTTTATTTATGTTTTATGGTTTTAATAAAGCGTATTATTTAATGAAATTCCTTATACACGGTGATTAAAATTATTTGATGTGATTATTTAATTTTCTACCCTGGTCTAAATATGAGTAATATATATATATATATATATATATATATATATATTGCCGTGGAACCTATAAAAATTTGGAAACAAAGCTGGAACATCGATCCTTCAACTGGGTCAACAGAAAATTTTTCGAAAATCAAAATAAAAATTTTATAAATTTCTTACCCTTTTGTTTCTTTTTCAAATTCCTTCAGCTTCCCTGGTTAGCTCAGCTGTGCTTCTTCTCGAAGACCTAAATATATAGACATATCCCTTTCACACTCGCACACCATTCAATAAAACTACCAAATAATACGACAACCTTTTATTTACACCTATTAACAGATAAATTATATTTACATGTGTTAACAACAGTTAGATACAACAATTATAAAACTCCAATTATGGTATGTTTTGAAGTCTTTGATTTTTCTAATAAATTTTAGACAACTTCAATGAGATCTGAGTAGATGGGCCCCCACATGTTACCCTAAACTGATTTCACACTGGAGTATGGTGAGCTCATAATAACCCAGTTTAGTTTGTATATGCCTTTTAAACCTTGCATAAATTAAAACCAAAAATTACAGACCCGTTTACCCTTTACAATTCAATTTTTATCCTGACTAAATTTTGGATGTTTTAAATACATCCTTGTTCAATATTTAAACATTAATAAATCGTCTAGTACATGTGTCATTTACAATAAATTTCTACAACCATAAACATGCCACAAAAAAACGTCAACCACACAGCACAAAACTTCACAAAAAATTTTACAACAACAGAAATTTCAAATAAATATATGGAGAATTCTTTAGTCTTCATTCCTATTGGAGATGGTTACCATTGACTATACTGCTTGTCGAATCCCCAGGCCTCTACCATCCATATCATGCACACAAAATAGATTACCAGCTTTGGCTACCCCCATATATCAAGTTTCCATTTATTGATTTTAGCTTAGTAATAGCCGGACCTTTATTAATTTAAAATGCACTACTCGTACTTAGCGTCAATAATTAGAGGTCCGCTACTACTTGCTACCACTCTATTTACGGAAACATAATCACATAAAATAATACTCACAAAAACTTTATTGTATGCTGGTCTGAACCAGCATTCAGTACTTTTATCGACGTAAAGGAAAAGAGAGCTTGAATATTAAAGCTCTGGTATTTATATGCTTCCAAAACACCCTGGTGGACGCGCTTCCAGCGAAAAGCTTATTTTCAATACCGCTTCCATAAACTTTGCGCATAACCGTCAGTTGATTCTGAAAATTTTGTAGCGTGCTTGTTGTATACTTCGAATTTGCTTACAACCGTCGCGTGTGCATTTGTTTGCAAAACTGTCGGTTTTTAACCAATGATAAAATTCTCTGTCGTCACAAACCCCGCCTAAACTATATTTATCTCTGTCTTATGCATGTCTGCTGTCTCGTTCAAAACTCCACTTGTGTTACAGAAAATCGATATTGATGACAGCTTATCTCAACTCCACGTGTACAGTGTACGTGCAATTTCAATCCCAACGCCTTTATATCTGTCTCTATCTGTTGTATATAACCGATTGTGCATTACCCTCACTCTTTAAGATGTTTGTTAGCCTTGTTGTTTATACCAACTGACGGTTGAAAATATTTTCTCTGAAATCCTATCTTAACACACTCTCGACTTCGTCGAATGTAACTTTTTAAAACGCAAGTGTTTTTGTTAATTATCAATCGTTTGAACATAACAACTTCTTGGACTTTATATTTCTTCGTATCTGTATAAAACGAAATACATTTACCTTGGAATTATTGATTTTCTTACACAGCCCGTTCCTTTATGCTTATATGTGTTGAATTAAAATAACTTATGGTTAATTTTGCGTAACCTTGAACTTCTATTTGCTATAAAACTGTTTTTTCTTTATGCAATCCTAGCATTTCAATTGTTAATTATAAAAATACGCTAATACTCGTCCGTTCTCCCTAAATAAATTAAATTAATTTTTCGCGTAAATAATTTGTTCTTTTCTATATACAGGGTTGTTGAAATTTTATTGTTTCAATCTGCTTTAACCCTTTGAATCCACAACAATATATATATATATATATATATATATATATATATATAGATATTTTAGTTAGTTAATTACACAAGGTAAGTTGATAAATACTATCGTATTACAGTGAATAAGATGAAATAATAATTTAGACTTTTTATGCAAAGCCCAAATGATTATTTCAAATCGAGCTAGTAATTGAAAGATGAAAAATATAAGATCTTGGACAGGACTTGAACCTGCATCTTGGTTTTACCGAAACCATGCGTCTACACAACTTTCAAAATTATCACAAAATTAAAAGTTAGGTTTATGTATAGTTGTGTACACGAGTTAAATTTGTAAATTTCCCAATTGTCGTCATCCGTCTCGGTGGCGTAATTGGTAAACGCATGGTTCCGGCAAAACCAAGATTCAGGTTCAAGTCCTGTCCAAGACCTTATATTTTCGATCTTTCAATTACTAGCTCGATTTGAAATGATCATTTGGGCTTTGCATAAAAAGTCTAAATTATTATTTCATCTTATTCACTCTATATTTATTACTTAATATTTCTGACAATAACGAAAAAGTAAATATAAATAAACAGTTATTTTCTAAGTATACGCACTGAAATATCAAGTGCTTCGGCTTTATAAACGCAAGGCACACTTTCATTTTAAATCAATATTGAACGGAATTAACAAAACCTAAATAATGAATTAATATTAGTCATTGAAAATGACACATAACAGTTATAAATTACTACCAGCCGGATCTGGGAAGCTCTCACTTAAAAGCTTAGCCTGAAGGACTCTATGTTAATTTTTGTCTGTAAAAGTAAGCACAAGTTATGTGACTGCTCATACGATAATTTCAAATAATTACAACACAAGAAGCCTTTTAAACACAAATGTTTATATCACACAAAATCGTGATTTATGGAACTAATGTTTACACAATTCCAACTTTTACAGTAAATTTTCTAATTATATTAATATCAACAAAACCACTATAGTAACTTAAGCCGTTCATATTTCTCTACCTGTGAATGTTAACCAAAATGTAAATCAACCATAATACTTTTGAGTACAATTTTCGTAAAATTTGTTTGCTATATGTTAACCCGGAAATAAACACGAATGATAGATTGAAATATCCATACCAACATCTGTATGTATTTTAAACCTAATAAAAGACGACGTACAGACCAGCTCGAATACGATGCATCTCCCATCGGAGATCTCGACTCAAAGATTCTCCTCATAAATATATCTCTTTTGGGTTTGGAGCATCTAAATATAAAAATGAACAAACTACACAAGTAACATATAAGTAGATATTGCAGTGGCTTATTAGCTAAAAAGAAAACGAAAGCACAGGTGCCTTACTCGTCCATGTACTTGCAATAAACAGTTATGTTAAAATCATTAATAGTTTATACTAGAAATTAGGCGCGCGTTGTTAAGGATGAAATAACTATTAACTAGCTCCAGACAGTTTTTAAATTCATTCCCGGGCGGACAGTCATTTTGAATGAGACAAAGGCTGGAGGTCGAATTTTCGGAAGCTATCGATCTAACGTAACGACTTCAAAAAGCGTGGGATTGGTGCTCACAAATACTGGGTGGTATTAGTTTTATGTCATTAAGTTGAGGAAGTGATAGAGATTGATTGGCTAAACAAAAAACCTATAAGGCATTTTACTCTTGGACCAATTTTTAAATGCTCGACCTAAGGCAACTTAAATAAAAGTTTTAGGACTACTGTTTTATAACATGTTTTTAAGAAATAACTTACGTATATTGGTGTTATCCTGAATCACAGCACGCACATGAAATGATTTCACAATGAGTGTTTAAAGTGACCACCGTATCTGTAAGTTCGTGGTAGGTATAATTCTCGGTCACCGTGTTTCCAAACCACAATGTACTAAGCTACTACGCGATAAAATATCTAATTACCTACAACCAATTACAATTAAGTCCCAACACTGCGTTTAAGTGTATTACCTAAGCAGGTAGTGGAACACAAATAATAAAATCAAACAGGTTAAAGACACTTATAAGTTATCTATCCCCGGTTATGAACTATTTCAATAAAAAAATGCAATCAACTTAAAGTAGATTATCGTATGCTGTATAAAAGCTGAATTGCAACAAACTTAAGACTACGGGATCAGATACCCAATACAGTCGACCACCACAGCACCATGGAATATTATTTTTGTTGTAATTACCATCGAAACATCCGAATGTTAGAAACGATTTTTAATTTATTTTAGTAGAAACTAAAGTGCATTGGCTTATTTTGTTTGGCACTTAAAATGCAATCCATTTCACTAATTTATGTTTACAGAATGGCATAACTTGGTTGGTCGACTTTAAAGGATAATGTTATTATGTATTTAATTCGTGACCTACCTAACATTGCAGTGGTTTTAAAACATTTTCGATACTTGTTTGTGTGTCCGTTTGTAGCTTAATCATTTGCTTTAGACCACAGGTTGATTAATAATGTTTGTTTGTATTGTCGGTCACTACACCCCCTTTAAATTAATGACAAAACTAATGACACACTGTATACAGTCAAATGTATTGAACAAAAGCCTAGAACGGCAATCAACGATACTTGAAGCTCAAGTTGTAATGCGGATAAACAATAATCAATGGTTAACGTTTATAAACTGCTGTAAGGAATTAGGTTTAATGTGCAAACAATCATAATGATCGGTTTTTAAAAACGTTTCAATATGTTACGACATAGTATTAAATCGGTAAAAAGACTGTATGCTTCTATTACTAAACTATTTGGAGACACTTGCGAAGCATTGTTTGGCTTATGCGTACTTTGCGTAATTGATTTATTTTTGGTAGAAGAATCATGTTACAATTATTTTGCAGTACAACAATTGTCCTGCTTAGCTTGACTTGATCTCCTCTATCTCCTATACGACCATGATTTACCCCAATTGAGCCTGTAATAGCTATTTAAAACTTACCTGATGTTAACATATTTGCGTTTTCAACTTTTTAAAATTTTATACACTTCTAGTGTGGGCTGTTGTAGAGGTTGGAGAGTTTATACACCTCCCTGCTTCTCTCATTGAAGTTTACTTATTAAAATTTGATAGTCGTAACTTGGAAACTCTGTGACTCTCCAAGTAGCACAGTGGATTATTTAAAATAGATTAACATTAGCAAGTAAAAGTCGGAACTTTCAACTAATTAGCCCGTATTTTATTTATTTGATAATTAGACATACCTACATAATGGTGTTATAACGAAGTTGTCTGTTAGAGTTTATGTAATTCTGCAGCGTTGGTTTTATTGGACTGATATTAAAGAATTACGTTGCTTCCATAAATGGGGAACCCCTTTTATAGCACTTGTGTAAATCCTGCATTAACAATGCATGCAAGCGTTAGAAAAAGGGAATAAATTAAAATGTATTTTATTTGTTATAGCATTCGAATGTAATTACATCATTTTAAATATTGGCATAAAGCTACATTGTATGGTAATTAGTGACTGCAATACTATTTGCTTGTCTTAATTGCTATTCTTACCATTACCAGTTTATCGGTATTCAATATTTAGTAAATTTAGTTGTATGTATAGCTTTTATGTTGTTCTGATGCTTATATAGATGTAAGGAAATGAACAAAAATCGAGATTTACTGGGTAATGTTGGAAGTATAATTAACGTCGGTTTGTTGCAGACATACGAAGGTCTTGGTTACTTTTTCATTTTACACTTACTTCCATTATTTTAAGTTGATTATTATATTATGCTAATGATGCCTGTTAACTGGCATGTAAATGTAATTTATATTCGAACAATGCAAATATGTTCGTTACAACTATTCCATTATTTCTATAAAAGCAAATATCGCAGAATTAATCACGTTTGCGCTCATAGCGTGCAGTAAAGTATCATATGAATGAATTCACAACTCGTTCAATAAAAGATAATTTAAACATATTAAATGATTTTTGAAAACAAGCAAATTGTTAAGAGTGTATTAGCATATCAATTTAAGAATTTTGATCTAAAAAATTCCTTATATAGTAGGGGACAAAGAATACTACTATAGTAAACCTGCTTATCGTAAAAGGCGATTAAAAGGCGCAGCAAGGGGCAGCCGCCTTGCTGGCTAAAAGATACTGGAGAAGACTCGCTTGGTCTCAGGTGATCGTCAATAATTTACAAGGTTGTTGGGGGTTGGACGTGACAGATACAGCTTTTTGCTAAAATCTTTAAAAACTGCGTTGTGAAAAGATATGGGAACCCACCACAATATTTCCCAGGTATGCGTAGCCTAAAACACGTACTATGTATGATGGGGAGCTCACAAGTAAAATTCTTGTCCGGAGCTAAAATACCCCCTCATTCGAATCTCCGAGAGGGGTACTTGGGGCTCGTCATCGTAAGAATTTAAAATAACGGTTCGATTTAGTGATAGGGAATTAGAATGTAAGGTCGTTACTTAGAGTAGATAAGTTAACGAATTTATTAGTCAAAATGAGAAAAGGAAAGCTGGACATTTAGGTATTATTGAGGTGAGATGGCCAGATAGTAATGACTTTTGGAAAGATAATTATAGAATAATTACAACTTCTTTAACTAATGGACAGGCAGGGGTAGGAGCAGTGTTAGGTAGAAGATTAGGACGTAAAGTTAAAGAGTACTTACAATTTAGTGATAGAATAATCATGGTTTGATTGAGTACGAAACCCACAGATACTGTTTTAGTACAGGTTTACATGCCAACAACTCAGTACGAGGATGAGGAAGTAGAAAAGATATTCGAGGATATAAATAGTATAGTGAGAAAAGTAAAGGGAGATGAGAATTTAATAGTTATGAGCGATTTTAATGCGTCAGTGGGAGAAGGTAGTGAGCGAAAAATGGTAGGAAAATTTGGGTATGGTAGACAAAATGATAGAGAAGGAAGATTAGTTGAGTTTTGCCAGGAACATAGATTAGTAACTGTAAACACCCTATTCGAACAACATGTTAGGAGAAGATATACCTGAAAAGCGTCAGGTGAAAGAGCTAGATACCAAATAGATTATATTGTAGTTACACAAAGATTTAGAAACCAAGTTAAAAACTGTCATAGTTATCCAAGGGCTGACATAGATAGCGATCATAACTTAGTTAAAATGAAGTGTAATCTAAAATTAAAAAAATTGAGAAAGGCTAAAAAAATAAAAAGGACTGTACATGATACAGCAACACAGACTATAGGTATAAAAAATGTAGAAGCGAGAAAACCCTGGGTAACAAAGGAGATATTAGATTTAATAGAGAATAGAAGAAAGTTTAAACCTTTCAGAGAATTGGATAGTGATAGTCAGCAAAAATATAATAGAGTTAGAAATAAAATAGTACATGAATGTAGAAAAGCTAGAAATATATGGAAGGAGGAGAATTGTAAAGGAATACAAAATGATTTGAGGGTAGGTAAGACAGACAGGGCTTACAAGGCAGTTAAAAAGTCTTTCGGGGAAGATAGGAAAAAATATAATGGTATTAAAGATGAGAATTATGAGCTTTTAATAAATAAAGTTGAGGTAGAAGATGGAAAAGATATTTAGAAGATTTATATAAAGGAGACAATATGGATGAGTTAGAAAACGACCAAAAAGAGGATGTAGAAATAGGGTTCTCAACATTAAGAGAGGAATTTGATAGAGCTGTTAGAGATCTTAAACTAAATAAAGCGTCGAGGATAGACGATATACCCACAGAATTAATAATATATGCAAGTCAGAAAACTTTAGACAGATCATATGAACTAGTAAAAATAATATATGACACAGGTGAGGTCCCAATAGATTTCGAAAAAAATATTATTATCACAATCTCAAAAAAGTCAGGAGCTGATAGGAGTGAGAATTTTAAAGCGGTTAGTTTAACTTCCCACACTTCCAAAATACTAACAATAATAATTAAAAATAGAGTAGAAGCTATGACTGAGAATTATTTAGGCGAAAACCAATATGGTTTTCGTAAAGACAGAGGGACTAGAGAACCGATACAAATGATTAGGGTAATTATCGAAAAAGGTTACAAAATCAAAAAAAAGACTCATTTCGCATTTGTAGATTTAGAAAAAACATTTGATAGGGTTAATTGGATTATTATGTTCAGGGTTTTGCGAAAAATAGCAATCTCTCATAGGTATAGAAAAATTATTTACAGTCTATATAAAAACCAAAGCGTAGTAATTAAATTTGATGAAATAGAGAAGGGAGCTAAGATTAAAAATGGTGTTAGACAGCGCTGTGTACTATCTCCCTTGATTTTTAATGTTTATATTGAAGAAGCTTTAAACTTAGCTAGAGAGAGAAAAGTGATAGGTTTTAGTATACAGGAACAGAAAATAGACATGTTACGTTTTGCAGATGATATAACCATTATAGAAGGGTCTAGGAAAGAGGAGAGTTTTTAAATATTTTAAATGAGATACTGTTGTATATAGCGAAGCCATTATTTTAGATTACTTTTAAAATATTACATTGTAACGCAATCAGTAAATCACACATCCTTTGTTCTAGGAAAACTTGCAACATGCTTATCAAATGTTACGTTCCTGAAATTACCTCACCACACTTATCTTTTGTGTATTTAATGTTTTGGTCAGGACTTTACCGTGTCTTTACTTTGTAACAACCACAATTAGGTTTCCTGCAGATGTCTTACAACTCAGAGAAGTTTTGGCTTGCCACTATTAAACATACATTCTAATCGCCTACCACAACCTTCGGCAGAAAACCCATTTCTTGTTATCAGCAGTTATAAAAGACGAAGCAAAAGAATAGTTGAGTAGTCTGTGTCTGAGTATGACCCTAGTTCATCCCTTGCTCTGGAGCAAGTCGGTTCAGAGCCTACACCAAAAATGGTGACTTAATCTTTTATGGTTGTTGAAACATTTTAAACAAGATAGCCACGTAAGTAATTCTTTCTAATTATAACTGTCAAATTCTTGCACTGCTTTATACTTTGTTATCAACATATCATTTAGCTTTAAGTTTATTTATTATTCATTAAATACTGTTGTTGATTTCAGCATGTTGTTATTCCACTCGATACTAGATCCCTAGGTCCCTAGGACCTGAGTTAAGTACCACCCCTCGCTAGTAAAGACTTTACCAGCACATCACCTAGCTACGCCATCACACCCAAGCACAATTAACAATCATCAAAAGTGTACTTAACAATACTACAGAGTAACTATAGTATGAGAATTAACTCAGGAAAGACAAAGATAATGACAAGTGAGTTACAGCCTAGTTCTAAACCAAAATTAGTAATGGTCAATAGAGGAGATAGATGAATTTTGCTATTTAGGTAGTATAAATTACAAAGAATGAACCTAGCAGAAGGGATATAGTAGCTAGAATAGCTCAAGCTAGAAAAATGTTTTTAAAAAAGGAAAGACTTACTAATAGCTTTTAGTATTAGTTTAGATAATAGAAAAGTTTCTTAAAGTCGTACGTATGGAGCGTTCTATTATACGGTAGTGAGACTTGGACAATTGAAGAGGTAGATAAGAAAAGGATAAAAGCTTTTGAAACTTTGTGCTAGAGGGGAATGTTAAAGATTAGTTGGACAGAAAGAGTAACAAATGAGAAAGTTTATAGAAGGATAGGTGAGGAACACTGTATGTGGAGACAACAAAAAATCAGGAGAGATAGAATGATAGGGCACCAGTTAAGACAGAAGGGACTATTTAGTAAGGTCATAGATTATAGACTAACAAATAAAAATAGAGTAGGAAGACCTAGACAAAGCTGTATTAGTCAAATTATTAAAGATTTAGGTTGTGAAGGGTATGTAGACCTTTTTAGACTAGCTCCGAATAGAAAAGAATTTAGAGCTGCGTCAAACCGACCTTAAGTAAGTTCGAAAACAAAACAAGAAATATAAATAAATAAAAATCAGTTAACTAAATGTCACCATGACATAGCTCACAATTAGTTAGCGGTCTGGCATGTTGGCAGCGATTCGTTGCTCAAGCCTTACCATAACATATAATTTAACACTTTTCCTTTTTTGGAGGGGATAACAAGGTAATATTTCAATTACTTATAAATGGGAATCATGTAAACATGTTGGAGTTCTTTAACAACCATCAGGTGGCTAATATCTATGTAGAGCCAGGTAGATAAAAAAAAGATAGAAGAGTATAGGAAAACCTAGACCAAGCTATATTAGTTAAATTATTAGAAATTTAAGTTGTGAAGGGCATGTAGAACTTTTTAGATTAGCACAGAATAGAGAAGAAGTTAGAGCTGCGTCAAACCGACCTTAAGCAAGAATGAAAACAATATGATGATGATTTAAGAAATTCTAAAATCAATTTGGCGTTATAAATTAAATCATTGTTATCAGTTACAAAGTTTTTTGGTATTACGAAATGAAATTAGCAAAGAAGCGTTTTATACAGATTGTTTCACAAACAATAATGTTAAATTCAGAGCTAGTTAAGGGAAGCTGGTCTGATATCGACCAGCCAGCAATATTGATCACCACAGTTTTACGAAAGTAGCGCGTAATTTTAGTACTCTAATAGGTGCTGCTACCTAGCGACGTAGTTGCCATACTAACGAAAACACATGTGATCTGTCAGACGTGCAATAAATATAGCGCAGTATAAAAAAGAGTTGTTTTTTCGTCAATTTTTAAAAATTTCGGACCTCAGGAATTTTGGTTTATATTTTTTGTGTGTTTTTGTATTAAAAATTTGTTCTAACTAATATTATTAGTGTTTTCAGGTCATTCTATCATAACAATTGCATCGTAACAAGTTTTAGATTAGGCGCTATATGATAAAAGTGTTTTTTTATGTTCATTTTGGATAATATCGATCACGATGGTGGATATTACCCATTACAGTGGTCAAAATTGTACGTTTTTTAATTACAGATGCCAAAAAGTTATACACGAAAAACAGCCCGTTCTTCCTGGACAGAAGAGGGAATGCACCAAGCATTAAATGCGATTAACAGTAAAAACTGTTCAATTATAGAGGAGCAGCTAGGCTCTACTCGGTTCCATATGGTACACTGCAAGACCGTCTTAGAAATAGGTTTCTAGCCAAAAAAATTGTGTTAAAAAGAAAACCAATTTTTTGGACAAAAAGAAAATTTGCGGGCTGATTATGTAATTACATTATCAAATTTCTTTTATGGATTGACACCAAACAGTAAACAGAAAATTGCATATGATTATGCTGTGTTAAACAACATTAAACACAATTTCAACTCCAGTAAAGGTACATGTGGAAAAGAATTGCTATATGGTCTCGGTTGGATAACCGAGGAATTATTTCATGAGTGGTTAAAACATTTTCCTACATGTGTTAACGCCACCACTGATGATTCTGTCATGCTCATTTCAGACAACCACACCTCACATTCTACTTTGCAGTCATACATCTACTGTCGTGCAAATAGAATCACGATGGTTTCTCTTTCATCGCATGGCGAATAAGAAGGTTCAGCTGTTGGATGACTTTTTTCTGTGGCTTGAAATCTGCATACAATGATGAATGTGACCAATTTACGAAATCACATCTCTATGAAATAATTGCTGTCA
The DNA here is from genome assembly GCA_036346225.1 of Platerodrilus igneus. Lineage (NCBI taxonomy): Eukaryota > Metazoa > Arthropoda > Insecta > Coleoptera > Lycidae > Platerodrilus > Platerodrilus igneus. The sequence continues at coordinate 6,358,335 of JARFIW010000307.1, read as the reverse complement.
CAAATATTGCGGAATTATTCGTCAAAGCTTACAACTGAGCAGCTACTATTGAAGAAGGTATAAATGGTTTCTAAACTACAGGACTATATCCGATAGATAGGAATGTATTTAAAAGGAAGACTACTCCAATACCTGACTCACCTACTACTACCGAGGATAATATGGGCATGGCAGCATTAGTTGTTGAAGCAAATACTTCATCTTTTGCAGGCTCAAGTCCCGTTACTGGCCCAAGTTATTGGATCGATTTCCATTAGCAAGCGTGTGAAATTAATTCCTGATTCAAAAGAGGCTTGAACCAAAAATAATTATAAAAACAATACTTCGCACACTGACAAATCGTCTTGCGAGATACAAGATGATGAAGACAAAACCATACAGATTAAGAACAAATAATTCAAAGAAATATGTCCAACACATAAACCTAGTAAACCGAGACAGAGCCAAAAAAACAGTAATTCAAAATTTTGACCTCAACACCGATGAAAAGACAGACGAAAAAGAAATAAAAAACAGCAGAAAGCAGCTGCTACTGTCAAGAAACGCGTACTTTGTGAAGATAAATAAACTAAGGAGCCAAACAAAAAAAGAAACAGTTGACGAACATTAATAAGAAAGAGTTGTTTAAGTAATAGAGGAAAAACACTACACTGTGAAATTTGCAGAAGACTTGACATCATGCAATAATTGCAAGTAAACAGTATTCGTATAGTTTTTCATTATTTAACATTTCGGTCGATATTTCTCCACTCCAGCCGATATTTTACAATAGTAGTCAGCTAATATTGACCAAGCAACCGTTCTGTATATTTTAATTTTTTCAAAATATAGAGCGTTTAGAGATTTAATTGTGCTTACTTACCTACTTTAGGTTTATGTTTATTTTTGCCGTCAAGCATTTATAATATAAATTTATTTATAATAGGTGGTCGATACAATTTGTATCAGATACGTCGAACCAAATAACAACATTTTTATTGTTCGAGAGGATTTTTTAACATTTGTTGCTGACGATGACATAACAGGATCTAACTTGGCTAAAGTTATTTTACTGCAACTAACATCCCTCCACCTTCACATCCCTCCACAACCAAATCCCTCAACCTCCACATCCCTCCACACCCCTCCACATTCCTCCCACATCCACATCCCTCCACATCACCCCACATCCCTCCACATCCCTCCACATCCCGCCACATCCCTCAACATCCAACCACATCCTTCTACATCCCTCCACATCCCTATACATCCCTCCACATACCTCCACATCCCTCCACATCCCTCTACCTCCACGTCCCTACGTTGCTTTGACTTAGATTAGGTTAGTTCATGTTGTTTGGACTTAGGTTAGGTTAGTTCATGTTGTTTGGACTTAGGTTAGGTTAGCCTGCCTTATCTGGGCTTAGGTTAGGTTAGATAGCATGAAAATTGATAGGTTAGGTCAGCGCCGGCGGCGCTGACCTAACCCATCAAACATATGTCAGGCATGTCCGCCAACATTCGGACTAAATCCGACCTAGGTCGGATTAATTTAATCTATATGGAATTTTCATCCGACCTAGATCGGATGCAATTTCACTCTATAAGGTAATTTCACCCTATGAAGCGATTTCACCCTATTAGGCAATTTTACCCTATGAGGCAATTTCACCCTATGAGGCAATTTCTCCCTATGAGGCAATTTCACCATTTTTATATAGCTTTATTAAAAGAGAAGATACAAACTATATAATTTAATTGTGTATAAATGTATTAGCAACTTCTGTAAATGGATTGCATTTTATAGTCATTATTGTTGTTGCTATGCAAATAGATTTCAACAACACATGAGTAAGGAGTGATGATAGTTCAACCGTGATAAACGAAATTAATATTTTCCTAGAGCATATTGGAGGGATGTAGAGGTGGGTTGAGTGATGTGGATGTTGGACCATGGGACTGTACCTCCATCGGACACACATCCGACATACATCCCACATACAAAACTATCATTCGAAAGTATTATTTTTTTATAGAATAATCTTGACAAATTCTCAAAAACATTTCTATTTATACCTTTTCACAGTTTAAGATATAGAAACAATAATATATACTATTTTTATAAATAATGAATCTTTATTTATCACGTTCTCGCAGAAGATTAAATATTAACTTTTGCGTGCTTTGCGGCAGCTTAAACTCAAAACTAAGATCTAAGCGCAACCTTTATGTGCTGGAACGGGTGTCACCACCGGAATTATCTGAAGCTTCCCATTGTCTACACATTTGCTGAAGCAAGCGTGCTAGTAGCACGTCTTTCACATACCGGTCTGGATGACATGTAATTATTTCCAGAGCTGTTAAATAATTATGGTTATTTACGTCGCTGAAGAGAAAATTATACGCTCGAATATCACTTTCGAGCAAAATTTTAGCTCTTTCATCTGCTTTTGTTAGCTTAAGTCCTATATCGTAATTATGGTCGGCAATAAAACTTACTAGTTGGTTGTAGAACGATTGAAATTATCTACCAACGATCTGAGTTTATTTATATGTTAGTAGCTCCCGCATGCTAAATAGTCTCCAGAGTTCGCGTTCACGCAAAATGATGACACTATCACCCTTTGTAAGTTCCAGCGCAAACGTTTCTTCTTCTTCGTCTATAATACCATTTCCAACCAATACGGTCCTAGCATACCATTTATTTGCTTCAAACCTTAAATCGAATCCATTTCCAAGTGGAAAATGTACGTTTTCTAATTCTACACCATTTTGTTGAACTTGTTTTACATCTCTAACAAATTGATTCAATGTAGGTTCTACACGAAAGTCACACAAATTGATCCAATCTTCAAACCATAACTTGACGATATGACTATGGCAGTATCTATTGCGGCACACAATTTGCAATACTGGTCGTAAGCCATACGGATCAAATCCAATTTCTATTTTATGGTAATGAGAAGCGATAGACTGTTCGTATTCACTTAAATTGTAAGTAACCTGATCAATCAGTCTGTTGACGTCTACCTGAGGCACTCTAATATCTGACGTAACATCGAATCCGACAGTTTCCATTTTAAACACGTCCGAATAGCTCTACAATTTTTTATAAACTGAGTCTTTTCAAAAAAGTATAATAAAAATAATGTTTGACGTATGCGTGGATTTTGAGTAAATAGCATACTTAGATTTTTAAAGTAAAAATTCATGCAGGTATTTATAGGTAAAAAAATTAAATTTCACTTTCCTAAAGAGTCTTTGATAGAAACTGTAAATGAAATTTTACACGGTGCGTCATAAACCAACGCCTTAATATCTTTAATTTTACATGAGAACAGTCTTAGACTTTAAAATGTTTATGTGTTTTTGAAATGCCATTATAAACCAAAATATGAACTGTTAAGAAGTATATTCGAACACTTAAATGAAGAAATTGGCTACCGCAAATACGAAAATTATGATAATCTAATAGTGTCTGAAGGTACCAAAGAAGATTCAGTTTATGGTGTTTAACCATCTTTTTGCGAACTAAAAACGTTATTGCATAAAAAATTTCAAAAACACTTATCTGCATAAAACATACACATTTTCATACTAGAACGTTATTGCACAAAAATTTGTTTACAAAACTACATGTTTTATATTAATAAATAAATAAATAATAATAAACAATAATATTAAGAATTTGTCAATTTAATTTCTACACCCTTAAACTAAAGATACAAGCAATATAAAATATTAAAGTCTTTACTTCTCGCTGTATGTGACAATATTTTTTTGTTATACATCACTTAAGAATTGTAGATTAACGGTAATTCCTATAGATTCTGTACTAGTTAAATAGATAGCATTGTTCTCACCAATACAATTATTTAGCTTTTTAATTCAATCTGCTTGAAGATAATCAAAGTATCGTTTTGGTAATAGACATTTAAATTTCTCGGTTTCAAACGATTAGGTCTTTACAATGCATATATGGTTTGTGACACATACTTTTATTTAAATGATTGAAATCCATATCTTTTTACTTACAATTTTCTTCTGCAAACACTGGTTTTGCACAGATTTTAAATAAGCACTCGCACGTTGGACTTGTTCTAAAGGAAACTGAGAATTTTTTAGGTGATAGCAGGAGTTTATATATTGAACGATCTCATTGTGATAGTCAACCATTCACCTAATTAAAAACAAAACAGTATACACCACTCGCTCTAATGGGGATCTGCTTTCACCAAAATGTTATGAAGCTGATGGATACTATTAAATTATGTTACTCCAAGTAACCTCCAGCTATTTAAAAAAATGTCATATTTTTTTTAATGTAACAAGTTCATACAAATTAAAAAAAAATCCCGATCGCATAATTATAAACGTAGACCAAACAGTTATTTTCCTGTTGATTCTTGTCTGTGATTTTAATTGCTTCATTGATGATTTCTTTCCGAAATTACATATTTGAAAATTAAACTACATTAGGGAAAACCTGCAATAACATAATTACACACTTAAACCATGGTCTTGTTTTTTTCTATCGAATCCTGCATATGATTTTAATTGCTTTATCGTAAGACAAGGTTAAACTATTCACTTACTTTCAAAACTACCGTTCAAACTAGTTTGAAAGTTGGAATATACACTCACTTGCTAGTATAAAAGATATAGGAAAAATTATAGAACTTTAATACATATATTACAAATAATCGAATCGATTCAAATTATACGCTAAAATGGATTTCTCTAGAGTTAATGTTATAAGTGATGTGCGAGTACCACAATTAAATATCAACCAACTAGTCGGAAAGACAACCTATAGGTTAGACGCATTTCCACCAAATTCTCACCACCATATAATAGAAGTTGGGTATGCTTTATATGATGGTCTTCAACCTGTCATCCAAGTTGTTTGCTGTAGTGGTATGTGTGCAGATTCTACGATAACACTTTCATACTTCGATTGGAAGAACTTGTGTACCCTTCAAGTGGAATTTCAAATTCATCAATTTGCTCAAGACTCAAAACAAGTCAGATTAAATAGTTTGACTACTACTCGTCCCTAGGGACGACGTTGTCGACATACAATTGGATCAAGATTTCAAATTGCAGCTGACCACAGCCTTTAATAGAAGTATATGGCTGTTGAACAATTTTGAAAAAGAGAATTCGTTCAATTTACAAATTGAGAAAAACCGAATTGTTATTGTGCTACCAGAGTACAAGTGCTTCAAACTATTGTATTTACACGAATTTCTCTGTTATAGAATGGAAGAATTGAATTGTAGGGGTTTTCAAAAATTTTATGAAACTTTTTTAGAAGATATATCACATGTATTGGGAAATAGTACAGAAGAAGAGCGGGTTAACATCGTATTGGAGAGCGAGCACTGCGCTAATAGTAATTTATTTAATGATATCACTAACACAAATTATTTTACATTGTTGGAAATACTTATTTGTCACCAAACACGGTATCTAGAAGATGTGGGTGTGAGACGATCACTCACGCAATTATTTAGAAGATTGGAGACGACCGATTCAATTGATTCAGGCTATCATAGTGGATGTTTGTATAAACACATCCAAACCATGTTTATATTTCATAATTTTTTTTTAACTGTTAACTAGCTTTTATTATTTCTTTATTGGTACTCACACATCACTTGTAACATTAGCACCAGCGCATATATAATATAAATATATTTTATTAATAAATTTTATTATTTCTGTTTAGTGTATAATAACCTACTACAGTACGTGTATTGGGGAAATAGCAATACTAGGAAATTGACTGGCTTGCAAATTAAAAAGGAGATAGATGGCTTGGGTGTCGATTTAAATTTAATGCTGCGAATAAAATTAGATAAAATTAAAACCACTACAAACAAACAAAAAGAAAGGACTGTCTTCTATGTATAACTTTGTATTAATTTTAAGTTTAAATGGCTCCATGCTTGGCATTAAATATTTATAGATTTTCTTATGTATAATGTCAGAATAAAATTTTTTAAAATAGTATTACATTGCTCTTTATTTACAAAAGGCTATGACGTTACCACAAAATAGCAGTCACACAGAAAGGGGTGCGCATGGGCAGGGGTGCGCATGGGCAGGGGTGCGCATGGCCAGAGTGCGCATGGGCAGGGGCGCGCATGCTCAGGGTGCGCATGGGCTGGGGTGTGTCTGGACGTACATCGGGATGTGTAAGGAACTGCATGGGATCACCAAGCATCTAATTCTTTATTTGGGTGGTATCGAGTATTTGCCCGTGTATGTATCCGGAGTAAAAAACACGATTTGTACACGCAGCTTAGTAATAAAATTAGTTTATCGAGCGAAGATGACAAGCGTTACTTCATCCCTGGTTGTGTATTAACCTAGGCATGGAGGCATAAATATATAGGTCTAAGATGGTTGTTTATATTAGTATAGATTTTGTAAATCTACTGTATATATTAGTTTTAAGATTCTATAATTTTTAGGTTCTACTCCCACCTTCTCTTCTTCCAAATCCTTCCCGCTTCTATCCTGATGGACAGAGTATACGTGTTATCTCCACGTGGTGTTCGCTAGACACAACGGTTTCAGATATCTCAGGAAATGGTTGGTTAAAGCATATGTCTTGGGTAGAAAAAAAAAGGTTTTAAAGATGGAGTTAAATATAGATGGACAAAAATTAGAGGTTTGGGCTTTAAAAGGTGTAACTTTGTAAAGGGTGGTTCTATTTAAAATCTATTTACAGATTTGGGCTCCCTAGAAAATCTAATATTAGTTGATACCAAACAAGTTATATTTATCTTAAAAGAGTGACTACCCCGAGGATAATAAATACAATATACCGCTTGTTAGCAAAAAGGTTGTAGGGAAATTCAGAATGATGGGTTAAGTCATTGCCTACTACTCGAAGATGACAATTTAACATGCGCTCGACAGAATGTTGTTTTTTATTCGAAATTAATTTTATTGTTAGATTAAATGTCTGTATTAAAATGCATGTATTGCTTTAATAAAGTTGTATATAAATTATGTTGTATCATCGGCGCTGGCTTAACCTATCAATTTTTCCTACTATTTAACTTAAGTCTATGTGGAGGGGTGTAGAAGGATGTGGAGGGATGTGGAGAGATGTAGAGGTATGTGGAGGTGGGAGGGATGTGGAGGTGTGTGGAGGGATGTGGAGGGATGTGGTAAGATGTGGAAGGATGTGAAGGTATGAGGTGGATGTGGAGGGATGTGCATGTGGGAGGAATGTGGTGGAGAGATGTGGAGGAGTGTGGAGGGATGAGAGGGATGTGGAGGAATGCGGAGGTGGAAGGGATGTGGAGGTGTGTGGAGGGATGTAAAAGAATGTGGAGGTGGAGGGATTTGGAGGTGGGGGGATGTGGAGGTGGAGGGATGTGGAAATGGAGGAATGTGGAGATAGAGGGATGTGGAGGTGAAGGGATGTGGAGGTGTGTAGAGGGATGTGGATGTGGAGGAATGTGGAGATAGAGGGATGTGGAGGCGGAGGTTGTGGAGGTGGAGTGATGTGGAGGTGGAGGAATGTGGAGGTAGATATATATGGAGGGATATGGAGAAATGTGGAGGGATGTGGAGGGATGTGGAAGAATGTGGAGGAATGTGGAGGAATGTGGAGGAATGTGGAGGAATGTGGAGGGATATGGAGGGATGTGGTGTGAGGTGGAGGGATGTGGTGGGAGGTGGAGGTGGGTGGAGGAGGTGGAGGTGGTGCCAGAACCCCCCAATTTCCTCTACTGAAGCGCTTAGTGAATGCAACGAAAGTTTGTTTCCGAATATACATTGCTTATTATAAATTCTTTCAACGCTTCCAGTTACTACTTGTTCTGCAGAAAGATCATTTCAACATTGAAGAGATTGAAAAACTATTTAAGAAATTTATCGCGAGAACAACGTTCAAATGGTTTGGCTTTACTTTCAATTTACCGAGGAATTGATATTAACAATGACGAAGTGATGGATTGATTTGCTAGAAAAGGGGCGAGGAGATTAAATTTATTATTATAATTTCCAATTTTCGTTAATAAAATGGGTAAAAAGCTTTTTAATCAGACCCCTCCCCTAAAATTTTCCTAGCTAAGGCCTTGACTAATTCAAATAACTGTTATTTTGAATTGGTATTTTTGAATATTATGACATTAAAAAGATAACATAAACGTTTAATTCGATTAATTAAGTTATTTCAGTTCCAGTTGGTCAATAAATAACAAAATGGATTCACTGATCATAATAAATCTTAGATAAAAACAATAATATTAATTTGACAATTATTTGAAAAGCCAACTTAAACATCAATAAATTGTTAATATTAGTATAAATTACAATTATGAATTATGAATTTTCCAATTTTCTCATAAACTACTGGAGTTAGATAACCGCACCTCGTTTTGGGATACCTTGAATGTTTAAAAATATTTTAGAAATGTAGCCCTTATCATTCTGGATATACTTTATTAAGAAAGTTTTCTGAAATTATTTGTTGTGAGAAGCTGTAGAATAATTCGTAAATAGTGTTCCACCCTATATACAGGGTTGGTTATTCAATCTGGACGCTTACCATTGGGATTTTACAAACGGTAAGAGATAAGAGTGTTGGTTAAATTGGGGCAAAGTTGAAGATTGTAATGCTTGTTAATATTCACAGAAGAAATTGATCGTAACTGCTATTGTTTTTTAGTTATGGTAAAAATTTCGTAAAATGCGTTTTTCGTTTTTTAGCCATAATTTTTTGTTTTCAATAATTTTTGAAATCTGTAAAAACTTTATTAAAGTAGTTTTTATGCTACAACCGATGATTGGACTGAAGTCGTCATAAAGCATTTCGACCTTTTAAAACTAACATCAGGTATATATTTTTTATGGACGCCATATTAAATTGTTTTACATTTAAATAGACTGTTTTTTGACGATTTCAACAATGTATCACATGATATACTTTTATCTGTAAAAACATCTATTATTGACAAAAAAAGAGCACGCCTTGAAAAACAACCGAAACAAACGAGTAGCTTTTGGTGTTGATTTGTCATAATATGTTTGTCTAGTTGCATTGTGATTAATATCCATTTCAATCAATTTAAATGGCGTTTTAAATTTGGAACAACGTGATATGTTGAAAATATTTTATCAAGCACATAAATAATGCGGTTATTGCAAGTCGTAATTATTTGGAAATATTCCCGATTGCCGATAACCTCATAGAACAGACTTTTAAAGGTTAGATAGAAGTCTTGTTAAATACGGTTCCTTTAAAAAGCCATGCCAACAATATGGCCGAAGATTAGCTGCCGAATATGTACAAAATATCCTACAGCAGGTATAACATTATTAAATTATTCAATATGAAAATTATTACATTATCTTTAGGTGAATGACAATCCGACTAGATCAACCAAATCATGGCCAGAATTTAAATTCGCCTCAAACAACAGTGTGGCGTACTTTACATAATAATAAATATAAACCCTACAAGTATCATGTATCTCAAACTTGCTGATGATATTCGTCGTTTAAATTATTGTAATTGGTTAATTGCACAAACTACAAACGATGCACAATTTTTAAATAAGATCATTTGGTCTGATGAATGTCAGTTACTAATGTCGGCATGTACAATCGAAAGAATGAGCATTAGTGGGACATCGTAAATCCTCGCCGCTTTCGAGAAATCTGAAATCAAACACGCTTTCACTTGAACGTCTGGGTTGGAATCATAGGTGATCGCATTTTGGGTCCATTTATTTATAATGAAACATTAAATGGAGGACATTATTTACAGTTTTTGAACACTCATTTTATAGATTATTTGGAAAACATGTCTTTAACACAAAGAAGAATGCTGTGGTTGCAACAAGATGGCACACCTCCACATAACACAAATTTAGTGCGCAAATTTTTAAATCAAGCAGTAACATGACCCGCAAGATCCCCAGATCTGTTTTGTTTAGACTTTTTCTTGTGGGGCTACCTTAAAAATAAAATCTATAAAACAGAAAACCATGACATTGAAAGCTAAGACGTAAGATTGTTAACGCATTTGCATCGATACGCAGGCGTGATATACAAAGATCAGTAAACAAAATTGATTTCAGAGCCAACCTTTGTGTACAAGAAAATGGCTTTCAATTTGAACATCTACTGTAATTATTTATTTCTAGTTTTGCTTTTGGTGTTTTAAAGGTTATTTTATTGATGAGTTTGTTGGTATTAGATATGTTTTCATTTTAATTTGATTAACCCACAATAAATTACACGTTAAAATACATCTTGTTTCAATTGTTTTTCAAGGCATGCCCTTCTTTTGTCAATAATGAATGTTTTTACAGATAAAGTATATAATGTAGCACATTGTTGAAATCGTCAAAAACAGTCTATTTAAATGTAAAACAATTTAATATGGCATCCATAAAAAAAAATAAACCTGATGATGGTTCTAAAAAGTCGAAGTGCTTTATGACGATTTCCGTCTCCTCGTCGTTTTTAGTATAAAGAACTACTTTAAAAAAGTTTTACAAATTTCAAAAATTTTTTAAAACAAAAAGTTATGGCCAAAAAACGAAAAAAACATTTTTCGAAATTTTTACGATAACTAAAGAACAAACAGTCTGTGAATATTAACAAGCATCACCATCTTCAACTTTGCCCCAATTTAACCAACACTCTATCTCTTACCGTTTCTAAGATCCCAATGGTGAGCGTCCAAAGTGAATAACCCTGTATGTATATATATATATATATATATATATATATATATATATATATATATTACTCATATTTAGACCAGGGTAGAAAATTAAATAATCACATCAAATAATTTTAATCACCGTGTATAATGAATATTATTAGATAATACGCGTTATTAAAACCGTGAAGCATAAAGCATAGTTTCAGTAAAAATAAGAGATTTAAATCATGTACAAGACGCTTTATATCAAAAGAAACAGTATTAACAAGCTCTACGTGTAATGTAATTATTCCGAGGAAAGAAACAAATGGAAATTACGTGCAAAATTTATATTAATTAACCCTATTTTAAGTAACCGGTATTAAACAAAGTGTGCGCATAATAATTAATATTTAATTTGTATTCGCTAAAAATGAAAGGATAGAAGTCAATTTTAATTGGAGTTAATTAAACCATTATTAATAATAAGCATAAAAGCCTGTGAAAATCCAAGATTAAAATACCACGAAATAAGGCTCTGAGAATTAATAGTATGTTTGAACACCTGCGTAGTTTGAAAAGCTTATTCGGCGTAAATTTTGCAGATAATTAATGGTTCAGAGAATCTTGGAGAAACCGTCGCATAATAGTTACGAGAAATGCTAAAGGTGGGTTATTTCACACTCCACATGGACTAAAATAATCAATAATAAAGAATATCAATTTGCATCAATAAGAACAGGTTAGATAGAGACAGATAATATGCGCAGGACCGAGACACATATAGTAAAAGGCGTGAGTAGAGCAACGTCATGGGGTTGCGATTGGTTGAAAGTAAAAGGCAAAATTTGAGAGGTAAAAATAACATTTCTGTATAAAAGTCAATTGGTTATTTCCAGGCGTTGCGTGCCGTGTTGAAATTTCTGAGATGTAACTGGGGTGAGTACAAAATTCGTAAAAACCGACGCGCGGGCTACGGAATGGGAACCGAGAATGCGAAATTCTTTAGAATGGTCCGTTTTGAGGACTCGACCGACAGACGGGCTAACTTCTATATATACCCAGGTGAATATGAACAAGCTCTCTTACATCCGCGACTTGATTCAATACGTTAAACAGTGCATTTTAGTTTGATAGAATAATTTAAAGTTTGCTCGTATATTTTGGTGATTTAAAACAGTTTGTTATTTACGTGCTAACATGAATGTACTTGAGTGCATTTAGATACAAGGTAATAAAATTTAGTATCACTGTACCAATTAGTAAAATTTACAACGACAAATGAATACACCATTAGTAGGCAGTTTTGGCGTATATTGGTGAAAGAAGTATGAATTTCTTTGCTATTTTTCGGGGGTGTTAATGATTTAATGGTTCATAAATGTGTCTGGATCCACAAAACAAGGGTCAGATATACACAGATGAGTTCTGGAAAAGCCCAGAAACAACTTTAAATAAATGGTGATGGAGAAAATTTGAAAAGCGTTGAGAATCAGAAGCTGTAAATATAACCCAGTTGGAATGGTGTGATTAACAAAAGGGACGATGTACATTGAAGCTACGAGTGCAGTAACCTTCAGGTAATTTATACTATTTTGTTTGAACTTTGATATTTTTGTGTGTGTTGAATTACTTTATAATTGATTTACTTTAAATGGACATTAGTGAAATTTTACTAACCATAAAATTTTAATGTTAAGGTGAAATTTGCTTGTTTAAGTAGAAAGGGGTATTTAGTATTGATGTTCTGGATTATGATGAAAATTTGGGTATGTCTTTGAGCTCAATTAGACGAACCTGGTTAATTAACGTAAAGGGTGGTAGATGCTCCTTTGTACTCAGACTCCGGTCTGCATATATTGTTATATTAATTAGTAGGCATCCTACAAGGACTTTAATTCTGGATGCACATTAAAATGATAATATAATTAATCTTGAAATTCTTTTTAAAACTGAATTTTTGCTGAAATAAAATTTGAAATTTTAATGTATTCTGAATATTGATGTAAATAGAGTTAATGTTGATGTTTGTGGTAGGAATGTGTTTGTTTTTTTATGAATGAGGAGGTTTATAAAATTAGGTGAGCAGCCGAGGCGAAAAGAGGATCACAGCAGTTTATGACGCCCAATCTGTGGGACTAGAATTTTTGTTGTTGAAAGGACCCAGTCCCCGCATTCACAGGAGTATATCACAGCAATATATATATATATATATATATATATATATATATATATATATTTACGTATATTGTAATGTTCAAGGTTAGACGCACTAATTTACCACTCATATTAATGAGATTTCAAATAGGCGTTTGAGTAATTTTTATTTAAGAAAATGAAAAGTAATTTCAATTGAATAAGCTTAGCTTAGCGGGAGTTCTAAGTTAGATCGCCGGTTCTGAGTATATTGTTTCTATAATATTATTTTAGTATTCCTAAAGCCTGAAAATTATTTAAAATACAAAATATTAAAACTTATTTTTAAACAGGTATTGCAAACTCCAAGTTTCTGTAACTGTAAGCAGTGAAGAGGTCCATTCTTGTAAACTCAGGCTACTTTAGTGGAATTACAGGTATTTAATAAATTAATTCTCATATTTGTAACACCTAAAAAACTGTATGACTGATTGAAATCTCAAAAATTTTATCAAATTTAAGCATTCTGGGCTTTGTTTACATTATGAATAAAATTGCTAGTATGGTCACACCTATGGCGAGTATTTTTAAAAATAACTAGATGGCGTTTTGACTGGCAGTGGTTATTATATCTGCATGCAGTTTTTGTACCCACACTGTTTGCAAATTATAATTTTAATTGAATTATTATTCCTGAGTATAAGAGTTTCAAAAAAAGCCGTGGCATATATTAGTTAACATCCATTATACTTTTATCAATTTATTAAATATATAAATACATAATACAAAGCTCCACACATATACATATACAAGGCCCCAAATATATATATATACATATATATATATATATATATATATATATATATATATATACAGGGTGTCCCAAATTGAGTAGGATAGCATGGGTATCTTTCTTATTATTAATGATAGAGATCTGCTTAAATAAGCAAAGTTGTGTCATTTGGATAGCTTATTTAAATTTCGCATAGATACATTCGAAATTCCAAACGGTTTAGAAATTATTTAAAAAAAACTGAAAACTGCCAATTTCTTCGAAGTCGAATATTTTTGTTATAATAAAAGATTCGAAAAAATGTTTTTGATAAAAGTTACTTAGTTCAATTGTGTGCACTTAAAAGTGATATTAAAATTAAATTCAAGATGGCGGTTATCGAGATATTAGCATCAACTTTCATATTTTAAATGGACGCCATATTGGATTTTTTGATGGTTAGAGAGCATATTTTTTTCTTTTTTCAACGATGTATTACAACATATGTTTAAATAAAAAAATTTACTGAAAATAATAATTTAAATTTTTTATCAAGTAGGCATCAACACAAATCAGTTTTAAAACAAATTAAACGGACAAAAACATTAGAATAACATTAAACACCAACTAATAAATCATAGCAATTGTTCAAAATGTTGACCGTTATTATTTAAACACAATTGGCAACGTTTTAGAACACTTTTTGTTACGTGTCGTAATGTATTCCCATTAAGACCGTTTATTGCCTGCATAACCGCTTCCCGTAGTTCATCTACATTATTGTACTGGAAATTACTTCCATATACATTATCTTTTAAAGTGCCCCATAAATAAAAATCCAGGGGTGTTAAGTCTGCTGATCTAGGCTGCCATTTTACAGGTGTGTGGGTCGTGATTACCCTGCCATCAAAACGGTTACTTAAGTAGGTGATAACATCTCTAGCGTTGTGTGGAGGTGCGCCATCTTGTTGATATCAAATTTGATTATTTTGTGCCAAAGGTAGGTCGTCTAATAAATCTTCTAAAGATGTTTGAAGCATTTCCAAATAACGTTGAGAGGTTAAGGTTCCATCGAATATAGAAATATAGGACCAAGTAAACGGTTTCCCAATATACCACAAAAAACATTACATCCAAATCGAATTTGATTGCGGCGTGGAACTGTTATGCGTGGGTTTTCCTGTGCCCAATAGTGTTCATTATGACGATTAAATATTCTACAGTTAGAAAAATAAGACTCATCGGTTCACAAAACGCGATTGATAAAATCATCATTCTTCCTAACTTGATTGATAAACCATCTGCAAAATGTTGATCTGCGGAGATAGTTGTTTGGTTGTAAGTCTTGAGCAATGTGAAATCTGTAAGGGTGATATTTATGCTATTTTAAAATTCTTGATGCTTGAGACTTGGATACGTTTACTTGGGTTTCTATTTCCCGTGTTGAAATGTTTGGATTAGCTTCCACACAGGCCAGTGTCAACACCTCATCTGCAATGTCTCCATTTATGTTTCGAGTAGGTTTTTTTAAACATCCATACTGCTGCATATTTGTGTCCAATCTTTGAAAGATTTTAATGTTTGGCTGTCTTTTTTCGGGAAAGTTTGTTAAGTATGTTTCGACATCAAGACGACTGTTCTTATTACATTTTATGTATGTACAAAACATATGATATTGTTCGCTTGTTCAAAAATTTGCCATTTGAATATTTTATAGAATAAGTATATCACAACTTATAACTGGGAAAGAGAATACACAAATGCCAATTATTAGTACAACAGATACACTAATTCAACATGACAGTTTGTTATAATTTCATTTGTTTAAGAGAAATCTGGTGATGCCTACTTGATAAAAAATTAAAATTATCATTTTCAGTAAATTTTTTCATTTAAACATATGTTGTGATACATCATTAAAAAGCGAAAAAAATATGCTATCTAACCATCTAAAAATCCAATATGGCGTCCATTTAAAATATGAAAGTTGATGCTAATATCTCGGTAACCGCCATATTGAATTTAATTTTAATATCACTTTTAAGTGCACACAATTGAACTAAGTAACTTTTATAAGAAGCATTTTTTCGTATCTTTTATTATAACAAAAATATTCGACTTTGAAGAAATTGGCAGTTTTCAGTTTTTTTTAAATAATTTCTAAACCGTTTGGAATTTAGAATGTATCTATGCGGAATTTAAATAAGCTATCCAAATGACACAACTTTGCCCATTTAAGCAGACCTCTATCATTAATAATAAGAAAGATACCCATGCTATCCTACTCAATTTGGGACACCCTGTATATATTTATATATATATATATATATATATATATATATATATAGTATATAAGAAGTGGCGATCCCAATGTGGAGCTGCTTGATTGTGTGATTGTAAAGGATAAAAATTTGGTGGGGCCACTGACTAATTACATTCAAAACAGAAATTATGTATTTGCTGTGTATATAGTTATTTTAGAGTGTGTTATATATTATTATCATTAGAGTTTTTGTGTAATACAAAAACACAAAAATTCAGGTAAAATTTATCTATTTTTATTGTTAGAACTACGGTGTACAGTATGTCAGAAGAAAAATTAATAACTAGGTCAGGTAGGATCTATGGGATGGACACGATGGTCATAGACAGGACGTGTGAGACAGGGCAAGGTGAAGGTTCAACAGTCGATCATGTGCAGCCGGAGGTCGTAGTAGGAGGAGGTTTGTCTGTAGATCAAGAGGTGGTGCAAACTCAAGAAACAATTAGCAACCAGGATTCGTTAGTTTTTTTTTAAATTTTCAGATCATGCTGCAGGCGTCGATTGCAGACAACAAAGCATTTCAGATTGAATTACAAAGTTCGATTGCACAGGTAAAGATTTCTCAAGCAGAAACTAAGGACAAGTTGGAGGGTATGGATTCGAAGATTGAGGCGTTTAAAGTTGAAATGTTGGGTAGTTTTTAGAAAATTTAGGGGTGAAGTTCAACTAGAAATTGATACCAGGATTCAGGTTATTGAAGGGAATGTTTCTGCGGGTATAGATGTGTTAAGGGGAGAGTTGAAAGAGGTGGATCAAATTCATACCAGAAATTATAAAAGCCTGGAAAATACTTTGAAGGGACAAAAAGAGGAAAGTCTCCTCAGTCGACAGGACATCATAGGTCATATTAGAGTGTGCAAGGACGAGACAGAAGAGGTTCGGCGAAATACGGTTACACTTGGGGGCAAATGCAAGAGAAATTTGATGTGGTAGAGGGATGCTTTAAGCAGATGCAGACTAAGATCCAGGATGTTGAAAGGGTTCGGTTGATGGATCAGGGTGGTAAGTTTCATTTAGGGAAAGAGATGCTGCCTAAATTTGAAGGCAAGATTGGTGAACAACCAATGGTTTTCCATAGTAAGCTTGATGAGATGGTAGAAGGTGAGCCAGAACGACTTCGTTTACAAATTGTTAATGCTTCTTTGGGTGGATATTCGGAGAAATGGAATAGCATTGTCAAACAACAATACGACACATATGAGGGTTTCAGAAGGTTATTTATCGAGCAATACTGGGGCTATACACAACAATCTAACATTCGAACAAATTTAACGACAGAAATGTATCATATTTCGATGGGCACACGTGAAAATTATGTCATTGATAAATATAATTTGGCCCAATATTTAACTCCAAAATAGAATGAGGATGAAATCGTTATTCTGCTCTCACGACATATGAAAGTTGAAGTAACTCGTGCGGTGGCAATTCAAAACATCAAGACTCTGAAAGATTTTCTGGAGATCATGAGGAATTACGATTGGGCTAGGTCGATGGAGAAACCTCGAGAGCTGCAAGAAAGCAAGAACTGGGATAGGGGACGCTTGATACATGAGAATAATGGATATCACAACAACACATATGGTAACAGGCAAGGTATCAGGTTTTATGACAGGAATTATCACGAATATGGCAATGGAATGAACAGGCATGGTTATAATGGATATAACAGTAATGGGTGGAACAGGGAACATCGACATAATTATCTTTCACGAGGAGAATCTGGAAGATACCAACCAGATTGGAACAAAATGTACAAAATGACCCAGGACCGAGAGATGTTGAAAATAAAAATAGGACTGAACGACAAGAGTTTCATGAAAAGGCAAATGTCAACAATATTAGAGTTCTGCAAAAGAAAGGGGAAGATTTAAACAAAATTGAAATAGTCGAGGTTCATGAACCTTTCCTTAAAAAACGCCGATTTTTTAGAATTAGAAGTTTGATTTGGGTGCGATGCATAGTTCTAGTTGTGTTAATGATGTTTTAAATACTAAGTGTTTTAATAAAGATTTACCGTTCATTTATTTAGTTATAAGTAGTTGTAAATACGTTGGTTTAATTGATACCGGTTGACAACTCTCGTTAGTTAAAGAGGAAATAATTATAAAACATAGGGAGGTATTCGAGGGAAAGATAATTAACATCAAAAAGATTAATTTAATATCTGCAATTAATGAGAAATTGGAGGAGATAGATAGGGCAATAAGAATGTCGATAATTGTAGGAGGAACTAGGCTGGGGGGGGTGCTTTATTTTTAATGGTAGAGAAGCTAGGGGTTGATATCATAATAGGAATTGATGTAATAGAGGAATTTGGCTTGATTATTGATGGGAACGATAAGAATGTGCAGATTAAAGTAGGTATAGATATATGGGTGGAACCTTATGGCAGAAGAGATATCTTAAGGAATGGAGATTTAATTGATGAGAATAGATTAGGGATAGATACGATTTGTAATACAGAAGGAAATGAGGGAATTAGGTTATGTTCTTGACGATTTAAACACAGTGTACTCACTACTGTACAAATTAAGTAAGCGCAATAATAATAAATAGAGTTAAACCAAATTTTGAAGTTCTCTCACCAGGTATAACGTAAAAATTTAATAAATATACAAAATCATCAACCATATAATTGTTTATACTTCTCAGTTACGGCATGTTTTTAACCTACCAAACATCATTCTTACTATAAATTCTTGTAACCTATGTGAATTTGAACCATTTGTAAATGGTGTAGTAAAGTATAAGTTTAAAGACAGTTGTATTTATGTGACTAGAGTTTTTTAAATGTTAGTGTCATTATTTTATTATGGTTTTCTCAATTACTGCTTTTTAACAAATAAAGCTCGCATAGATTGTAAGTAACACTGTACTATAAAATTATTTTTATTTTATATTATATTTCTTTATCCTCGTGACTATCAGCTATAAATTATACATCCCAATTTTCCAAATCTTGATCTGATATCACAAGGTCGAGAATTTCTTCTTTTTCTTTTAAGCCCAAGGTAATGTCGGATGGAGAATGGCTTGAGACAAAGAAAAACTCTTAAGATGTAAACGGCTAGTCGAGTGTTAGCTCTGGGTAGATCATGAGCTAGGGTCATGGGTGAATAAAAGACCAAAAATACTTTTAATGAGCGCCGCCGTATTTTTTAATACAATAACCAACAAAATTTAACTGTGCTTGTATGAGGGGAATGCGGAAACCTTATCTTAACACCACTAACATAGCCATAAAACTTGAATTTCACTCTTTCGGACACACTTACCAAGACCTCAACCACCAGATGTCATACAGATGTCTCAGCTTTACCTGTGAACAAACAAAAGCACTACATGGACACCATTTGTGTCCTCAAAAACATTTGCCAAAAATAGAATAATAGAATTTAGGCATCTAAAATATACTGAGGGAATTTATTTTCATTACACACACTTTCTATTCCGGGAGGACTTTCACTTTTTAAATGTTGAATAATAAAACGTCTTTCAAAACAAAAGGGATTCTATTAGGATAAATTTCTGATTATATACATGTGACTGCAATATTTCAGTTTGTATCTTTCTCATAATTTTTCATAATAATTCTAATGAAGTTTTACATTCAAAATTAAGATCTATGAGTAGATCATATCTATAAAATTTGATTAGATAAACATATTATTTATTAATTGTTCATAACACATAAATTTCTTTTAATCAGAGAAGTACTTCCTTGATCATTACAACAAAATTAATTATCAAAGAGCAGACATTTTAAAATGCAAATATTCTAATTTAATTGTAATCTACAATAAACACGCGAATTTCATATATCAATGAAAGTGCCTTTACATGACCTGAAAGTCTTTAAACATAATGTAAACTTAATCAAGACAGCATATGGCGTCTAGATTGGAAAACGGAATCTACATATTTTTTGTCTGACATAGGTTGTCATTCAGAATTTCATAAAATACACTGTTTGCGTACATGTGCAAACAAACTGTAAAACAAGATACTTATTCGTTAATGTTACTGGCTTCTTAAAAAAACTACTTTATATTTACGTTACTCAAACAATTAATGTTGGATAATTCATAATAATTGACTATAATTTCAAAGCTATTAAAAGTTAAAAACACTCACGTGCATCAAAAATGTACTACAAGTGCCAGACCTTGACGTCAGCTGTCGGACATTTCCATCGTAATATCCGGGTGTGATATTAGTCATCGGTAAGTTTGAAATATCGAGGTCCCATGTGGAATCAGCGTTTACTTTACTGCATATTAAATTGAATAGAACGAAACCATAAATCTCTGCTTTAAATTACTGCCATAAAAATTTTGTTTTAGTTTATTATCGAAAATGTTATTGAAGATATGTCCTTAAGATATTGCATGTCTAAAATGATGTCCAAAGGGGTTCCATATTCTCAGGCCTGTCGGGATCAACTAAAACTGCTCGGAGCGAGGTTTACCGAAAATCATGCTCACGCAACCGCTGTTAGGCTCGACCTCCAGGCACCAAGAATTTATTATTCTCTACTTTTTCCTAACTTTGTTAGAAGCCATGTGTTTCGACAGGGCCATTTCGACTTTACCTCGTCTGCAAAAGCGGCTTGCACTCTCGGACGTTGAGAATAAAGTGCCGACTGACAACTTGACAGCGCTTGGTAACGAACTTTAGAATATATATATATACAAGAATCTATGTGTTATTACGAATATTATATATTAATTTTTATTGTATGATAATTCACAAATTAAATACTTTAAAATACAGCTGTTTTATTTTTATTTTATTAAACTAAATGTAACTAGGAAAAAAAATACGTTACAACACCAGTTATGTAGATTTGTATTATAACTAATATTCATAGGTCATGATTAAGGGAATAAATTACCCGAAACGTCGACAAATTTATAATTGAGCGTTTTATTTTATTGACTAGTGGACGAATATTTCCCAAAGAAGATAATAAACAATTTATATTATTAATATATATATATATATATATATATATATATATATAAATACAAATATTTTAGGTAGTTAATTAAACAAGGTAAGTTAATAAATACTATCGTACTATAGTGAATAAGATGAAATAATAACTTAGACTTTTATGCAAAGCCCAAATAATTATTTCAAATCGAACTAGTAATTGAAAGATGGAAAACATAAGGTTCAAGTCCTGTCCAAGACCTTATATTTTCCATCTTTCAATTACTAGCTCGATTAGAAATGATCATTTGGGCTTGGCATAAAAATCTAAGTTATTATTTCATCTTAATCACTGTATCACTATAGTTTTTATCAACTTACCATGTGTAATTAACTATCTAAAATATTTATATATTTAATACATGGCTTATAGCCGTAATTTTGAGCGTAGCTTCATGTCTATAACTGACATAAGCCAAAAACTTGACAATGTCATATATATATATATATATATATATATATATATAAATTCATTTCGAATGAACCTGCACCTTGCCGAAGTTCTAAATTACTAGAACAGGTGAAATGGCTTGCGTGTTCTAATGAACTAAAGAGCCAAACTACAGGTCCAACCAAAGTAGTAGGGTCGTTAGTGAGAAACCAGACTAAGACAGGTCCCTGAAAGAGGGCAGCGGCTCTTTCGGTACTTAGATTGGCAAAGACCATAGGGGTCAGAATGGCAGTCTAAGACACACTACCGCGATGTGGAAGGCAACGGGAAACCACCACATTATCTCCCAAGTACACAGCGTACTTAAATTGTAACAAACATGATGGCATTCTCTGGGGTATAAGATTCCGGAGTTAAAATAGTCCCCCATTCGGATCTCCGGGAGGAGACTACTTCGGAGGATGCGATCGGAAAGTTAAAAATAAGAGTCGGAAACATTCTGCGAGTCGGAGTGTAGAATGTTAGAAGTTAGAAGTATGAAGCAAGTAGGTAAGCTAGAGAACCTAAAAAACGAAATGAATAGGTTATCACTAGACATAGTAGGGATCAGCGAAGTTCGGTGGCCAGAGGCGGGGGATTTTTGGAGTGGAGACTTCAGGGTAATTCATACAGGAGCAGAGGAAGGAAATTTGGATGTGGGGATAGTTATGCGGAAAAAGATAGGATACTGTGTAGAAAATTACTTACAAAAGAACGAAAGAGTACTCATGGTTAGATTAGAATCTAAACCGATAAACACAGTAATAATACAAGTACACATGCCCACCTCTAGCTGCAGTGACGAAGAGGTAGAAACCATCTACAAAGATATCGAAGACATATTAAGACACGTAAAAGGACATGAAAATTTAATAATTACGGGAGATTTTAATGCCGTTGTAGTTGAGGGTAGGGAAGAAGCGGTAGTAGGTTTATTTGGTTTAGGCGCGTGAAACGACAGGGAAAATAGCTGGTAGAATTTTGCGACAAGAACAATTTAATCATTACAAACACATTATTTCAACATCATGCTAGAAGACGCCAGATGCCATGAGATATAGGAAGATATCAAATAGATTACATTCTTGTTAGACAACGGTTTAGGAATCAAGTAAAGGACTGTAGAAGCTACCCAGAAGCAGATATAGATAATGACCACAACATTGTAATTATGAAGGCCGCACTTAAATTTTAGAATGTGAAAAAAAGAAACGGAAAAAGGCACTTGGATAACTAAAAGATAAAGATATTCAAGAAAGATTCGAAAAAAGTCAAATGAATTGCTCATAGATATCGGGAAAATATCTGATGCTAAGGAAGTAGAAACAAAATGGAATAACATTAAATCCAGCCTAGACATGGCGGCCAGAGATATTCTGGGGTATACACAAAAAGAAAATAAGAAACCATGGATAACAAAGGATATCCTGAATTTAATAGAAGAAAGACGAAAATACAAAAATTAATCAGACGAAACAGGAAAACAGAGATACAAAGCCATAAAATGGGAAATTATTCGAAAATGCAGGAAAGCTAAAGAACAATGGATTGATGAAAAGTGCAAAGAGGTACAAACGAAGATGGAAATAGGAAAGACAGACGAAGCATACAAATTAATTAGAATGAATTTTAGGGATATAAAACCATATAGCAAAAATATAAGGGACGCACAAGGAAACGTCATTATAGAAAATGTAGAGAAAGTGGGTAGATGGCAAGAATATATAGGGAATTTATAGGCAGGAGAGGAACTAACTGCTTTAGAACAGGAATCAGACATTGAAAATGATGACTTGGGATATCCTATACTTAGAGATGAGTTTGAATTAGCATTAAGAAGTCTGAAAAATGGTAAGGCGCCGGGCACAGATAAGGTGCAAACAGAAACTCTAAAAGCCGCCGGACAAGCAATAAGGGATAGACGAATAGTACATAGTTTATACAAAAAGCAAACAGCAGTAATAGAATTAGAGCAGGAACGTAGAGAAGTAAACATTAGGAAAGGGATGAGACAGGGATGTGCCCTATCCCCATTGATTTTTAACTTGTACATAGAAGAGGCAATGAATACTGTCAAATGCAGGAATACATTTGTAACTACTATGCAGGGACAAAAAATTGATATGCTTAGATTTGCAGATGATATAGCGGTATTAGCGTCTAGCAAGGAAGAGTTAGAAGCTGCTCTTAATGAAATGAAAATCTAATTTAAAATAACACGTTCTTAAAATTTTGTTTCAACCGTTTTCAAAATCTCCGAAATTTAGCGCGTCGTTACGATATTTTCCAATAAACCCGACTTCAAATATTCTGGTGCTTGTCTGTTCTAGAACTAACGATATTGACCAATAGTATATGCATTGACGTCCCTTGCTTATGCATGCATATGTTTCCTTCTACCCTTGTTTGAGTGGTAGAGAATCGATATTACTGTCCGCGTTCTACAACTCCATGTGGACCTGAATACGTGCTTTTGCGACTGTTGTTTACCAATATTCTTTGAAACTTGCTTGTTATCTATACAAATTAAGAGGAACTTGACATTTAGAAACATGCAGGTGTTTAATTAACCGACGTTTTAACACAACATTTCTAGGAGCTTCTTTTCATGGTATTTCAACCCAACCGATTTATTTGTTTGTTATAACGAACGCTATTCGCCTTGAATTTATTGATTTTTCATGCTTTTATGAGTATTAGAAGTAATTAAACACTATTAAATTAATAAATAAATTGCATTGGGTTCTAAAATTTATTTTCTTTACGAACCTAATTAAATTTTCTTC
Organism: Platerodrilus igneus; assembly: GCA_036346225.1. Lineage (NCBI taxonomy): Eukaryota > Metazoa > Arthropoda > Insecta > Coleoptera > Lycidae > Platerodrilus > Platerodrilus igneus. The sequence continues at coordinate 6,334,233 of JARFIW010000307.1, read as the reverse complement.
ATTAATTGTAAATTTTTGTTAATACTTGTTACATTAAACTGAACTAAATGAAATAAATTTCGCACGTAAATTCGGGTTGTTTCCTCTATACAGGGTGTTTCAAATTGCTTTGCTTATAGTTAAATTTAACCCTTTAAAACCACTACAACATATACATGTATATATATATATATATATATATATATATCCCGGTTTACAGGGGTTAATGGTTTTGAAATGAAGGAGGTTTGTGACGTGGCGATTTTGCGTTTGTCTGCCTTTCACTCAAATATAACTGCATTATAGAGATAATTACATTTAACATCCCTCCTTGAGTACTGCTTGTCTTACATATTAATTTTCCCGTAAGGAACATAGACAACGATAGAGTTGTATAAAGTAGATTGGGATAATAAAGGGACGTGGCGAGTCGTGCTACCACATTTACCTTACTAACTAGCCATTAGTTCTCACTTCTGTTTAATGCATACTCAAACCTGAAACAGAGTTTAGCTACAGTAGACATTCCGGGAACAAAAATTGCACAAATTGATTTTTTAATCTATTCTCGTTTAATACTCCTAAATCTTCATGTTCATCATGTAAGCAGCAAAAAATGTCATCCAAACATCTTTTAACCAAAATTTTCAAGTTTTCTGTTGACCGACAAACTTTTTCTTCTTATATTTCAAGAGTAGAATTCATCGGTTCTTTTTGTCGTTGATATCTTACAAAGAAGAAAAAATTGTTATCTGTGTTTCATCTATCATTAACGATTCCAACAAATGCCAAAAGAATGATTTAACCCTATTTTTCAGACGAAAGGTATTCGGTCAAAGCTATTATAGTCCTTAGTTATCTCGTCTCCCTTAATGTTCTAAGAAAATTTCATGAATTTTAATTAAGTAGCGTCAAATATTCATAACGTTTAATTTTTAACAAAACCTGGATTTTCTCCTAATAGGGTGGACTGACTGCAGAAAAAAGTTGTTAAGCGAAGGTATATTGTTTTAGGGCTATTCAATGAAGTAACAAGAGTAGGGTGTTGAATTGACTTATTTACTTAACTCATTTTCAAAATATCTTACCAATTATCTTGCTCTTACGAACACAAGTTTAATATCCATTAAACACGATATTAACATAACGTTTATTTATGATTTCTTTTTACAATTTTTTCTAAGAGCGTATCTGCAATTAAAAGTACGAACACAATGCAACGTGCTTAGCATACATATACTACCTATTTGTTTATAATATGCAGAAGTATACACAAAAGAAATGAATATTCTATGGGTTGAAAGTTAATATCGTAATAATGCAATTGCAAATATTGTCACTTTTTAGGATTATATATTAAATTTTAGGTTATTGGTGAAATCTACGGAGGTATAATAAATTATACATAGCTTCTCGAAACTAATAAAGATATACGCATCTTGTCTTGAAATTACTTTCACTCGCACAAATTTTCTATTTTTCAAGGGCCTTATATATTTTTTGTCAATACATAATTTAATAATAGAAATATAGAAAATACATCTTAACTAATTGTAAGGTCAGGGCCCCTTCATCAATACTATAAGTTAGTGACCTCCACGGAAGGAAGGAAGGTGGGGTAGGCGAGACACAGCCGAAGACTGCTGTTGCACTAAAGCGGTGTTTATAGTTCTGCACCTCTACAGGTCCCAGCACTCGAGTTAGTGCGCGCGATAGTGTGAGGCGCTGTGCGGATAGCGTCACATCTAATTATTACGGTGCCTTTCTATGCATCTGGTAGTAATTAAAGGATACACAGATTCGCTGTTCGCACCGTAGCACATTGTGGAAGGCGATTTGATAATATCACTGATTAGGGATATACGCTATGGGGTGAGCTTCTTTCAGTCTGATTAAATTCACATTATTCTTGCTGTTATTATTAGAAGGTGACTGTAAACTAGTTTATTGTATTTTTGAGCTTTAAATGGCAGTTGCAGATATTTCCAACAGTATTACATTTATTTTATTTAATCATTTAGTTTTTATTAAGCATAACAAATAATTACAGTCAGGACTTTTTTGCATCAGCCTTAACGAGTATATAAAATTAAAGGTCGCTCAACTTCAATGCGTTTCTATTGACATATCAGTTGTATATGTACATGTACATAAATAATAATCGTTAACAGAACTACTATATTATGGTTGTTCCAGAGGTAATATATTTTGAAAACAATCATATTTTACAGAAAATAATGTCGGTAGAGAGCGTGACTCAGTGACTTTAACGCATGATTAGTCAACGTTTCCAGAAGTGAAATTTTGGTACCTCAGTGTCTCAGCAGCGCATCTGAGTGAATTAATTATGGTTTAGATCAGCTTTGGAAATCACAAGATTCTAAAATATATTAAAAAAACTAAGACGTTTAAAAATGACTAACGATGCTATAATTAATTAGTCTAAGGGATAATTAAAAATACGCTAATGGTGAGGTGGAAACACCAAATTAGCGATGAAGCGTAAACATTCCTAAGTAATTTTTAAATTTAAATAAATATTTGCCTGCTTAAAAATTAATCCGATCTGTTGACAAGCAAATATTAAACATTAGTTTATGACAGAAGGCTACTAGCTTATAAAGAATATCAACAATTGGGTCTTGTGTCATATGGTAGAAAGAGAAATTCTGAAATCAGTCAATAGCGTAACTACGATTTTTGAGACTCGCAAAAAATTTTAAATGAGAGCCCTCTTTAAAATTTATTACTGACATAGGTTTTCCTTATTTCCTAATTATGGTACCTATTGAGAAGATCTAAATATATTCCATAGTAATTAAGAGATTTATTACACAACTAAATTACATACGTAGAAAACTTATAAATTAATTGGTATTAAAACTACAATATATTTACACAAAATACTATACGCCTCAAAATTTAACACAACCACAGCAAGCTAAATCCTATTACATACATAGCTGATTTTCAAAATCTAATTTAAAAATAATTTTTCTTGTGTGTTTTGCTGCAAATTCAGTTATTGCCCATTGATATTCATATTTTGGCAGAGTCATGTTCTATTGCCAACAGGGATAAATCATCTAATCTAACTTGTGAGGTAAATTTAATTACAACATTAAGGTTCTTATTGTGTTTGTAAAACTGCTAGAACTTGTAGACTTGAAAAGTATTGAATATTCTAAGAACTATTTGGGTCTCCTTGCACCCCTTAGCCGTCCTCCTCCACATTACAGGACTGGTGGGGGATGTAGTTACGTAGTAATGCCACTAAAACTAGCACTGACTTCGTCTAATATCTATAAGTTTAGAATGCGCAATTCCATAAATTCCGATAGTTATATACATACTTTAAACTATTACTTGAAATTTTATTCCACATATTACTATCATCATCAGTAGGTCTTTAGTCCTGGAACTGGTTAGATGCGTACCCTCATTGTTTCCTATTCCGAACTAACATACACATTTCCCTGAAATTTGCACAGCCTGCATCTATCACTATCTGCAGGCAAAAGTCTGATCTCGATCTACCTCTACTTCTTTTTTCCTATCTCTGCTTGTAATATATCCCGTACCATTCTCCAAAAATGCCTTAGAACGTATCCTACCCTTCTATTTCTCCAACTTTTTTTTTCCCACAAATATCTTTCTTCCTCTACTATTTCTATAACATTGTTTGCCCATGCTATCATCCTTATACATCTGAAGCACAACACTACAGAAGGCTTCTATCTCTTTCTGTCTGCTTTTCCTACTGCCCCTCTTTCATAGACTTACTGTACTGTGCTCCGCACGTATGCTTTGAACAATTTTCGTCTTGTCTCTATGTTTGCTGTCTTTGAGCATATCCGCTGTTCTTTCTTGTTAGATGTAGTGCGGTGCACTTATATACCCTATTTCCAAGATATTCAATGATATGTGAAGGGGGGTAGGCAGCTTGTGGCTGCCAAGTTCCCCCAGCACGTGAACATTTGTCAGATTAATAGTTTTTCCATTATATCATTTCGCACAATCAACATTAGTTAAAAATATTTCACAACCAACACCTGTAGTTGTTTACAATAATCATTAGGTTTAAGTGCGCTATTTTTTTTGTCATTGGATTTTGCGTCTTGAAACTAGTTGCACGCGTACCTCCACTTGTTCGTTCTGAGCTAGCTTCCACATTTCACTGAAATTCCCACAACAGCCTATATTCAGCTCGGTTCCCCTTCTATTGTATTCTTATTATATGCCCTATTTCACCGAGATTCAGTGGTATGTGAAGGTGGTTGAGCAGCCTGTGGCTGCCAAGGATCCCCCAACACTTAGGCATTTGCCGAATTAATAGTTTTCCATTAAATACTTTCGTACAATTAACATTAGTTAGAGTATTGCAAGACCATTACCTGTGGTTGTTTATAATGATCATCATGTTTAAATATATTTATTTTTTCGACATTAGTTTTCCATCTTGGGACTGGTTGGATGCGTACCTCCATCTATTTCTATTCTGAGTTAGCCTACACATTTCCCTGAAATTTTCACATCCTATATCTTTCACTATCTGCGTGCAATAGTCTAACCTAGACTCTTTCTCTCTTTTCATATCTCTGATTCTAATATATTCAGCACTATTCCCTCACGTGTTAGTATGTGACATATCTTCCTATCTCTCCTATTTTTTACCGTTTTCCACATATTTCTTTCTTCCCCTACCATTTCTAGTACCTCTTTGTTCTTAACTTTGTCTGTCCATCATATCTTTATCATACATCTGTAGCATTACATTTCAAAGGCTTCTACGTTTGACTTGTCCGCTTCTCCTACTGTCCAGGCTTCACAGCTGTACAGTGCTGTGCTGTGCTCTACACATATGTTTTAAGCAATCTTTTCTTTGTTTCTATGTTTCTATGTTTGCTTTTTCTTGTTAAATGTAGCACAACCATGTGCTAATCTTTGTTTTATATCTTTTGTGATTTTCCCATCTTGCGTTATTTGACTTCCTAGGTAGCGGAAATACTTACCTCTTATAATTCCTCGTTACCTATTTGTATTCTTGTTTTTGGATTATTTTCCCCTATTTTGCGTACTGGTACTTTAATTTTATTTTTGTTAATTTTTATACCGTATCCCCTCTGTTAGAACTGCTTCCATTTCATTAAGAGCAGCTTCTAACTCTTTGCTAGATGTTAATACAGCTATATCATCTGCAAATCTAAGCATATCAATCTTCTGTCCCTGCATAGTAATTCCAAACGTCTTCGTGCATTTGACAGTATTCATTGCCTCTTCTATGTACAAGTTAAAAATTAACGGAGATAAGGAACATCCCTGTCTCACCCCTTCCCTAATATTTATTTCTCTACGTTCCTACTCTAATTCTATTACCGCTGTTTGCTCTTTGTATAAACTATGTACTATCCGTCTATTCCTAAAACACATTCCAATTTTTTTGAGTATTTCGAATATTTTTTTCCATTTTACATTGTCGAATGCTTTTTCCGGATGTACAAACCCTATATACACGCTTAACCCCTTTTCTATTGTTTTCTCCACTATCACCTTCAGAGCTAAAATAGCCTCCCGTGTTCAAATGTTTCACCTGTTTTAGTAATTTAGAACTTCGGCAAGGTGCAGGTCCATTCGGAATGGGCATATTACTAATGGTAAAAATATAATCATGTTAAAATAGCTAATTAACGGCATGAAAGTAAATTCTTATGTAAAAGGACACACTAGAATTTAATTTGGACATTGGCCTAAAATTGTTATTAGCAGTCCGCTCAAGTTTGTGCATTAAGAAGTAAAAATAATATGTATCTGTGAACAGTCTTATGAAAGTCGTAAAAGTGAATTTAGCTATACAAATTGAACTAGTATTTGTATAGCCATTGACTATACAATAACTTGATTGTTTTGTTAGGGAAACAAACATCTATTGACCTGTTTCGGTCTTTTGGGCGTCATCAGAATGCAGTAGCTTTTAACCCTTATTAAACAATCAAAGCAATCATTAACTCAAGCTTGAACGAACCCGTACATGATGATAAGAGTGTAATAAAACCATCATCAGTTGGCAGACACCAACGCTATACCGGAAAGTGCAGAAGTTGATTCGAAACTAAATCTTTGTAGATGGCCATTACAAGCAAAATTTTCTTGCAAGTCATAACAAACCATCCCAGAGCTATTCGTTTCCTGCCCAACAAAGCAAAGTCGTGTAAATTGAAAAAGAATTGTTATTTGTAGTCGGCAATCTAAAGTTTCTGTATAATAAAGTAAAAATAATATGTATCTGTAAACACTCTCTTATGAAAATCATAAAAACGAATTTACCTTTACTATTCGACCTAATATTTGCCTAGCCATTAACAAAAAATCCATTGACCAGTGTCGGCCATTTGAGTGCCATCAGAATGCACTAGCTTTTAACCTTTATGGAACAATAAAATCAATCATCAATGTAAGCTCAAAAGAACCTTTATATGATGGCAAGCGTAATATACTCTTGCCATCATACGAAGTTTATATTAATGATTGTTTTGATTGTTTTATAAGGGTTAAAAACTATTCAATTCTGACGAGGCTCAAAGGCGGAAACCAGCTCAATGGATGTGTTTTGGTCCCTTATGAAACGATCAAGTAATTGTTTTGCAATGGCTATACAAATATTAGATCGATTTTTATAAGAAAATTCGCTTAGTGGTTTTACAGATACATCTTACGTTACTTAGAATTTATTTATAATTCAAAATAAAAGTTCGAATTTCTTTTTTGGAAATACGCTGTTTATGGAACTGCGTTGTATATTATTTAAATGCATGGATGTTTAACTGGTATTATTCGTTTATTATCGGGTGTAATTTTTTAAAAAGATAGAATTTTCAATTTTTCTGAAAATTACATTCATTGTTATTCGAAATCGATACATTTGGCACGTAATTTGAAGAGTTTATTATTTCATTCAATACAATTAATAATTGCTGTGATAAGCTGAAACATCGAGGTAAATATTGTACCTACGAAATAAATTTGCGAACTTTAATTGCTTATGCGAGAGATCATAGGTTTGATTTGACGTATTGTCAATAAAGTCGATTTTCGCATTGTTGAATACGCTAAACTGATCATGTACTTTGTTGTGGACAAAGGCGATTACTATTGCAGTAGTCTACATGATTTTAAGAAAGATTGAAATTCTAGCGGAATTGTAAAATTCCCGAACCATATTAAGGTGTTGTTGTTTTGGGGCTTAAGCTATAAATAGCACGTGTGGTTTTAAGGGAGATTGATTCTTCATGTTCTAAAGACAAACGACGTTATTAGAAGCTAGACTTATTCGTAAAACTCATTGCAGATAGTAGAAAGCTTCTAACAAAGTGCCTTCAATTATTTAATTTTTGCCAATTTTGGAAAATTGTAAGTAGACTTACATTCTTTGAAATAGTTTAAGTAATGCGGGACTATTTTTAGAGCTTTCGTTTTTAGTTCTAGTCTAATTCTATTAAAGTTATCCAAAACACGACTTAACTCAAGTTCATTATTTTGTATTGTTTGGGGTTTAAATTACCGGAGTGCTTGTGAAGTAGTTCTTTTAAGACGCAGTAGAATAAACATTATAGTAGCGACAAGCTTTGCGCCTCATGAACCAGATTTTATTATAAAAAAATTTATTAGAAAAACTTTAAATATTTAAATAATTTCTCAAATAATCCTAAATTTACTTGCTATTGAATAGCTTCAGGAATTTAATAATTTTTATAAGATTTTCATTGTGAGAGGTAGTAATTTTTGTGTCTAGTCAATTTAAACGTTAATCTCACGCTTTTCAATTAGAAAATCTATTATTTGTACAACAGAGGGTAATTTCACGTGTTGCGATATTTTTGAAGGCACACTTGAAAAACGGTTTTTTTAGTATTCTCAGACGTTGTGAGAGTAACGTAAAATTCTGTTAAGTTGAAACTTTAACATTTTGATTTGATCTTGTACTGTAAAAAATTTCTTTTTGTTATTGTAAAATTTTAGAATATTTGTGGTTTAAAAGTCTTAGAAGAAGTTTAATATGCTAATCTATCAGAGTATGTGACTCTTTTTAATGTTCTATAAGCTGAGCTAGTCTAGGAAGCGAATTCTCGAATTTGGGTTTAAGATGCTGCAACTGTTGTGTTGAGGAGTGGTATTTTTGTGATTTTTCAGGAAGTACAGGAAGTGCAGGGATTCAACATCATAGCTATATAATATAATTTTTTTTGGTTCTTGGGAATTTCAGCCATTTCGAATGAACCTGCACCTTGCCGGAGTTTTAGATTACTAGAACAGGTGAAATGGGTTGCGTGTTCTAATGAGCTAAAGAGCCAAACTACAGGTCCAACCAAAGTAGTAGGTTCGTTAGTGAGAAACCAGACTAAAACAGGTCCCAAAAGAGGGCAGCGGCTCTTTTGGTACTTAGATTGGCAGAGACTATAGGAAGGCAACAGGAAACCACCACATTACCTCCCAAGTACACAGCGTATTTAAATTGCAATAAACATGATGGCATTCTCTGAGGTTAAAGATTCCGGAGTTAAAAAGTCCTCCATTCGTATCTCCGGGAGGGGCGTACTTTGGAAGATGCAATCGGAAAGTTCAGAATAAGAGTCGGGAACATTTCGCTAGTCGGAGCGTGGAATGTTAGAAGTATGAAGCAAGTAGATAAGCTAGAGAACCTAAAAATTTAAATGAATAAGTTAGCACTAGACATGGCGAAGTTCGGTGGTCAGAGTCGGGGGATTTTTGGAGTGGAAACTTCAGGGTAATTCATACAGTAGCAGAGGAACAAAATTTGTGTGGGGGGATAGTTATGCGAAAAAAGATAGGATACTGTGTAGAAAATTACTTACAAAAGAACGAAAGAGTACGCATGGTTAGATTAGAATCCAAACCGGTAAACACAGTAATAATACAAGTATACATGTCCACCTCTATCTACAGTGACGAAGAGGTAGAAGCGATCTACAAAGATATCGAAGACATACTAAGATACGTAAAAGAACATGAAGATTTAATAATTAGGGAGCATTTTAATGCAGAGGTAGGTGAGGGTAGGGAAGGAGCGGTAGTAGGTTTATTTGGTTTAGGCACGAGAAACGACAGGGTAAATAGGCTGGTAGAATTTTGCGACAAGAACAATTTAATCATCACAAACACATTATTTTAACATCATGCTAGAAGACGATATACGTGGGAGATGCCAGGAGATATACGAAGATATCAAATAGATTATGTTCTTGTTTGACAACGGTTTATGAATCACGTAAAAGACCGTAAAAGCTACCCAGAAGCAGATATATGCACTGACCACAACATCGTAATTATAAAGGCCGCACTTAAATTAAAAAATTTGAAAAAAGAAATCGAAAAAGGCACTTTAACTTTGACAAATTGAAAGATAAAGATGTTCTAGAAAGATTCGAAAAAAAGTCAAATGAATTGCTGAAAGATATCGGGAAGATTTCTGATACTAAGGAAGTAGAAACAGAACGGAATAACATTCAATTCTGCCTAGACATGGCGGCCAGAGATATTCTAGGGTATAAGCAAAAAGAAAATGAGAAACCATCGATAACAAATGATATGCTGAATTTAATAGAAGAAAGACGAAAATACAAAAATAAATCAGATGAAACAGGAAAACAGAGATACAAAGCCATAAAATGGGAAATTATTCGCAAATGCAGGAAAGCTATAGAACAATGGATTGATGAAAAGTGCAAAGAGGTACAAACTAAGATGGAAATAGGAAAGACAGATGAAGCATACAAACTAATTAGAATCAATTTTAGGCATATCAAACTGTATAGCAAAAATATAAAGGACGTGGGAGGAAACGTCATTATAGAAAAAGTAGAGAAAGTGGGTAGATGGCAAGAATATATAGCGAATTTATATGCAGGAGAGGAACTAACAGCATTAGAACAGGAATCAGACATTGAAAATGATAACTTGGGACATCCTATACTTAAAGATGAGTTTGAATTAGCATTAAAAGGTCTGAAAAATGGTAAGGCGCCGGTTACAGATAAGGTGCAAGCATTAACTTTAAACAGTAACAGAACGTCTCTTCCAACCTGTAAGCTATATGTATGAGGCAGGCGAGATACCCAAAAATTTCAAACGTTACATCATAGTAACTATACCAAAAAAAAAGACGCGGATAGATGTGAAAATTTTCGAACGATAAGTGAGGATGCTTAACGTCAAAATCGCTCTCTAAATGCCTACTTGCTTCATGCTTCTGACACTCCACGCTTCGACTTGCAAAATGTTCCCGGCTCTTCTTTTAAACTTGTCGACCACATCCTCCGAAGCAGTCCTCTCTCGGAGATCCGAATGTGGAAGTATTTTAACTCCGCAATCTTTTCCAGAGGAGGCCATCACTAATATTAAAAACATTTTCAGTACACTGTGTACTTGGGAGGTAATGTGGTGGTTTCCCCTTGCCTTCCATATCGCAGCAGTGTGTCGTAGAATGCCATACGAACTCCCAGGGTTGTGTCTGCCACTCTAAATACCGAAAGAGCGGATGCCCTCTTTCGGGGACCTTACAGCCTAGTTCCGCACTAAAAACCCCCACTAATTTGGTTAAACCTATAGTTCGGCTCTTTAGCTCACTTAAACATGCAAGTCATTCTACCCGTTCTAGTATTCTAGAACTCCTTCAAGGTGCAGGTCCGTTCCGAATGGGAAGTAACTTATGTTTGCAATATTTGACCTTTTAGATAACACAATATAGCGGTATTTAAATCCTAAACTAACAGTTTTGTAATTACTAATGTTATAAATTTCACCTTCGTCAATTAACCTTGTAGATTTAATTGGCCGATGGTGGAACTCATTACACACGTTAAATATGCTTTATTATTACCAAATCTACACCAAATATCATGTGTCCATCTGATATTTACGTGAGCAAGATGTTCTTGCATCATCTAATCCCAAAGCCTCAGAAAACAAACTTAATTACTATGATAGAACGAAGAAATAGGATAGCCGAATTAAAATACGCAATCGAAGAAACGTTCAATAACAACTTTCGGAAATTGCACGCTTACCGTTTAAATTTCGCCTCAATTCAATATGATTAACTTTCAATTATACGTCACTAACGTATTACACGTATTTGAATAAACTATCTTGTGTTACAAGCAATTCATTAATTCCGCTAAAAATTAGCGTATATACAGGAGCGGTAGCGAACGACTGATTTGTATTTAACGCTACATTTGAAAGAGCCGGAAAACAAGTGAAAACCACTGTCTTGATGGGCCTAACAGATAAAAGATAAGAGGTGCTGTGTTTAATGTATATCCTGAGTAAATCTATCGTTTGAATTACAAAGGATTTCTTAATACAACTATTTTAAACTTGTATTAAATTTATTATTACAATTATTATAAATTAAACGGAACGATACATGCTCCTAAGACTGTGCTAATTTTATTTATTTACAAATATAAAGCAAATTTCTAAAACTTTATCTTTATTGTAACTCTAGAATTCAAAGAGAAATATTTTTCCTACGACTATCCTGTAATGCACTTCTTATGCATTTAAGAACGCATCAATAATGGTACTCATTATTCTGTAGGTGTATATGAATCCATAATCCAACATCTTTAACCAATCAGGAACATTCAGGTCGTTGGTTATGATCATAATCTAACACCTCTTACCAATTAGTACAAACTTCATTTTTTATAATCCACGAGGTAGAATTTTCGTATTATGCAAGTAGGCTGTTACACTTTGACAAATAAATTTTTGCTTGTCAGTGTGTGTGATATTGGTTTAAACGTTTATAAAATAATTATCTGATAATAACGATTTATGTAGTCGTGGAAAAGTATAGTATTCTACTCGCGAGTTATGGCCATAACTCATTCGGATTACGCCGCTCGCCTTAGCAGCCTAACGGCGCAAATCCTTCCTCGTTGAATAATATACTATAATATACTATAATGTATTGGAAATCATAGTAGTCAGTTGTAGCTCGTTTCGCTAAAATTAAGTGGAGCACAAATGTTAGCGGTGTTGCCACGTAGTCAGTGATCAAAACCCGGACACTAAAATATTTTTTCGTACAATATTTATTAGTTATATAAAAATATAGAAACATGAAACAAGTCAACTTTTGACAAAAATACAAATAATAACATTTAATTAAATAATTGTTAAGCAAAATGATATAAAAATAAAAAAAATACATTACAATCACAAAAGTTATATAAAGATCACAGAACATAATAAGAATATTAGGTTGATGTTTTATATATTGGCTTAAAAATATATTTTTTATTACTCCGCGAGATAGATTTTGGGCCTTTGAGAGTTTCTTTTAAAAAACATTTATTTCCAAAAACACTTCTATCAACTTTATTTTAATACGGTAATTACAAAAATTGTTTATTTTTTCTATAATAACTTGTACGTTTTGTTCATTAAACGTGACTTAATTTAGTTGACAAAAAAAATCAAAGTTAATATTTTAATAATTATCAATAGTTTGAACTACCAACAATGTTAAAGTTATGAAGTTCGAAGACTAACTGCTAATCAGGGGCTCCTCACAGTATTTATAAGCCTCTGGTCTCACTTCATCTTGTGGGAAGGTGCAGATGTTGCTGTCTGCAGTTTCTTGATACTCGTACCACGTCTTATTCTAAATAACTTTAATTATTGCAATTCATTGTTTCTGCACCTGCAGCATCAAGTTCCGTCTGGAATACAAAGTAGTTGCTTCCTGTCTTATTTCTGACATGAACTCTGATTCACCTTTAATTATAACCTTCATTGAATACAATGTAACATGCTATTGCAAAAACATAATAATTACATTTATTCTTATATGTATTTTAATATGGGGGATATGTAACTCGCGCTGCTTCTAAAATCTTTTTATTATTTATTAGTTTATCAAAAAAATCAGTACAATTAATATTTATATTATTTAATAATTCTGCTTTTACTTTCTCTGGCGTTAGTCTATATTCTTTATCCCACTATAATTCGTTCATTAAAGAGAAAATTCTCTCAATATGTGCATTAGATATTGAAAAATTGATTTTTTACGTCGGGAAAATTACCTTTTCGTAATATATATGCCCATAATTACCAACTACTTTTCTTCCTTTAATATTCTTACCAAAAATTCCACTATTTCTTTAATAGTGGAAATTTCATTAAAAATATCATCATCGTTTCCTTTTAAATTTATTTTACTTTTACATCACAACAATCTAGGAATGGTGCAAATATATTTTTTAAATTAAATTTTTGAACAGAAATGTAATAGTATTGTGGTGAAGAGCCGGACCGCCGTTTATGATTCCAGTAATCTAGTATGTTTTGAAATGTCAGTTTTTGACGTTGTTATTTATCTGTAAAGTATAAGTTGTTTACGTTGAATAAAGCCAAATAAGTTCTGGTTTTACTTCACAATTTATTCAACGTAAACAACTAAACATAAGAAAACCACAAAACCAAACAAACCCATGGATGGTATAGAAAAGTATCTAAGACCTGAGCGATTTGAAACATATGCTAACTCCAGCTCCGCGGCTCAAGAATGGACGTACTGGAAAGAACATTTAACGATTTTCTAGAAGCGGAAGAAAGAAAAGCTAAACTGACTGAAACTTTGAAGTTACCAATATTGATAAACCGGGTTGCCCCTAGTATATTTGAGTTGATCAGTGATTGTAAAACTTTAGAAGAAGCGTATACAATTTTGGAAAATATTTACATTAAGCCGGAAAATACTGCGTACGCACGCCATCTTTTAGCCACCCGTAAACAAAAAACTGGGGAGTCTGTAGATCAATACCTATTGGTATTAGATAAGCTAGCCAAAGATGCGATTTTAAAGCCGTGACGGCTGAAGAAAACAAGAGAGATTATGTTAGAGATTCTTTTATTGCTGGGCTGTCTTCAAATGCAATTAGGCAGAGACTACTAGAAGAAGATAATCTAGATCTTCTAAAGGCGCACGCCATAGCTCGGACTTTGGAGAATGCATTTTTGCATTCAAGTGTTGTGTATTAAGCTTCACTTTTCGGAACGCATCCAAAAGTTAGATTAGGTGTCATTTTTGAAGTTAAGTACTTTAGTCAATAGTGTACACAAAAGGCACAATTATCAATAAATGTATATGCTTATGTCTTCTTTTTACGGCTACACCTCGCAACATATCATAGTTTTACACTGCCTACGTTTATAAATTCGCTAAGTTATACTTCAAATACAACTTGTGTAACTACTATAAAACCCAGGTACAAAAGTTATTTCTGCGGTCGTGCACAGCCCCACAAAAGGATTAATTGCCCTGCTTATGGGGTAACTTGTAATAATTGTTTCAAACGAAGGCACTTTTCAAAGGTTTGTAGAAGTAAATCTGTCTCTACAACGGAGAATGTCACAGCCGCCACTGAAAACACGCCCTCAATGGAAGATTACCCTGCAGAGAGCTCTAGCGGTCATCTGGCACTCATTGTATCGGCTGTTACTAAATCCGGATTAGAAAAAGCCATCATCCCTATAAAACTCAACAACAACGATGTTACCTGTCTTATTGATACTGGGAGTACTTCCAGTTTCATAGATCTTTCTCTTGCCAAGCGTTGTGGTCTTCAAATAACAGCTTCAAATGAACAAATTAACATGGCATCATTGGATTTATCTGCAAAAGTTGACGGACGTTGTTCGGTTAATTTGTGTATTCAAGGACGTACTTACAAAAACTTATGCCTCTTAGTTTTCAAAAATTTATGTGCAGATGTCATACTTGGCCACGATTTCCTTAAATTGCATGACACTTCAGAATTAGCGTTCGGAGGATCCAACTTTTCACAAACGTCTCTCCAGATTGTCGACCTATTGCTGTAAAATCTGTTAAGCATACCCCGGAAGACTTATCATTCATTAAAACCGAGGTCGACAAATTACTTTCCGATGGGGTTATCGAATATAGCAACTCTCCTTGGCGAGCTCAAGCACTCGTGATCCGAGTCAACGATCATAAGAAACGAATGGTTATAAACTATGCTTAAACCATTAATCGATTTACAGAGTTAGACGCTTACCCCGTTCCTAACTTAGAAGAAATAATTGCTAAAGTTTCTAGAAATCTAGTCTTCAGCACCCTCGATCTTAAAAGTGCTTATCATCAAATACCGATTGCAGAAAAAGAGAGATTGTACACTGCTTTCGAGGCTAATGGCAACTTACATCAATTTCTGCGTATTCCGTTAGGTGTTACTAATGGCGTTGCTGCGTTTCAAAGAGCTATAAATTCTATAATACAAAAAGAAGACCTATCTGGAGTGTACGCCTATCTCGATGACGTCATTGTCTGTGGAATTAATCAAGCGGAACATGACTCTAACCTTAAAAGATTCCTAGAAACCGCAGAAAAGTACAACTTGACATTGAATAAAGAAAAATCAAAGTTTTCATTAACAACCATTAACCTACTAGGCTATACAATAGAAAACAAAACTATTAGGCCTGATGCTGAAAGGCTTCGTCCTTTGATACAACTCGAACCGACTAATAATCCGGTAGCTCTTCGTAGACTACTTGGCACTTTCTCCCTCTATTCAAAGTGGGTACCAAAATTCTCTGAGGTAGTGCGACCACTCATACAATGTAAGACGTTTCCCATATCTTCTGAAGCTCTTCGGAGTTTTGAAGAGATAAAGGCTTTTATAGCTAAGTCAGTCATCTCCGCCATCGAACCTAACGTTCTTTTCGTTGTGGAGACAGACGCTTCCGACTTCGCAATAGCAGCTACTCTTTCTCAAGATGGGAGGCCTGTCGCGTTCTTTTCACGGACACTTTCTGACTGCGAAAGACGACACTCTGCTGTAGAAAAAGAAGCGTATGCCATAGTAGAATCTCTAAGACAATGGAGACATTTTTTAATCGGCCGAACCTTTCGGCTCGTCACTGATCAGAAATCCGTGTCGTTTATGTTTGACGTCAAGCGTCATGGAAAAATCAAAAATGACAAAATTTTAAAGTAGCGTTTAGAACTATCCAATTTTAAGTATGACATTGTGTATCGTCCTGGATCGGACAACACTGTCCTCGATATGTTTTCTAAAAATGTGTCCAAGACTTCCATAACCAATGATCAAAAACTGTTTGAACTGCATCAGTCACTATGCCATCCGGGCTTAACCAGGATGATCCATTGGATTTGCTCAAAGAATTCGCCTTATGCCACAGAAGAAATAAGGAAGATGACACTCTCATGTCCAATCTGCTGTGAAGTTAAGCCTCGTTTCTGCAAAAAAAAGGGCAAATTAATACACGCGACTAAACCTTTCGAGAGACTATCTCTCGACTTCAAAGGACCTTTACCGTCTGCCACTAACAATGTGTATCTCTTGACTGTAGTGGATGAATACTCGAGATTCCTTTTTGCTTTTCCAACGCCCGACGTATCTGCTGAATCGGTCATCAAAAGTTTGTTACAAATTTTTTCTTTATTTGGATTTCCAAGCTTCGTGCATTCTGATAGAGGAACTGCTTTTGTTTCTCTAAGACTTAATGAGTTCCTTCGCTCTAATGGTGTTGCTACTAGCCGAACAACTGCTTACAACCCCCAGGGAAATAGTCAGATGGAAAGAGAAAATGGTATTATTTGAAAGACCTTAGAACTTGCTCTTAAATCTAGAAATTTAAAAATTACTCAATGGGAATCGGTTTTGCAGGAGGCTTTACATTCCATTAGATCGTTACTCTGCACCGCAACTAATGCAACACCTCATGAAAGGATGTTCTCTCATTGTCGACGGACTTCTAACGGACACTCGCTGCCTCCTTGGTTGACGAGTCCAGGTCCGATTTTATTAAAACAGTATCTTCGGTCCAGCAAGTATGAACCCATTGTACAAAAGGTAGAACTTTGGAAGCAAATCCAAATTATTCATTTGTGCGTCTGCGTGACGGTAGAGAAACAACAGTCTCTAACAGACATTTAGCTCCCATCGGGACTGAAGGCTATGTTGATTACATTGATTCACAATTAGGAGGCTCTAATGATAGTCCTGAAAAGGAAGGTGCGGCTCTTCGTTCAACGCTACCGACTCCCGCGAGCTATGATGAGAGAATGCTCGCTGAGATACCGCCAACTACTGACCTGTCTGGCGAATGTCTAAGCCCCTCCTCCTCCTCTGGGCGAGTGTCGGTCAGATTCTCTGAACGGATGCGTAAGCGCCCTCAGTACCTTGATGATTACCATTGTTTCTAAAAGATGACTGTGGTGAAGAGACGGACCGCCGTTTATGATTCCAGTAATCTAGTATGTTTTGAAATGTCAGTTTTTGACGTTATTTATCTGTAAAGTATAAGTTGTTTACGTTGAATAAAGCCAAATAAGTTCTGGTTTTACTTCACAAGTATATTATATACCAGGCGTAGAAAGTACATATTATAGCAGAGTTCAGAATACGTTGCCGGGGCATTAGTCGAGGCTGCAGAACTGAACGAGGCATTTAATATGTTTTATACGCCGTGATGTATATACTATTTTCAAGAATTTGATTTAAATAAAACAATTTTTAGTTTATGTGCTATTGAACACGTATTTTTTAATTTTCTTTGCCACCATTAATAAAACTGAAAATACAACTTGTTAAAGTGGAATTATTAATAAAAAAGAGGGGGTGCTTGCCGTTTTGTTTAAACCAATGCTCTTACTGGAAGTCATGGTGCTGCTCACATGGTATAACCTGTCTTCTTCTTCAACAAATACGGTGTATTTTTCGCAAATATGTAAGGAGCGAAAAATATAAATCTCAAATTCAGGTAGGAATTTTGTATCAGTAAAATGCTACTTTCATGTTCGCGAATGTATTTCCAGATGGTGCGATTGCATTAATCTTCTCCTTTATTTAAATAATAAAGAACTATAGCAGACAAATCCTTAAGTAATATATAGGGTTGTCCCATAATTTACGCGAAATGTGATTTTAATAGAAAACACAGATTTGTTATTGGAAAGTTTAATTTTTTTTATTGCTTTATAGAGTAGACAGATCGGAGTTATGTATGGTTCAAAAAACCTCAAAGGAAAAAGTTCAATGGCGTTAAATCGCAATATCTGGATGACCAATTCCGATCGCAAAAACGGCCAATTACACGATCAGGAAATGACTCATGCAGTAATTGAATTGTTTCTCTGGCTGTATGGCATGTGGCACCGTCCTGTTGAAACCACATGTTGGTCACATCCATATCGCGGATTTTAGGCACTAAAAACTGGGTTATCATGGCACGATAACAAACACCATTAATTGTTACTGCTTGACCAGCCGCATCTTCGAAGAAGAATGGTCCGATAATGCCACCAGCCCAAAATGCACACCAAACAGTGACACGTTGTGGATGCATTTGTTTCTCAACAATTACTCGTGGGTTTTCTGAACTCCGAATGCGACAATTTCGACGATTAGCGAAGCCATCTAGATGAAAATGAGCTTCGTCACTGAAGATGATTTTGTTCGCAAAATCAGCATACACTTGTTGTTGTTTCAAAATCCATTCAACGAACTCTTTCCGCGCTGCGTGGTTAGTAGGCGTCAGTTCTTGAATCAATTGAACTTTGTAAGCATGATGCTGCAAGTCTTTCGTGAGAATTCGCTATAGAGAGCTTCTCGAAATGCCCAATTCTTGACGACGGTGCCGAATTGATGTTCCTGGAGTGTCAGCAATACTCGCGAGCTGCTGCGATGTTTTCTGCTTAACGAGTTTTAACAGGACGCCCAGAGTGTACGATCACTAATTGATCCACTCTCCCCGAATTTTTCAATTATTTTCTTCACAGTTGATGGTTTTAAATCACTATGTCGGTCATATTTTGTACGAAAATTGCGAACTGTGGCTAACACGCCTTCATTATTTTTAAAATATTGCTCAACAATGAAAATGCGTTTCTCTTTCGTATAGCGCTCCATTTTTACTAACCCCAAACTATCAGCTGTCACGTTGTTATCTTCTTTTCTGTTGGCAACACTGTACCACCAAATGACACCAAATTCAAATTTTGCGTAAATTATGGGACACTCGCTGTTAGTGGCTTTGTACAGACTCAACCATCTCTCGAAACAGATTTCAATACAAGTACGACTAGTCAAGAAAATCAAAAAAGTCTTTTAGTGCTTTGGTGCGATCAGAGATGGACGAACATTCGCTGTAGATTTTCAAGACCAATGTTTCCACATCGTATTTCATTATTTTTAGCACGTATTTGGCAGTGTTATAAAAAATATGACAACTACAATTAATCTGCATTAAATTTTTGGTATTAGCCTGTAATTTTATAAAAACTGAAGAAATGCATCCTAAATTATCAAATGCTTTATCAGCTCCAAATGAGGTAATGCCCTTTATATTTAATTCCGCGTGGTTAATTTTTAATTGAATAATATTAAAATTATTTTCAGTAGTTTTGCTCCATATCTATTTAAAACCAGTGAGAGCATGAACAATAGCTTGGTCGTAATAATTTACATTAAAATAACGAATCGCGATTGGAAACAACTTTTATTACCTTTATTTGAAGCATTAGCAGCAATACTAAACCGACAGTGGCGGCTCATGCTCTGAAGTTAGATGGAGCACAAATTTATAACTATATATCTAATAAAAGCGAATATCACTACCTTTAATACCATAGGCAAAAAGTCCATTGTTAAAATTGTCAATAGAATTAATAAATATTTTTTTTACAAAATAACACTGTTGATGCACTTAGTCTTTTCTTCTGATACTGATGTCCTTAAAAATGTTTTACTTCTTTTTAGCATAGAAAAACTTCGTTCCACTGCTGTTGTTAATATCGGTATGATAACCAACACTTTTAACGTTTTTTTATGTTTATTTCTAAACCATCTTCCAAAATAACGTTTAAAGGATGCACAATTCCAGATAGTTGTGTTAATTCTTCTCTTTCGTAAATTACTTGAAGCTCAGTTCTAACTACTCTTCGTGTAAAAAAGGGTAACATTCGACAGTTTGTTTTAAAAAAATTTTGGGAAATACTTGGCAGTGACCATTAAACTTGTCCGTAATAAATATGTTTGCTGCTACCAAGCCATTTTTCCCACTCCGCTATCGTTGTGCTTTTGTTTTTTTTGGTGAGAGTTTTTCAATATTTATATCAACATTTACATTCGTGTCGTCATTGATTTTCATGTTGCATATACTTATCTGTTTGTTAAAGTTTGCTAGAAGTGTATATATTTTTGTAGGGTCGGTATTTTCTTTCGAGTTGACTAAATATTATATCTACAATTGGCATTATTTCTTAAAAGACGCTTAGCCGATATAGAAAATTTTCGTCAGTTAATGGTTTTTTGTTTCCACCGGCTTGATGAACAGAACTTTATAATTTTACGTCACTTTGTATAATATCTATAACGTCAGTTAAATCGCATCTAAATTCTTTCACAGTTAGGACACCGCGTCATTGTAAATTTCACCTGTTTGAACTGCACGGAGTAATCTTCTACGGACAACATCGCTTAATATTTTTGAGGCGAATTGGAAAAAATGCTCAATTTTCGGATAAATCGGAAAAGAATACCCTCACATTCGTGTTATGAATGTTGCTTCATTATAAGGTTTGCCTGTTCAACGTAACAGTAAATAAAATTTGCATTTCAATATTTTTCTGTCTGCACGGCATTAATAGCACTGCTCGTAACAGCAACCCCCGTCGAAAATTTGAGCTGCAAGCTTATTTGAATCATTGCAGATAGGATCTAAACATTAATCTCTATAGTACATGCGATAGCAGTTGCATCATGGCCTGCTATATTTAGAAAAATTATAGAATTATTCCACCTATCCACCATTTACAACTTAACGCAAGATAATTACCAATTGAAATTGGCAGGAGATGTCTGTTATTTCATTGGAAATTATGGCAACATTTCACTTTCCAATGCTTCAAACGATAGCACTACATTATCCTCTATATGTGATTCTCCAATGATCCAGCAGCAAATATTACATTGACCAGGAAACGAGTTTCTTTTACCTGGGAATTTTGAATTTTGCCGAACTCTTGCTATTTCAAGCAAAGCAGGGATCTTCAATGTGCGCGACAAACTTAAATATGAGAACTACATTTTACCTCTCATCCCAACGAAGACGTATTTTTGTAAAAATGCTCGTCTAACATTTCTCAAGGGGTCCGTGCCGGGAATCGAACGCGGAACCTTGGGTCTAACAGTCACTTGCGAACCATCTAACCCACGGAGGCGCAGGTTATGTCGCACCACAGCATTTATCGATAACGTGTGGAACTAAAGTTAATGCTACAACATTTCCTAATTCTATGATTCGGAAAAACACAAGGCTTGAGCCAACGAAAATTGTCTCTGATACAAGAGGATACAGAATGGAGCATTGGAGAGTCAGATCGAGAGTGCGACTGAACTTTGTGATAAGTTTGTGATAACTCTGCTGCTTATACTTGATCTTCGAACTTGGAATATTTTGGTTTAAGAAAATTTTCCAAATTGGAGATACGAGCAAGGTTACATTTTATGGATAGTTGCTTCCATATGCGTTTTTATATCTTTTACGTTATCCAATTTGACACTAGAAGTTATATTGCATATGAAGCATCTTGCCTTTTCATCATCTTATTGAACTGTTTGCAACCATTTTTTATAAATCGGCTTGTTGTAACCACTATTGATTAAAATTTCGTTTCGCCTTTTTTGTCTTAGTTGTTATATCTCCCTTAAATTTAAAAAATTTAAATATACATTTATTAAAAAAAAATGTGTGCGGTATTTGGCCATGTATATACGTTGTAGCAATGCTGCGGTGAATATACAAGGTTATTTTAAATGATGGACTAATTTTTAAGAGTTCGTATTTATTAAAGTACAAATCCAAAATAAACAATCGTTCTACCAATGAAAAGAGGAAATTTCAAAGTTTTTTTTAATACATTATAAATGTTCAATGTGTCCACCGTTTGCTGCACGACAAACATCTACGCGGTAGGTAAACTCATCCCGCACACGAGAAAGCGTATCTGCTGTTACTGAGTGCACGGCAGCAGTGATACGATTCCGTAGATGGTTCAGAGTTGTTGATAGAGGCGGGACGTAAGCAGTATCCTTAACCCCATAAGAAGTTATCACATGGGGTGAGATTAGGAGATCTCGATGGCCAGAAGTGTAGAGCCAGGTCTTCATTTACCTTGAGACCTATCCAGCGCCGAGGAATGGGATTCATTCAAAATCCTCGTACATCGAGCTGCCAATGGGGCGGAGCTCCATCCTGTTGGAAAATTAAGTTCTGTGAATCTTCCATAACTTGAGGAAACAGCCATTGTTCCAATATGTCCAGGTATGTTATTCTAGTTACAGTTCTTTTCACAAAGAAAAAAGGTTCCTAGACCTTTGTACGTGATAAGGCATGGAACACGTTTATCTTAGGTGAGTCTCTTTCGTGTTGCAATGTTGAATGTGGATATTGCAAACCCCATATGCGAACATTATGTCTGTTGACTTTTCCACTAAGGTGGAAAGTCGCTTCATCGCTCAAAATTATACGCTGTAGAAACGCGCCATCCTCCATCATTTGTAGCACATAACAACAAAATTCGAGACGCTTCTCTTTGTGATTATGCTTGAGAGCCTGCAGAAGTTGTAATTGATTGGGCTTGTACGGCAAACGCCCTTTCAAAACTTTTCATACAGTTGGTTAGGGTATTCCAAGTTATCTACTACCTCTATTGGTAGAGTTAGGTGGACTGCGAATAAAACTTTCTTCAATCCGTCTGACATCATCCTCTGACACACGCAGTCGGCCTGTACTTTTTTCTTTACACGCACTTTCAGTCTGTCGAAACTGCTTAAATCATCGGCCAGTGCTTCTTCTAGTTGCTGGTTCAATACCGAATTTGGTACGAAATGTCCGCTGCACTACAATTTGCGACTCACTTTTTGCGAACTCAAGAACGTAGAAAACCTCGTGCTTTACAGTAGCCATCTTACTCACAACTGACGGTGAAACGTAATGACGGCCTATTGTCGCGCGAACTTTACCGGCCGCTTCTGGAACTATAATCGCCCGCCTTCCTCTTTTGATTGGCATGTGGAACCGTATCACTGCTGCCGTGCACTCAGTAACAGCAGATACGCTTTCTCGTGTGTGGGATAAGTTTACCTACCGCGTAGATGTTTGCCGTGTAGCAAACGGTGGACACATTGAACATTTATAATGTATTAAGAAAAACTTTGAAACTTCCTCCTTTCATTGGTATAACGATTGTTCATTTTGGATTTGTACTTTAATAAACACGAATTTTTAAAAATGGGTCCATCATTTAGAATAACCCTGTACTCAAAAGTATAGAAATCAAAAACAGCACATTAACGAGATTATTGAGCCACGGGATTGAGCAGTTATATTCAAAAATGTTAGGTTAAGAAACATTTTCCTTTGTGCCGACACTCCTTGTGATGATATTTGGAACTAATATCTTTGTTTAACAGAACTATTGAAATTTAAATACAGGTTTTTCGTAAACATAAAACTTTTTTCTTGCAAATTTTCAAATGCGAAGAAAACCGGACAAATCATTAAACCAAAAACTGGACTGTCTAAGAAAAAACCGGTCAGGTAAGTACCCTGAATGCTAAATTTATAAAAATAGTTAACCAATACATACAAATAAGTAGTTCGTAAGAGCATAAATAAAATTGCATTCGACTGTTTTTCTTTGTAACAAATAAGTCAGTCACTCGGTTGATAATTTGTATTAAAGGTTATAAACGCTTTCCCATACGATAGCATTGCTAATGCACTTAATTCCTTTTCCAACACTAAATTTCTTAAAATATTTTTATGCTTTTGATTGCATTTCTATTCATAGGATAAGCTTAAAACGGTTTATTTAGTGTTTTGAATTTTGTTATTTTTGATATCGGTCAGCAACATAGGTATATAAATAACACAGTATACAAAATACGAATACGACAATATTTTAATAACGTGCTTAGGAAAAGGTGCGAATAATAAAACCTAAAAAACTAGAAGAAAAGCCGCAAAATAGATAAAAGAAGTTTCTAAAACTGAAAAGGTGCCATCTTCAGCAATGCTCGATCGTACCGTAAGACGTCAGCATGCGACATACGAAAGTACAACTATATCTTATATAGCAGGAGTAGAAAATTAATTAAATGGCTCTGTGCAATAGTTTGAAACGTGTACGGATGATTCACAAGCGATCCTTGCACTGAAATAGAACAGTATGCACTAATTACACATTACTTCTAGTTACTATGTAAATATCTGAAGCTGAACTAAATTTGGTACGCTTTTTGGTTGGTGTAATTAAAAACACTTTGATAGGAGGTGCAATTTATCTATTGATTCATGGCAGAAACCGTCTCTGATAGCAGTTTAAATGAACTTCTTAATTTCTTCATGCCTATTTTTTATGTTTATGTAAATAATACAAATTTTGGAATTTTATTTCTAGAGCGCTTAGTATAGTAACTTAAAAAACAAGTCTTTTCCGAAGTAAGGATGACCACAAACTTTCAATATTCCTAAACCTCTTACCTATTATTCCTCTAAATTAATTAATTTTATACATGAATTACAAACAACTTAACGTCATCAATACTATAAGTAAGTAAACATTTCCAATGTTAATTTATGATAAGCCAATTTCATGTCACTTTAAAGTAAATAACACTAAAAGAGTTGTATATAGATTACAAAAATTGCTAATCCTCTTAAGATCAAGGTTTGACCATTTAAGGGATCGAAGGGCAGTCAAATAAATTAAAATTTGTATTGAAGGTGTGCTCTACAGGTATTTCAAGGATTTGTCATTTTTATTGTATTAACCATACGATAAGGATATACTCTATTACTTATATAATAAATCACATGTATGAATCTTTATTGCAAAAGGAAAGATTAATATAATGTGATTAATAGTTATATTTTTCATGTACGTAATATCTATTTTACATCTATCCACTTCAACAACTCTCAGTTTATGGAAAATTGTTCAAGGATTATTTCCTTCAACAATTTATGGTGTCATTATATAAGGTATACTTCATGTCATCTTAAATCTAAGTGTTGATGGTGATTAATTTATTCGCATATAGGGTGACATTTTCATTACAAATTACTTGCATACATTAACACTATATTCAAACGTCTGGTAAATAATTTTCTGATCGTACAGGAAATAGTAAAAATCGAAGACTGCACAGCAGAAGGTGAAAGCTACGATTAAAAGAGTAATAAAGTTGTTAGCATTCTAACACCATACGGGGAACTTTTCGGAGGTACGGACGCATTTTAAATTGTTTAGGTCGCGGACACTTAAAATTAGCAGTGCGCGTGAAATTATACGATACGCCTAACTTCTGTTCTTAAAAAAATTGAAATTTCATGTAAATATTCTGCAATGATATAGCATATAAGTAGGGTAAAATCAAGGATCCCACCGCCTCATTTCCCCCAGAATCCCTCATTTCCCCACACATCTGGACCAAAAAGTTTTCTTCGACTAACCATTTTTCATCTTTCGAGATAAATGAGCATCCACATTTCCACACACGAGATAAACCTATTTTTAAGATTTTTACCGCTAACATTCTGGACCAAATAGTTTTCTTCGACTAGCCATTTTTTTATCTTTCATCTGAACCAAATACTTTTCTTTGTCTAGCCATTGCATCTTTCGAGATAAACCTATCTTGTTTGGTATCAATCAATATTAGAATTTTCTCAGCTACCCGAATCTCTAGGAATTTTCAGATATCATCACCCCAAGGAGCTACCCCATTTTAAGATTTCTTACCTGTAGCGACTTTTGAGCGTTCTTATAAATTTTCTTAGTCACGCGATTCATCTTGTTAGCTTAGAATTTTATGCACATCCCGAATCTGCAAACAGATTTAAAATCGGGCCATCCCTTACAAAGTTACACTTTAAGCTCTCAAACCTCTAAATTTTGCTCTTTGCTTTATAAGCAAAACTAACAAATACTTTTCTTTGTCTAGCCATTGCATCTTTCGAGATAAACCTATCTTGTTTGGTATCAATCAATATTAGAATTTTCTCAGCTACCCGAATCTCTAAGAATTTTCAGATAGCACCATCCCCAGGAGCTACCCTGATTTTAAGATTTCTTACCTGTAGCGACTTTTGAGCGTTCTTATAAACTTTTTTAGTCACGCGATACATCTTGTTAGTCTAAAATTTTACACAGAATTTGAATCTGCAAACAGATTTGAAATCGGACCATCCCTTACAAAGTTATACTTTAAAGCTCCCAAACCTCTAAATTTTGCTCTTTGCTTTATAAGCAAAACTAACAAATACTTTTCTTTGTCTAACCAATGCATCTTTCGAGATAAACCTATCTTGTTTGGTATCAATCAATATTAGAATTTTCTCAGCTACCCGAATCTCTAAGAATTTTCAGATATCATCACCCCAAGGAGCTACCCCAATTTTAAGATTTCTTACCTGTAGCGACTTTTGAGCATTCTTATAAACTTTTTTAGTCACGCGATACATCTTGTTAGTCTAAAATTTTACGTACAATCCGAATCTGCAAACAGATTTGAAATCGGACTACTCCTTGCAAAGTTACCCTTTAAAGCTCCCAAACCTCTACATTTTGCTCGTCTATGACATATGCTTTAACCAACTATTTCCCTAGAAATCTAAAACCGCAAGGATTTTAGAAACGAGTCCTTTATAAGCCATAAGTGCTTAGTATTTAAAATCATTTTTTCAAACAGTAATGTGCTTCTCTCAGAATGTCGCAAAACCCATGACTTAAAATTTTTCTGGTTTTAACATAATTACATGTACAATGCTAAATAGTTGGAAAATACATAGACAAGGACAAACTAATCGCTTTACAATTATGTGACGTATAGTGAAGGTAGCGTAGAGGACAAACTAATTGCTTTACAATTATGTTACGTAAAGTGAAAGTAGCCTTTCTTTTTATTAATTAGCAGCTATGTGATTTGAAAATACAATAGATATGCTCAATGCTAAATGCTTGGAAAATACAAGTCGTTTCAAATCAATTTCTTAACGAGCATGTGAATCACATGTGAAAACTGTATATAATTTCTTTTCTTGGACTTTCTATTAATTATGTTTGTGTATTAGAAATTGATTAATAATTGCAGGATACAAATTTTAAATAAACACTTTGCTAAGGAACACCGAACTTGTTGTATACAGAATACTTACTAATAAAGCAATTTAATTTTAAATAACTTCTACGCCATATTTTTCGAAAATGGCATGCTTTGGAAACAATCGAAGATTACCGAAGACACTCGAAGAGTGCACAAACGCGGTCAGTAAACCATAATTAATAATCGCCTTTATAGGTTCCACATTTCGACCATTTCCCAATGACTTTAATTTCTTATTAGAGAGAATTCTTATTCTCCCACGCACTGCTACGTAGTTGCATGTCCATTCCTTTTGGAGGTATATGCTCGTTATAGGTTGTAGCACCCGCGGTTTTACTTAACTACACTTTGAGAGATCCCTTTAATCTTTTTTTAATCGTGTCCTTCTCGCGTACAATACAGTAGGACTTAGCCTTACTACCTACAAATTCTAACACCAAGTCACCGTTAAACTCGTCTTTAAATTTCCCCCACAACTTTTTGTTAACATGCGGTATATTGTGTTTATTATTTCGTACACCACTTTAAACCTAAAAATAAAAACAGGATAGTTTAATACGTCTATTAATAATTTATGGTAATGTTGGCGATACAAATATGTAAAACAAACTTTATCAAGAAATATGTTTTAATAGAATACATACATGTATTGATAACATCTATAAACCGCTGTGGTAACCAGAGTCTGGCGAATCTGGGATAGCCAAATCTCTAAACATTTGCGCAAGCGATTGCCTTGCAGTTGCATCTTTTAAGTACTGAATGGGAAACATTTAATAAGTTCCAACACTGTCAAGTAATTTAAATTGCTGCAATCATTTGACAGAGAAATACTGGCACTGCTCTCTCCCTCTAATGACGTTTGAACCCTTCTTCCTCCGTCGTATTTCCACATACTTTTTATATCACCAACAAATTTTCGTAAAATTCTGGAAAGTTTCTACACCTTAACTCGCTCATTTTATAACAGATCAATTCTCGCAAATTTAATAGCTTGATGCACTCGTACGCAGGTAGCACAATAACATTCCCATCTTTCGTAATCTCCATATTATATAAATTCTCTTTTCAAAATTGTTCAACAACCATATACTTCTATTAAAGGCTGTGCTCAGCCGCAATTTGAAATCTTGATCCAATTGTATGTCAACAACATCGTTTCCAGTAGTCAGACCATTTAATCGAGTGTTTAGCACGTCACGAGAGAATTGGCGAATTTGAAATTCCACTTGAAAAGTACACAATTTCTTCCAATCGAAGTAAGAGAATGTTATCGTAGAATCAGCACACATACCACTACAGCAAATAACTTGGATGGCAGGTTGAAGACCACCATATAAATCAAAACCAACTTCTAATATATGGTGGTGATAATTTGAAGGAAATTCGCCTAACCTATAGGTTGACTTACCAACTAGTTGGTTGATATTTAATTGCGGTACTCGCACATCACTTGTAACGTTAACACAAGAAAAATCCATCTTTAATTTATAATTTTAATCAAACTCGACGATACTTTGACGACTAATGCACTGGAACATGGCTCTCGCCTTTTATGCCGATGGTCGAGCGTGTGCAGCTCCTTATTATATTAGTTGGCGTTATATGCAAGTCTTGACTGGAAAAGTGAGGTCTATAATTGTTTTATAGTGGGTTTTACCTGTATGTATTTAACCACCAACGCCATTTTAGAATTATTAAACAAAATTACTCTTAGCAGTATTTTTAATATACCATCGTGTAAGATTTCAATTATTATTGTGTTTTCCTCAGGTTCTCAAATCCCTCGGAATTTTTCAAATCGAATGACCCTTACTGATTTGCAGAATAACCTTTTGCAATCACTGTATATAATTCATCTTTAATCTATTTCTAAACCGTATCGCTCTGTCTTTTGAGATAAACCCTGGTGTAACCTATAAATTAGTATAGAATTTTCCTGGGAATTGAAATTAATTATCACGTCTTTTAAAATTAGTTCCAACAAAGACCTGTATATATTGTATTAATATTCAAAACCTATCAGCAAAACACCTTTGAATTTTTATTTAGATTTAGCTCGATAATAGAGTTAAACTCCAAAAATATTTATTAGTGGCTAGAATTGTTAAAATTTTCAATTAGTGATTCCACATACAAATGATTAAACCAAAAGGTATAATACATATATTAATTCTATACGGTGACCTAGAAAGTGGTTCGATAATCTATTTTAAATGTAGTTCAACATAAGACGTATATTCTAAATAAATTTAGTGAAATGTATGATCATTAGCCTTGCATTGTTTGTTGATGACGTCTGACTATTAATTTAATAAAAGCACTTTCCACAATTCTAGTTAATTTACGGGAATACACATTCTATAATTTGATTTAAATTGGGTTAATGTAAGGACAAATTATACTTATACTTTCTCCTCAACGTATTTAGGAAGTTTATATCAAATCTTCCGCACATTATACACACTATGGAAGTTGACATGCAAAATCAGATATGCAAATTCGAGAACTTGCGTTTTTATTTAAATAAGAATTCTTTAGTGAAGATGTTGACATTTGATGGGAATTATATGATATTTACCAAAGGAACTTTAGAGCACTTTTAGGGTATCTCAGATCGTTCTCAACCATGCTAATACTTTAAAAGAACTAACGGAAAAGGGTACTCTAATATAGATCTGTTTCTGTTAGATGTTGCAATGGGAAGATATAATAGGAATGATGTCCTACAGAATCTCGCACATGATGTAATTAAAAGCAAATACAGTAATAGTGATATTGGGATCATATTATACGAATTTATAAGAACCTACCCAAGATTGTTTGAAAACAGTATTTGTAAACAAGTTGAGTATATGGAAGAATACAACAGGTTTCCATCCCACGCATTTTACGAGCGATGTTTAAATTTTAACCCGAAGACTGAAAATTTTGTAACACTATTAATCACACTTTTGTTTTCTTATACGTTTCTAAATTGTTGTATTTCAACTACAGATATTAATAGATGTCAATAAAATTATGTTATAGTTTTAAATAAAACAATTCTGATTAATAATTTTGTAAAACGTTTATAACACCCTTTTAAAAAAATAATACACATCTTTGTTATAATTCTTTTCATAATTAGTTAGATACCCATTTCAGTTACGTGGACATTTGAAAAATTAAACAATACCAATGTATGCTTTATCTTTTAAAACATAAACAAGCTAATATATACAAAAATAATTTCTAAATTCACATAATTCATTTCTTATGATAACAGTTGTGGTGGTTAAATTTTTATTCTAAAACTTACAATTTAGTATATATTCCATTTGAATATCTGCCAACAGTTTTATAAACCCCATCTCCTCGATTATTTCCATAAAATCATCCAGATCCTCGGGCATTGATAACACTGCAGCACAGTGCTGTATTGCTTCCTCGTATGACTGACACATAAGACATTTTTCTCCTTCTATCGAAAAGCGTTGCCCACATTCTGCTTTTTTTACTCGTAGAGCATTGCGAAATCTTCGAATAACCTCTCCAAAGTCTTTATACATATTTGTTATATTGTCTCTTTGAACCGTACAATCAACAAATAATAACTTATACGCGAACAGTCCTTTTATATGAGCTACTCCTATTCGGATATGTACCGATTGCACCCGATTTGTGTGCACGCACGAAGCAACCGGTATGGAATGCATTCTATGAACAAAATCATTACATTTCTTAAGAAAAATGCTAAGGACTTTAAAAATAATTATAACTCTTGTTAGACCTCTAGTCTCTAGATAAACGTTATTATTTTAGGTTGTGTCACTGTTTTCTAAATCAATTTCCTACATACTTTTCCTAAACTATGCGTATCAATTGACGGTTATACTTTACTCCATAACCGACTTGTATATATTTTCGTCTTCGTCTCTAGCTAACACATCCGCATAGTAAAGATGGAACGGTTCTTCTGGAACGAGTTGCTTAATTTTCTTTATAGGTACGTCCATGTTTTCGACTTTAACCTTTGTTGTAGGTATGGAGATTTTTCGGTGATCGATTGCAACTGGGAAGCGGTTATTTGCAGTGGATCGATCAATTGTTTGTGCACCTCTTTGAATTTTTGCTGAGATGTAGCATCTCCCTTTTGTACGCTATAAACTTTTTCGTACAGCATCCTGCATAAGATGAAGACTGCGTTTATTCGCAATAAAATTGTTAACGTCCGTCATAATGAAACTTTGGATGGGAACTAACTTTTTGAATAATATCAAATATTTATATACTCGTCGAAATTCTTCCTATATCGACCATTATCCAAATCAAAATCTTTAACAACAGTTATAAAATTATGTTTTGACTCACCCCAACACTGTAAACACATTTCTTTAAATTTCGGATATATCATGTCACCACTTATATGATCCGAAAAGATATGTCCGAGATTGGTTTCATCCTGTTTCCATAATGCGATTACATTGGCGTTATCTCTGAGTCTATGTTTTAAGGCACTAGCGTAAGTTTGACATAGATAGAACGAATCTATTGCTTTATGTCGACCGAACGAGAAAAACTGAGTGATTTTACTTTGCTCGTTTGCAGGTATATCATCGAAAACCATAATTGAATCTTCTTTGGTATCTCCGGGTTCGATCAAATCATCGTAATTTTCAAACTCATGGTAACCAATTTCTTCTTTTAATGGTGTAAAACGTTTCTTAACAATTCGTATTTCGCTTGATACAAACTCTTCGAAAATACATAGACATTTTGAAATCTAAGACCGTTCTCGTGCAAGATCAGAGATATTAAAGCGTTGGTCTTCCCACAACTCGATGGTCCCACGAATATAGCTCGTATGTTAGACGGGAACAAAGGACCATGTTTACCATCCTCTTTTGCATTAGCAATAGCAAAGATATCATAATTCTGTATAGGTATTTTAACTTCTGGTATAACATCTCTGGATGCATCGTTGGAATTATGTAATTTCTTCACGTTCTGCAACCTTTTAACATATCTGCATAACGTTGTTCTAGGTATATTATATTTTTTACTAGCAGCGTAGAAACTCGAGCCATCCAGTATATCCTTTGCTGCTTTTGTAATAGATTGTTTGGAGCACCACTGATTGCTTGAATGCGACATCTTTCGAAAAAATGTCTTACTATAACTAAGCTCAACCCAAAACTACTTCCTTATATACCAAATTTAATCTCCCTGCTCACATAACCACATGACCATATGACCATATGACCACATGACCACATGACCATATGACCACATGACCACATGACCACATGACCATATGACCATATGACCACATGACCATATGACCATATGACCACATGACCACATGACCATATGACCACATGACCACATGACCACATGACCATATGGGCCACCGTATAGAATTAATATATGTATTATACCTTTTGGTTTAATCATTTGTATGTGGAATCACTAATTGAAAATTTTAACAATTCTAGCCACTAATAAATATTTTTGAGTTTAACTCTATTATCGAGCTAAATCTAAATAAAAATTCAAAGGTGTTTTGCTGATAGGTTTTGAATATTAATACAATATATACAGGTCTTTGTTGGAACTAATTTTAAAAGACGTGATAATTAATTTCAATTCCCCAGGAAAATTCTATACTAATTTATAGGTTACACCAGGGGTTTATCTCAAAAGACAGAGCGATACGGTTTAGAAATAGATTAAAGATGAATTATATACAGTGATTGCAAAAGGTTATTCTGCAAATCAGTAAGGGGTCATTCGATTTGAAAAAATTCCGAGGATTTGAGAACCTGAGGAAAACACAATAATAATTGAAATCTTACACGATGGTATATTAAAAATACTGCTAAGAGTAATTTTGTTTAATAATTCTAAAATGGCGTTGGTGGTTAAATACATACAGGTAAAACCCACTATAAAACAATTATAGACCTCACTTTTCCAGTCAAGACTTGCATATAACGCCAACTAATATAATAAGGAGCTGCACACGCTCGACCATCGGCATAAAAGGCGAGAGCCATGTTCCAGTGCATTAGTCGTCAAAGTATCGTCGAGTTTGATTAAAATTATAAATTAAAGATGGATTTTTCTTGTGTTAACGTTACAAGTGATGTGCGAGTACCGCAATTAAATATCAACCAACTAGTTGGTAAGTCAACCTATAGGTTAGGCGAATTTCCTTCAAATTATCACCACCATATATTAGAAGTTGGTTTTGATTTATATGGTGGTCTTCAACCTGCCATCCAAGTTATTTGCTGTAGTGGTATGTGTGCTGATTCTACGATAACATTCTCTTACTTCGATTGGAAGAAATTGTGTACTTTTCAAGTGGAATTTCAAATTCGCCAATTCTCTCGTGACGTGCTAAACACTCGATTAAATGGTCTGACTACTGGAAACGATGTTGTTGACATACAATTGGATCAAGATTTCAAATTGCGGCTGAGCACAGCCTTTAATAGAAGTATATGGTTGTTGAACAATTTTGAAAAGAGAATTTATATAATATGGAGATTACGAAAGATGGGAATGTTATTGTGCTACCTGCGTACGAGTGCATCAAGCTATTAAATTTGCGAGAATTGATCTGTTATAAAATGAGCGAGTTAAGGTGTAGAAACTTTCCAGAATTTTACGAAAAATTTGTTGGTGATATAAAAAGTATGTGGAAATACGACGGAGGAAGAAGGGTTCAAACGTCATTAGAGGAGAGAGCAGTGCCAGTATTTCTCTGTCAAATGATTGCAGCAATTTAAATTACTTGACAGTGTTGGAACTTATTAAATGTTTCCCATTCAGTACTTAAAAGATGCAACTGCAAGGCAATCGCTTGCGCAAATGTTTAGAGATTTGGCTATCCCAGATTCGCCAGACTCTGGTTACCACAGCGGTTTATAGATGTTATCAATACATTTATGTATTCTATTAAAACATATTTCTTGATAAAGTTTGTTTTACATATTTGTATCGCCAACATTACCATAAATTATTAATAGACGTATTAAACTATCCTGTTTTTATTTTTAGGTTTAAAGTGGTGTACGCGGAAATAATAAACACAATATACCGCATGTTAACAAAAAGTTGTGGGGGAAATTTAAAGACGAGTTTAACGGTGACTTGGTGTTAGAATTTGTAGGTAGTAAGGCTAAGTCCTACTGTATTGTACGCGAGAAGGACACGATTAAAAAGATTAAAGGGATCTCTCAAAGTGTAGTTAAGTAAAACCGCGGGTGCTACAACCTATAACGAGCATATACCTCCAAAGGAATGGACATGCAACTACGTAGCAGTGCGTGGGAGAATAAGAATTCTCTCTAATAAGAAATTAAAGTCATTGGGAAATGGTCGAAATGTGGAACCTATAAAGGCGATTATTAATTATGGTTTACTGACCGCGTTTGTGCACTCTTCGAGTGTCTTCGGTAATCTTCGATTGTTTCCAAAGCATGCCATTTTCGAAAAATATGGCGTAGAAGTTATTTAAAATTAAATTGCTTTATTAGTAAGTATTCTGTATACAACAAGTTCGGTGTTCCCTTAGCAAAGTGTTTATTTAAAATTTGTATCCTGCAATTATTAATCAATTTCTAATACACAAACATAATTAATAGAAAGTCCAAGAAAAGAAATTATATACAGTTTTCACATGTGATTCACATGCTCGTTAAGAAATTGATTTGAAACGACTTGTATTTTCCAAGCATTTAGCATTGAGCATATCTATTGTATTTTCAAATCACATAGCTGCTAATTAATAAAAAGAAAGGCTACTTTCACTTTACGTAACATAATTGTAAAGCAATTAGTTTGTCCTCTACGCTACCTTCACTATACGTCACATAATTGTAAAGCGATTAGTTTGTCCTTGTCTATGTATTTTCCAACTATTTAGCATTGTACATGTAATTATGTTAAAACCAGAAAAAATTTTAAGTCATGGGTTTTTGCGACATTCTGAGAGAAGCACATTACTGTTTGAAAAAATGATTTTAAATACTAAGCACTTATGGCTTATAAAGGACTCGTTTCTAAAATCCTTGCGGTTTTAGATTTCTAGGGAAATAGTTGGTTAAAGCATATGTCATAGACGAGCAAAATGTAGAGGTTTGGGAGCTTTAAAAGGGTAACTTTGCAAGGAGTAGTCCGATTTCAAATCTGTTTGCAGATTCGGATTGTACGTAAAATTTTAGACTAACAAGATGTATCGCGTGACTAAAAAAGTTTATAAGAATGCTCAAAAGTCGCTACAGGTAAGAAATCTTAAAATTGGGGTAGCTCCCTTGGGGGTGATGATATCTGAAAAATTCTTAGAGATTCGGGTAGCTGAGAAAATTCTAATATTGATTGATACCAAACAAGATAGGTTTATCTCGAAAGATGCATTGGTTAGACAAAGAAAAGTATTTGTTAGTTTTGCTTATAAAGCAAAGAGCAAAATTTAGAGGTTTGGGAGCTTTAAAGTATAACTTTGTAAGGGATGGTCCGATTTCAAATCTGTTTGCAGATTCAAATTCTGTGTAAAATTTTAGACTAACAAGATGTATCGCGTGACTAAAAAAGTTTATAAGAACGCTCAAAAGTCGCTACAGGTAAGAAATCTTAAAATCAGGGTAGCTCCCTGGGGGATGGTGCTATCTGAAAAATTCTTAGAGATTCGGGTAGCTGAGAAAATTCTAATATTGATTGATACCAAACAAGATAGGTTTATCTCGAAAGATGCAATGGCTAGACAAAGAAAAGTATTTGTTAGTTTTGCTTATAAAGCAAAGAGCAAAATTTAGAGGTTTGAGAGCTTAAAGTGTAACTTTGTAAGGGATGGCCCGATTTTAAATCTGTTTGCAGATTCGGGATGTGCATAAAATTCTAAGCTAACAAGATGAATCGCGTGACTAAGAAAATTTATAAGAACGCTCAAAAGTCGCTACAGGTAAGAAATCTTAAAATGGGGGTAGCTCCTTGGGGTGATGATATCTGAAAATTCCTAGAGATTCGGGTAGCTGAGAAAATTCTAATATTGATTGATACCAAACAAGATAGGTTTATCTCGAAAGATGCAATGGCTAGACAAAGAAAAGTATTTGGTTCAGATGAAAGATAAAAATGGCTAGTCGAAGAAAACTATTTGGTCCAGAATGTTAGCGGTAAAAAATCTTAAAAATAGGTTTATCTCGTGTGTGGAAATGTGGATGCTCATTTATCTCGAAAGATGAAAAATGGTTAGTCGAAGAAAACTTTTTGGTCCAGATGTGTGGGGAAATGAGGGATTCTGGGGGAAATGAGGCGGTGGGATCCTTGATTTTACCCTACTCATATATCAAGAAATAAGTGAAAAATCTCTTGGAAAAATGAGGACAATCCTATCAAAAGTTATTACGTTCAATTTTACACTTCTAAATATTTTCATTTGATTTACAACATTTTCAAATATTCTCACGCTTCCACTTCGACATTTTGTATAACTACCTGTAATAGGAGACGCCCCTGATCACGTATTATAATTTAATAACTCCATTTGTTTCTATAAAACTCATTCTAATATAATCTCTGCATGTATTGCTCTGTTGAACATTCTTTCTGGAGATTCTAACGCTTTGACATTTTACTGTTGTACTTTTACAGCACTAACCATTCTTAATTCACTATCATTATACATTATTGTTTGAATGTAATTGTTTCTATATTTAACTCATTCCGACCTCCTTTGCATTTAAAATCGCTTTTCTATCTCTCCTGACGTTTAATTGTTTCCACAAACAGGGTTCCTCACCTATCTTTCTATAAACTTCCTCACTAGTTACTGTATCTGTCCAACTAATCTTTAACATTCTTCTATAACACCAAGTTTCAAAAGGTTCTATCTTTTTCTTATCTACCTCTTTAATTGTCCAAGTCTCACTACCGTATAATAGAACGCTCCATACGTACGACTTTAAGAAACTTTTTCTATTATCTAAACTAATGCTATTAGCTATTAGTAAGTCCTTCTTTTTTAAAAACCTTTTTTTTAGCTTGAGCTATTCTAGCTACTATATCCTTTCTGCTACGTTCGTTCCTTGTAATATACTACCTAAATAGAAAAATTCATCTACCTATCCTCTGACTCGGTATTACCTATTTTTAATTTTGGTTTAGAACTAGGCTGTAACTCACTTGTCATTATCTTTGTCTTTCCCGAGTTAATTCTCACACTATAGTTACATCTGCAAAACGTAACATGTCTATTTTCTGTCCCTGTACACTAATACCTATCTCTTTTCTCTCTCTAGCTAAGTTTAAAGCTTCCTCAATATAAACATTAAAAATCAAGGGAGATAGTATACAGCCCTGTCTATAGTCGAAACCATGAAAGAAGTCGTCTGCGTCATCACTTGTATACGTACGAATTAAGTTGAAAATTTTAAGTCAATGTAGCATCTAGTTCATAAATACCCAATAAATATTCCGATTCGGAAGTTTCCGTCAAGCTTTTAAAACTTTAACAAGTATATTCTATTTACAAAAAACTAAGAAAGATATCGTATTTTAAAGAAAAGACATAATTTTACCAAAGATTAGCCTGTTAAGTATAAAGTTGAAATCATACGGCACATTCTTCTCTGTCGTTTTCCCAGCTGAACGTGTTCGCGTATGTCTTTATTTAAAACACGTACAAATAGTATTACTATCTTTATAATATACATTAATTAAGCTTTTAAATAATCTTAAACGTATGTTTTGAATTGAGTTAGACATCTATGACGTAGAGGACTTCTTTCGTGGTTCCTACTATAACACCATTTCTAATCTTAACTTCCTTATCTATTTCATCACATCTAATTACACGCTTTGGTTTTTATATGGACTATAAATAATTTTTCTATTTCTATGAGAGATTCCTATTTTTCGCAAAACCCTGAACATAACAAACCAATTAACCCTAACAAATGCTTTTTCTAAATTTACAAACGCAAAATGAGTATTTTTATTTTTTTGCAACTTTTTTTCGATAATTACCCTAATCATTATTATCGGTTCTCTAGTCCCTCTGTCTTTACGAAAACCATATTAGTGTTCGCCTAAATAATTCTCGGTCAAAGCTTCTACTCTATTTTTAATTATTATTGTTAGTATTTTGGAAGCGTGGGAAGTTAAACTAACCGTTTTAAAATTCTCACACTTATCAGGTCCTGACTTTGTTGGGATTGGGAGTGGCGTAAAGTACACCCCGCAGACCAGGCGTGCGGGGGGCTCAATCTTAGGGGCCCATGATAATAAATCGTTACAAAGTTTTAATCGTAAAATACCATATTAATATTAATGAAGTTCTATCATGAATTCATAAACTAACTCTTTTGTTAAATAGATCAGATATGTACACTCCTATATATATGCCAAACGTAATTGAAAGTTAGGTTTATATATAGTCGTGTACATGATTTAAATTTGTAAATTTCCCAACTGTCGTCATCGGTCTCGGTGGCGTAATTGGTAAACGCATGGTTCCGGCAAACCAGGATACAGGTTCAAGTCCTGTCCAAGACCTTATATTTTCCATCTTTCAATTACTAGCTCGATTTGAAATGATCATTTGGGCTTTGCATACAAGTCTAAGTTATTAATTCATCTTATTCACTGTAATACGATAGTATTTATCAACTTACTTTGTGTAATTAACTATCTAATATATATATATATATATATATATATATATATATATATAGTTATTAAGATGAAATGAAAACCCAACCTTGTATTTAAAGTTGATATATATATATATATATATATTACTCATATTTAGACCAGGGTAGAAAATTAAATAATCAAATCAAATAATTTTAATTACCGTGTATAAGG
Organism: Platerodrilus igneus; assembly: GCA_036346225.1. Lineage (NCBI taxonomy): Eukaryota > Metazoa > Arthropoda > Insecta > Coleoptera > Lycidae > Platerodrilus > Platerodrilus igneus. Next base: position 6,295,150 of record JARFIW010000307.1, on the reverse strand, counting down.
AATTTCATTAAATAATACGCTTTATTAAAACCTTGAAGCATAAATAAACTCGGTCGTTTCAGTAAAATAAGAAATTTAAATTATCTATAAGACGCTTTACATCAAAAGAAGCAGTATTGAAAAGCGCAGTGGATAATTTAATTATTCCTAAACAAATGGAAATTACGTGCAAAGTTTATATTAATTAACCCTATTTTAAGTAACCGGTAGTAAAACAAAGTGTACATATAATAATTAATATTTAAGTTGTATTCGCTAAAAATGAAAAGGATGGAAATCAATTTTAATTGGAGTTAATTAAACCGTTAATAACATATAATAAGCATAAAAGCTTGTGAAAACCCAATAATAGTCAAATCGTAGGAAGGTTATTTAAAATGTTACGTTTGAACACCCCTGCGTGTTTTAAAAGGCAATTTCAAGTTAATTTGTTTGGATAAACATGTTGATTCTAAGGATATTGGAAACGATCAGATGCTTTAGCAGGAAATACAGAACACCTGCGTATTTTTAAAAAAGCTCATTCTGCGTAAATTTGGCAAATAATTAATGTTTCAAAGAATCTTGGAGAAACCGGGACTTAGTATTCACGAGAATGTGCGATACGGGTTTATTAAACCCAGATAACAGTCCGCGTGGACTAAAATATAATCGATAATAAAGAATATAAATTTGCACCAATACGAACAGGTTAGAAAAGGAAAGAGAAAATGCGTCAAGCAAAGACACATATTGTAAAAGGGCGGGATTTAAGCAACGTCAAGGGGTTGCGATTGGTTAAAAATAGGATGCATATATCAGAGGTAGAACAACAATTTCTGTATAAAAGTAATTAGTTTTTCTCGGACAACTTTGCGGGCCGTGTTGAAATTTTCTGAGATCTCAATGGGGTGAGTACTAAATTCATAAAAATCGACGTGCAGGCTACAGACTGGGAACGTAGAATGAGGAATTCGTTGGAATTACCCGTTTTAGGAACAAAGCGACGTGTCGGCTATTCGCTATATATACAGGCGGAATATGTGTTTCTCTCTTAGACTCTTAGACTTTCGACGATTCGATGCGTTAAAAGCTCGTGCATCCGCGACTTGATATTAAACAGTGCATTTTAGTTTGATTAAATAATTTAAAGTGTGCTAGTATATTTTAGTGACTCAAAATAGTTGGTTATTTTACGTGCTAACATGAATGTACTTCAGTGCACTTAGATACAAGGTAATAAAAGTTTATTATCACGATACCAATTAGTAAAATTTACAACGACAAATGTATACCCAAAAGTAGGCAGTTTTGGCGTATATTGGTAATATTGGTAAAAGGAAGTATGAATTTCTTTGCTATTTTGCGGGGTGTTAATGACTAAATGGTTCGTAAATGTGTCTGCATCCACTGAACCAGAGGCAGATATACACAGATGAGTTCCGGAAAAGCCTAGAAACAACTTTAAATTAATGGTGATGGAGAACATTTTTAAAGCGTTGACAACTTGAAGCTGTAAATAGAATCCGGTTGGAATGGTGTGATTTACAAAGGGACGATTACACTGAAGCTACGAGGACAATAACCTTCAGGTAAATTGTACTATTTTGTTTGACATTTTTGTGTGTATTGAATGACTTTATAATTGATTTACTTTAAATGGACATTAGTGGAATTTTTCTAACCATAAAATTTAATTTTAAGATGAAATTTGCTTGTTTAAGTAAAAGGGTATTTTGTTTTGATGTTCGGGAATAGGATGAAACTTTGGGTAGGTCTTTGAGCTCAATTAGACAAACCTGGTTAATTAACGTAAAGGGTGGTAGATGCTCCTTTATACTCAGACTCCGGTCTGCTTATATTGTTATATTAATTAGTAGGCATCCAACAAGGACTTTAATTTTGGATGCACAGTAAAATGATAATAAAATTAATCCGGAAATTCTTTTTAAAACTGAATTTTATGTTCAAATTTAATTTGAAAATTTAATGTATTCTGAATATTGATGTAAATAGAGTTAACGTTGATGTTTGTGGTAGGAATGTGTTGTTTAATTTTTATGATTGAGAATGGAAGTTATCTAGAAGAGCAGCCGAGGCGATTAACAGAAGGAATCAACGGACCAGGTGATTTAAAAGGTTTCACAGCATTCTATATATATATATATATATATATATATATATTATATTATTAATACAGAAGAATAATCCACATTTGGAATCCAAATGTGGATTATTCTTCTGTATTAATAATAATATAATTACATGTTTGTATTATTCCGAACGTTGCAAAATGGGATGATCAAGTTATTAGTACATGAATTATGTATATAACTAGATTCAATTTCCTTAAATGCAAGACGTAATTGAAAATCATTAACAAGGGCCAAGCTTCAGTAGTATTAAGTATAACATCATCTAAACAATTAGGCTAGATAGCTCAATTGGTTAGAGCACTGATCCGGACAATCAGAGGTTGCAGGTTCAAATCCTGCTGTAGCCGTTCTTTAGTGGTTTTCAATTACTAGTTTGATTTGAAATGGTAATTCAACTTTAAATACAAAGTTGGGTTTTCATTTCATCTTAATAACTATTTATATATATATATATATATATATATATATATATATATAAATAAGATGTATCTGTAAACAAACTCTATGAAAATAATAGAGCCTATTGACGAATACAAATCGGGCTGGTAGTTATATAGCTAATGTTTTGTTAATGGCTATATAACTACCAGCCCGATTTGTATTCGTCAATAGGCTCTATTATTTTCATAGAGTTTGTTTACAGATACATCTTATTTTATATATTGTTTTACACAATTTCTTATTGCGGACTGCAAATAACCGTTCTGTTATATATATATATATATATATATATATATATATATATCAATTAATTATGCCGAATGGGAACGATAACATAAATAAACATGCAATTTACAAAGTTTCCGTCTCGCTTCGGCGTGTATTAAGCCGTCGTTACACATTTAAAGACATGGTTGTACCGGCGTCTCTTATAGACTTATGTTTAGGTTGACCATAATTCTTTAGAGTAAAAACGGAACTTTTTCAGGGATAATTGTATTTTTATATTATTTCCTCAAGAAACTGTGCTTTTGGTTGATATAGATGCCAAACTATCTGTTCGCGTCGTTATTTCAAGGGATAGCTACCCTAAGCTAAGATATCGATATTCGTGTTCAAAATACACTTTACATTTCTATTGAATTTAAAAAGTAGGCAGAATTTTATCTGTAATACCTTGCTTAAGTGGTTTCTTTCTTGAAATGAAAGGCAAACAATTTCCTATTCACTCATTTCATGAAAAAAGGTATATTGTAATATTGTTATGCATGTGAACTAATGCCTGCATTCGATAATAAAGGAAATGGTTTGTGACCATTGTGCGGAATCCGGTACCTGTAGATTTCTTAAACACAACAGATTGAAAGTTTGTAAAAAGTGGTTTTATTAACGCCTCACTACTAAGCAGCCTCATTTTTTACTCATTTACCTCATTGAAAGGTAAGGTTTTTATTTTTACATGCGAGGTCGCGAGTAATGAAAACAAAACAATGTACCTATTTGCTAGATAGGACAAAAAATGTTTTCGATGACAGAAACGTCCCGTGGTGGTAACGGTAAGTTGTATGAACAATTTAAATTTTAAGATTGTATTTTTTTAAATCAAAGAAACTAACGCTGGATCCACAAACACAATTTAAAACACTGTACTTTCAGTTTTTTAATTTTTGCTAACTATAGACTTAAAATAATAATACCCAGCGGGGTGCTACATTTAAATTTACTATATTTTATAGCAATTACAAAACACTTTTGGTGCGATTAACAATTTAACTATAAAAGATCAGGGAAGAAACGGAAAGCTTATGCCCTTCGGCTGTGGTGAATAATTATCCATACGGTACGCTAACCGAATGTTACACATCTCACCCATTTCTGGAATTTCGTCTTTTTATTAAGACCCCGAAATGTTTGCAGAAGATAAAGTGAGAGAATTTGAACAGCGTAAGTGCTTTTGTAGACTATTCATCCCCCTTATATGGGTAAAAGGAAGATGAAAATCTTTAGTTACTAAAACTAAATGTTCGTCCGTTACTTTAGTCAAATTGTTTGATTTCGTGTTCGGTGTCTAATTATTAATAATCTACATCGAGAAATTTTATTTTCCATACATAATTGCATAGAAATCAAAGACATGAGTGGATTAAAATCGCATGTATTCAGCGGTGCACAAAAACGAAAAATTCGCAAGGAGAAAGAGAGTAACAATAATACTAAGTATTCGAAGCTTGATACTTTTCTAGTGGGTGTTTTTTGGGGCTCCTAGGCCCTCATTTCCACCAGCATCCTCATTTCCACACTCATCTGGACCAAATTTACATGTAAATTCCCATAAGGAGGAAATGTGAAGATGAATCTCCACCTTGCTCTCTCCTTGTGGACCTCCTTGTGGGATTTTTTTACCCCAACCATCCCTACCCTAAAAAAATCGGTAACCTAACCCCTAAAATTTTCGAGATACCTCTCGGTGCCTATAGGCACCGCACCCACGACATAAATCTATATTGTTTGATATCAATTAATATTAGATTTTTCTCAGCTACCTGAATTTCTAGGAATTTTTTAGATAGCATCACCCCCCAGGGAGCTACCCTAATTTTAAGATTTTTTTACCGCTAACATTCTGAACCAAATAGTTTTCTTCGACTAACCATTTCCACCCACGAGATAAATGTACATTGTTTGGTATCATTAATATTAGAATTTTCCCAGCTACCCAAATCTCTAGGAATTTTTCAGATAGCATCATCCCCCAGGGAGCTACCCTCACTTTAAGATTTTTTACCGACAGCGATTTCTGACCGTCCCTATAAATTTTCTTAACTATGCGATACATCAAATTAGTCTAGAATTTTATGCAGAATCTGAATCTATAAATAGATGTAAAATCGGACCACCTCTTACCGTTTTACACAAATACCTCCTAAATTATAACTTTCCTGCAGCTCATACCTAAAATAAAATCTAAAAAACCATTCTTAAAACTATTTAACAATTTTTACTAATACAGTTTAAATTTTGTAAACCACATTTCTAAATACATATTCACAATTTTTATTCTTAACCTAGAACTCCTCACATCGGCTTATACTTATTAATATTTATTTCTAAATAGAGCACCTTTTCCAAAGACCAACCGGACCCACGTGCTTCAAATTCCTGTGATTTTGTTCTCGTGGTTTCGCTTAAGACTTCGTACATATTTTCCAGATTACTAGAAGACGTAATAACCATATTTTTTGTGTTAAAGGATTTCACGTCGGTAGTCTCTTCTCCCATTTTGGTGTAAACGCTGTAGAGTTCGCAATAGACTTTTATTGCTGTATGTTGTGTTCTTTTTCATTAAGTAATCGAATAAACCGCTGTTTCTGCTTCCAAAGAAACTCGGACACTCCATCGTCGCCACTGGTGTTCTTTATGCGATAGCTAGCCATATGGCTGTTAAACGCTGTGCTAACCATTTCTACGCCATCGTTGCTAGTAGCGGTAACTGATGCATTTTTATGTCTGTTGCTCCTCAAGTGTGCGGCATACGTACTCTTTTCCATTTCGAAATCGCATACTTTACACATAATTCGTGGTTGTTTCGCACAAGACCCTTTATCAGCTGGCGGAGCTGAACGTTTACGGCTTAATGACATACCGTGCTGTTTTTCCTTGTGTCGCAGTAAGTTGTCAATTCTCGTAAAAGCGATTCCGCAAGACCCACAGTTTAAGTACTTTGCTGCTGACGGATCTATAAGCTTAGCTGCGGACCATGTTACACCACGACATTTGTTCTGGTGCCGTTTGAGAGCATTTTTCCAGGTATAGGAAGCACCGCAAGAGTTGCAATTAAAAATATTTTCGGATGACATTTTAGTATAAAACAAAATCCGCACTATATGACTTTGGTTAAACTCGTAAGCGAACTAACTTATAACTAAAGAGTTTACTCTTGCGTACCTGCTTTATGTACCCTATAGAATGCATACCGAAGGTTTCCGAAGACAGCCAAACGAAGTTGAGGATTCAGCGGGGAACTAAATGACGTAATCTTTTGCCAATCCTTGCTGCTCGTCCAGTACATTTAGCACTAATGCATGCACCCGGCTCGCATCGACCATGCTGCGAATGCAGTTAGTAGAAACACCGGAAAACGTCTTCCATGTTATACGGATCAGCATTCGCATCGCGTGCATATTAAAAATCCAAAAGGGTGGTAGCACACGCACACAAATTGGTTGCAAGTCTTGCAGTAGAAGATGCAGTGCTTCTATAAACAAAAACTTAATAAAACACTTTAAACCTTTACTAAGGGAATACCAAACTTGTTGTCTACAGAATACTTACTAATAAAGCAATTTAATTTTAAATAACTTTTACGTCATATTTTAGAAATCGCAGGCTTGAATATTTTCTTTAGAAACAATCGAAGATTGCCGAAGACACTCGTCGAGTGCACAAACGCGGTTACTAAACCAATTAGCATTAATACCAAGTATTCTGTGCTTTCGTAGGTTGCTCATTTCTTAGAACCAAATCTTCCGCATAGCGGTCGGTAGCACGTAATTATTTTCTAGAACCGGCAAGTACTCAATATCGCCCAAATAGAGAATTAGATGCTCGATGTCTGTCAACTTCCCATTCCCTCGTAAAAGGTAGAAAAAACTAGGTCAATCATCCATCTAACTAATACTTCGACCCGCTCCCGTTCTGATAATTTCCAAACATTTTTCAAACGACATTGGTCTCAGAATTTTTAAACCTCCGAGGGATCTATAAGTCGTGATCAATTACACGTTCGAACTACCCGTAAACTAACATATTTTATAGTAACAGTGTGCTGTATAATACATGCATACCCCTTCTCTGCGCTACTGCTATTCTTGCAGTTGCTTGACAAAGTCAGTCGCCTATTTTACTGCTAGGACCGCTGCAAAGCACTATTCTATACTTTTTAAAAGTATAGCACATCGCGCACTTTTTTTGTCTGATAATTAAATTTTGCTCATGTAGGCTTTTACACTTTCGCATATTTAAACATCTAATGCGATCGATTAACCACTTTCGATTATTCTAACGGGAACCACCGTACATTCCGCTGCACCGTTCTTTTTGAATCCAACGATCCTATGGGCATCCACACACTAACACCTAACGTATCTTTCCTACTATATTTGTTAAACAAAAACTACCGGCATCGCCATGCCCGTATACGGACGAAAGCACATGTTTGTGGGCGGTCGGGGGGCGGGCGGGCAGGACCATGGTATATAAACGAACATTGTATGCATTTGTAGTTAGTAAAAAAAGACTCTTTCCACGTGGTGTTCGCGGGACACAGCGGTTTTAGATTTCTCGGGAAATGGTTGGTTAAAGCATATGTCTTGGGTGGCGAAAAAAGGGTTTTAAAGATGGAGTTAAATAAAGATGGGTAAAAATTAGAGGTTTGGGTCTTTAAAAGGCGTGACTTTGTAAAGGGTGGTTCTATTTAAAATCTATTTGCAGATTTGAGCTCCCTAGAAAAATCTAATATTGGTTGATGCCAAACAAAATATACAAGCAAATTTATGGTTATCTTAAACATTATTTTAATATTTAAATGTTATATTCATAAATGTTTTTATAATAAAATCTGGTTCACGAGGAACAAAGCTTAACTGGTACTCTACCCTTTACTCTCCTGTCTTGAACGAACCGGCTAGTAATTCAAATTCCAACAATATAAAATTAAAATATTAATGATCCATAAATAAGTGTCGCTTCCGTATATCAATTAATAATGAAACTTGAGTTAACTTGTAATTAAATTCATCATCATCATTAGGTCTTTAGTCCTAGAACTGGTTGGACGCGTACTCTCATTGTTTCCTAGTCTGAACCAACCTACACATGTCCCTGAAATTTGCACAGTCTGCATCTATCACTATCTGTATGCTAAAGTCTGACTGATCACGGTCTACCCCTGCCTCTCTTTTCCTATCTCTGCTTGTAGTACATCCCGTTCTGTTCCCCAGAAATACCTTAGAACGTATCCTGTCCTTCTATTTCTCCCATTTTTCATTTTCCACAGATATCTTTATTCCTCTACTATTTCTACAACCTATTTGTTATTAATTTTGTCTGTCCATGCTACCATCTTCATACATCTAAAGCACAACATTCCAGAAGACTTCTATCTCTTTCTGTCTGCTTTTCCTACTGCCCCTATTTCATAGATGTACTGTGCTGTGCTTCACACTGTGCTTTGAACAGTTTTCTTCTTGTATCTATGTTCGTTGTCTTTAAACATAGCTGCTGTTCTTTCTTGTTTGATGCAGTTCGGTCACCTTCTATTGTTTTATAGTTATGCACCCTATTTCCCTGATACTCAGTGGTATATGAAAGGGGGTAAGCAGCCTTTTGCTGCCAAGTTCCCCCAGGACCTGAAACCTTGTCGAATTAATAGTTTTCCAATTTATCCTTTAGCACAATCAACATTAGTTGAAAATATTTCACAACCAACACCTGTAGTTGTTTATACTAATCATCAGATTTAAGAGCACTTCTTTTTTCGTCATTGGGTTTTACGTCTTGAAACTGGTTGGTCTTGTACCTCAGCTTATTTATGTTCTGAGCTAGCCTACACCGTTCCCTGCAATTCTCACAACAGCCGATATACATTACATGTGATTTTCCAATGCTCCATCCGAAGGTACTACATTGGCCAGGAAGCGAGTTTTTTTACCTGGAAAATTTGGAATTTTACCGAACCCTTGCTGTTCCAAGCAAGGTAGGGATCTTTAACGTGCGTGACAACACTCACACACGGGACCTTCATTTTACCTCTCATCCGAACGAGGGTGTATTTTTGTGAAAAATGCTCGCCTAACATTTTTCAAGCGAACCGTGTCGGGATACAGCCGATATACATTACGTGTGATTTTCCAATGCTCCACCTGAAGGTACAGCCGATATACAGCTCGATTCCCTTTTATTGTTTTGTAATTATATGCTCTATTTCACCGAGATTCAGTGGTATGTGAAGGGGGTTAAGCAGCCTGTGGCTGCTAAGGTTCCACCAACACTTAGACATTTGCCGTATTAATAGTTTTCAAATAAATCCTTTCGCACATTTAACATTAGGTGAGAGTATTGCAAAACCAATACGCAGTGTACTTGGGAGGTAATGTGGTGGTTTCCCGTCGCCTTCCACATAGCAGTAGTGTGTCTTAGAATGTCATACCGACCCCTATGGTCTCTGCTACTCTAAGTACCGAAAAAGCTGCTGCCCCCTTTCGAACCTGTCTTAGTCTGGTTCCTCACTAAAGACCCTACTAATTTGGCTAAACCTATAGTTTGGCTCTTTAGCTCATTGAAACGCGCAAGCAATTCTACCTGTTCTAGTAATTTAGAACGTCGTCAAGGTGCATGTTCGTTCAGAATAGGTAATTATATTACCTTAATAATATTAAACCTGACTTTCATTAGCTCTAAAACCGAAAGTCCTAAAAATAATCCCACATTCTTTAAACTATTTCCAAAATTGGCAAAAATTAAATAATTCAAGACACTTTATAAAATTAATTGTAGGTGCTTTATAATATTTGCTCTAAGTTTTACGAATCAGTCTATAATTTTTAGTATCTTTGTTTGTCTTCAGATTATCAGGAATAAACTCCCTTAAGACCACATGCCCTGTTTATATCTTAACCTAACATGGTTCAAGAATTTTACAATCCGCCAAGAATATCAATCATGTTAAAAGTAACGTAAACCGTTCCAATAATTTTTTATGCCTACAAAAAAAAATACATGATTGATTTAACGTATTCAACAATGCGAAAATCGACTTTACTGACAATACGTAAAATTCCACAATTCAAACCTACGCTCTCTCACATAAGTACTTAGAAATCTCAAATGTTTTTACACAAATCCAATATTTACCTTGATATTTCGGCTTATCACAGCATACGTTAATTTTATTGAATGGAATTATAAACTCTTAAGTTATAATTACGTGCCAACACGCATGTAGCGATTTAGAATGGTAAGGAATGCAATTTTAAGAAAAATTCAAGTTTCTTTCTTTTTAAAAAGATTCACTTAATAATATACGAATAATACCAGTAAAAAATCCATCTATTCGAATAAAGTAGAACCTAGTTCTATGTACAGAGTGTTTTTGAAAAAGAAATTCAACCACTAAGACTGGAATTGTACAGATGTTGATTTGAAACTATACCGTAATTCCATAGGTGGCCATACACATACGTTCTGCCTTTGGGAATTAGGTAATGTTACAAACATAATTCACTGCATTAAAGTAACATACCTCCTGCCTGTAAGGCAAATAAAAAATAATATAATCATATTTTCCCTGCAGTCGGCAATTTAAACTAATACAATTAAGATAGATATACCTGTAAATCCACAAAGCGAATTTAATTATACAAACCAAACTAGTATTTGCATAGCCATTATAAAACAATTACTTTACAGTTTATAAGGGGGTAAAACATCCATTGACCTGGTTTTGAACTTTTGGACCCCGTTTGAATGGGGTAGTTTTAACATCCCTCAATGTAGTCTAATGTATGCGTCAAAGAACTTCTTTATATTGGAAAAAATATAAAGAAACTACCATTCGGTGGCTAAAACCAGCACTAAGGCTGGAATTGTACAGAAGTTGATTCGAAGATATTTCGTAATTTAATAGATGGCCATATTTACGTTCTGCCTTTAGAAATTGTATAATAATACAAGTATAATTCAATACATTAAAGTAACATACGCCCCGTGGCTTCGATCATCTCGTGCCTCTAAGGCAAATAAAATATAATAAAAAGCAAAAATGTAATTACCAAATGTAAATAACAGCTTTGTTTTGATAGCGTTTTAATCACCTGCGAGTGTTGGTTTGTACAACAACATTTTTCTAGGCTACGTGACCAATAGAATGTAGTTTATAATAAAAATTCGAAGTTCCCAATTTAACATTTTCGCGATATTTTCTAAATCATTAATATTAATATTTCAGATTAAAATAAATGTGTTTATTCCATTAATAAGTTTCGATGGTAATGAATGAAATGATGTCTAAGACTTTACTTAATTTTTCCAAAATAAGTCGCGCTTTTGATAAAGGTTTCGGTCCATCACACTTGCTAATAGTTTCAATGCTGAATGAATGAAATGATGTATAAAATGTTACTCAATTTCGCTTATATAAACCGCATTTTCAATATCAAGCGTTTTTAATAAAAGTTAGTTCTTATATAGTTAATGTCTCTGAGTTGGTCTTCAGCCTTTATGGACTAAGATGGCGTTTTTTCTGAATAAAATAAACAAATTTGTGTAAATACTCATTTTCATAGTACAGTATTTGTAGAAACACTCAGTATTTGAAGAACACTCGGTTTATTATATTCTAAATGTTTAAGCCCTGTGACTTACAAGATTCATTCGCATTACGTAACTTAATTGTAGCTTTGAAATAAGAATAGAGTATATTCCGGGATTAAAGCTACTTTTCTGAAAATACTCCCTCCCCTTCAATTATTGCCACCAAATGCAACTCAATGAGAGACATTATATAACTTTATTTAAACGCGCTCTGAAAGATTTACCGTTTGCAAGCATCAAATTTCATTCCATTTTCATAACAAGATTAAAAGTAACGCAAAACGATTATAATTGTACATTCCTTTTAGCAGATTCATTACAACGTCTACCGCTCGTGCCATAATGATTGTTGTTGCCATTACTATAACAAATAATTGTACTCTCAATGCAATTTCAATGCAGCTACTATATTATGATATGAATATACATCGGTATACCAGAAATCACGAAAGAAGATATCTACGGATTCGGTTTCTGATCTAATTCACAACAGGTCTTGAACATTCCTTAACCGTCTAACCAATTCATATGAGAAAGATAGCAATACGATTTGTATGTATTTTAAGTAATGACATACGTTAACACCTTTTGTAAAAACAACAAAGAAGTTTGTGTATGTATGTTGGTAAACAAAATTATAAATACTTTCGCACAGTTAATAAAATGTGCGTTATAACCGGTCGCAGACGCTTTGAAGATTAGTATGACTTTCGTAAGTTGAATTAGAGGTGTGAAATAAATTCAATTTCGTATACTCCTGAACACATAGGGCCTTGCAAAAGAGCAAAATTTGTCACTTGTCTGAATATGTAAAAAATGAGTATGAGGGATGTTATGTGTTATATGTACACCCAAGCGTTTGGTTAAGTTACCTGAAAATAAATTGGTCTTTATTTTAGCGAAGCATGTTACAGTAAAAACCATAAAAACCCAAATTTAAGAAAACAATTTTTTTTAAGCAATTTCGGTTGAAAACATACTTTTCTCACGATAATGAATTTAACTTAAGAAGATATGTTACGGGTGAATGACGCGTTAAATTATTAAAACTGGAATTGCCCAGAAGGGGCGGGAATCCCGTAGCAAATTGAGGGTGCACCGGCTAACTACAGTATTGCGGGAATAGGTCCCAATTGAAACAACAAAACCAATGGAGTAAAAATTGAAAAGGTAACGACTAAATAGGCGCAATTTCAAGCTACGTTACCACTAACACTTACCTTAAAGGCTTTCGATGCTATCTTAAATGTATGGGCGCCAACTCGTATAATCTAGCGATAATCTCCTGGATGTCGAGTTTTCTTGGAAATCCTAATTATATCTGCTTCCTGGTGGAAGGGAATTCTTTTTACGGAATATGTTTAAACCTAGAAAACAACTATTTTCAGTTAACTGCGTCACCTACATCTATTTCAATACAGCATCATATCATTATTTCGGTAAACAGGTATACATACAAAATTTTAAGGTTATTAAATCAATTTAAATACCAGCAACATAACAATATTCCTGTAAACCGGTAAGCACACAGAATTGCAAAATTACATAAATCAGTTCATAGTCAATTAGCCATAACCTTGATGATTCAATTATATTAATTTAAAGCACATCTTCAACTTGCAATTAATCTTGGAGTGTCCTGTTTTATACCTTTAACAAACTAACATTATGCACACTATTGGTAGACTTTATACAATTTCATGAATATTTAATTAAGCAAGCGCTATGCATAAATGCTACCAACAAGCAATAAAAGAAATTTCTAATTAACTACTAAACTTACAGTAAAGTTTTAAAGTGGATCAAGAATTCCATGGAGCTATAATTGAATTATTGTACCATCGTGTTTCTCATTTTCACCCCTGTTGCTTTGAAACCAATATTATCACTGTTGTCAGATTTTGTCGAAAAACCGCTAATATTACCGTGTTAATTCCCATTTGCTAAATCATAACCGAAGGAGTGTACTCAACTACTCTCTCAACGACCACCCTCACATGTGTCCTCGTCTACGTCTCTCTTGTATTGAATCGCTTGAAAAATCTGTGAATAATACTATTGTGTGTATTCAACCATCTATCTTGCAAATGGATACATGATAACTTATTGTTAAAACGTTTTCATTGTATTTATTATATTTCTATCGAGTTTATCTTCAACGTAATATTTGTGAATTTTACTAAATAAGCGTGTGTGTTTGAGTGATTACTACATTTTATGGATTTTATTATTAATATATTGTCTGGAGGTTACCTTGAATTATATCTACACGTGCGTGCTGTAACTTTTATTTTGCTTAATTTAATTAAAATTTGTAAAAAGCTCACCTGGTTTGATAATATTTATGGGATGGAACATGTGTTTTAATAATTTCACTGATTTTTGCTATTTAATTATGCTAAAGGCTTTCTTAAAATGACATAACCATGATATAAAAATTTCTTATTGAAATAATTCTGTTTACCCACTAACTCGGATAACTACTCATGCTTATATCTTCCTTGAATTCGACTTTATAGTACGCAATATTGAAATGTTTTTCTATATTTTCGGTTTTTTGAGATAATTTATAAACCTGAGTTACATTTAATTATGTATTTTACTATAAATTACTTTCTGACTTCGCGATATGAGTTTATCACCCTCATTAAATAATATACAGAGTACAATCGTATTTATTTCTTCCGTTTTAGATAAATTTTCTCTTTTTTCATCTGGTTTTCTATTTAACGTAATCCAAACGCGTTAGAGATAACTGCCGTGCTTTAGTCGAAACGTCATCTATTGCTGAAGCTCGACTGAGGTTTTAAAAAGCATGTTAATCACAAGAACAAATATGCAATACAATCTTGCACATCAAAGAGTTAGAAACTTTTAAAAGTTTAGATTTAAATACTGCTACAGTTTATATATTTCTGTAGTTTTATAGATATATCTTACAAACTATTGTTTATTGTACTATTAGAAAAGCGGTTTAAAATACTCAATGCAAGCTGACACTATAAATAAGGTTGTAAGATGAAATTGCACTAGCTTCCTATGAAAATAGTCTTTTAGTAGTGAATATGGGTTTGTAAGTAATTCAAAATGACCAGAGCCGTGAAGCTGTTGAAAATCTTTCGTTTACTTTAATAGCAAATGATATATTTTATACAATGCAGCTTAGCATGTAAATTCGCTAATTCTAAAGCTATCTCCCACTACCTATACAAAGAAAAGATATTTAATTAGATCTAACTAAACCATACGCATTTCTACCGTTTTCTAGATTACTTAAGCATCATATTATAATTACCGCTTGTTTCTATTTTAGGATATCCTTTTCATATTGAAGGTGCTTCGTTTACTGTGTGGAGTTTGTGTTTTACATTGCAGATTAGTTACACCATCAATTAAATGTTTGGTGATGTCATTTTATTAAAATATCAACAACGCATCGTTTCTAAGCATAACGCATCGAAAAAAACTTACACATCTATAGTTTTTATTTCAGTTATTACAGGTTGTTACGTGAAAAATTGACGCTAATGACCTGACACGTAACAGAAAGACTTATGCTAGTCAGCGTAGTGGTGAGGGGGGAGTTGAATGATAACAAAAGAAATTCTTTCAGGGGTGTACAACTTTAACACGTGCAACCTACCTGGAAAAAGGTTTCTAAACGATCAGTTTATTCATTAAATGTTAAGTACCAACTCGCCTGGTCCTAATCTTATCTCGTAGATGGTGAGTGATCTCTGAGACGACTAAAGGATTATTTCTGAATTTTTTGACAGGCCGATGGAACCCTATTTACACTCACTTCCTTTACTACTTTAACCTAAGCATAAATAAAAAAACAACGGTAAGACTTACACTTAACCTATATTAGCAGACAATCAATTAATCCAACACAGATGAACTAGATTCCAACCCTAATTTTGACCAAATTGTGTATATCTAAAAAAAATATGTTAAGTTTATTTCAGTATCCAACAAATTTGAATGTCTATGTAAATTTGTATGAACACAATCTTGTTACTTATTTTTAGTACATTCCGTTGTATATAAAGAGTACATCTACGAATTTAAGTACTATTGAATTAAAGGTGCATAATGTCAACAAAATTTTATCACAACTTTTCAGTGCAATGCACGGTTCGACTACTCTGTTTCAAAGTAAGATAATCTTCTGATGTCAATAAGTAATCCCTTTTAATCCAACTTGAGTTTCTGAAAGCTTTAATTTAATCCAGACCACTTTCACCTAGCACCGCTAATTTATTTAATTCTGTGTTACGAACGCATTTTTGGGGAGCTTTTCACTGACAAACTTGAATTTAAACTACCAGACTTAGATTACTTAACACTAATCGTCGTTCAATTTGGTTGATGGTTGTAATGCAATAAACAACATCAAGTTTGAAGAAAGGTTTATTTAAATATAAATCAAGCTAAGCGACTACACATCATGAGAGATTCTTACGTTCCTCCATATCTCTAAACAACAAGTTACAGTAACCCCTTACTTACTCCCTCTACTACCCTTAGGTCTATCGACGCACGCAGAATGCCTGAAATATTTTACACAATGGTCGATTTTGTAAACGCTAGAAAAGCACGACTAATGGATTGTGTTTTAATGCTTTGTACTATTATTATTTGATGGTATATATAAGTTAAAATGTTCCGGGGTTGTTCGTGTTTTTCTGATTCACATCGATTCGATCAAACTTGTACTGGTGATTATGTCAAAAGTGTATGAGAAATATATGTACTCGAATATTCACACGGTCACTATTTACAATTAACATCTGCGTCTCTGCGTCGGGGTTTTGCATTTAAATTCTATGACGTATTATGGATCCGGCCTACTTAAATAATTTACAATGTTTTAGCTAAGGTGCAATGCATGGGAATATTTTTTCCACGCTTGTAAGCTGATGCGTTTTAAAAAATATGTTGATGTTCTCGGATTTAATACGTTTAACGTGAAGTCCCGATTTTTCTAACTGCAGGATGAGAAAGTATTCTATTTTAAAAATATGATGCAATAGTGCCATTATAAACTGTAAATTATTTGAGTTTTTATAAATTTGTTCGTGTAGCTTTTTACTACGGTTCCTAAACTAACTAAAATTGAAAATTATTTTTCGGTTTACCCATGTGATAGGTTTGTGTTCATGAAATAGTTAGCCAAGATTTTCATGTTGCATCCGTAAAATAGGGCTTGTCATGTTATGTCAATTCATACCATATACAACTTTTAAAGAGTTCTGAGATTAAATACTTTTACTACTTTCAGAATTGTTTAATATATTTTTAAGGCATACATTACACAATTGGCTACGAGGATAAAGTTATGGCTAATATTGAAAAATTGAGGAATTTAATACTACTCAACCTGAAGCATGGAAATCCTATGCCGAAACATTAGAGTTCTTCAAGGAGGCTAATAATATTAAAGAGGACAAACTTAAACGTTCAATTTTATTAACTGTTTGTGGTTCGAAATGCTATTCTACGATTAAGTCGATTTGTGTTCCCAAAAGAGTAACGGGACATTCTTATGAAGAAATAATTACAAAACTGATTCGACATTTTTCTCCGAAACCTTCTACAATAGTTCAGCGGTATAAGTTTTTTAAAAGGCTTCAAAATCCGAACGAATCAATTGCTACTTTTGTTGAAGAATTGCGATCGATGGCCGATAGTTGCGAATTTCCGGGTAATTTCTTAGACGAAGCCATACTAGACCCCATCGTTTGTGGAGTAAGAAGTGAATCTTTATAGCGTCCTTTACTTGCTGAAATAAATCTGACTTTAAAAGTTGCTTACAAAATTGCAATTGCTACCGAAACTGCCCCGAAGAATATAGTTGAAATAAAGGCTGATTGCGGTAGCACTACAGATTCGTGTTTTTCTATAAAAAATGGTAATAAGGATGATACAGAGCAGCAGGTTACAGCTACGGTGGTAATCATTCGCGTTCAAAATGCAAACTTAGATGTTCTAGGTGTGTTGCATGTTATAAAAAAGATCACATTGCAAAAGTTTGTTTATCAAAGAAGAACCATTCACCTACTACAAATGTAATACTGATAATGAAAATAGTCGGGTAGAAGAATTTAAACAAGAAATAAATAATCTTTTAGGTTTTTGTATTGCTCCTTATACAATGGAAGTTTTAATTGATGGTCAACCGTGTTTGATTGAAGTTGACACTGGTTCGGCAGAAACATTACTGTCGGAAACATGCTTTTGGAAACTTTATCTTAAAATAACTCCTAAAGTGAATCATACGAAACTTAATCTTATAGATTACAACAAAAGACCTCTTGCACTGCTTGGGGAGTGTAATGTTAAAGTTAATCATGGGAATACGAGTACAACATTACCAATTGTAATCGTTGCTGGCGATCGAAAAAATTTGCTAGGACAGAAATCGTTTAATGCATTGGGTTTCAGGCTAATAATAAGTGACAATAAGGAAGTTGCGTGGAATAGCACTGAGACTAATACTGCTAGTATTACAAATGACCCAAGCACAAATCTAAAATTTGCGACGCTATTCGATAAATTTGCGGACGTTTTTTCTGAAGGCATAGGTACTTTTAGCGGTGACCATGTATCACCCGGGATAGATCCAAATTTTAAACCTATCTACATGAAGGTAAGGCCAATTTGATCTAAAGTCACTTGTTGAAGAGGAACTTGATCGACTAGTTAAGCAAGGTGTTTTTGTTCTAATTACGTACTCAAAGTTGGCTACTCCACTTGTGGTAGTGCATAAGAAAGGATCAAACAAAATCAGAATATGCGGATATTATAAAAGTATGTTTAACAAAGCATTGTCCAAGCATCCATATCCTATTCCTTCTGTAAACGAATGATTATCTACGAGGGCCGTCCGGAAAGTAGTACCCGTTTGTACCGCGTGAAGCGTTGGTGAGTAGAGTAGCATCCGGACTAGTTATAACACGTTTAGTTATATTGCAGTTGTCTATGTGCAAAGTTACGCTTCGCTGGTACCGACTGTGTTCTTTCTGTTAGTGTTTATAATGTTCAAAAAAATAGAGAACGCCGCCAGTTGTGAAATTAGGGCTGTGATTAGATTTCGTAACGCAAGAAATGTGAAACCCCGCGATATTCATCGTCAACTAAAGGAAGTGTATGGAGACAATGGATACGGTGAGGTCTGTTGTCTAGTGGCGTCCTTCTCCTCCACGACAATGCCTAGCTTCATACTGCTCGAATAACAGAACAACTTGTTCAACAATTCAAATGGGAAACTTTTAACCATCCATCCTACAGTTCAGACTTGGCACCCTCAGATTTTCATCTGTTTACAAAACTCAAAGACTTATTGGCAGGAAAGAAATTTGAAAGTGATGATGAACTGAAGGCAGATGTGACTACATATCTCAATACATTGGCGGCAGAGGAGTACGTAAGCTGGCATACAAAAACTCGTCTCACGTTATGATAAATGCTTAAATTTGCGAAGTGACCATGTGGAGAAGTAGTGTAAGGTTTGTTCTTTTCACATAAAACATTAAAATTTGTTAAGATGTACTAGTTTACTTTTTATTTAAAAACTACTTTCCGGACGGCCCTCGTAAATTAGCTGTTGGAAAGGTGTTTGGGAATATTGATTTATTCCACGCTTATCAACAACTAGTGGTTGATGAAGAGTCTGCAATTGCTCAGACTATTACTACTTATAAGGGAACGAATTATCGTCACATAAAGGATGTATTCTCCGTGGATGTCGCGTGGTTATTCCAAAGGTAGCTACCGTAGGAATTCTTGAAGTACTGCATGCGTGTCATCCCAGAATCATCAAGGCAATAGCAAGAAGTTACGTTTGGTGTCCAGGAATTGTTGCTGAAATAGAAAATGTGGTTAAAGGTTGTAGAGAGTGTCAAACAAATGCACGCTTACCTTCAGCTTGCCCAGTATTTCCTTGGGAACCTACAAATAAACCATGATCGAGATTACATTTAGATTTTGCGTAGCTATTTATGGGAAAGGTTTTTCTAATTGTGGTCGATTCATTTTCTAAATGGCTTGAAGTTTGAATCGTTCCGAATACTTCTACTGAAGCAGTCGTATCAACATTGTATGGGTTGATCGCTACTCATGGGTTGCCAGATACATTGATATCCGGTAATGAAAAGCATTTACTAGCGAACGGTTTAAACAATTTGGGAAAATGCTTGGAATTCGTTTAGTGACCACCGCTCCTCATCGACCACAAGGAAACGGAATGTCAGAAAGAATGGTTCAAACAACTAAAGATTTTCTAAAAAAATATTACTGGAGATTGGAAATTTAAATTAGCTAAATTTTTATTATACCAGCACATCACTCCTAGCCCAACCACTGGTCGGAGTCCTAGCGAGATTCTTATGGGCGGGAAGTTACAAATTGTGTTAGATAAAGTAAATCCAGATTTGTTTTCGGAGTTGCTACTTAAAACTTAACCTACGAACATTTAGTATTAATGACACCGTCTTCATTAAGAATTATAGTAGCGGTGATAAATGGATTCCTACGATTATCTCTGAAGTTAGCGGACTCGTTTCTTACAAAGTTAAATTGTATGATTAAAGCATATTGCGCAGGCATGTAGATCAAATCAAACTTAGATTTCCTGTTACTTTAAATAGTGACGGTAATAAACAGAATTCAATTACTCACCGCCATCATAATCATTCGGATGTTCTCTATGTGACCCGTATATGCCGGCCGTTTCTAACGCCGTTAACGGATGATCAGGACGAAGCTGCTCCAACTCCAGCTACGTATGAGAGACCGCAACGAATGAGACAACCACCGATGCGGTTAAGTGATTATGTTGCTTAAGGGGATGTGTTATGTTTGTGTTCATGAAATAGTTAGCCAAGATTTTTATGTTGCTAGGCATCCGTAAAATAGGCTTGTCATGTTATGTCTATTCATACAATATACAACTTTTAAAAAGTTTTCAGATTAAATACCTTTACTACTTTCAGAATTGTTTAATATATTTTTAAGGCATTGTATGCATAATTATTGCACTAATATTACAATATTCTAATTAATAAGTGTCACTAAACTTTTGAAAATGCGTTGTATAATAGATAAATTTATTAAATTCCTAAACTATCAAGACGACAAAAATAAAGTAGTAAAGGCAATTACCTATGTGAAGATAAAATTTGATTGGCAATTTCCCCTATTATGGCTTATATATCAGCTTTGTCGAAAATTACCGAATCAAAATACCGTGATTTATAAATAAGTACATCGTTACAATTTGGGGCGTCCAAACATAAGATTACACAAAGACGTAAGTGGTAAGTGAGGATCTGCATAAACGGACACGTGCCAGAGGGAACCTATCTAATTTTGGCTTCTTATCTTAAGAATTTTTACGGCTACTAATGTAGACATGACTATCTGTACTTATTGTTTAACATGTTTAAAATTTAAGTAGATTGTGGTCGATGCACAAAAATTACATAAATTTTGAATACGATCAACTATTAACAAATAGTGAATGTTGGATCCTACAACTCCATCGTTTTATAATGAGACGTAGATATAAATCTACCAACTTGCGTTTTATTCTACGTTGTTTGGTGGAGCTGTTCTGGTAATTAAAATAAACTAAGGTTTTGCTGATCATAAACTACCTGCGTTAATTATCAGTTGTGATATTCTGTACAATACATAGGTGTGGCAGAACTTAATTACTGTAACTGGCGTGCTTATTGGATGTCAACATGAACCACATGTAACTATGAAATGTGTAAAGCTAAAGCGTGTTTGCTGTTATCTAATGAGACGTGCGGGACTAATATCTTGTCAGTTCCTCTAGAATTATGATATATTTTCACTATTTTAAACAATTAAACTAATCTGTGATATGTTCTTAAGATAATTTCACATTCAAGTTAGATATTTAATCGGTGTAATTAATGTCTGAAAGCATTTTATGCCGTTTGTCTGTCTGTATGCACATGAACAGGCCAGACTTGCTCTTACAGTATTGATCCTTATATGGATCTGACATCAAGCAGAGTTGCTGCTATAAACCCGATTGAACTCTTGGTACTTGTACTTATTGGAATAAGTACGTGCAGTACCGCTATTTGTATGCATTCAAAGAGTTTTAGTTTCGCTTTTTCACTTGAAATGTTACATCCAATATTAATGTTATGGCTCTCTCTCCTATATTCCAGCGCGTATTTTATAATTCTACGAAGGAAACTGCTGCGTAATGGTAGGTGTATATGTCTACGCATAATTATATGGGCATGGCTGGCATAGTTGTAGGAAATTCAAGTATCCTCAATATGTCTGCAAATTAACGATTGAAAGTATTTTAGGCAGGTTTTGTAATGTTGTTTGAGAATATATAGGTAAAAATGTCATGTCGACAAAAAACTGGAACAATAATTTCATAAAGAGTTGTAATTAACAATATTACCGTGTTAATACCAAAGACTATTTTAAAACCTGTTTTAAATTAAGACAGCTATCATGTTATTATATTGGAAGATCAGTGTTAATCGGAGGTTAGAAATATTTTATACTTATTTAATACAAGGTTCTTCCTAATGATATTTTTTTAAGACCTATCAATGATTTCGATACGGCGTACATGCATGACATGAGACAAACTCCAAACTCGTAATCCCAAAAATATAATCTTAAGACTACTTTGTGCTTATTTATATGGAGTAGTTAAACGAAAATAACTGTAGAAAAATTTCCACAAAATTTATTTATTAAGGAAAATAGTTTCGCCATACTGTAAATTTTTAGATTCTGGATTTCAGCGAATTGTTAACTATAGTTAAATTAAGCCTAACTTGTTTCTAACGGTGGTTGGGTTTCGTACTAACAGTAATCATAAAGTACTGAACTGTTGACTGACAGACTCAACAACGGCAAGTCATTGTAATGTAAATCGTTAATTACTAGTTAATTTATTGCAAATACTTATAGTGTTAAGTATTCGATGTGACTGGAAGAAGAATTTTAATTGTGTAGCTCCTATATGTTACACAATTCACTGCCTGAAATACAAGGGTTTATCAAAAAATTCCCGGAATTTCGTTGTAATTCTTTATTATCATAACGTAGGTACATATTTACTTAATCATCTTTAAAGTAGGATCCTTGTTTCGTCCAATCCTGTATATATTCATTTAGTTTCTTTATATTATTACTATAAAGTTTAAGTTTATTTGGTAATGGTAATATCTGCTTTTTTACCGAAATTTAATAAACCCGGTCACGTTATCACCTCAATATTTTATCTTGTATGCCGTATGTTTGGTGATTGCGCGGCCTAACACAGTCCATTGTCACCTCTTGAACAAAAAGTTTCTGTTTCGAAGGTCAGTCCCCGTATAGGACTACCTCATCGCTTTATATTATTTTACGAGTGCAGTGATCTTCGTCGCACTAACTGGACATCAGGTAAGAATATTGAAGGCCGTATTTGTTAACATCTGTTTGGTTATACACCCGCTTTTTTCTCCTGAGTATCCTTTTATGCACTCAACACTCCTTCAGAAACACATACACTTGCTCCACCGCTTCTACCATTGCTGGAAACAACGATAAAAATCCTGTTGTGGTATCTTCCGAAGTTCAGCCGTCGCGTTGGCTTTGATGTCTTCTACGGTTTTAAAAGGTTACCTTGGAGGACCATTTTGCTCTTGAGGAAGAGCCAGAAATTAGTTGGCGTGAAATCCGGTGAGTAGGTAGGCTGGAGATTTTCCGTGCATAAAATATTTGCTTTACTTACCGTAAAAAACAATTTTTTTATTGCAATTATTACGATGCAAATATTTTTGTATTTGCAAAACCGTTAAAAAGCAATTAAAGTTGAAATGATTTATGTAATTATACTAAAATCTGTACTTTATTAGTATACAAATCAACCATAAAGAAAGCAAACGCGCACTTTAATTATTTTTTCGTGTGTACAATATCAAAAATAAAATATTCATTTCAAAATAACACTTTAAGAATGAAACGTCATTCTTTACTAGGAAATACTTAAATAGCTAATAAATAAATAAACTCATATTCAGAGAACTCGCACGGCTATTAAAAATAGCAATAAAATCGATAATAATTATTTTATAGTTTTCCGTTTCACTATAAAAAAAAAGGGAATCGGTGTATGAATTTCATGCATTACACAAGGATCGGCAACGTCTTGAGATGTTCGTAAATCATATTGGTCGCGGTATTTGACGCTAATTAGACCATACAGCGGTAAAATTATATCACGTGGGTGACTAATTTTCTTAGTGCATATGGAAAAATCTAAAGAACGATGACATAATTAGATAATTTTGTATATAAGTGGAAGTAATCCACATTCATGAATTCATTTCAATTTACGAGATATACCATGTAAGATTAATAAATTCGCGATTCATTTTAAGACGTCAAACAGGTTGCTTTGAGTAAAGCCATTCATTAAGTATGTGGCATGCATATAGTATTTAATATTTAAGATGTAAACTTTGAGTAAAGAATGAATTCTTAGAACGTAACTCTGCATAAATATAGAACATAATTATTTTATAAAACAGTACGATAAATAAACCATCTTTGACATAAATAATCCTGATGCAAAACAATACGCTGAATTAATGAATCAAAAATAGAAGATGTAGTTTGAAGATTAATATTCTAAACTGGGAATCAAAATGTCAATTTTAAATAAAACTAGAAGGGATTTAATACCGTTGAGGGTAGTTCACAGAAGATTTGGATAAGCGCTCTATAGCAAATAGCCATAAGTATAAAATTTTGGATTTCTTTGTTTGTTAATTGATAATATTTGAATATATTGTAATTTGGAGCTAGAATAAATCTTAATCATATAATTTTTTTGTAAGCGGATAATTACAAGGAAATTTTGAGGTAGAAGTTCGAAGCATTTTGACCTTTAAAGAATTGTCTGTCAAGAGTTATTGGCCATAGGTGAATTATCCATGTAGAGATTAAAGAAGATGTAATTTTTAACAAAAATTAGGTAAGGATTATTTAGTAATAATTTAGGAATAATTTTATGTAAACTGAAGTTGTAAACTGTTCTATATTTTTTTGTATGAAAGAAAAATATTTTTGAATGTATATATGTTTCTTGAGATTGCTGTGTTTTATTTCATTTAGTAACTTCCACAGTAAAACTTTCTGTTGAGCTAGCCAGGCAAAAAAAAAAGAAAAACAAGGTAAGACAATAGTTTCAAATTTTCCATTTTTGTACCCGTATCACAGCAATCTTTTAGCGTGCACTCCAACGTTTGGCAGATTGCAAATATATATATATATATATATATATATATATATATATATATATATTGCTGTGATGCTTGGTAAAACTGCCCAGATGTTTGGCGTCACAAATTATGCTGTGAATATTCAGGTACAGCCCACCAATATAAGTATGCCATGGCACAAAATTTTCTTTAAAATTCTCATGGATAATAAAAATATTATTATTTTAACCCGTGTCAATGTAGTTGATCAACGACGTTGGACAGAGTTTTTGGTAATGGTCAAAATGCCTCGAACTCCGCCGTCAAGATTGCTAAAATCAAATTATCCATTTACAACTAATTTTTATACGCAAAATAAATAATTATCTAATCTAGTTAATAATAGTCAACTGTCTTTTCAGATTACAAAACAGAGTTTATACTTGCGGTTTGGATTATTAAATTGTTGCTGATATTCTTCTGTATGACCACCTGTTTTTACGTATAAAAGTATCGTTTTCATTGTAATTAACTGAATTGAAAAATTCCTGTTTCCAAACTTTTAAATCTCCATTTTGATCAACCTTCTTACGTAGAAGTATCAGTTTACAAAAGTACATTTATTTTTAATAGATTAAAATTAGAGGTTCACCTTGCACCAGGATAATTTATTATTTATATTGAAGCAATAAATTGCTCTTTTAAAATAATTATCTATCATTGATCGAATGTCTCATAACTTATGTTCACCGCTTTAATGTTACATGTTGACCGCCAAAAGAATGTGTGACTCCTTTCTAATTCGCTACCTCCCTTATATAGCAAAAGAATCTCAAAACATCATCGTTCTCCAAAGTTCTACCATGTTCTCAAAATACTAGTCACCGCATGATGTAACAATTACCAACAAATTTTGCGTTCCTATCACTTTAATAAGCTGTCAGTTTTAAAATTTACAGCGATCGTAAAATATTTCGCATCCTATCTCTCTCCTGCGAACTTCTGTAATATAAAACCATTAAAACTCGTTATCTAATCTGGATTTTTGGCTGACCGGTACTATTATGTTCCACGAATTGGGCCGTTCATTCATACAAGATAATTAGCTTATTAATTTTGATGATTTATAGCTTTGAGTGGTTTGTTTAAGTAAATACATGCGGTATTTTCGTTTTGTTAACATAAAAATAATTTATTCTAGAACCAAACAAAAATAGACCTCTTTGAAAGAAGAACTACTCGAAATTTGTTATACCGTTTTGAATAAATAACGTTTATTAATCAATATTACTAAAGAGAATGAATGCATTTACCTTTTAGCATAGTATGGATTTTATATTTTCTCATATCTTAAAGAAGATAACATGACATTGAAATTTATTTAGTATTCTTGAGGTGAATGAGACACGTTTGCCAGTTTACATAAGCGCAATAAAACTTGTTTTAAAGTTATTTTTCTAGATAATAATTATTTACACACGGATTAACCAATGAATGCTTGATTTTTACGGTCTTCATTCTT
The DNA here is from genome assembly GCA_036346225.1 of Platerodrilus igneus. Classification (NCBI taxonomy): domain Eukaryota; kingdom Metazoa; phylum Arthropoda; class Insecta; order Coleoptera; family Lycidae; genus Platerodrilus; species Platerodrilus igneus. The sequence goes on along the minus strand of JARFIW010000307.1, from coordinate 6,268,928 downwards.
AAATAGCATCTCACAACACTATATTTACTTAAAGCATGTTATTTTGCGTGGTAGTACATGTTTATACTTATACAGGGTAAAATCAAATATTGGAAAATTTTATTTTCGGGTCTCTTTTCTTACAAAATGCGGTGCTCAATGACCTCTTGTGACCTTATTATCATATCGATATATTACTATTAGCTGCCTAACTATTATAAATGGATCATAAAATGGGGGATCTAAGGAAACCTTACAGTTTAAATGCCTTCTCCTCTATAAAATATGTGGAACTTCTAAATTGTTCGTTCTCTAATTGAAAGCTACATGCGTAATCATCAATTTTTTAACTACTGTCAAATATGTACAATAGAATGAGATATAATGTTCATTAAATAAGTTATTAATAATCGAATATATAATGGCCCCAAATAAGTACAAAATAATGAAATGCAATTTAGTTATCATTGCGCCTACTGATCACCACGAACTCCTATCTTCAGCTACACTGCTATCACACTACTGCCCAACTGCTTGTAACAAAATTAATTAATTATACAAATTTTCAGCAACACTTTGACTGGTCCTCGTATGTGCCCGTATGACGTATGAAACATTGCACGACTCATACTTTAATTTGTATATTCCAGATGTACTTATCAGTCAAGCTGTCGCGCACAGTAATATTTAATTTACAATTCCCCTATACCGCATGTCCCTTTAGAAAACGTATTATAGGAATTTTCGATGTTAAAATTTCAATTTCAAATTCTATTTCGAATATTCGATATATATGAACAAAATTGAATATAAAATATCATAATAATAATAATTTGTGTTTTGTATCTTTTTTCCTACTGATTAAGTTAGGTTAAATATCGCTTAAAAATGTTGGACACAATGCAGCAGATAATGGCTGAATAATAGTAGTTGCCAGGAACAAAAGATCTGTTCATTTTTGTCTCAGGAATAATTGTTAAATGTCAGTGTAAATCAACATTATTGTCTTGTCAATAAACGTGAGTGTTTGAACTTTTAAAGAAAAAAATTTCAGATTATAATGTGGAATAATTGTGGAAATTCTTCACGTGCAATGACGGAATTGTTTGCTTTAAATTTCGAAAATCAATCAGCTCCAAGTCAATCAACGATCATAAGAATAACTGCAAAATTTGAAGATGAAGCTTGCGTTATTGACGATCATGTTATTAAACGAAAAAGAAGTATATCCAAAGAAACTTAAACGAACGTATTGCCCAGAATATTGTAACGAAAACATTATTTATACAATAGTTTTTTATTGTCGACTAATTACACAAATCTTTTCAACAACTCATAGCTATAGTGATGTTCTAAAAGCTCCCACAACAATTTATTTCCAGCTAATCGCCAGCAGTGCAAATATTAACTTGTTAAAAACTGTGATCATATCTTCTTAATTACTTATATCAGTGCACTATAATTAAATTATATGGATGCACTATAATTAACTTATACTAATTTATATGATCACTACAATAATTTATATCGATCACTTCACTTACAGTGAATAAGATGAAATAATAACTTAGACTTTTATGCAAAGCCCAAAAGATCATTTCAAATCGAGTTAGTAATTAAAAGATGGAAAATATAAGGTCCTGGACAAGACTTGAACCTGTATCTTGATTTTGCCGGAACCACGCGTTTACCAATTACGCCACCGAGACCGATGACGACAATTGGGAGATTTACAAATTTAAATCGTGACAACGGCCGCACGTTGGTGCGCAACTAAAAGAGTGCTGTGGTAAGGCCCGCGTTGTGAGCGTCCCCAAAAGAGTGCTGTGACAAGGCCCGCGTTGGGAGCGTCACTTAAAGGGTAATGTGATACAGATACAGCAATTTGTAAAACTTGAAATTGTTGACCTACCTTCCTTTCTAACTTTGCCTGGGTAGCTCAACGGAATTGACGGAGTTATCAAAATGAAACCAAACACAGCAATATCCATTTATACAGTATGAAATATTTTCTCTCATACAAAAGCATTTACAACACCGTTTCTGTCAAACAAAATAGTTTCTAAAAAAAAGTTCTTTACCTTATTTTAAATTTACAGAATTAAATTTCTTCTTTTAAGGTGGTTTACTTGTTATGATTATTGCCACGTTTGTAAGGTTTGTTTGACCAAAAATCCTTGACAGATAAAAAGTCAGAGTGTTTCGAACTCCGATCACAAATTTTCCTGGTAAAAATTCCTTACACATAAAAATTATTAGGGCTATCTTGAAGTAAATAGAAATACTCCAATATTAGTTAAAAATAAATCTAAAAGTAATACTTGCATAATCCACAAAAACGCTCCCCGTAATTAAATATCTTCTTATTTTAAATTGATGTCCAAATCAGCTTACAAGATCTTCCATAATCAAAATTCTCGTTTCAATCAGCAATTACGAAAGTACATTTTTTGGTTAAATCTTCCTTTCAATTATTTAATAAAATTTTTAAAATAGCATTATCTTGAAGAATTTTTTTCCTTTTATTGTAAATAATAAATTCCATATTTTTCTTTATGTAATTTGCATTTAAAATCACTTCTATATTCATTATACCATCGTAATAATTATTAAATTAAGGTATGCTTACTGCATACTTCAAATATCATCTTCGCAAAGCAACAGCTTGCAACTTCTCTCAAAGTAACGTTTCGCGATCGAATTTATGAATCGAATCAATCTAGTGAATGAATGAATCGAATGAATTCTGTTTTTAATAAACGCTTCCTTATATACAAATTATCTATTTTTTAGAATGTCACTAGAATAGTATGGAATATAATGATGCAAGATTTTTCAGAAAAACTCATTAGCGTCTAAAATCGCGGCGTTTCATTACCTTGTTATGTGGTTCCAATTATCAGTGACGCGCTGTTTGTTCTTGTTTTCCCTCTTTATTGTAAAAAATAAATTCATTTTTTCTTTATGTAACATATAGTTCAAAATTTAAAGTGTTGTGAAAATCTTTTAGTTTCCCATTTAGGCGGGATTAGAAATGCTGTATCTAGATTTAACGAAAAATATAAAGAGAAAGATACTACATTTTGAAATTTTAATAACACATGACGATCTAAATAATTTAGAAATCCATTGAAAAGAAATAAAAACAACCGCCAACATTCTTCCACAACTCATTATTTCTGAATTTTCTAACAGAATGTTGATTTATTACAATAAGATTTTTTAATAAAATTAAAACTTCTAACATTAAAAAGTTTCAAACTCTCAGAGACATAAATAAGAATAATATTAAAGTTCAGGATTCTTGGTTTAAAAATCTATCCAATATAAATGTTCCAAATGAAGCGAAACAGATTTTATCGTTAGATTCTAAATTCAGTGTATCCCCTACAATAAAAAATATTAATGTTTCGTAACTACTTGGTGATTTAGAATCAATAGTTTCCGAAGAAAATGAAGAAACGAAAAATATCCGTTTGGTTCGCACTACCAATATTATAACGAACCTTATCCATGACTCACATAAATTTTATTCAGACATATAACAACTTTTCCAGAATTCATTAACATTTTTCTAAAAAACAAAAATTTAATTTTAACATTATTACACAAGGGCAATATCACAGTTTTACTGGATAAAACTTAATATATAAAATTATCTAATGATATAGTCATTAGCAAAAATATTATACTCCTTTACATAATGACCCCGCTAGTACCATTCAGCAAAAAGCTATTAAACTCATATCAGACCTAAAAAAAATCCCAAAACATTACCTCAGAGGAAGCAAAAAAATTGACAATTTATGGTTCTATCGCTCCTAAGTTTTATGGGCTTCCTAAAATACATAAGCCGACACTCACACTTCGACCAAGAATTTCATCAATTTCAGCACCTAATTCAAAAATTGCAGAAATAGTTACCCACATACTCACCAATGCATATAATACTGACAATTCGTATTATGTAAAAGATTCCTTCAATTTTGCAAGTTTTATCAATGAATATAAGATTCCAGAAGGGTATGTGTTGATTAACTTAGATGTGGTTTCCATCTTCAATAGTATTCCAACTGAATTCGTACACTATTGAAAATCATTGGGAAACAATTAGATCCCACTGCAACATATGTAAAAACAATTTTATCAAATTGGTTGAATTTGTCTTCAACACAAGCTACTTCACATTTAACAATATCTACTATAACAGACCATGGAGACTCCTATGGGGGCTACCCTATCTCCTATAATTGCTTAATATATTATGGATGATCTACTCAATACATGTATTTCCAAATTACAGTTTCAATGTCGATTTTTTAAGAAGTACATTGATGACTTGATATGTAGTATTCCCAAAGGAAAAGGTGAGGAAGTATTTCAACTTTTTAAGTCGTATAATACATTCATTCAGTTCACTATTGAGGAAGAGAAAAACAACAGCGTCCCGTTTTTAGATATGCAAATAATTAGAGCTGACAACAATACTCTCATTAGCAGTTGGTATCGTAAACCTAAATCAGCAGGAAGATCCTTGAACTTTCATTCGTATCATCCTTTGAAAACTAAAATCAACCTAGTACTAGGAATGAAAAAACGGGTTGTATCATTATCACACCATACCCATAAAAATAATTTAACTAAATTAAAAACCTACGTGTTCAAAATTCTTACCCACCAGGATTGATAAATAAATTATTATTCAACATCTCAACTGAATCAGGAAATACAAGAACCATTTCAACATTACACGATAGTAATAATAATAGTAACTCTGAGACATCTTCATTGTTTTATACACTTCCGTATATACAAAACTTCACAAACAAACTAGTCCACATATTTAAAGATTTACTCAATATAAGAATTGACAACAAAACGGTACTCACTATTAATAATATATTTTCTAAAATAAAAGATCGCACTCCACAATTACAAGAATCAGGTTTGGTCTATGAAGTGTCCTGTCTCAATGTCAAAGTTCTTATGATGGACAAACATCCAGATTTTTAGCCAGACTTACTTCGCATAAGAGTGAATGTAAAAGAGGAATTAAATCATGCGCTCTTTCTTCTCACGTAATTGAGACAGGACATTCAATGGATTACCCTAATACCAAAATTATTTTTAGAGAAAAACATTATCGTAAATGACTATTTTTAAGAAATGGTTGCTATATCGTTAAAAACAAATCCTTTAAACAAGAAAACAGATACTCAAAATTTAAGTAACATTTATTCTTATTTATTGTTCCTTATTAGAAAAGAATAGCAAATTATTTCGGCATTCCAAAATTTAGCAGTGTATTCTTTTTATAGTTTTACATATTTAAATAGAAAGTACTAACTTAGGTTAATTAAATTTAAGATATTTGATCACTTCTCCCCTTAATTAATTTATAACACTTTGGTCTATTCAATTTTTATACCTTTAATTATAGTACAGTAGTTTAAACAACAGAATAAGGTTTTAATAAGTAAACGTCTTTCACTTTTGATATGTTTGTTTTCAGTCTTTAATGAAGTAATGTCCAACTTTCATAGTTGTATGTTTCTATAAACTCACATAAACGTAAGTAGTATTAAGTAGCGATAAACATTATTTATTTTCATACGCATTTATTAGATTCATGAAGAAGATAATAAATTTATCGAACGCTGAATGATTAAAAGAGTATTTTATTAAATTGACAAGTTTGACTGCTTCCCCGATATCTATACTAAAATAATATTTTGAACAGTCGATATATTTTATTTATATGATATATATATATATATATATATATATATATATATATATATATATATATATATATATATAATCCATAGATTCCCCGCTACTAAAATTCTCGTGGCTGTTTGCGGAACCACTCCATAACAAGAATCTCTACTTCAGTATTCATATTGAACCGCCGTTCTTTTACTGATTGTTTTAATGCAAGTCGCAATTGTAAGCTAGATGTTGAAAAACTTCTCATTTCATATGATGAAGTAGATCTTCAATCGTCTGCGCTACATGGGGTCGAGCATTATTATGCAGAAGAATTTGTAAGTATCCGAGAACGTTTATTCTTGATGCTGGCTCGTAAGCCTTTTAAGATGACTGCATAGCGCTCAGTGTTGTTAATATTGACACCGGATTTTTTAAAATACAAAACAGCACACCCTGGTTAACAAAAAATACTTTAGCGGGCTACTACAAACGCGTTTCACTAATTTAAAATAAGTAGTAATAAAAGTCTTTATTACTCACTGTTCACAAGTCTAATTAACAGTATATGCCTTATTTATAGATGTCTTCAGTCCAATTAACAATGAAGCACTATCACACTAATGAATTTACAAGCAATAATATCTTCTTAAACTAAATTCTTAACCATAGGTCTTGGATTAGTAGATAGCACAACCGTATTAAGTTAGATTGTATAGACTACCTATTTATTGAGGCGGCAAAGTAACCGCGGTGGGTTCAGTAACCCAGATATAGGGCCGAATGGCTGCGGAGAAATTCCTTCGATTTAGTGAACTGCAAAATAATGATTTCAAACAAATGCACGTCGATATACATATTTAGTTTATTGCGATTAATAGATTAATTACAGAAATTCAACGCTTTAAGCGAAAATTAACATTTTATGGTTTACCGCTACATTTTAGTTCGTACAAGCATTTCACCCTCAACGACAGTTCTAGAGCTACTGACCCCGGGTTGCTCACGGATCAGAACGTAACAACCGCCACTTAGACCAGTCCATAATATAAGGGGTGGTGCGCATCAAGTCTGTATATTAGTATTTGCACATAACTTAACACTAGAAATATTTTAAGGCTGTTAGGGATGACACAGTAACTGTAACATACCGGCCACCTTGAAATCACCAAGATTTAAAAAAAATTAAATTGACAAGATAATGAGATAAGCAATATAGAAAAATAGTAAGTACCTAACTAGTGAACATATATACAATTTATAAAACCTAATGTTCAAATTGCTAAATTTAAAGTTAAAAATAATGCATGTAACAATTAAGGAACATCTAGAACAAAGCTCACTTTGAATCGGGTAGGACGCAAAGCTTATGCACTGAGCGCTTTAACAGATTCCCACTAGACACACGCACAGTTACATTTCGTAGCACTCCATCGGCAGCTGGATGCAGTTCCACAACTCTACCGAGGGACCATTGAAGTGGAGGTAAGTTGTCTTCCTTGATTAATACCAGCGAGCCGATCTTTAAAAGTGCAGGTAAGTTTTTGAACCATTTTGTCCGACGCTGCATCTCAGGGACAACTTGTAGACTCCATTTTTTCCAAAAGTCTTGAGTAATTTTTTGCATGCGTTGGTATAATGATAATTTTCCATCTGATAGGTGAAGCAGATTATGCTCGGGAGGATGGCATAATGGTTTGCCTATTAGGAAGTGACCAGGTGTCAGGGGATTAATGTCGGAAGGATCGTTAGACAGTGGTGAGAGAGGCGAGAATTCAGCGTAGCCTCGATTTGCACTAGGACAGTTTGCAAATCTTCGTAGGTTAAACTGGTGTTACCTAGCACTCGTTTAAGGTGAGTCTTGGTAGATTTGATACCGCCTTCCCACAGGCCTCCTTGATGAGGAGAGCGAGGGTACTAAACTCCCAATTAATTCCTTGGCTGGACAGAAAATCAGAAACCTCCGCCTTAGTATCATTATTAGTGAAAAATTGAGAAAGTTGTTTTAGTTCTCTGGACGCGCCAACAAAATTTGTGGCATTATCAGAAGTAATTGAGTTGGGCTTTCCTCTACGGCCGATAAATCTTTTTAGAACAGCCAAGAAGGCAGACGTTGATAAGTCGGTCACCAAATCCAAATGAATGGCCTTAGTTGTCATACAAATGAATAGGCAAATATAAGATTTTATAAGTTTGGCTCCGAGAGTTTTGCGATCTCTGATTAATATGGGTCCAGCATAATCTATTCCGACATTATAAAACACAGGAGTATTAAATTCAACTCTTTTACGAGGTAAGTTTCCCATTAAGGGATTATATGAAATTGGATTGGCCTTGAAGCATTTAACACAGGAGTGACAGATTTGTTTTGCCGTAGTGAGACCAGCTATTGGCCAGTAATGCTCACGAATGCAAGCTAGCAGTTGTTGCGATCCGCAATGCATAAGGCTAGCGTGAAAATGTTGAAAAATCAATTTGGTTAGTCTATGGTTTTTGGGTAGCAAAATAGGATGTTTTTTGTCAAAGGGATAGTTTGAATTTTTTAACCGTCCACCTACCCTAAGCATATTTTCCTCGTCAAGGACGGGATTTAACGATAATATATTAGAATCAGCATTGATAGGCCGACTGGATTTTAATTGTAGTATTACAGACCCGAAGGCCTCAGCTTGACAAAGTTTAACAAGGACGTCTCGGCTAGCTCGTAGTTCCTTTGTACTTAGAGGTCCATAGGTTGGAATAGATTTGGGTGTAGAATTTTTCGTAAAACGCATCATCCATGCCACAATACGTTGCAACCGGCTTAACGTAGAAAATCTCTGAAATATATCAGAAGTGTTTAGGTTCAGTAGAGTAACAACTTGACTTGACGCTGATTTTAGTTCGACATCAATTGAGTATTGAAATCAACACACGGGAGAGAAGGCCACACGTCTTGGTTTTGATGAGAAAATTTGGACCCTTCCACCACAGGTCGCAGTCTGATAGTAGTTTTACAGAGACGCCGCGGGAAATTAAGTCCGCGGGTTTTCTTTAGAAGGTACGTGATACCAACCGTCTATGTTAGTTAATTCTTGTATTGTGGCTATTCTATTGGCCACAAATACCTTGTACTTATTTGGCGCAGATTTGATCCAATTCAACACAATAGTGGAATCAGACCAGCAGTAAGTTCTTGAAATAGGAACAGTTAAAGTAGATTTTACCTTCTGCACTAGTTGCGCAAGAAGCACAGCTGCGCATAATTCTAGCCTGGGTATAGTAGCTCCTTGTAAAGGGGCAATGCGAGATTTGGAACACAGTAAATTTGAATAGTGATTACCGTCAGGTGTGGACACGCGTAAGTATATACAAGCGCCGTAGGCATAGCTACTGCTATCACTAAAACCGTGAAGCTCTATAGAGACGAAGTTCGTAGGAATTACACATCTAGGGATATGTAAGTTTTCTAGAGTGTTTAGTTGCATTTTAAAGCTGTTCCATTCGGAATCCAGGTCTTCTGGAATAGTTTCGTCCCATGACGTTTTGAGTTGCCATAGTTTTTGTATAAGGAGCTTTCCAATGGCGGTAGTGGGCGATAGAAGGCCCAGCGGGTCGAAAATTTGCGACACCATTGATAGAATGGAACGCTTAGTGTTTCTTGTTGTATTAACCTTAAGTTGTACGTTATATACTATAACGTCTAGTAAAGAGTTCCAACCAACGCCCAGGGTTTTGGTGTTTTCTTTCGCCCAACGGAATATTGTAGAACTTAGTACCCCCTTGGTCAGATAACGTTTCCTTGGAATTAGATAGAAATTTTCTGATGGGCAAGCCTACACCAGCTAAGACCGCGGTAAGTTCTTTTTGAAGGGATTGCATTTCTTGGACGGTTTTAAAACTTGTGATAAGATCGTCCATGTAAAAATCTGATTTTAAAATAGCTGAAACCCTAGGGTGAGTTTTAGCACAGAGAGTAGCAAGATGATGTAAACATTTTGTAGCAAGATAGCTAGCGCTAGCGGTTCCGTAAGTAATGGTGTTTAGTTCATAAATGTCTAGCGTGGAAGTTGGATTGTCGCGCCAAAATATGCGCTGAAATTTACGCTCAGAAGGCCGAACCAGTATTTGGCGATACATTTTCTCGATGTCTCCCGTCAGTGCAATTTTGTGTTGACGGAAGCGTATTAAAATTGAAAACAAGTCGTTCTGCACGACGGGGCCAACAAGCTGGGTGTCATTAATCGATATATTTGAGTGCGTAGGTGCACTACCGTCGAAAACAACTCGCAACTTAGTGGTCAACGAGTTCGATTTTGTTACAGCGTGATGGGGCAGATAATAAGGGGGTATAGTAGAAATATTTATTTTAGCGTCGAGAGCATTTACTGAGGTTGTGTCTGTCTGTTCTGAATGAGTCGAGACCTTGGACATGTGACCTAAGGAAATGTACTCCTGCATGAATTTATAGTATTCAGTTTTAAGGTTGGGATTCGAAATGAATTTCCTTTCTAGATTGAAAAATCTCTTCTTAGCTAGATCACAGGAGTACCCTAGTTTACTTAAATTTAAATTAAAGGGTATAGATACCACAAAACGACCAGCATCATCACGGGTTATTGTCTCGGAAAAATGATTTTCGCAAAATCGTTCTTCGGCAGACAGTTTGGATAACTCGCTAAGAGGTTGTACGTCCTCTAGCTGCCAAAATTTTTGTACAGAATTATTTAAGTCCGTAATGGTAGGCCTGGCACGATTCATTGCTAGATTTACGCAGACTATATTTGTGTTATGCGGCGGGGCTGGACAGTTTCCAGACAGCACCCAACCAAGTAGGGTTTTTTGAAAGACGGGCTTATTTTTCCCTAATGAAATTTGACCAACACATAGCAAACGGTAAAAGTCACTAGCACCAATCAGAATGTCAATAGGAAGAGATTGATTGAAGTTTGTGTCAGCAAGCTTAATGCCGTTAGGAATTTCAAACGTAGCCTTATCAAAGGATACCAGAGGTAATTTTTCGGCAATTTTTGGTATAGTCAAACATTCTAGATTCACCGTGTAGCCGCAAGTTTTAGAAGTTAGTAATAGGTTAACCGTTGAGCTAGAGACAAAGCAACTTGAATTTAACCCGACAATTTTAGTGTAAGTCGGAGTTAGTTTTAAGCCTAGTTTTTTCGCTAACTCATCCGTTATAAAATTTGCATGTGATGCTGAGTCCAAAATAGCTCTGGCCGATAGCCATTCATTATGAATGTTTTTTACCTTTACCGAAGCCGTTGCTAGCAAAACTTGCTGCAAGTTGGCAGGGAAGCAGGAAAGTGCAGTACTAGTAGGTAGCACGTTTTCAGTGGAAGGGTTTTCAGTGTGACCTCCATTTCTAGTGAAGGAATCACGCACATTTGCGTCAAAGTGTAATAACGTACTGTGCTGCTTGTTGCAAACCTTGCAGCCAAACTTAGATCGGCAAGCTAATTTCTTGTAGTGACGGAGGCAGTTCTTGCACAAGTCGGTATTAGAAACCTGTTCATATCTTTGTTTTCCAGTTAGCTGAAGAAATTCAGGACATTGTGTTATGAAATGACCTAGTTTGCACATAGGACATGAAATAGTGCCTTTACTTGTAGTTACAAATGCCTGTTTATAGGTTGGCGGCTTAAATTTACGCTGTTGATTTCTTTGAGAAGCGGAGCAGGTAGATGTTTGTTTGTCATGTTCAATTTCTTCAAGTAGTTGGCAACGATTTCTTAGAAAGTCGTCGATCTCAGTTAGGCTTAGTATATTGTTGGGTTTATATTTTGACAACTCAGTTCGGGAATTGTCATCTAGTTTAGACATCACAATATGTGAAATAAACATTCCAGATTCGTCGATGGACGTTTCTAATTTTCGTAATGCTCTGACGTGCTTGAACAAGTTATCGTATAAGCAACGTAACTCAGACGCATTAGCCTTAGCAATAGGTTTTAATTCAAAGATAGCTTTAATGTGATTCTGAATAATTAGTTTGGGATTATTGTATCTCTTACAAAGTAGTTCAAATACCGAGTGATAGTTTTCTCCCGTAGGAGCGATATTTGCGATCAGTTCGCTTGCAGAACCCTTCAAGCTACCCTTCAGGTGCAAAAAGCGTTCTACGTCGCTTAGATTAGTGTTAGTGTGTACAAGTGCCATGAAAATCTCTAGAAAAGATGGGAACTCTGTAAATTCGCCTGAAAACTAGGTAGACTCAATTTTGGTAGTTTGGCATTTATTTGTTTAGTGGGGTTAGTAGCATCCAAACTCCCTGCCGAGGTTAAAGACTCTGAGGAACTCGCCCTGCAGGATTTAGAAGCACGTTTCAACAAACTTATAGCTCTACTTGTAAGCTCCATAAGTTTATCAAAATATTCCTCTTCAGTCATAACATCGTCAGATTCAATTGAATTAGCTGTAAGCTCTACACTTACTTCTCTGTATTTTGCCGCTGATGGCTTAATCGTATCTAGTCTTAAATTTAAATTAGTTGCAATAATATCGGTCAGGAACGTCAATAATTTTGTTCAAATACTTTTCAAAATTTGCCAGCTCGTTAATTAACGACTGTGCCCTTGTTAGCAATAGTTTAGCTGAAATTTGCTTAGGCATTTTTATAGTTCAAAATATCCAAATTAATAATTAATGTTTGGACCTTTAGCGGAAAACGAAAACTCAATTACTATAATTTGTAAATAAAATATTTTGTTTAGTTTAAAGCTACGTTGCATAAGAGCATTAGTTTCAAAATATTAGAATGAGTACTAAAGCGAAAATTTCAACCTTCAGTAACCAGGTAATTAGTAAATTTGTTTGTAAATAGATAGACATTACAAACAATAGCTAGTACTAGTTTATTATAGTGATTAAATTAATCTTTTAAACGAATAGGCTCATTTAAATAGAGTAATAATAATTTGTCAGTACAACTGAAAGCTTCGTTGAATTCCATAGAGAATTATTGTTAGTTTTAGGAATGAGCGATAATCCTAATCTTTAGAAATAGCATGCAGGTACGTTACCTTGGCGCAGCTGCTAACATCCAACCACCTGTTGTCCATGAATCAGTAACCCTTAGTGAAGTTATGTAGCTCTCTGGAATGCAACAGCGACACGTGCGTGAAGGAGAGATGTTTATACTACTGTACACTACGACCGACGCGCAATATTATGCTTTTATTTCGAACTTTAGTTTTTTAAGTAATTAATATCCATTATTTAGCATTAGTAATCCCGCGAAAGAAGGACCATGGATTAGTAGATAGCACAACCGTATTAAGTTAGATTGTATAGACTACCTATTTATTGAGGCGGCAAAGTAACCGCGGTGGGTTCAGTAACCCAGATATAGGGCCGAATGGCTGCGGAGAAATTCCTTCGATTTAGTGAACTGCAAAATAATGATTTCAAACAAATGCACGTCGATATACATATTTAGTTTATTGCGATTAATAGATTAATTACAGAAATTCAACGCTTTAAGCGAAAATTAACATTTTATGGTTTACCGCTACATTTTAGTTCGTACAAGCATTTCACCCTCAACGACAGTTCTCGAGCTACTGACCCCGGGTTGCTCACGGATCAGAACGTAACAACCGCCACTTAGACCAGTCCATAATATAAGGGGTGGTGCGCATCAAGTCTGTATATTAGTATTTGCACATAACTTAACACTAGAAATATTTTAAGGCTGTTAGGGATGACACAGTAACTGTAACAGGTCTATTAACAACACTAAACACTACTATTTATTTATTACACTTTTGTCTATTTATGTATTCGACAAGTTGTCGGTACAATATACACTTTCACATAATCCAGATTTATATTTACTAAAGACTTTCAAAACGTAACGAACATTCTGATATAGACTAACCCTTACATTTTATCAGCGGTCTTATATATACACTGAATTAAAATAAATGATTCATTCTCTGGTATGTGCTCCAACATTTTATGTTCCTGGAGAATATTCAGTGCTTACGGCGCTTGTGTGTTTGACGGGTTGCCTAATAGTAGCTCTTAACAATACGGTCAATATTACTTTTGGGAACAAAGGTTGAGATCGAAATTTTTTCGCCCTCAGAGATTGTACATGCTTCCACTGCATACTCTGACTTTTAGACCCATGTTTGTAGTGATAACACCAAGACATCACCGTCAACAATTTGGGGTAGAAAAACATTACCTTATTGATAGCACATCAAATGTTGCAAGAGTAAGAATCGTGGGATCCACTGAACGGCAACTTCGCAATAGCTAAAGCTATGAACAATGGAATGAACAATTCCCACGTTGATAGTCAACATTTGAGACAGTTCTCTAACTTTGATGCGTCTAATTGCGCGCAATTGTTATAGAAACAAAATCATGGCTACGGTGACCAAACATGTGTCTGTTGAACTATCCTCGTATGTAGTTTTATATTGCATTTTGTTAGATATGAAGAAGTAATGGACCTACCAAACAATATTGGCGAAGGGGTTGTGATTTTTGGTTACGCCAGTGACTTTCTTGACTTTACTCGTTTTACGTAGTTTAACCGAAACATATTGACGCCGAAGGCAAATATTTTAAAAATTAATAATTCCATATTTTTTTTCTATAAATTTGCTTTATGTTTTAAAGAAACGTTGGTAGCAACCAATTAGCAATTGCATTTTGGATAAATTACATGTATCTTCTCAAATAATTAAAAAAATTTCACAGTCTGCAGAATGGATTTAATCGATATACAGGTGCTGTATAAAATGTTTTAGAGCATTGTAGTTATTTATGAATAGTTCAAAATGTGAGTTTCGATATATTATAGGAATAGACTTGATACAAATCCATTCAATCCTACAATAATTAACAATTTACATATTCATTGGTTTGTCATGTTTGGTAATAAATATCAGTTCAAGGGCGTTTTTGATTGACTTAAGTACCAATGTGGCAATGAAAATAAAGTGGAAATCAATATCTAAAATAAAAAATACCCGTTAAATTACAATATAATTTTTTAGTACTCCGTACTAAGTGGTATTCAAGATCTAAAGATCATTTTTAAATTAACGAGACGGTTGTGTCACGATTGTACAACGAAAACGGTAGCTAGTCTGTATGCCGGTTTAAAGCATCATTACTGTATAATATATAAACTATAGCCTTAGGTATTATCATGACCTGGTCCAGTACTTCGTCTTTCTCTAACACTTCCTGGTTATTTTTATTGTATATGGATCTGATTGATAGTAGATCTAAGTTGCTAGTCGATCAAAAATGACTTATGAGTGAGACTGTAGGTTAACTTTAAGTGGATTTGAAAGTATTCTTACCGTAAATGGCATACAGAGTAATATTCTAACGTTCTTATAATATAAGAATATATTGTTTTTAAGTCCACAATGTTTAACAAAGCGATTAACCGTTATGGCCATTTTTGCCTGCAGGGACAATTGAAGATATATTTGCATTTAGATAGATGTTTGTCAGTCAAATTATTTCGCCTAAATTCATAATATTCTCAACCTGCTTTTTGTTGTGTAGGCGTGTTACTGTCCTGATTAACGAAAATACCATAAGGTTAAAATACACCACGCTTGCTTATTGGTTTTTTGCTGTCGTTTACATACATTTATGTATTGAGTTCAACTTCCTTTCTTGAATCACAAAATGTTGTAAACTCTTAAAAATTAATTAATTACAAATATTGAACCTTTGCATATTACTTTGTTCGTAACAGCGAGTTAATGCGTATCGACCACTCTGTGACAATCAGTTTTCTTTCTATCTGTTGAAATAATTTAAAAGAAGCAATATAAAAATTACACAATGTAATGATCGATAATATGTACAGTTTTATATTATTCAAAAATTGGCCTCTGAATAAAATATTAACATTAATTTTTCCCACCAAATTTATATTTCCTGAAAACCAGCAAAAATATCTCTGTAACTACTCTCAAGTATCTTTGAACGTTCAAATGATGCTTTTCTATTTTTCAAAATATCAAATGACCTTTTCGCTGACCCTTACAGATATTTGATATATAGAAATTATTTAAAATCGAAAACAGTCTTTTACTAATAATAATAAATAAGCTCTCTAACCTGTGTTTTCCTGCCTCTGAAAGTCGATGTTCCGCACCCCTTGATTGTTATAGCATGCCATGCTTCACTTGTTGGCCAGAATGATTTATTAATGGTTGTTTGAATTTTTCCTCGGATTTCTGGATTAACTTTGAGTATCTTGTAGCCCAATTTGAGTATCTTCACGTTTTATAATATTTTCGAAGTATATTTGGATATTTAATTCGATGGTTAAGTAAACGTATAAGGTATTATTGGATATTTATTAGAGGTGTTATTAGAGGTGTTTTTAGAGGTGCTTCTAGATGTGTTATTAGATGCATTATTAGAGCCGTTTTAAGCGTAAATCGGCTATTTTTGTTGCATAAATTGGCACTTTTACTTTCCACAATTTTTAACAATTTATTCACTTTTACTGAGTTTCATTTGTACGTAATCTTTCACTTTAAATTGACGTAGTTCGTGCCTTGTTGAAGAGATACTGAATGTTTACGAGTTTCCTATGGTATTTATAAGCTCCACCTATCAACGTTTTTAATTGGTGTATTTGTTGATCAAGGCTTGTACTTTGCGCCAATCTCTAGAACTCAGTTTTTCTCAAAATTTCCTGGTTTTAATTGTTGTTCCTTCATTCAATCCCGCACGTAGACGTTCAACATTTCGTCGCATATTCTCAGAATTTCCAAATATTCATTGCATTTTGTCATGTCTTTCATGCTTTTATCATATTGCGGACCGTCTGTTATTTATTGTTTCTTACTTCAAATATGTTGGATTTTCATGCAAATATGATATTCCAGTCACGTACTCATCTTTCTAATAATGACGTATTTGAATGCGTTTGCTTATTTATGCGTTGACATTTTATAATAAAAATTTTAAATAGCTAGAATGCCAAGTTGTTTATCTTTTCCGATTACGTGTTTATTTTGATGAAACTTGATGCATTTAAAACCTTATCTGTGTTTATTTCTTTAACTTAAAGCGTATTATAAGACGTACACATTATTATTTTAGCTAAATATTATCTAATCATTGCAAAATGAGTTTCTTTTTTATGCAATAAATTAAATATAATTTATATACAGTGTGCTCACTATTGACCTTTTGTAAAATATTCAATTTACTCCTATTTAATGGTGGAATTATTTGGTTTTCTTAACGTTAATTATATTTACAGTTATCTTACGATCCCTATGACTTAATCTACCCTTAAACTACCCTCTTATATATATATTTATTGCTATGATAAGAGGGTAGTTTAAGAGATAAGTCATAGATCAAAGGCTTAAATTTGGGGCAGGCAATGCAATTTCAAACACCCTGTATAGAGAAACGAACTAATTTATTTACGCGCAAAATTTATTTCAATTATTTAATTAAAACGAACAAGTATTGACGTATTTTTATAATTAAGGATTGAAAAGTAATAGGTTGATAAAGAAAACTAGTTTTTAAAAACAAATAGAAACGCATAACTAATTTAATTTATTTTAATTCAACGTGTAATAGCATTAAGAAATACACCAGGGTATAGAAAATCAATAATCCGAAGGCAAAAGGGTTCGTGGTAGCAGACAAGGACGTCAATTGTATCGAATACCGTGAAATATAAGCTCCTAGGATTGTTGTTTTAAACGGTCAATAATTAAGAACACTTGCATGTTTGAAAAGGTTACCTTGGTCAAATTTATAAACATAATAACGCGGGCTTCAAAGAAAATATTTCCAACCGTCAGTTGCTTCAAATAACAAAATAACAAAGTTTCTTAAAGAGAGGAGGAGATGCACGATCAATAATATGCTACAGATAGAGACGGGTATAAAAGCATTGGTTTCAAAACTCACGTATTCAATCCACGTGGAGTCATGCGACGCGGTCAGCAATATCGATTTTCTATAACTCAAGTGGGGTTTGGAACGCGACATCTAATATGCATAAGACAGGACTGTATTATTGGTTGAAATAGATAGTTTTACAACGGACGAACACGCGATAGGTGAAAGCGATTTTTTGGATTAAATTGTGTGTCTCAGGTAAATATCTGGTAGCTTTAAGTCAGTTAGATTAAAGTTTGCAGAAGTATTATTTTAAAGTAAGTATTTCGCGTGAAGAGTGGCCGAGAGGTGGTATTTTGAATTGTATAAATACTCTAAGAAAATTAATAGGGCTCTCTTTGTATTGTCATCGCTTTAGACTACCTATAATAATCAACCGACGTTATGGTAGTCTTGTGAGTATTGAAAAATTGTATAATTCAGTAAAAACAGTATTAGCACTTATAACGTGGTAAGTTGAGGCCTTGTAGTTATTAACGTGTGTAGTGTCGAGTGAATTAAATTAACGGAGGTCCAACTAATACCATAACAAGCTAATAAATCAATAAACAAAAGTATAATATACATGAATTTGGATGCTGGGATGGAATAGTAATGGGTAGCAAGGAGCTCGGCGTATACTGAGGTTATCATCTATTTGGAGGATCAGAGCGCATAATAACGAAGCCAAGGGGTTCTGTAGAGCATCATTCAAGGAGATGGAAGGCTTGAAGTATTTTCCAGGTAACTCATTTGTATTTTCTGTTATCTGATAAACTTTTGGAATTATTTGTGATGTGTGAGTGAACATTGGCGTTATTTATGGTTATTTAACGTATCGGAAAAGATACGTGTACTTGACAGTTAGTAGGGTTATTTTAAATATTGAAAAAAAGGTGTATGTAAAGCTTACTAAATTTCATTATGAATTTAAATTGGATTGTTAAGGGTACATGGGTTTGTTGGTTTTGTAGTAATTTTATGCAAGGTAAAAGGCATACATTAATGAACTAGGTTATTATGAGCTCACTATACTCCAGTGTGCAATAAATATAGGGTATTATTTGGGGCCCATTTACTCCTATTGTATTAAATGTGTTTGCAATTAAAATTTTAAAACAAGGACTTTACAAAAATATCACTTATTGAGTTGTAACTAGAATACCAAACTGTACATATCTGTGAATAATTGTTTGTAATTAGCGGTAAATAAAGATTGTATGATTGTTGTATTATTTGGTGATTTTATTGAATGGTGTGTGAGTGGGAAGGAAGAATGATTGTAAATTTAGGTATCCAAGAAGAGGCCCAGCTGAGCTAGCCAGGGAAGCTGCTGAAGATATTTTGAAGCAGAAATCAGGGTAAGAAAATTTTTTGTTGTGAACCGTTAGGCCCCGTACCTTAAATGGTGCGCTAGACACTAATGAGA
Source organism: Platerodrilus igneus (assembly GCA_036346225.1). Classification (NCBI taxonomy): domain Eukaryota; kingdom Metazoa; phylum Arthropoda; class Insecta; order Coleoptera; family Lycidae; genus Platerodrilus; species Platerodrilus igneus. The sequence goes on along the minus strand of JARFIW010000307.1, from coordinate 6,249,922 downwards.
GCAAAACAATATTTCTTACTAATTCTAAAAAACGCACACAATTTACTTTAAAAAACAAAGTATAATAAAAATTTAAGAATTTACATAAATTGATAATTTGTGGTTTACTGTCTGTGGTAAGTCGTAAAACAATCTACACATAATCCATTATTGCATTTTTGGCACTGTGTTCGAGCTATTGTGTTGCACTTGGATCCTGTACGTCTGTCAGAACTCAAATCTTTAATTTTCGTGAATGAAGGATTTCTGCCTGGTTCCTTTGGTGGCACTATTCATCATCATTAGATCTTCAGTCCCAAAATAGTTTGGACACGTACCTTCATTGTTTTTTATTCTGAACTAACCTGTACATTTCCTTAAAATTCCTACAGCCTACATCTTTCACTATCTGTGTTAAATAGTCTAATCTAGGCCTATATCTGCTTTTAATATATCGCGCACTATTTCCTCATGCCTTAGTATGTGACCTATCATCCGATCTCTTCTATTTTTTATTATTTTCCACAGATTTCTTTCTTCTTCTAGTATTTCTAGTAATTCTTAGTTCTTGACTTTGTCCGTCTATGATATCTTCGTCATACCGTAGCACCACATTTCAAAGGCTTCTGTCCATTTCCTGTCCTCTTCTCCTACTGTCGACGTTTCACAGTCCTACAGTGCTGTGCTCCACACACACATGCTTTCAGCAATCTTTTCCTTATTTTTGTTTGTTGTCTTCGAACATAGCAGCTACTTTTTCTTGTTAAATACAGTAGGGCGTTGTACGAATTTTGTTTGATATTTTTTTCACTTTCCCATCTTGCGTTATTGGACTTCTTAGGTAGCTGAAATCCTTAACCTTTTACAAACTCTCGTTTTCTATTTGTATTTTAGTTTTGACTTATTTACCTTTCCTTTATATACCAGTAATTAGTTTTATTTTTGTTAATTTTCATACCGTATCTCTCTGTTAGAACTGTATCCATTTCATTAAGAGCTGCTTCTATCTCTTTCTGCTAGATGCTAATACAGCTGTATCACCTGCAAATATAAACATATTAATCGTGTGTCCGTGCATAATAATTCCAGTGTCTTTCGACATTTGACAGTATTCATTGTTTCTTAGATATACTTGTTAAACATTAACGGGTATAGGTCACATTCCTGTCTCACCCCTTTCCTAATATTTGCTTATCTACGTTCCTGTTATAATTCTATTGCATATGCTTGCTCTGTGGATAAGCTGTATACTATCCGTCTATCCTTATAACTCATACCAATCTTTTTGAGTATTTCGAATATTTTATCTCGAATTTTACATTGTCAACCGCTTTTTTCAGATCCATAAACCTCATATACACACTTTCTCCCTTTTCTATTGTTTTCTCTATTATGACCATTAAAGCTAAAATGGCTTTCCATGTTTCCCTGTTTCGCCTAAACCCAAATTGATCTTCTTCTAATATTTATTCAGCCCGTTTTTCTCTTCGTCTTTGTACAATTCTAGTTAATATTTTTGACGTGTGTCGTAAAACTTATTCTTCGATAATTTTCACACCTATCCGCACTTCTTTTTTGGTATAGTGATTATGGTGTGGTGTTACGTTTGAAATCTTTGGATATCTCGCCTGTCTTATATATATATTGCTGTGATATACTCCTTTGTATGCGGGAACTGGGTCCTTTCAACAAAAAAATTCTAGTCCCACAGATTGGGCGTCATAAACGGCTGTGATCCTCTTTTCGCCTCGGCTGCTCACCTAATGTTATAAACCTCCTCATTCATAAAAAAAAAACAACACATTCCTACCAAAAACATCAACGTTAACTCTATTTACATCAATATTCAGAATACATTAAAATTTCAAAATTAAAACTCAGCATAAATTTCAGTTTTAAAAAGAATTTCAAGATTAATTTTATTATCATTTTAATGTGCATCCAAAATTAAAGTCCTTGTTGGATGCCTACTAATTAATATAACAATATAAGCAGACCGGAGTCTGAGTATAAAGGGAGCATCTACCACCCTTTACGTTAATTAACCAGGTTTGTCTAATTGAGCTCAAAGACATACCCAAATTTTCATCATATTACCGAACATCAAAACTAAATACCCCTTTCTACTTCAACAAGCAAATTTCATCTTAAAATTAAAATTTTATGGTTAGTACAATTTCACTAATGTCCATTTAAAGTAAATCAATTATAAAGTTATTCAACACACACAAAAATGTCAAACAAAATAGTATAATTTACCTGAAGGTTACTGTCCTCGTAGCTTCAAAGTACATCGTCCCTTTAGTTAATCACACCATTCCAACAGGATTATATTTACGGCTTCTAATTCTCAACGCTTTTAAAATTTTCTCCATCACCAGTTGTTTCTGGGCTTTTCCGGAACTCATCTATGTATATCTGACCCTTGTTTCGTGGATCCAGACACGTATTTGAACCATTTAATTATTAACACCCCCGAAAAATAGCAAATAACTTCATACTTCTTTCACCAATATACGCCAAAACTGCCTACTTTTGTGTATACATTTGTCGTTGTAAATTTTGCTAATTGGTACAGTGAAACTAAATTTTATTACCTTGTATCTAAGTGCACTGAAGTACATTCATGTTAGCACGTAAATAACCAACTATTTTGAATCACTAAAATATACGAGCAAAATTTTAAATTATTTTATCAAACTAAAATGCACTGTTTTAACATCTTCAATCAAGTCGCGGATGTACGAGCTTTTAACGCATCGAATAGTCAAAAGTCTAAGAGGGCGAAATTTATATTACCACCGGTATATATAGCAAAAAGCCTGTCTGTCGGTCTGTTCCCCAAAACGGGTAATTCTAAAGAATTCCTCATTCTATGTTCCCAGTCTGTCGCTCGCGCGTCGATTTTTACGAATTTTCACTCGTCCCATTTAAATCTCAGAAATTTCAACACACGGCACGCAAGCATGTCCGAGAAAAACTAATTAATTTTGTACAGAAATTGTTGTTTCTACCTCTGATATTTGCATCCTATTTTCAACCAATTGTGACCCTCGTGACGTTGCTTAAATCCCGCCTTTTACTATATGTGTCTTTGCTTGACGCATTTCTCTTTCCTTTTCTAACCTGTTCGTATTGGTGCAAATTGATATTCTTTATTATCGATTATATTTTAGTCCATGTGGACTGTTATCTGGGTTTAATAACCCCGTATCGCACATTCTCGTGAATATTAAGCCCCGGTTTCTCCAAGATTCTTTGAAACTATTAATTATCTACAAAATTTTCGCCGTATTTGACATTTAAACTACGCAGGTGTTCAACATAATATTAATTCTCAGAGCTTTAATTTTCTGGTATTATAATCTTGGGTTTTTACAAGTTTCTATAGATATTATCTGTTACTAACGGTTCAATTAACTTCAATTAAAATTAATACTCTTTAATTTTTAGTGAATTCTAATTAAATATTCAATTATTATCTGTACGTTTCGTTTAATACTCGTTGCCCAAACTTGAATCAATTCATATAAATCTTGCACGTAATTTCCATTTGATTCTTTACTTTGGAATAATTAAATTACACGTTGAGCATTTTAAAACTGCTTATTTTTATATGAAGCGTCTTGTAAATAATTTTAATCTCTCATTTTAATAAAACGAATGAATTTTTATTCTCCACGGGTTTTAATAAAGCGTATTATTTAATAAACTTCCTTATACACGGTGATTAAAATTATTTGATGTAATCCATTAATTTTCTACCCTGGTCTAAATATGAGTATTTTCCCCCTATTTGAATACAAATAATCCCACTTATTTGAATTCAAATATAAAACATTTAGACAAAAAAATTACAAAAAAACTGCCTATCTCTCTCTACCCTTATCTATCTAACTTACCTACTTTGTCTCCAATCGAAAAAATATTTACACCTATCCTATATCCCTATCCTATTCCTAACTCTCACCTCATTCTATAAACTGAAATTATCCCTAACTTCATCCTACTCATCCGTCTAATCCTATATACATCCTATATACCTATCCTATTCCTAACTTTTAACTAATCTTCACTATACTTTACTTCATCCTACCTAATCCTATATACCTATCCTATTTCTAACTTTATTCCTAACTCTCCACTAATCTTATATGAAATATCTATACTTAACCTATCTTATTTTCTTCCTACATTTACTCTTTATTCTCATCCTAAACCTATTCCTAATTATCTCCCATATTTATCCTATACCTAGCTTTATTTTCTATAAACACTTACTTCTACTCTTCTATATACACCTATTCCTACTCTATTCTATTTAAATCTAACTCTCTTCTTGACCCTCCATGTCTTTCTTCTTACCATCCTAATACTCTTCATCCCTATTTCTCCCCCTTCTATATCTATACTTAACATTCCTATTATCTCACATACAATAAACTTATCATCCCTATTATCCTGAGTCTTAAATATTACTTCTTCTTCAGTCCCTACACTTGTCTGTTTCTCATTTATTCTTATTTTCTTTTCTGCCGACAAACCAAACGATACTACTTTACAATTCTCGATTTTTCTCTCTACGGAAAATCCTACGTACCTTCTAGAATTTTTGTGTAATGGAATCCGCCAGAATGAATTCCTTAAATCTACTTTATTAAAAACAAACTTGCCACTTAACCTCGTCAAAAATATTTCTGCCTTCACCTGCTCCCGATATGCTGCTGTTACTTCTACCACCACTAATTCTGCATGTTTTTGTACTAAAGCTTGAACCTCTACTCTCCTATCCTCTGGACATCTTATTGTGTTGATCTGTTTACCTTCATCATCCTCTACCTCTACTACATTAATACTAAACCCCGTGTCATCCTCTGTGACTTCATAACTGCTCTTCCATGGCACTACCCTATCCTTAATCCTTACTACCTTCCTTTCCATATCTATCAAAACCCCTAACTTCATCATACAGTCAACACTTAAAATGCTCTGAAACTTCAGTCCAGGTACAATTACAAACTCCTGTTCACAGCTAAAACCTCCTATATCTATCCTAAGCACCACAACACTATTTACTACAGCAAACTTCTTTTTATTTGGAGCTACTAAATGGCTACGTTTTATAGGCATAATTCTATCACAAACCTTATCCCTAATTTTGCTGACGAATTCCTCCGATATTAAACTCGCCTCTGCCCCTGTATCAAGTAATACTTCTACATTATTTTCAAAAATTTCTAAATTAATAATTGGCAAACATAATTTTCTACAGTTTCTGGCTCTACTTCCTCCTCAATTTTGAAAAATTCACGTGGATGTTCATATACATTTACACCGAAATCTAGTGGTCTGTCACGTTCTAAAATCCTGTCTCATCCTGTTTTCCGTGCTTGGTCCTGGTTGTCCTTCTACAACCTGTGCGTACGTCCTCCTCGTGTTAATATCCGTGTCCCTGTCTCTATTCGGCGTGCTGGTCACAGTCCTGTTTACCTCCGGTAAACTGTTCTGTCGCGTGTAACTAGGTCTTGGCGTCGGTCCCCTAGTCGCACTATTGCTCCTGTATTCCTGTCCTCGTCGTTCCCAATTCGGTCGAAAATTTCTGTTGTAGTCAGGCCGTCTCGGATAATTCGGTGTCCTGTTGTCAAACCTAACTGTGTTAACGTTTCGTTCTCGTATCTCTCTTGTCCGTCCAACACATACATCGTCATATCTCTGTAAGTATTCCAAAACGTCTCCCGTTCTGTGATGTTTTGTAAGGCCACGTGTTGTCTAATTTCCAGTTCAAAATGTCGTGATAGGTACTTGATTATCTGTCTGTCCGTCAATGGTGGATTCAGTTGTTTGGCCACACTGTATTTGCGGATGGCATATTGCTCCTAGAACTTGCAAACTCTCCCTTAAATTTTCCTGTAATCAAGTCGTCCCTAATCTGATCCTGTTTGTGATCACTCCAGTAATGTTGTAAAATTTGTTTTCAAAGTCCTGATACGTGTCTATGTCCTGTCCTACTAAATTGTACCATGCCTCCGCATTGTCCTTTAATAAAGCCTTTATCGTATTTAGTTTAGTCTGTTCGTCAAATAAATTTCCCACTAGATTTCTTACACTATTAATAAAAATTTGTGGATTTACCCTGTTATCGCCATAAAACTTCATGTGTTGGTCCAATGATACTCCACCTGTAGAAAATCTGGGACCTTCCCCGTTAAATTTGACATGTTGTATTTGATACTACTAACTTCGCGTTCTACCCTGCCTAACTGATCCCTACATGAGTCCGTCACTTCAGTCATTTTATATTAATCTCTTCTTCACAAAAATGCGTACTTCAGGACCTTAAATGTCCCATTTCCTGTCGAAGACCTGTAATGTCACGCTCATTTTTATCTAACCCTATTTTCAACTTCCCCAGTTTCACGGTAAGACTATTTTTAAATTCTGTAAATTCTCTCGTCGATTTTTCTATTTTATTCCCTAATTCCTGATTTAATTGGTCAAATTTCTTATTCGATTCTTCACTCATCCTCTCTAACATTCTCAATATCATCTCGTTTCCTTGATCCCTGATTCCGTCCTCGACTGATCTCTACTGCCTCCAGCTTCTTCCATTTTAGAATTTTTTCACACAATGCACTATCGTCACTTCCAATTTCCACTCCTTGACTCCTTAACCACTCTTTTCTCTGCATACGTTCTATCACTCACACACACTCAAAATACTCTTAAATTTATACACACAGAAACTCTCTCTCAGATCGCCAGTTTCCTGGAATAAAATAACAAAAATTTTATTTGGAGCTCGAGCCCTCACGTTGTGGTCGTCAAGAATGCTGTGAATCCTCTCATTATCTGCAGGTACTGGCCCTTTAAAAAAAAACATTCGAGCCCCACGTTGGGCGCCAAAATTTGCTGTGATATACTCCTTTGTATGCGGGAACTGGGTCCTTTCAACAAAAAAATTCTAGTCCCACAGATTGGGCGTCATAAACGGCTGTGATCCTCTTTTCGCCTCGGCTGCTCACCTAATGTTATAAACCTCCTCATTCATAAAAAAAAACAACACATTCCTACCAAAAACATCAACGTTAACTCTATTTACATCAATATTCAGAATACATTAAAATTTCAAAATTAAAACTCAGCATAAATTTCAGTTTTAAAAAGAATTTCAAGATTAATTTTATTATCATTTTAATGTGCATCCAAAATTAAAGTCCTTGTTGGATGCCTACTAATTAATATAACAATATAAGCAGACCGGAGTCTGAGTATAAAGGGAGCATCTACCACCCCTTTACGTTAATTAACCAGGTTTGTCTAATTGAGCTCAAAGACATACCCAAATTTTCATCATATTACCGAACATCAAAACTAAATACCCCTTTCTACTTCAACAAGCAAATTTCATCTTAAAATTAAAATTTTATGTTTAGTACAATTTCACTAATGTCCATTTAAAGTAAATCAATTATAAAGTTATTCAACACACACAAAAATGTCAAACAAAATAGTATAATTTACCTGAAGGTTACTGTCCTCGTAGCTTCAAAGTACATCGTCCCTTTAGTTAATCACACCATTCCAACAGGATTATATTTACGGCTTCTAATTCTCAACGCTTTTAAAATTTTCTCCATCACCAGTTGTTTCTGGGCTTTTCCGGAACTCATCTATGTATATCTGACCCTTGTTTCGTGGATCCAGACACGTATTTGAACCATTTAATTATTAACACCCCGAAAAATAGCAAATAACTTCATACTTCTTTCACCAATATACGCCAAAACTGCCTACTTTTGTGTATACATTTGTCGTTGTAAATTTTGCTAATTGGTACAGTGAAACTAAATTTTATTACCTTGTATCTAAGTGCACTGAAGTACATTCATGTTAGCACGTAAATAACCAACTATTTTGAATCACTAAAATATACGAGCAAAATTTTAAATTATTTTATCAAACTAAAATGCACTGTTTTAACATCTTCAATCAAGTCGCGGATGTACGAGCTTTTAACGCATCGAATAGTCAAAAGTCTAAGAGGGCGAAATTTATATTACCACCGGTATATATAGCAAAAGCCTGTCTGTCGGTCTGTTCCCCAAAACGGGTAATTCTAAAGAATTCCTCATTCTATGTTCCCAGTCTGTCGCTCGCGCGTCGATTTTACGAATTTTCACTCGTCCCATTTAAATCTCAGAAATTTCAACACACGGCACGCAAGCATGTCCGAGAAAAACTAATTAATTTTGTACAGAAATTGTTGTTTCTACCTCTGATATTTGCATCCTATTTTCAACCAATTGTGACCCTCGTGACGTTGCTTAAATCCCGCCTTTTACTATATGTGTCTTTGCTTGACGCATTTTCTCTTTCCTTTTCTAACCTGTTCGTATTGGTGCAAATTGATATTCTTTATTATCGATTATATTTTAGTCCATGTGGACTGTTATCTGGGTTTAATAACCCCGTATCGCACATTCTCGTGAATATTAAGCCCCGGTTTCTCCAAGATTCTTTGAAACTATTAATTATCTACAAAATTTTCGCCGTATTTGACATTTAAACTACGCAGGTGTTCAACATAATATTAATTCTCAGAGCTTTAATTTTCTGGTATTATAATCTTGGGTTTTTACAAGTTTCTATAGATATTATCTGTTACTAACGGTTCAATTAACTTCAATTAAAATTAATACTCTTTAATTTTTAGTGAATCCTAATTAAATATTCAATTATTATCTGTACGTTTCGTTTAATACTTGTTGCCCAAACTTGAATCAATTCATATAAATCTTGCACGTAATTTCCATTTGATTCTTTACTTTGGAATAATTAAATTACACGTTGAGCATTTTAAAACTGCTTATTTTTATATGAAGCGTCTTGTAAATAATTTTAATCTCTCATTTTTAATAAAACGAATGAATTTTTATTCTCCACGGGTTTTTAATAAAGCGTATTATTTAATAAACTTCCTTATACACGGTGATTAAAATTATTTGATGTAATCCATTAATTTTCTACCCTGGTCTAAATATGAGTAATATATATATATATATATATATATATATATATATAGTGAATAAGATGAAATAATAACATAGACTTTTATGCAAAGCCAAAATGATCATTTCAAATCGAGCTAGTAATTGAAAGATGAAAAATATAAGGTCTTGGGCAGGACTTGAACCTGTATCCTGGTTTTGCCGGAACCATGCGTTTACCTATTACGCCACCGAGACCGATGACGACAATTGGGAAATTTACAAATTTAAATCGTGTACACGACAATACATCAACCTAACTTTCAATTACGTTCGGCATTTTTGTCAATCATATCTGACATTGTCAAGTTTTTGACTTATTGTTATTATTTCATCTTATTCACTATAATACTATAGTATTTATCAACTTACCTTGTGTAATTAACTACCTAAATATATATATATATATATATATATATATATATATATATATATATATTTTTGTACTCCACCCCGTCTTTTATTATTTACTTATTTTATTTTTCTCGTCGCGCGCCCCTTCTTATAAATTTCAATGCCTTTTATATGATGTGCAAACACCTATTGCACGCCCCGTACTTTTGCAACGTTTGGTTGGTTATTTAATCAAAATTGTTATTAAAATGCCTCGACTATTTGAACTCTTTATTCTCAGGGTGTCCACCTACTTACCGTGGGTTCCGTGGTAAGTAGATGTGCAATGCCCAACCAAACTGCACTCTCTTTTGTTTTAGTACTAATTTTTGAATCTAGTTTTGTATATGCCAAATTTTTATGATCAACGTTGCCTTGTGCCAAATTAATTTAATACCACAAATTTATGACTTTTGACGTTATAAGATATTTCACAGCACTCACCTGGATTATACTTTGTTTCCGGCCTCTCTTACTGCTGGCTCAAAATCCTCGTCGCCGTATGCGCCTTTACACGGTTGTACTATCCTGTTGAAATTCCGTCTCGCCTCCAGGTATCTTTCCTTAAATTTTAGTTGCTCCCAATATCTGAAATAAATGACCCGAATTTTAGAATTTAGAATACCCGTTTATTTTACTTCCCCTGCGCTAATTCTTCCGTCGTAGTTTCTGCGTTGACTCTTCCACTTCCAATTGTTGCTCTTACGTGTTCTCCTAATTTCGCTCCTCTTGTTCCAAATTAATACGTCCTCCTTTAATCCGTACTCAATCCAAATCTATCGTCGTCCTGTTCAAAATCACTCAATGCCCCGCTACATATACATCCATATCAAAATCAATCTTCGTCCCTGTTTATAACCACTCAATGCCCTGCTACCTATAAATCCGTATCCAAATCAAACCCAAATATTCTTCCTTCTTACAATTCCAATCCGATGCCTTCTGCCTTTATCAATATCGTTCCAAATCTATCTTACTATTCGTCGCTTCACCGTCGCACTAATACAAATCTTTAGTCTTCCTTGTCGTCGCTATTACTTATTTATGTACCGATGCTGCTCTTTACCCTTCTTTAATAATCAAACTATTTCAAAATCAAACACGTTTATTAATCTTCTAAAATCTTTACACAATTTAGCGCAGTTCTTTAAAATACGTCTTTATACCAAAAATATTCAAAATAAACTCCCCTTGTTTACTTTCCAAGGTGATAATTACAACATTACTTGCCTACTACATTACAAATTACATAAACTAAAATCGTCCAATAATATTTAAACACTAAGTTTGTGTCACACATACCATAAATTATGTCCTTTTACACTTTCATAGCTTACACATAATATTCTAGTATTGGTTCTAAATATTTTACAATCCTTCAATCACATTTGACATTGTTATTACTTATAATTTTGAGATTACATATTCGTCCAAAAGTTGATTCTAATTAAACAAAAGCCAAAATAAATCACACATGACCCTGGATCGGCGTGGTTGATAGTGGACATCCATAGACGCATCCGGTTTTCGGATGGCAAATGTACTTTCAATGGCCTATTAAATTCTAACTCAGTATAAACCCTTGAGCACTGTGTATTTTATCACGTCATCAAGTCATTTTAATTTACCTCTTGGCACTTATATTTCAACTACCATTTTGAATACTTTAGCATATGTACAGTACGGCAAACATACATTTTTAAATTATGGGATCAGATATATGGATCATTTTACTTGGCATACACTACCTTCTACTAAACAACCCTTAGAACCCTTGGTAGCTCCCTCTGACACTACACTGGCCCCACTGATTTTGAATAAAAGTGGAAATTTCGTCTGTTTTTACTCTTTTCTTGGTGTGCATAATTTCTAGTTTTTATTTAAAATCAAACCCCACGCATTTCTTCAAATTAATTATTCAACCCCTATTTTCCTTTCTCAACCCGTCTGTCTGACTACGCTATATACTAACCTACACTATAAACTAAAACAAAACTAAACTTTCCTTCGCATGAACTACATAACAAACTATCCTACTAAACCCTCTTCTTGCACTATTTTGTATGGATATAGATTTTCCAAGTGAAAACGCCCACGATATTCCCCTGTCATAGTATCTAATTCAAATGTATTTCCTTCAGCAAAAATACGCGTGATTTTGTACGGCCCTTCATAAGGAAACAACAACTTCGCGCAAATGTTTCTGTCGCGGTTTGAAACCCTTAACCTTTTTACTACCACCATATCTCCTATTTCAAAAGTCGTCCTTTTCTTAATCCTGAATTATCTATATCATTTCCATTCCTATATTCCGAACTAACCGTAGGCACCACCCATAACTTATCTTTATAAAATATCCTAATCGACCTATCCTATCCATATATATATAATCCAAAATCCTCTATAAAATCCATTCCTAATATAAAATCAAGCTGCAACCCCTTTGTAATCAAGAACTCTGCATCTCCTGCCTTTTTATTCCCTATAAATATCGGTACACGGATAACCCTATAAATCGTCGTTAGCTTTTTGTTCATTGCCGACCATAAATTAACCCCATCAATTGTTCCTATTCGTCCTTTTAAAAATTCTTCATGTTTTATCACCACATTTTCATCTACCAGCGACAACTGCGAACCACTATCAACTAAAGCAACATATAAACAATCTCTTAAACTAATATTAATAAACAACAGGTTCTTTTTATTATAGGTATAACTATTTAACAATAAATCTCTTAAACTATAACATACGTCTATATTCAACCCTAAACATTCGGTCTTCCAAAAATTGACGTTTTTTTTTGTCCCGACGGCGCCTCGTGTATCTGTACCACCTCAATCTTATCTGTGTCCTGTGTCATCGCGCTTGTCGTCATGTGGTGGACGTTTGCGTCCCTGTCCGTCCGGCTGTATCCGTTCTGCGTTCCGCCTCCCGTAATACGGCCGTCATCCTCGTTGTTGCCGTGCTGGTACCTGTTTTGTCCTTGGAAGTCGTTCACCCGGTGTTCCCTATTGTAATATGGTCGTCGGTTTCCGTCGTGTCCCCAATGATTTCGCTGTCCGTGGTTGAAATTGTCCTGTCGGTAGTTAGGTCTGTGTTCGTGGTACGCATGTCGTCGGCTATCTTCCCTATAACCCCGGTTTTGCTCCCAATAATTTGTCCGCGTTTTTGACTCCAGTGCCGTCGCTAAATCGAAATTTCGCATCACTCCTAAAATTCCCGCAGTGTCTTTACATTCTGTACCACGACCATCTTTGTCACTTCCGGTTCCATGTGTCCCGCAAGTAGTAACACTATGTCGTCCTCGCCCAATTTTGGTGTCAAGTGTTGTGCCTGGTTATATTTGTCAATCGCGTATTCTTCGCGCGATCCGTGTGTCCTACTGTAGTGTCCCGTGATTAAATTTGTCCGTATGTCTGTCTGGTGTGTGTTACTCCAGAACTGTTCTATAAATAGTCGTCGAAATTCAGCGTATGTGTCGTACTGTCTGCGTATAATGTTGTGCCATTTTTCTGCGTTCCCTGTCAACGTCGCCCCTACTATCTGTAATTTTGTCCTTTCATTTTCGGTCTCCACGATTTCGTCCAGTCTGTCTAAAAATCCCATCGGTTGTACCGTCCTTCGTCCCTCAAATTTTGGTAATGCGTCCCGGTTCAATTTCATATGTTGTCCGTAGTCCAGTCCAACGCGCCTCCGTTCTAGGTCGTCTAACTTGTCCTGTATTTGTCGTACTTCGTTGCCAACCCTGTTTTCAAGTATCGTCGCGTTGTCTACTAGTTTTGCGTCCAGTTGGGTCCTAGCGTTCACATTTTCGTTCTGTATCGTCTCTAACGTTTGTCCTAAATTTTTGTAATTTGTCGTATGCCTTGTGTCACATGTCTGAATCTACGTGTTTAACGTCGTGAATCCGCTGATCATCGTCTCCTTGACTGTCTCCACGCGCGTCTTTATCTCCGAGCGTAGGTCCGTCCTTGTCGCGTTCAAGTCTCCCTGAAACTGTACCCGTGTATTTTCTAGCTTGTCGTCAACTCTGTCTACCTTTTCCTGTACTTCTGTCCTTAGGTCGTCCTTTACATTTTGCATTTGCGTGAGTAGATAGTCCTGTGTGTAGTTTAATTTTGCCGTCAATTCGGCGTGCGCTGTCCTAAACTCATTCCTCAGTTCGGTGTGTGAATCTACAATTTTGTCAGTCAAATTCGTATGTGCATCTACAATTTTTTTAGTTAGTTCCGTTTTTAGTTCGGCCTGTGATTCTGTAATTTTATTCGTTAAATCTGTCTTTAGTTCTGTGTGTGAAGTCGCCATTTTGTTAGTTAACGCCGCATTTGCTTCTTTTTGTTCCGTACGTGACGTATTAAGATCGTCTTTTAAACTCATCAGGAGTCGTATAAGATCCGGGCTTCCGGCGGATTCTGCTACCTTCACCTCCTGTACCGTCGCTTGGTCCATTTCCATGTCTATCACCTCCTGAACTACCTGCCTCACCTCCGTCTCCTGTATATCTCCCCCTGCGTCCATCTCTTCGTCTCGTGTCATAAATTCTGCTTCAACTCCGTATATTTTTCCTGATCTCGTAATCCTTTTCATGTCCGCGTCCGTCATCTCTGCTGCCTATTTTTGAACTCCTTTTTACCTGAAACAATATAAAAACTACGGGCCCCACCTAATCTCGGGATCCCGTATCCTGCTTTTTCTTTGTCTATTTTTCGATCTATCTAGTATCTAGCCAGCCAGCTTTTTATCCAGCTATCTTTTATCCAGCTATCTAGCCAGCTATCTAGCCCCACGTTGGGTTTGCCACCTTTTTTGTACTCCACCCCCCTTTTTTATTATTTACTTATTTTATTTTTCTCGTCGCGCGCCCCTTCTTATAAATTTCAATGCCTTTTATATGATGTGCAAACACCTATTGCACGCCCCGTACTTTTGCAACGTTTGGTTGGTTATTTACTCAAAACTGTTATTAAAATGCCTCGACTATTTGAACTCCTTATTCTCAGGGTGTCCACCTACTTACCGTGGGTTCCGTGGTAAGTAGATGTGCAATGCCCAACCAAACTGCACTCTCTTTTGTTTTAGTACTAATTTTTGAATCTAGTTTTGTATATGCCAAATTTTTATGATCAACGTTGCCTTGTGCCAAATTAATTTAATACCACAAATTTATGACTTTTGACGTTATAAGATATTTCACAGCACTCACCTGGATTATACTTTGTTTCCGGCCTCTTACTGCTGGCTCAAAATCCTCGTCGCCGTATGCGCCTTTACACGGTTGTACTATCCTGTTGAAATTCCGTCTCGCCTCCAGGTATCTTTCCTTAAATTTTAGTTGCTCCCAATATCTGAAATAAATGACCCGAATTTTAGAATTTAGAATACCCGTTTATTTTACTTCCCCTGCGCTAATTCTTCCGTCGTAGTTTCTGCGTTGACTCTTCCACTTCCAATTGTTGCTCTTACGTGTTCTCCTAATTTCGCTCCTCTTGTTCCAAATTAATACGTCCTCCTTTAATCCGTACTCAATCCAAATCTATCGTCGTCCTGTTCAAAATCACTCAATGACCCGCTACATATACATCCATATCAAAATCAATCTTCGTCCCTGTTTATAACCACTCAATGCCCTGCTACCTATAAATCCGTATCCAAATCAAACCCAAATATTCTTCCTTCTTACAATTCCAATCCGATGCCTTCTGCCTTTATCAATATCGTTCCAAATCTATCTTACTATTCGTCGCTTCGCCGTCGCACTAATACAAATCTTTACTCTTCCTTGTCGTCGTTATTACTTATTTATGTACCGATGCTGCTCTTTACCCTTCTTTAATAATCAAACTATTTCAAAATCAAACACGTTTATTAATCTTCTAAAATCTTTACACAATTTAGCGCAGTTCTTTAAAATACGTCTTTATACCAAAAATATTCAAAATAAACTCCCCTTGTTTACTTTCCAAGGTGATAATTACAACATTACTTGCCTACTACATTACAAATTACATAAACTAAAATCGTCCAATAATATTTAAACACTAAGTTTGTGTCACACATACCATAAATTATGTCCTTTTACACTTTCATAGTTTACACATAATATTCTAGTATTGGTTCTAAATATTTTACAATCCTTCAATCACATTTGACATTGTTATTACTTATAATTTTGAGATTACATATTCGTCCAAAAGTTGATTCTAATTAAACAAAAGCCAAAATAAATCACACATGACCCTGGATCGGCGTGGTTGATAGTGGACATCCATAGACGCATCCGGTTTTCGGATGGCAAATGTACTTTCAATGGCCTATTAAATTCTAACTCAGTATAAACCCTTGAGCACTGTGTATTTTATCACGTCATCAAGTCATTTTAATTTACCTCTTGGCACTTATATTTCAACTACCATTTTGAATACTTTAGCATATGTACAGTACGGCAAACATACATTTTTAAATTATGGGATCAGATATATGGATCATTTTACTTGGCATACACTACCTTCTACTAAACAACCCTTAGAACCCTTGGTAGCTCCCTCTGACACTACACTGGCCCCACTGATTTTGAATAAAAGTGGAAATTTCGTCTGTTTTTACTCTTTTCTTGGTGTGCATAATTTCTAGTTTTTATTTAAAATCAAACCCCCCCGCATTTCTTCAAATTAATTATTCAACCCCTATTTTCCTTTCTCAACCCGTCTGTCTGACTACGCTATATACTAACCTACACTATAAACTAAAACAAAACTAAACTTTCCTTCGCATGAACTATATAACAAACTATCCTACTAAACCCTCTTCTTGCACTATTTTGTATGGATATATATTTTCCAAGTGAAAACGCCCACGATATTCCCCTGTCATAGTATCTAATTCAAATGTATTTCCTTCAGCAAAAATACGCGTGATTTTGTACGGCCCTTCATAAGGAAACAACAACTTCACGCAAATGTTTCTGTCGCGGTTTGAAACCCTTAACCTTTTTACTACCACCATATCTCCTATTTCAAAAGTCGTCCTTTTCTTAATCCTGAATTATCTATATCATTTCCATTCCTATATTCCGAACTAACCGTAGGCACCACCCATAACTTATCTTTATAAAATATCCTAATCGACCTATCCTATCCATGTATATTCAATCCAAAATCCTCCATAAAATCCATTCCTAATATAAAATCAAGCTGCAACCCCTTTGTAATCAAGAACTCTGCATCTCCTGCCTTTTTATTCCCTATAAATATCGGTACACGGATAACCCTATAAATCGTCGTTAGCTTTTTGTTCATTGCCGACCATAAATTAACCCCATCAATTGTTCCTATTCGTCCTTTTAAAAATTCTTCATGTTTTATCACCACATTTTCATCTACCAGCGACAACTGCGAACCACTATCAACTAAAGCAACATATAAACAATCTCTTAAACTAATATTAATAAACAACAGGTTCTTTTTATTATAGGTATAACTATTTAACAATAAATCTCTTAAACTATAACATACGTCTATATTCAACCCTAAACATTCGGTCTTCCAAAAATTGACGTTTTTTTTTGTCCCGACGGCGCCTCGTGTATCTGTACCACCTCAATCTTATCTGTGTCCTGTGTCATCGCGCTTGTCGTCATGTGGTGGACGTTTGCGTCCCTGTCCGTCCGGCTGTATCCGTTCTGCGTTCCGCCTCCCGTAATACGGCCGTCATCCTCGTTGTTGCCGTGCTGGTACCTGTTTTGTCCTTGGAAGTCGTTCACCCGGTGTTCCCTATTGTAATATGGTCGTCGGTTTCCGTCGTGTCCCCAATGATTTCGCTGTCCGTGGTTGAAATTGTCCTGTCGGTAGTTAGGTCTGTGTTCGTGGTACGCATGTCGTCGGCTGTCTTCCCTATAACCCCGGTTTTGCTCCCAATAATTTGTCCGCGTTTTTGACTCCAGTGCCGTCGCTAAATCGAAATTTCGCATCACTCCTAAAAATTCCCGCAGTGTCTTTACATTCTGTACCACGACCATCTTTGTCACTTCCGGTTCCATGTGTCCCGCAAGTAGTAACACTATGTCGTCCTCGCCCAATTTTGGTGTCAAGTGTTGTGCCTGGTTATATTTGTCAATCGCGTATTCTTCGCGCGATCCGTGTGTCCTACTGTAGTGTCCCGTGATTAAATTTGTCCGTATGTCTGTCTGGTGTGTTACTCCAGAACTGTTCTATAAATAGTCGTCGAAATTCGGCGTATGTGTCGTACTGTCTGCGTATAATGTTGTGCCATTTTTCTGCGTTCCCTGTCAACGTCGCCCCTACTATCTGTAATTTTGTCCTTTCATTTTCGGTCTCCACGATTTCGTCCAGTCTGTCTAAAAATCCCATCGGTTGTACCGTCCTTCGTCCCTCAAATTTTGGTAATGCGTCCCGGTTCAATTTCATATGTTGTCCGTAGTCCAGTCCAACGCGCCTCCGTTCTAGGTCGTCTAACTTGTCCTGTATTTGTCGTACTTCGTTGCCAACCCTGTTTTCAAGTATCGTCGCGTTGTCTACTAGTTTTGCGTCCAGTTGGGTCCTAGCGTTCACATTTTCGTTCTGTATCATCTCTAACGTTTGTCCTAAATTTTTGTAATTTGTCGTATGCCTTGTGTCACATGTCTGAATCTACGTGTTTAACGTAGTGAATCCGCTGATCATCGTCTCCTTGACTGTCTCCACGCGCGTCTTTATCTCCGAGCGTAGGTCCGTCCTTGTCGCGTTCAAGTCTCCCTGAAACTGTACCCGTGTATTTTCTAGCTTGTCGTCAACTCTGTCTACCTTTTCCTGTACTTCTGTCCTTAGGTCGTCCTTTACATTTTGCATTTGCGTGAGTAGATAGTCCTGTGTGTAGTTTAATTTTGCCGTCAATTCGGCGTGCGCTGTCCTAAACTCATTCCTCAGTTCGGTGTGAATCTACAATTTTGTCAGTCAAATTCGTATGCGCATCTACAATTTTTAGTTAGTTCCGTTTTAGTTCGGCCTGTGATTCTGTAATTTTATTCGTTAAATCTGTCTTTAGTTCTGTGTGTGAAGTCGCCATTTTGTTAGTTAACGCCGCATTTGCCTCTTTTTGTTCCGTACGTGACGTATTAAGATCGTCTTTTAAACTCATCAGGAGTCGTATAAGATCCGGGCTTCCGGCGGATTCTGCTACCTTCACCTCCTGTACCGTCGCTTGGTCCATTTCCATGTCTATCACCTCCTGAACTACCTGCCTCACCTCCGTCTCCTGTATATCTCCCCCTGCGTCCATCTCTTCGTCTCGTGTCATAAATTCTGCTTCAACTCCGTATATTTTTCCTGATCTCGTAATCCTTTTCATGTCCGCGTCCGTCATCTCTGCTGCCTATTTTTGAACTCCTTTTTACCTGAAACAATATAAAAACTACGGGCCCCACCTAATCTCGGGATCCCGTATCCTGCTTTTTCTTTGTCTATCTTTCGATCTATCTAGTATCTAGCCAGCCAGATTTTTATCCAGCTATCTTTTATCCAGCTATCTAGCCAGCTATCTAGCCCCACGTTGGGTTTGTTACCTTTTTTGTACTCCACCCCCCTTTTTTATTATTTACTTATTTTATTTTTCTCGTCGCGCGCCCCTTCTTATAAATTTCAATGCCTTTTATATGATGTGCAAACACCTATTGCACGCCCCGTACTTTTGCAACGTTTGGTTGGTTATTTAATCAAAATTGTTATTAAAATGCCTCGACTATTTGAACTCTTTATTCTCAGGGTGTCCACCTACTTACCGTGGGTTCCGTGGTAAGTAGATGTGCAATGCCCAACCAAACTGCACTCTCTTTTGTTTTAGTACTAATTTTTGAATCTAGTTTTGTATATGCCAAATTTTTATGATCAACGTTGCCTTGTGCCAAATTAATTTAATACCACAAATTTATGACTTTTGACGTTATAAGATATTTCACAGCACTCACCTGGATTATACTTTGTTTCCGGCCTCTCTTACTGCTGGCTCAAAATCCTCGTCGCCGTATGCGCCTTTACACGGTTGTACTATCCTGTTGAAATTCCGTCTCGCCTCCAGGTATCTTTCCTTAAATTTTAGTTGCTCCCAATATCTGAAATAAATGACCCGAATTTTAGAATTTAGAATACCCGTTTATTTTACTTCCCCCTGCGCTAATTCTTCCGTCGTAGTTTCTGCGTTGACTCTTCCACTTCCAATTGTTGCTCTTACGTGTTCTCCTAATTTCGCTCCTCTTGTTCCAAATTAATACGTCCGCCTTTAATCCGTACTCAATCCAAATCTATCGTCGTCCTGTTCAAAATCACTCAATGCCCCGCTACATATACATCCATATCAAAATCAATCTTCGTCCCTGTTTATAACCACTCAATGCCCTGCTACCTATAAATCCGTATCCAAATCAAACCCAAATATTCTTCCTTCTTACAATTCCAATCCGATGCCTTCTGCCTTTATCAATATCGTTCCAAATCTATCTTACTATTCGTCGCTTCGCCGTCGCACTAATACAAATCTTTACTCTTCCTTGTCGTCGCTATTACTTATTTATGTACCGATGCTGCTCTTTACCCTTCTTTAATAATCAAACTATTTCAAAATCAAACACGTTTATTAATCTTCTAAAATCTTTACACAATTTAGCGCAGTTCTTTAAAATACGTCTTTATACCAAAAATATTCAAAATAAACTCCCCCTTGTTTACTTTCCAAGGTGATAATTACAACATTACTTGCCTACTACATTACAAATTACATAAACTAAAATCGTCCAATAATATTTAAACACTAAGTTTGTGTCACACATACCATAAATTATGTCCTTTACACTTTCATAGTTTACACATAATATTCTAGTATTGGTTCTAAATATTTTACAATCCTTCAATCACATTTGACATTGTTATTACTTATAATTTTGAGATTACATATTCGTCCAAAAGTTGATTCTAATTAAACAA
Organism: Platerodrilus igneus; assembly: GCA_036346225.1. Lineage (NCBI taxonomy): Eukaryota > Metazoa > Arthropoda > Insecta > Coleoptera > Lycidae > Platerodrilus > Platerodrilus igneus. The sequence continues at coordinate 6,229,530 of JARFIW010000307.1, read as the reverse complement.
AAGCCAAAATAAATCACACATGACCCTGGATCGGCGTGGTTGATAGTGGACATCCATAGACGCATCCGGTTTTCGGATGGCAAATGTACTTTCAATGGCCTATTAAATTCTAACTCAGTATAAACCATTGAGCACTGTGTATTTTATCACGTCATCAAGTCATTTTAATTTACCTCTTGGCACTTATATTTCAACTACCATTTTGAATACTTTAACATATGTACAGTACGGCAAACATACATTTTTAAATTATGGGATCAGATATATGGATCATTTTACTTGGCATACACTACCTTCTACTAAACAACCCTTAGAACCCTTGGTAGCTCCCTCTGACACTACACTATATATGTATAAGTGACAAGTTGGAAGAGACGTTCTGTTGCTACATGTTCACCGGTTTTTAGAATTTTTGTTTGCACCCTATCTATAATCGATATCTTACTACTTTTCTGACTCTTTAATGCTAATTTAAACTCATCTCAAATTATAGGATATCCTAAGTCATCCTTTTCACTGTCAAATTCCTAATCTAGTTCTTCTAGTTCCGGTCCTGCATATAAATTGCGTATATACATTTTCTATAATGATGTCTCCTCCTGCGCTTTATTTTTTTGCTGTACAATTTTATATCCCTAAAATTCATTGTAATTAGTTTGCATGCTTCATTTGTCTTTCCTATTTCCATCTTAGTTTGTACCTCGTTGCACTTTTCATCAATCCATTGTTCTGTCGCTTTCGTGCATTTGCGGATAATTTCCCATTATATAGCGTTGTATCTCTATTTTCCTGCTTTGCTTGGTCTGTTTTGTATTTTCACCTTTCTTCTATTAAATTCAGAACAACCTTTGTTACCCATGGCTTCTTATTTTATTTTTCTACCCTAGAATATTTATGGCCGCCATGTCTAAGCTGGATTTAATGTTATTCCTTTCTGTTTCTACTTTCATAGTATCAGAAATTTCTCAGGTGTATTTCTGCAATTCGTTTGACTTTTTCTCAAATCTTTTGTGAATATATTTATTTTTTAGTTTCTGAACGTTATAGTGCCTTTTTCCGTTCTTTTTATTCAAATTTATGCGCAGCTTTCATATTTATATGTTGTGGTCAATGTCTATATCAGCTTCTGGGTAGCTTCTGCAATCTTTTATTTGATTCCTAAACTTACGGTCTTGCGAAAGATTTTTTTCTACATTTTAATACTACCTCTGATAGGAAACCATCGATACTAGTGGTGCACAGAACAAAATCCAAGGCAACGGTTTATTTTGCGGATAGAGGTATCAAGGACAATAGCTGATTGCAACACACAACAAACAAGGTCAGATATCCACCCTGTTTTTATATTTAAAGAGCATTTATATTTTATTGTGTAACTCGAAAATTTATTATTGAATTTTGAATATTACTTGTCTTACGTAAGGCAAATTTTACACTTAAGTGGAGTTTAGTAGGGGGAGAATTTTTATGCATAAAGAGTTTTCAGAACGTTGACTAATGAAGAAAAATAGGACGCGAAAGATTTTACGATCGCTGTAAATTTTAAAATTGATAGCTTATGAAAGTGATAAGAACACAAAATTTGTTGGTAATTGTTACATCATGCAGTGACTAGAATTTTGAGAACATAATAGAACTTTGAAGAATGATGACGTGTTGAGGTTATTTTGTTATATAAAGACGGAAGTGAATTAGAAAAGGGCCACTCATTCTTTTGGCGTTCAAGATGTAACATTGACGCTGTGAACATAAATTATGAGACATTCGATCATTGTTAAATAATTATTTTAAATGAACAATTTATTGCTCCAATATAAATAATAATTAATCTTGATGGTCGACCGCTAATTTTAGTCTATCAAAAATAAATGTACTTTTGTAAACTGATACTTTGACGTAAGAAAATTGATTAAAATGGAGATTTAAAAGTTTGGGACCAGGAATTTTTCAATGCAGTTAATTGTAATAGAAACAATACTTTTATAAGCAAAAAAGGTGCTCATGAAGAAAAATATCAGCAAGAATTTAACAATCCAAACAGCAAAAATAAAATTTGTTTTGTAACTTGAAAAAACATTTGAGTTTTATTAAGTAGATTAAGCTAGGATAGGCATTTATTTTGCGTATAAAAATTAGTTGTAAATAGATAATTTGATTTTAGTTATCTTGAGGTCAGAGCTCGGGGCATTTTGACCCTTACCAAAAACTCTGTCTAACGTCGTTGATCAACTACATTGACACGGGTTAAAATAAGAATATTTTAATTATCTATAAGAATTTTAAAGAAAATTTTGTGACATTGCATCCTTATATTGGGCAGGGCGGTTGTACCTGAATATTCACATCATAATTTGTGATGCCAAACGTCTGGGAAGTTTTCCAAGCATCACAGCTATATATATATATATATATATATATATATATATATATATAAGCAAATTTATCTCTGCAATCTGCCACACGTGTACAAAAATGGGAAATTTGAAACTATTATCTCACCTTATTTTTCTTTTTTTGTGTAGCTTTCTCAATGGAAATTTTTACCGTGGAAGGTTCCAAGTGAAATGAAACATCAATTTCAAGAAACATATACACATTCAAAAACATTTTTCTTTCATACAAAAGAACATAGAACAGTTTACAACTTCAGTTCACATTAAATTATTCCTAAACTATTACTAAACAATCTTTACCTAATTTTTGTTAAAAATTACATCCTCTTTAATCTCTACGTGGATAATTCACGTTTGGCCAATAACTCTTAAAAGATAATTCATTAAAGGTCAGAATGCTTCGAACTTCGACCACAAGATTTCCTGCTATTTTCCGCTTACAAAAAATTATGTGATTAGGATTTATTCTAGCTCCAAATTACTAAATATTCAAATATTATGAATTAACAAACAAAGAAATCCAAGTGACAAGACAACTTGTTTGTTGTGGAGAACACCAGCCTGCGGGTGAGGAGAATATCCTCGATAGTGTTTAAAGCAACATTATAGTAAATTGTATGTTGGGAAGGTTTACTTCAGCCTAAGTGGTGAGGAGAATATCCTCTGAAGTGTTCTGGAACAACAACTAATTATTATTTAATTGCAGATATTCTACTGATGATGACCACATAGTGGTCGAAATACGTATCTAGTATTTTAAATATTTTTTGTGGTAAGGGATTTTTATTCTTTTTTATTCATTAGCACTAATCGCTTATTTATGTCATATCATACTTTCTATCTTGTTTAGCTCATCTTTCGAGATAAATCTATCTCGTTTGGTGTAAATTAATATTAGATTTTTCTCAGCTACCTGAATTTTTAGGAATGTTTTAGATAGCGTCACTGCCTAAGGCGGTATGCCAATTTTAAGATTTTTTTACCAGCAGCGAATTCTGACCGTCTTTATAAATTTTTTAGCCATGCAACACATCAAATTAGTCTAGAATTTTACGCAGAATCTGAATCTAAAAATAGATTTAAAATCCGACCACCCCTTACCGTTTTACACACATACCCACTAGCGAACATATAAAAGATTATTCTTGTTTCTTTTAAGATAAATATATCTTGTTTAGTATCAACTAATATTAGATTTTTCTAGGGAGTCCAAATCTCTAAATAGATTTTAAATAGGACCACCCCTTACAAAGTCACACTTTTAAAGGCGCCAAACCTCTAAATTTTTGCTCATCTATATTTAACTCCATTTTTAAAACCTTTTTTTCGCTACCCTAGACATAAGCTTTAACCAACCATTTCCGGAAAATCTAAAACCGCTGGAATTTTAGAAATGAACCCTTTATAAGTATTTGATACTTAAAACCATTTTCAAACAGTAATTTTCTGTTTTTAGAATAGATGGAGAACACCGGTTCTGGGACCACCTGCACAACCTTCCACACACCTCCACCGCCCTCCACATCCCTCTACACCACTCGACATCCCACCACATCCCATCACATTCCTCCACATCCCTCCACACACCTCCTAAAGGGAAACTTGATAAAACGACTAGAGTAGGTTTAGAAATTTATTAACTGTAATAATTACAACTGGTACGCGTTGTTAGTCAACCAACATTTTTCAGATTACAAAGACAACAGGATATTGGTTATCCAGCGAATACCACGTGGAGTAACACATACACTCTGTCCACCAGAATAGAAGCAGGAAGGATTTGGAAAAAAGGGAAGGTGGGGGAAGATCTTAAAAGTTATAGAATCTTAAAACTAATATATACAATAAATTTACAAAATCTGTACAAATATAAACAACTATCCTTAGACCTATATCTTTATGCCTCCATGCATAGGTTAATACACATTCAGGGATGATGTAACGCTTGTCATCTTCGCTCAATAAGCTAATTTTATTAATAAGCTGCGTATACAAATCGTGTTTTTTACTCAGGATACATACGCCGGCAAGTACTCGATAGCACCCAAATAAAGAATTAGATGCTTGGTGACTATTAACTTTCGCTTCCCTCGTGTACGCCCAGGCACATCCCTGCCAATGCGCACCCCTGCCCATGCGCACCCCTCTCTGTGTGACTGCTATTTCGTGGTGACGCCTTTTATAAATAAAGAGCAATGTAATACAATTCTGAAATTTTTATTCTGACATTATACATAACAAAATCTAAAAATATTTAATGCTAAGCATGGAGCCATTTAAACTTAATTTTAATACAAAGTTATACACACAGTTCTTTCTTTATGTTTGTTTGGAATGGTTTTAATTTTATCTAATTTTTTCGCAGCTTAAAATTGAAATCGACACCCAAGTCCTCTACCTCCTTTTCTAGCCAATAATTTGATATATAGAGACCGTCTAGGTTTTTGAATTCCAAAATGTACCGAAGTTTGTCTCTATATATAAAGCCTTTGATTCCACCGACAACCAGATCCATTCCTTCGTGTAATTCTTACAGCTTGTGACAATCTTTTGTTCGTGGCCCTCCCACTATATCCTGCATACGTATCTTGTTAGCTTGATTGACTTCTTCTTGTTGGTATTGGAGGGAATCCTTATTCTCCCACCCACTGTTGCGTAGTTGCATGTCCACCACCTTTGGGAATATATGATCGTTATAGGTTGTAAGACCCTCGGTTTTAAATGATCCGAAAGGTTCTTTACTAGGCAAATATACAATGTTTAGCGGAACCCCTTTGCGTGCGGTGTACGCCATGGTTACGAAACCCTCATTCTTAGTTTGTCTATGTTACCTGTCATTTTGATAAATACGTTTTTAGAATAACCTTTTAAAAACTATACGAATTTAGTATCATCCTTTTCCGCAAGGACGCCTACATAACTAAAAGAGTCTTTCTTACTTACACAAATGCATACAACTTGTAGAACCCGGATGTATCTAAGTCAGTCCACCGGCATATAAAATAATCTTTTAATTCTTCCTCATTTTCTCTAATAAGATGTTCTTTTTTTAACACATTTTTGTATTGTTCGAGTATTGTCGCAGTGTTTTCCATGTAGTCCGATTTTCGCCTTTTTGCATACATTTCCTCTAATTCCAGCTGTCTTTTTCTTCTACCTACAGCGTATGGCATGCATAATGGTGCAATTTCCTTTAGCGTAAACGGATAGACTTTATTGCCAATATTTACACGTTGTCGTACAACCTATGGGCGAATATTTATGAGCAAAAATTTAGAGGTATGGGGCCTCTAAAAGTGTAACTTTGTAAGGGGTGGTCCTATTTAAAATCTATTTTTACAGATTTGGACTCCCTAGAAAAATCTAATATTAGTTGATACCAAACAAGATATATTTATCTTAAAAGAAACAAAAATAATATTTTATGTGTTCGCTAGTGGGTATGTGTGTAAAACGGTAAGGGGTGGTTGGGTTTTAAATCAATTTTCAGATTCGGATTCTGCGTAAAATTCTAGACTAATTTGATGTGTCGCATGGCTAAAAAATGTATAAGGACGGTCAGAATTCGCTGCTGGTAAAAAAATCTTAAAATTGGGATACCGCCTTAGGGAGCGATGCTATCTAAAAAATTCCTAGGAATTCAGGTAGCTGAGAAAAATCTAATATTAATTGACACCAAACAAGATAGATTTATCTCGAAAGATGAGCTAAACAAGATAGAAAGTATGATATGACATTCAAAAGCGATTAGTACTAATGGGTTTTTAATGAGAAAACTCATTAAAAACTGATTAGTGTTAATGGGTTTTTAATGAGAAAACCCATTCAAAAGCGATGAGTGCTAATGGGTTTTTAATGAGAAAACCCATTAAAAAGCGATTAGTGGCGTTGTGAGGATCCTGGTAAGGAAGATCTGGCTGTGAAGCCCTGCCATCCTCTACTGTCTTGCTTATAATTAATTATAAAAATAGACCGTAACGTTAATTATAAAATAACGACAACCAATCACAAAATGGGACGCTAAACCTCTCTAACATGGAAGTGGAAATAACAAATGGCAATCCGACAATCGCCATACTTGTTGATATTATTCTACAACATAACCTCACTTCGTACAACGTAGAATTTATAGCTATAAAACATAACAGTAACGTAACCGAACTATCGCAAGCAACATTTTTTTTTTCGTTAACACTTATCTTATTTTTGCAGTATAAATTTACCGTAACAACACTAAAAACCCCTCTTGCATACTTATAATTATTTCTAAGATGTAAGTAATAAGGTTAGTGTATTTAAAAATATTAAGTAGAACTTAGTTTCTCTTCTATGTCTTACAAAAAAAAAGGAAGATTAAATCTGGAAATCGTTAGGTAAACAATATTTATTTCTCTGACGTAAGCTTTTACGTGTAAAAATCATTAGTTTATAGTTCCAGTATGATAATACTTATTGTACATATTGTAATTTTAAAAACCATTTAAATGTTTTGTTACTTCAAATCAGGAGTGTTTTATTTCACGTTTGATTACAATCATTTACAAATTGCGTCTTCCCTTTTTTCCTTTTTCAGATATGTTTCCTGAGATGTAGGTTCAGAGCTATTTACACAACCCGAAGTGAAGCTAGCTGTGCGGGAGTGTAGCTTACACTTCGTCGTTCACCAATTCTTTTTATTCCACCTCAAAGGGGATGGGGTGCAAGGTGCATCCGGTTGTATAGAAGAAGATAAAGAGGTAATACAAAACTATTGGGCTACCCATAGTGCCTACTGTATACGTTACCAGGAGGCTGTGATCCTAGTATAATTTATAAAAGTTGTTCTTCCCAAATGTGACAAAGAATTTGTACAGAAGACAATTTAGTCGTGATGAAGAAGACTTGAACTTAGGTTTGTGATATGGTAAATAGTGTTTTTCCAACTGAAAAGATTAAATTTTCCAGTTAGATTAATTTTCACATCATTGGAGTTTAAACACGCAACTAGTGAAAAATACAGGTTTTATATTTCGTGCAACGATAAAATTATGTTGTATTTTAAAACTTCAGTTATCTACATATTCTATCGTAGTAAATAGTAAATTTATAGCCCAGCATTTCATTAGCAAAATGATGTATTTATTTGAATTCCATGTATAGAAAGACACGCCATACAACGCTCAAAGCATAGAAGAGTAGGTTAGTGATACGGAGAATTTGCCATGTACGATCGTTTTATTTGTACACCCACCATAAAGCTTATTGAAAATGTATTTGCAGTGCAAATAAACCATAATAAGGATAAAAATTAAAGTGCATTCGAGAATAGGAGATAAATCGTTTACATGATATAGAATGTTGTTTGTGGCGGTTGCGTGACATTTCTTGGACGGTAAAAAAAGCGAAAGGTAAAAATGTATTAAGTAAATTCAGGATAAAAAGGCGGCTAAACACGATAGAATTTTTGTAGCTGTTAAAAGCTGTTTTTTAGTACCTATAAAAGTGCGAGCGAACAAAGCCTTTATTGTCAAAGATGAACAACCTTGGAAATCCTATAACCTTGTTCAATAGTAGCGACAAAACGGTTGCGTATTAAATAGTATTATCTTCAGAGTACGTATTAAACTCTTTTAAACTAGTTGCAAATACCTGTAATATAGAAACATTTCTGTACCAATTATGAAGTTGCAGTCAGATGTCACATCAATATTTTATTCAATAAATTTTAAATATTGTAGTTTAAAACGTTTTGCCATATCTAGATCAGCGTAGACTAAAATCAGAAATTATCCCTAGCCGGCTGTATACAGGTTTTTCTAATGGAAGTAAAAGTCTGAATGTATTACGTGCAAAGTTTATTAAAAAAATGAAATCGCAAAGCGCTTTCCGCAAAAGCCATCATCATTGCCTCTCTACAAGTAATTAAGAAAATAATTAAAAAATCAGTTTTCAACTTATTCAATGCAATTCCATTTTCATTGCAACCACAGTAATTCATCCAATTAACGGAACACTTGGGCCGTAAAGTCTGTTTAACTGACGTTAGTCCTTTTCGACTTCACCATCTAACCGAGCAACATGTAGTTATACTAAAATTATTAAGTAAATCAATTTGTCTTTCAACACGTTAAGCTAACAATAGTTCGTGATTTGAACGTAAATTGTAGTTGTTTTCTAATGATAATTATTGTGAACTAGGAGAAGTAAGTTATTCTAACCTATATTGTGATACATCTAGTCTATTTTAATTACTTGTAGAGAGACACTAATGATGGCTTTTGCCGAAAGCCTTTTGCGATTTCATTAATTTTTTAATAAACTTACACGTAAATACATTCAAGATTTTTACTTCCCTAAAACCAGAAACACTTGTCAACGCCATTCATTGTTTTTGCATCTTCTTTTCTTAAATCTGAAATTTTATTGTTATTGAAATGAGTGATCGTTTCCCTACGCTCGTTGAACAAATTTTATTTTATTTAACGCCTGTTTTAAGTCCGATTAAGAAAAAAAATATATTTGGATAAGAGTAAAGGTTTACATTATTAATTAGGTATTTTCCTTATATATTTTTATAGAATTTTATAAATTTGAGACCTATTGACGAAAAAAATAACTGTACTTAAACCTGATGATTATTATAAGTAACTACAGGTATTGGATTTGCAATATTCTCAACTAAGATTAATTGTTCAAGGGGATTTACTGGAGAACTATTAATTCGGCAATATTTGAGTGTTGGAGGATCCTTGGATTGTCACAAGTTGCTTAACCCCCTTCACATACCACTGAAGCTCGGTGAAATAGTGCATATAATTAGGAAACAGCAGAAGGGGAACCGAGCTGTATCGAGGTTGTTGGAAATTCAGGGAACAATGTATGCTAACTCAGAATAGAAATAAGTGAAGGTTGCGTCTAACCAGTTTCAAGAAGAAAAACTTAATGACGAAGAAATTAGTGCACTTAAATCTGATGATTATTATAAACAACTACAAGTGTTGGTTTTGAAATATTTTCAACTATTGTTGATTGTCCGAAAGGATATATTGGAAAACTATTAATTCGGCAAATGTTCAAGTGTTAGGGGATCTTAGTAACCGCAGGCTGCTTAACTTCCTTCACATACCTTACATGTGATTCTCCAATGCTCCATCCGAAGGTACTACATTGGCCAGGAAGCGAGTTTTTTTTACCTCGAAAATTTGGAATTTTGCGGAACCCTTGCTGTTCCAAGCAAGGTAGGAATCTTTAACGTGCGTGACAACACTCACACATGGGACCCCCATTTTACCTCTCATCCGAACGAAGGTGTATTGTGTGAAAAATGCTCGCCTAAAATTTTTCAAGCGGAACGTGTCGGGATTTGAACCCGGGACCTTGGGCGTAGTAGTCACACACATACCACTACGCCACGGAGCCGCCTTCCTTCACATACCACTGAATATTGGGAAACTGGGTATAAATTTGTAAAGAATAGAAGGGGAACCGAACTGCAATTAACAAACAAGAGCAGCGATTATGTTCAAAGAAAACAAACATATAAACAAGCAGAAAATTGTTGAATGCATATGATTGAAGCGTAGCTTACTACGTCTATGAAATAGGGGCAGTAGGAGAAGCAGACAGAAAAACGGTGGAGGCCTGTTAGAATGTTGTGCTTCAGCTGTATGAGGATGATAGCATGGACAGACAAAGTTAATAACAAAGAGCTTATAGAAATAGTAGGGGAATAAAGATATCTGGAAAACAACAAATAGGAGAAATAGAAGGACATGGGGAATAGTGCGGGATATATTACAAGCAGAGATAGGAGAAAAGAGGTAGACTTAAAAAAGTCCATTACACGCAGATGGCGAAAGATGCAGACTGTGGAAATTTCAGGGAAATGTGTAGGTTAGCACAGAATAAGAAACAATGAGGGTACGCGTCTAACCAGTTCCAGTTCCAGACCTGATTATGATGAGAAGTTTGAGAATTATGGTTAAGTTAAAATACCTTAGTAACATTTTGAAATATGTTTAAATTAAAACAGTTTCATTATTCTCTACTCTATTTTTGTACATAACAATAATGTAACTCCATTATGTTTAATCATTAGCTGTCACTTTGATTTTTTATAATTTACGAAAAAGTTTAATATTCATTAATTTATACCATCATCTTAGTTTTTTCTATATTAACTATAATTCGCCATCCTCAGAAAATCTGCATATATATTATTCAAATTATAGCTACTTAAGGTTTCAGGTAGAACCAGAATGTATAATTTATTTAATTCAACTTAAAACAATGTTAAAAATGCCGCAATTATTGTTAAAGCTGTTACCATTAACATCTTTATGATTTCCAAGAATATCTTCTTAGGAAGTTGCTTCATTGCATTTTATTATGGTTGGTAGTTACGGAAACCTGTTACCTGTATTTCATCAAATATCATATAAGTTGAATCAATTTGTTATTAACACTTTACAATTTCAAGAAGTCCTTTCGAAATAATATTTGCTGTTCTCCTTCACACTATAAATTAATTAGGTAAGCCATGGGCGTATTTGTTCTGGCAGGAAGGTTAAAAATTAAAGTGTAGGTTTATAATCGTTTATGTCTGGTTTGTTTAATTGAAATAAGATCTTTAAGGTATTGATGACAAAGTGAATAATTATATTATAGTGATCGCAACGTGTTCTCCTTTAATTTTTTTACTTATGGCTAAGCTTCTAATTTTTAGCTGTAATACAAGGTGCGTTTCAAAGTAAACAGAACTTTTTCAAACTAACACATTCTATTTGAGCCACCTGGCTGCCTGAGTTGAAAAGCTACGGACTTCACTGATGCTTTGTTAAATGCCTATGACAATTGGATGTATAGAAGCCGCATTATTGTGTTGTAAGTAATAGTGTTTGTTACATCGGTGCAAAAATGAATATCGAACAATGTGCCAAGTTCTTTTTTAAAGTTGAGAAAGCTTCTAACGAAACGCTTCAATTGATGAAGTAAACTTTTAGTGATGATTGTTTATCACATAGCAGAGTGAATGAGTATTATACTGGCTTTAAAAGTGGTCGCGAAGACGTAAATGACAACGAACATATAGGACATTCAAAATTTGTAATAACCGAAGATGCCATCAAAGCTATGTGTGCATTCATTAAAAGTAAGCCAAATCTTCATTAAAATTAATGGAATTGAATATCTCTAAAAAATCAATTTATCGTATTTTGTCCTAACATTTGGGCTTCCGAAAAGCGTGTTGCCGGTTTGCTAAGCACAAATTAACTGATAACCAAAAACTGAGCAGAATTCAACATTCGAAGGACATCATCAAGAAGTCAATATGGGACCGAAACTTTCTGTGCAACACTGTGACCGGTGATGAAATATGGTGAATTCAATACAATTCAGAAACTAAGCGCCAGAGTGTAGAATGGAGACACCTAGTTGAGCCTAATCCGAAAAGAAGCAGTTCGGAGAACTCAAGAGTGAAGATAATGTTCATTTGTTTCTACGATGTAAAGGGAATAATTCATAAGGAATTCGTTTTACCTGGCTAGTGGGTTAACATTGTATTTTATCTTGCCATTTTGAAGAATTTGATTCGGTGTATTCGTCATATTCGGCTAGAATATCCCGAAGAAGGACGTTGGCACTTGTTGCATGATAATGTTCCATCTCACCGATCGACACTTTTAGCTGTTTTTTGACCAAGTATCGCATTTTTTCCATCAAACACGCCGTATTTACTGATTTAGCACCGTGTGATTTCTATTTATTTGAAAAAATGCATTTGCCGATGAAAGGAAAGCGTTATGCTTAAATGGAAGCAATTTATAAGACGCACTGACATTCTTAAGGACATCTCTGCAGACGACCTAAAATGCGCGTTCGCGTTTAAAACAATGAAAAGTATTCTGTGCAAAATTTTTTAGTAATAGGATTTTTTAAAACCCTTTGATCAATTTTTTGCATAATGCTATTTAGTAGAAAATGTTCCGAATGTTGGAAATAATCCTCTTACTTGTATAGACTGTTTGTTTTTGTAATATGTATGTACTATGATTGTAGCCAGTGACGACTCCTTATGAAAAAAATCCGATGTTCACCATCAGTAATTAATGAATACGTATACAGAAATATCTGGAAACTATACATACTCGTACATTAAGAGACAAGTAAATGGGAATTAAATTTATTTTGTCAAAACATTATTCTTAAGTAACCTTTCTAGTGCTAGAAATGAGCTTCAGGTTGGGCGCGTCGATAAAAGTGATGTGAGCTGTGATGATGGTTTTATTAAAAGTGTTGCCCTGATTATTTTGCTAGCTCAGTTTAATTGAAACCACTAGAATAAATCATCAAACTCGCTTACACTAAAATAGAGTGAAAATCTCACTTTTTAATTAGGAGTTTCAATCATAAACCATTCCCTGTTTAAATCGTACTATGTACACAATTTCAGAAAATAAGTTGCATAATCTTAATAACCTCTTTAAATCGGATTCAAACGTAGTTGATCAGCTATGTTTTCAATGTATAATGGTCAAACCTACAGAAGTCAGCCACCCTAAATTTCAATTATCCACTTTCACACAAAGATTTACAAACCAAACCTTATATAATTTAAGCTAATTAAATTATAAAAGGTAGTCCTTTTATAGATTTTAAAACAATAATATATTTGTTTTATCGTTTTAAATTATGCCGCTCGTTGAAAAAAAAATTAAAATTGTATTTCCAATTCATATAACTAGATCGTCCAAATCGTTTAAAATTAATTTACCATTAAATGCAATATATTTCATATATGCTTTCAAAATCCATTTCAATATCGTTCAAATCGTTTAAAATATTATAATTCATGTACCATATGCTTTCATTTGAATTGAAACTTCATCTTGCCGCAATATTTGTGTCCACATTCCGGACATACAATTTATGGCTAGTTCTGTAGGTATCTTGGTAAAAAGAGAAATAACGTCAAGACTGATTTCTTTGTTTACCAAGATACCTACAGAACTAGCCATAAATTGTATCTCCGAAATGTGGACACAAATTGAACTCAACTGCAACATTCCTAAACGAGAATTTTTAAATATAATAAAATTTTTATTTAACAGCAGCTACTTCTACAATAATAATTATTTTCTACAAACTTTTGGTTGCCCCATGGGTTCAAACTTGTCCGATAATAGCCCAAATTGTTATGGACTATATTTTAGATCACGTAATTCCTACTTTACCTTTCAGTTTGCCATTTATTAAAAAATACGATTACGATATCATTACAGCTATCCCTGATGATGAAATAAACACCACTCTCGATATTTTTAATAATTTCAATCACTATATACAGTTCACTATTGAAGCCGCAAAAAACAACGCTGGTCCCTTCCTAGACACATTAGTTAATAGAAAAGACCAAAATATAATACTCGATTGGTATCATAAACCCACAGATTCCGGCAGATATTTAAATTTTCACTCGTATCATCCCTTTAGTATGATAATTAATCTTATTTTAAACCTAAAAAACAGAATTAAACACATTTGTCATCCCACTCTGTACCAAAAAAATTTGAACAATTTAACCTTTTTACTTAAAAACAATAATTATCCTACAAAATTAATCTACTCGTTACTGTACAAAACCCCCACGAACAACAACAAGGATATACCCAATCACAAACTACCTGACATTAACACCACCTATTGCCCTATTTCACCCATTTAACCTCAAAATTAAAAATTTTTTTTTGAAAAACTAAATATCAAAATTGCCATTACTAATTCACAAAAAATAAATCTACTTTTCTCAAAAGCCAAAGACAGGACCCCAGCAGAAAAACAAAGATACGCAATATACCAAATTAAATGTTTAAACTGCACAGAATCGTACATCGGACAGACTTCCCAACAACTACGACAAAGAATAACGCAACATAAAAGTGAAATCAGAGTAAAACCGAAGGCAGTGCTTTGACCATTCACTTCAACAGAAAAGATCATAGACCAGATTTTACAAATACAACAATTTTGACCATTGAACCAAATTACAATAAGAGAACCTTTTTGGAAATGTGTTACATTTACAATAATCCGACAAGTATAAACAAGAAAACTGATATCAATAATTTAAGTACAATATATACATATCTATTACATTTTAAAATACCATCTAACAGTACAATTCCCACTTAAAATGACTCATCCCTCAATACATCTTCAAACTACACCATATACACATACTAGTATATACAGACACTTCCATATAGACAAAAAGAGACACACACGCATCTCATATAATATAATTCATGTCAACTTCATGTCTTATTGTCAATTAAAATGATATTTATATTGTGTCATAAAATGCAATAATTTAAGAAACATGGTATATATTTAATAATTTCATTGTAAGTATATCCTTTGTAAATTAATTTATACTAACTGTTTATTGTACTAAAATCCTGAAAAAGAAAGGAACCACCTTTCGAAAATTTGATTTGAAATAAAGACATATACATTCAACCAATTTTGGCCGTATAAGAATAAATCCGTTATATATCACATACAACGGTCGTAAACCACTTCAAAATATTACTTATATATATAAATTGCGCGGATTATAAAAGACATCGGTCCTAGTTCAAGTTGCTCAGATTATAAGGGACATGGTGGTTCTGATGTAGATCAGCTTCTAACTTCCTTTGTCTTCACAAAGATATACTTGAGCTAATTTTTATTAGCTAAGGAAATGTAGTATATAATAATTTGCTAATTTAGTGCTATTAGTGCCAGTGTCATTTTGACCTAGAATTATATCAAGAATAATTTTGATGTAATTATAGTTAAGGTAATATCGATAAATATATAAAATAATTAGCAAAATAAAACATATAACGTCCCATCATAATGTTATTTAGAAAGGAACGTGTAACAATTAATACCATAAAAATAATCATAAACACAATTACATTATCGTATAAATATATCAAGGCTTCCATTTTTTAGAAAACAACACTTCTAAATAAATAATATTTACTATAAATGCATGGAACAGCATCTAGTAATTTATTGTCTAAAATTTCTACATACTGCAATGCCAATTAATTAAATAATCGCCGTAAGGTCATATCATACAAATTACCAAAGCCTATCAATACAGATATAGTACAATTTAACTAAAATTAATTCATAAAGCAATTATTGCACTCTTAGAGTAAGACAAATATTATTCAAGTAATTTTTGCAAAGTGCCATTTCAATAATATATCCACATAAAGAAATATTAAATCACAGCAATCATTTTCATCCATAAATTAGTGCCAGTGAGAAACTCATTTGTATTAAATGAACATTCGAAAATAATTTCTATAACAACTTCTCCAATCGCTACCACTCACATAGTTTGCACTTTAACTACAAGATCCACACAAACTTTTACCAAGCCGGTAAAAGGGTTAATAATAACGGTTATTTGTTGCAGACAGTGCCCTTGTAATTCCTCATAAGACATCACTCGCCAGTTTTTGAGAATGCAAGAGTTCAGCTTTGTGATTTCTAAAACAGGTTAAGTTCCTAAGGGATTACAATATGACCATACAAAATGTATTCTTGTTTTATTACAAAAGGTTTCGTGCCTACTGAACGATCCTCGCATTAATGTGGTGCAACTGGCAATGAGATCAATTGGTTATTTTGTATGAAAAATTTTAGACAATTTTACTCTTAACTAAATGTTCAACTATAATTAAAGACAAGTATGCTTGGTTAAAATATAACTCGTATAGAATAAAAAAGTAGTTACGAAAAAGTGGGTAATGTTATGTTGACGTTGTAGTTGTTATCTTGCGTTGATAATAAAACTCTTGTATAAATTTACCGTCGTTTCATACAAATGTTTTGCATTTTCGCCAACCTCATATTTTGGTTATAGAATTCATGACTGCCGGGAATAACATAACTTTTTAAATTCGTTGAGAGATTTATGCAAAATCGTTTTAATAGTTGTTACTACAATCCATAATAAAAAACAACTATAAATTCCAAAAATGGAAGAAAGCTATAAGCCCACTCGTATTTTATACTCCACCCATTAAAACGGCACAATTCTTGAGAAATAAAAACTAATAAAGCATGCAGTACTTGTTGTAACATACTGACAGATTAAATGAACGACTTTCTAAATGATTTACAACTTGTATTGGATAAGTCTGTAAGTGTAGTTTTACATTTGTAACTATTACTTGGTATATTTTAGAGTCGAGCATGTCATCTCTTATGTAGGTGGCCATTACATATTCGAGTATTATTAAATTCTATCATTCAAGATAAAATTTTAATATTGCCTATGGTAAAGCTGGTTGGTGTATCGGGACATAATGAATTGGGTTCACGATAAAATATATTGAGTGGGGATTGCTTCTGCAAAATGCTTTTAATAGTTACCTAAAATTTTCGAAGTTATAAGTTCATTAAACCTTTAAGCATGATAAAAATGAGACGTTCCTTATGCTTATGAAGCTTGAGGTTAAGCGTTAGTCGTCGTCCAGGGCGGTGTTGCGGGTAAAATGGACGTTACGTTAGTAATTTGGATTTACCCTGAAAGGGTGGTGGCACATGACAGTTTAAAAATTGCATCAGTTAATTACAGTTATACAGGAATGTGTTCCTATGAGAAAAAGATATAAAAATATAATTGAGATCGTTGTATTACAGAAAACTGACGGTTCAATGAAGGCATTATTTGTTGTCACAATTAGGGTGTACCAAACCGTATATCGATATTTTCGATATTTTCCCTACACGGAAGACGGTTATTTCGAATGGATCTTCTGTGCCTGTGGTTTTCTAAATCTGTTCCCTCATACTATAACTTCTTCCTCTAGAATTAACTCAAAAAGTAACGTATCAATTTTGGTCAACTCAAAGAAACTCTAAAATGGAGAACCTCTCAATAATTGTTACACGACTTCATCGCTGGGGTGGCAGGATATTCCTTTACCTATTACCTGTTTTATAATAAAACTCCGTATCCAACCTAAAGTTAACCTCTATTAACACTAGGTAATTGCAATGTGAATACAAATACACTCTCCTTAAGAAATAAAAACTTAATTTTATAACATCAATTTGGCCAGGTATTACTATAAATTCTAAAAAGTTAAACAAATACATACTACTACCACAGCAATTTGTTCCCGTTTTTAAATATTGCTAGCTATCATTCTGAACCACATTTCTGGAAAAGTCATCCTAACAATACACAAAAATAGATTCTACGGACCCATAAAATATCAACTTTTTATTCACTTCTTTACCGGCACTACATACCATACATACACACGCGCACACACACGTACGCACCCGCGCGCGCACACACACACACACACACACACACACATATATATATACTGCTTTAAAAATTTACATACACCCAATTGGTTAATCATGTCATCAGCATTAGGTCTTCTATCCTGGAACTGGTAAGACGCGTACCCTCATTACTTCTTATTCTGAGCTGACATACACAGTTCATTGAAACTTCAACAGTCTGCATCTTTCACTATCTGTGTGCAATAGTCTGATCTAGGTCTACCTCTACCTCTTTTTTCCTTATCTCTGCTTGTAATATATCTCGCACTATTTCCCAAAAATGCATTACAACGTATTCTGCCTTTCTATTTCACCTATTTTTTTTGTTTTCCATAGATATCTTTATTCCCCTACTATTTCTATAACCTTTTTGTTAGTAACTTTGTATGTCATGCTATCATCCTCATACAACTGAAGCACAACACTCCAAAAGGCTTGTACCGTTTTTTGTATGCTTCTCCACTGTCTCTATTTTATAGACGTACTGTGCTGTGCTCCACACATATGCTTTCAATAATTTTCTCCTTGTTTCTATGTTTGTTGTCTTGGAACATAGCCGGTATTCTTTCTTGTTAGATGCAGTTCAGTTCCCCTTCTAGTGTTCTACAAATATATACTCTATTTCTCCGATATTCAGTGGTATGTGAAGGGGGTTAAGCAGACTGCGGCTACCAAGATCCCCCAACACTTGAACATTTGCCGAATGAATAGTTTTCCAATATATCCTTTCGCACAATGAACATTAGTTGAAAATATTTCAAAACCAACACCTGCAGTTGTTTATAATAATCATCCGTGTTAAATGCAATTATTTTTTCATCATTAAGTTTTTCGTTTTGAAACTGGTTGGACGCGTATCTTTACTTATTCTATTCTAAGCTAGCCTACACTGTTCGCTGAAATTCTCACAGCTCGATTCCATTTCTGTTGCTTCCTAATTATATGCCCTATTTCATCGAGATTCAGTATTGTGTGAAGGGGGTTAAACAGTCTGTGACTCTCGAGAAACCCCCAACACATAAACATTTGCCGAATAAATAATTTTCAAATGCTATCGCACAATTAAAATTAGTTAATGTTGCAAAACCAATACCTGTAGTTGCTTATAATAATCATCATGTTTAAGTACCGTTATTTTTTTGTCATTAGGGTTTCCATCTTGGAACTGGTTGTACGCGTACCTCCATTGATTACTATTCTGAGCTAGCCAGCACATTTCCTTGAACTCTCCACAACCTACATCTTTCACTATCTGTGTGCAATAGTCTAACCTAGGTCTAACTCCACTTCTTTTTTCCTATCTCTGCTTCCAATATATTCCACATTATTCCCTCACGCCTTAACATGCGACCTATCATCTTATCTCTCCTATTTTTTACTGTTTTCCACATTTTTCTTTCTTTCGCTACCATTTCTAGTACCTCTTTGTTCTTAACTTTGTATGTTCATGATATCTACATCATACGTCTGTAGCACCACATTTCAAAGGCCTCTATCTTTTTTCTGTCCCCTTCTCCTACTCTCTAGGTTTCACAGCCGTACAGTGCTTTGCTCTACACATGTTTTAAGCAATCTTTCTCTTGCTTCTAGTTTGCTGTCTTTGAATACAGTAGTTGCTTTTTCTTATTAAATGTAGCACGACCTTGTACTAATCTTAGTTTTATATCTTATGTGCTCTTTCCGTCTTGCGTTATTTGTTTTCTTAGGTAGCAGAAATCCTTAACCTCTTGTTACTGTAGCTAAAGGTGCGCATGTATACGTGTGTTATTACTGTATTTACCGCTTTAGATTCTAATCTAACCATAAGTACTCTTTCGTTTTTTGTATGTAATTTTCTACACAGTGTGCTATCTTTTTCACGTAACTATCCCCACAGCCGAATCTCCTTTTTCTGATCCTGTATGAATTACCCTAAAGTCTCCACTCCAAAAGTCCAGCGTCTCTGACCATCGATCCTTGTTGATTCCTACTATATCTAGTGCTAACCTATCCATTTCAATTTTTAAGTTTTCTAGCTTAACAACTTGCTTCATACATCTGAAATACCATGCTCCGGCTCACAAAAATTTTTCCTGCTCTTCATTTCAACTTTCCGATCACATCCTTCCCAGAGGATGCCATCATTTTCATTACAGTGTAAATACGCTGTGTACTCGGGAGGTAATGTGGTGGTTTCCCGTTGCCTTCCACATCGCAGTAGTGTGTCTTAGAATGACATACCGACCCCTATGGTTTCTGTCAATCCAAGTCCTCAAAGAGCTGCTGCCCTCTTTTGGGGACCTGTCTTAGTCTGATTTCCCGCCAAAGACACCACCAATTTGATAAAATTTTTGGTTTGGCTTTTTAGCTCATTGGAATACTCAAGCCGTGCTACCCGTTCTTGTAATCTAGAGCTTCTTTAAGGTGCAGGTCCATTCAGAACGGGTTAATCATGTAAAATGTTTTAATTTCATTTTCATACAATACCGCACTTAAAATTAAACAAAATTCGCGTTCCAGGGAATTCAGCCCGTCGCTATTCAATAGTCCAACAAAATAATAATGTTAGCCAATTTCCTAATAAATAAACACAAACCTTGTATAATTCGTATCTCGAATTAACATGTGCATATTTCTAAATTATTTAAAAAGGTTCGTTTACTTAGTTTCGTTTACAGCCCATTTTTAACCAAAAAATATGAGGACGTCCAGTAACGCCAATGGTGTACTTCTTTCTTTTCCCTTCGGCACGTCACACCATTAATTAGAATCGCCAACGTTATTGTATTTTTTTGTCTGCTAACGTTAGTTATTATGCTTTAAATATGATATTCGGAAATTATTATTATTTACTACTGACTTGTTATCATTGAAACTTGTTTTGCTACTATCCGTTTATGTTTGGATTATTTATTATGTACATCAGGTCTTTTATATTTTAGTTACTTATACCAAATATTTTATATTATTTATATCATTTGTTGTGGTTTATTGTTTTTAAGTTATAAACTTTACTAATGCTTTTCATGTTTAAGTTATCGTTAATTACCGTGTGATTTTCTGCTATACTGATCATTTTTAATATTTCTCGTAATTTTATATGTATCAATTTTCAAAATTGTCGTCTTATTATACTTTTATGCTTCGTTTGTGTTTTGTGTTTCGTTAGTGCTGTACAGTTTTTTTATCGTTTATATGCTCCTGTAGCCTTTCCCTAGATTGGGATGAGAGTAGGGCGAGCAGAAGGAGGGGTAGAAAAAGATATAGAACTAGAGACGGAAGAAATTTTGTTCGAAGTTATATTGTCCGAAGAAGGGTAGGTTTTGATAGTGGTAGCGGCAGGACCTGAATGAAGGATCGAAGAGAACGTAGAATGAGAAGTAGAAGAAGTTAGGCAACTAGAGGTGAGGGCAGAATTAGAAGGATTATTTGAAGACCTATTAGTAGTAAGATGACAGTTGGACAGTTGTGACGAGTAACTCCTTATGTCCGCAACCATAACAATGGAGTACTTTAGGACGAGTACAACGGGTCGAAACATGAACAGGTTTGTCGCAATAAAGCATATGACCTGACGAGTAGGAGTAGAAATAGGAGGAAGAACAGTAGAACGTACGGAAGAAGTATCGGATCTTCCCGTAGGCGTAGGAGAAACCTTAACAACTCGGCCATGTGAAGTAAAAGTATTTTTCTCAATAGTAGTAGCCTTATAAACAAACTCCATGTGTTCAAAATGATGAATCAGTAAATTAGACAATGACTTTCAGTCAGAAAACCTATGTCGAAAACCACGACAACAAAGTAAAGCTTTAGCCTCGAATAACTCTGCTGCAAACTCAAATAACTGCAATTCGGATACATGGTGAGTTCGTTAGAGTTTTTCGACTCGTTCCAAAAAATCATGTACGGTAAGAATTTTTGGATTACCAGAAAATTTCAAATTCCACTCCCACACTGGGAGGCTTTGGTGGGAAGTTAAAAAAGATGTCATTTTGAATACGAACAAGAAAGAAATTGGTAGAAAGTAACTAAATAAAGGCTAACCGTAACTCGATAAAAGCTTAAAAGAAAAAGATGTTGCGAATACAGGACAATTTAAAACATATCCGACGGATTAACTTCGGGAACACCAATAGGAGCAAAACAACAATATACAAATTAGAATAGGGCTGTAGAATAAAGGAAAAATTGGAGGAAAAAGCCAACTCTAGATTCGATGAGGAAAACTAAATATACAGAGAGGGAAGGAAGAAAAAGAAAAATCTTGAGCGCCAGCCTTTTCAACGGACTAGGATTATTGGCGAAAACACAAGTCCCATAATCTGAAATTAATCAACCAATAATATTGAGCGACTAAGAAAGAAAACGAAATCGGAATTCACGAAGATCGAACCCACACAGTAAATAAAGAAAAGAAATTAAATACAAGTTCGAGCGTAAGGGACGAAAATATAAGTAGTATCAGGCCGACAAAGGATCGTATAGTAACTTGGGCCGTAAACAAAAAAAAATCAGAGTTAAAATTAACTAAAACGAACTCGGAGCCAAAAATTAACTAAAACAAAATCGAAGCCAAAATTGCATGAAACAAAATCGGACGGCACGTTGGGTGCAAGAAATTTATGCTACGTGCAGTGACGTATCCTAAAAAACCCAAAATGAAACAGTATGACCGGGCTCAGTCGGCGAGTGGGCGGGGTATTATACATATAAGCACGTAAAGGAAAGCCTGAAAAAAATAGAAAAAATATACATTCACTCATTCATACTCAAAACAAAACATACCAAGAAAAGAAATCTATAATTAAACACAATATGTACAAGGTATTGTAGTACCCAAAAAGAAACAAACAATCAATCCTTACACCCTAAACTTACCAAAAAATATACAAAAAAACAAATCATTTTTTACATGGTGAGCTGCCGGTTATAAGTTACTACCCTAGGTTACTTTTCAACTAAAAAAGAAAGAGAAACAAAATTACCCCTCTAAAACCAACAGCTCTAAATCAGCATGGTAAATCTAAAACTAAGTTTATAAATATAAGGGCAACAACAGGTTCAAATGTGCCAGCAAGTCTTTAAGCCATTTACACATTAATCAGTCGTACATTTTTTAGTTATTTAAAACAAATAGTAATGCCTTAATATAATCGCAATAAATACCCAAAATAGTTCAATAATTTTCGTATATAGACGAATTAAATTTGGAAATGCATTTTCGTTTTTAACGCCAACGGGATTTGAGTTGAAAATTATTGTAATTACTTTATGCTGAAAATAAACGTAAGAAATCCAAAGTTTGAGACTATGGGATAGTGAAAGATACAAAAGTATACCATAAGTACGTACCTTAAAATACAGTTGTACAAAAATTTTGTTATTGATTTTAAATTAGTTTTATTGAGTTCTACGTAGTAGCATGATTGGCGTTAGAAGGTTAACAATCTTAGCTAACAATATAGCACATTATTAAAAAGACGCATATAGTCGTCTAACAGACCGCATGCAATCAAAAGTTAATATATTTAGTTATCATTTTGAAAGCCGCTAGGCATTGTTCTAACCACATCTAAATAAAAGAATAAGAGGGCAACCCGTCCAAAAAACCTACTCCGAAACCCAAAATGGCAAAACAAGTTTGTGCACGATTTATACGTATTTTAAACAATGAACAACTGTCATAAAATAAAAGCAGGTGGATGTATTTACAATCCGCCGAAGGCTTTCTGCGAATTCGTTTCTGTTGTATCGATACATCTTATGCATCATAACAAAGAGTTTTAGCCAAACCAGACTCATTCGGTGGTATTTCCTTGATATTGACTCATAGGTTCATTAACTCAGCAAACAAATCAGACCACATTTCAAATAATGTAACAAATTGAGCGTAAACAAAGATTGATTTTCAAGGAGTAGTAACTTGATGCGGCATTAAACATACAGGTTTGTATTTTTTAGAATATCTTGGAAATGATAAAAATATACGTGTTCTCACACTTGAGTTCCCAGGCCTATAAGTTGTTTATTATCAGAACTAACAAAATAAACCACATATATTCATAAATGGTTGCAAATTCTCCACAACATGATGTAAAATCAATTTCAAAGTTTGAATGGGGATAGCTAGTGCTCTTCATTTGTTCTTTTTTTAAAATCTAACCTATTTTTTAGACTTTTACAATAGAACAATCTTCTGTTTTCAAACATGTATGCGAACATGAAACTTACATAACAAAATTTTCAAGAAAATTGAAATATAGGTTTATGATATAATTATTTACTACGTGATTAAAACAATGTCATTAATATTTCTATACTTAGTGGAACTAGGGAAACGAATTTTTTTAAGAAAATAGGGAACAACAACATAATATTTCACTTTGTTATTTAATGTAGCAAACAAAAATTACCTTGTTTACATTTGCAATTATTGGCTGGCTATAAACAGATTCAGCTATTATTTTGTTCGATTTTTATTTTACTATTATAAAATTCCAAACAATATATTTTTATATTTAATATAACTTTCATAACCTGCTGTACTGTGGATATACTGAACCTGCTTTTTTCATCATTCCAATTCTAAGAGCGGCGTAAATTTTAAAATATACATTTTGTAAGTTCTCCTTAATATTTTAATTTAATAGCAAGTGTACTCTACATTAATACAAGAACATTGATAAACAGTGGAAACCTTTGAATTATACGAATTTATAATATTTAATTTTCATTAAAATCTGACAGATGTCGGCAGCCATCAAAATTATAGTAAAATCTGGCTGTTAAATTTGGAAAGTTTAATTTAATTGGATTTAAAAACTGACAAAACTCCAGCGACTATAGGGACTGATTTCTTGACAATAGTACCTAAAGAAACAGGGTCAGGTAAAACTTTGACGACAGCAGCAACAGGCATTATAGCTACGGGTTCCCTAACTTTAACAGGACCTTCTCTACCCGTATTAGAAGTTATCGTCACTTCAGCTACAGCTGCTATTGCAGACACGACAGAAATTTCTTGAGTAGAACAACAGCAACAGCAACAGACATTAAAGATACAGGTTCATGAGCTTCAACAGGACCTTCGCTGACTAAATTGAAGTTATCGTCACTTCAGCGACATTTGTGCTTGCAGACACGACAGGAATTTCGCGGGTAGAATCGTTTAAGAAAGCGGGAATAAGCTCTTGAGAAGCTACCTACAAGTCACTAATTCGAAGTATGGGTTGCACTGGTGTTGGAGGAACCGTTTGGGGTGGAAGCGAAAACGTCGGGTCTGGTTGGTCATCTTTTGAATCGCGAAGGACAGACGGAATCTGGTTCTTGTTAGTAGAGGTTCGGTAAGTAGGGGCGTGATAGCCGTAAAAATTAATATTACAGTTGAAAGACTCATATGGCTGAAAAGGGTATGAGGTAATGGTAGTAGAGCGAGCAGAAGCAGGTGTAGAAAACGATGTAGAACTAGAGACGGAAGAAATTTTGTTCGAAGTTGTATTGGCCGAAGAAGGGTATGTTTTGATAGTAGTGGCAGGAGGACCTGGATGAGGTACAGAAGAGAACGTAGAGTGAGAAGCACCTAGAGGTGAGGTCAGAATTTAAAGTATGATTCGAAGACCTATTTGCAGTAGGATGACAGTCTGGACAGTTGAGGCGAGAAACTACCCCATATATCCCTGTAAGCGTAGGAGAAATCTTAACAACTCGGTCATGTGAAGTAAAAGTATTTTCCTCAATAGTAGCAGACTTATGAGCAAGATCTGGTTCGGTAGGACCCATAGTTCGAGAACTTATTTCGTCTAATGTTTATTATAATACACGGGTAAGAATTCATCGTTTAATAAAGTAACAACGTCTTTCCAACATTTGAGGGAGCGTTGATGTGCGCGGAAGAGAAGTAAAACCTTTTCGGTAAGTAATTCCGGAGTAAAAAGAAAAAGTTGTTGAGCAGAAATATTACGCGAAACACAAAGTTCTTTAATACGAATCCGGTAGAGAACCTTCACCTGAAAAAGAGACATTCAATTTAGCGAGCGGGTATCCTTTAGTAGGGGTCATAGCATTGGCAGTAGTAGAAATATCCAATTCTTCCTCGGAAGCTGAAGAAAGATAAGGAACTTCTCCGGCAACGGTGGTAGCTACATTAAGGGTTTGTGGACTGGAAGAAGGCTGTTGACTAAAATCAGCAAAAGTAACACGCTTGAATTTTCTAACAGTCGCCTCAACATCAGAACGAATGATCTGTAAAGCGAATAATAATTTATTTTTCGTAAGGGCTTCTTCCTTAAAGCTAGCCAACATCAATTCACAACGTCGCTGAATGTGTACCGATAAGGAGCGTAAACGAGCAAACTTACTATCAGTAACATCCCCAGTAAAGTCGTCAGAAGACGGTCCAAGTTCAGTAAGCGCGCGTTTAATAGCCTCATGATCCTTTGTGAACGTAATTGTGCATGGGCGAATAATAATTTATTTTTCGTAAGGGCTTCTTCCTTAAAGCTAGCCAACATCAATTCACAACGTCGCTGAATGTGTACCGATAAGGAGCGTAAACGAGCAAACTTACTTTCAGTAACATCCCCAGTAAAGTCGTCAGAAGACGGTCCAAGTTCAGTAAGCGCGCGTTTAATAGCCTCATGATCCTTTGTGATCGTAATTGTGCATGGGCTAGGAGTAAAAGACTTTCCACTTGAATCGCGTTGCGAACAGGTTTACGCAACCCCTAGATTTTAATGTCAGAGTCAAATCCTCGAGTAGATAACTCATATTGGAGCTCGGGTTTTAACAGCCTATTTACATCAAACCCCCACGTAACCATTGTGACAAAAGAAATACACACTGTATATCAGAGTAATGCGAAATCCACCCTCAACCAAATAAACTATAAAATATCAGAAGTGAATCACAACACAACGATTCTATCCAATACGGAAGTAACAAACGGATTAAATTTAAAAAAGAGTACTAAACGTAAGAGAAAATTAAAGTCACTAAACTCAGAAATAGGGCGCCAGAGTTTTCAAAGGGTCTAGGATTATTGGCGAAAACACAAGTCCAATAACCTGAAATTAACAAACCCATAATATTGAGCGATCAAGAAAGAAACCACAACTAAAATTTAAGAAGATCGAACTCGCACAAGAAATAAAGAAAAGAAATAAATACAAGTTTGAGCGTAAGTGAAGAAAACATAAGTAGTATCAGGCTGAGAAAGCGGATAACGTAGTAACTTGGGCAGCAATATAAAATCGGGGCCCCACGCCAGAGCGTCAGAATTTATACTACGTTATGCAGCGTACATGTCAGATAGAAAAAGAAAGGATATTTAAAGTGCGGACCCGCACGAATCACGATGACGAAACATAACACAAGATACGTAGAAATACCGGGCTAACTACCAATGCGGAGAGGGAGGGATTCCTAGCAACACAAAAAAATACATCGTTATCGATTTTCTATTTACAGTAAACATTAATAAAAAAAATTCGGTTTACATCTACAAAAATATAAATAAATAGTTGTATTACAAAGAAAAAATTTTAGAAATTTACGTACGAAGTACGCATTTCGTTTGACATTTGTATTTATTAATAAACGAAAGAAAAGAAAAATCACTGCTTATGCTTGCTCATAAAACCAGCAATGCACGTGTTAAAGCAAAGAAAAATATTATTTACGGTCGAACAACTTCTAATAATCATGTAGTGAACTACTAGGGAGCACCAGCGACGCACGACCAACAAAAGTAGGAAGAAAAGAGGTGCTCCCGATATATGGGAACACTAATACAACAACAGCATACCTCCAAGTGCCAGCTATTATCATGTGCCCATTGCATCCACGAAGGTGAGTCAGCGAAGCGTCCGGGTGCTGGGGTCCAGATGTAGCGTCATCACGGTTGACAGATGTTGAGCGCTGCAACATTCCCTGCAACAGCGGAACACACATACCAGCGCAGTTGGTTCTACATAAGAAGAATAATCGGCCTACGTACAACAATTTGGCCTCCAGCTAAGAGCTAGAAAGAGAGTCTTACTAGTATTATTAACTCGGGAGCAGTTACCGATACACCCAAAATCTACACTTCTCATAAAGAAAAAACGTGCATCGCTCTTGGAGTAATAGTACGAGTAACTTAGAAAAATACATATGAGGACGAACTGCATAATCAAATTGAAAGTTGTTTTAAATAACAAGAATTCGAGCTTCAATTGCCTCGTTATCAACATACCAAAAAGGAGATTAGAAAACTTGACCCAAGCTTTATTAAATAATACAAAGCACTATTTCAACTAGTCTTTCGGTCGTAACAGTATAAGGATTAATTTTACGCTATTGTAATTTGTAGCCAGTTAACGGATACTCAAAACAAGGTGCCAACTATAGAATTTATAGCGTAAACTCATCGTTTTAGAGTAGAAAGATTGAAATTGAAAATTATTCGCAAGCGTATTTGTTATAAACAGGTAAAATGTATACGATGTTATTGAAGTATGGAAGAGTACGGAATCGAAGTGGTTTTTAATTCATTGGCCGTAAATGAACGTAACAAACCCAATCAAAATCAAGAACCACTATACTTCGACATATACCTAAAGGAGCACGATATTTCGTTGCTGATAAATGCACACACGTCGTAAACGATGCAATTAAAGAAAATTTTATCCAATCCTGGATTAATTTCCTCCTTTTCTCTTACAAAACGTTACATGTAGATAAGACGTCGAAAGGAAATCTTACTGCAAAAGTAAAAGAAAATCTTATACCATTCCTGATACCATCGATCGCCACAAAAAAGACAACCTACCGAGCATCCCTTGAAGATAAAATCCAAGCTAAAATGGACGACTGTGATGTCAAAGGTTCCATAAAAATCCTTACCTAAGAAGATTCTCTAGCTCCATATAACAAAAACACGCTTCTACAATTGAAAGCCAAGCATCCGACGTCAATAAAAGTAATAACCTTTGAAGATGACAACGAAGAATATCTGCCTTTCACTCCCATGGAAGCTTCCGTAAAAAAAAGCCATCAACTCCTTCCCTTCCGGTTCGGCCTTAGGTATCGACGGTCTTCGACCTCAGTTCTTTAAGAAAGTAATTTCTACTTCTGCTGGAGAAGCTGGTCAACGGGCACTTGCTAGTATTACATTACATTATCCTGGAAGGCAAACTGAATGAGAAGATATGTCCAATTATTTACGGAACCTCGCTCCGTGCGCTTATCAAGAAAGATTGACGACTTCGCCCAATTGCAGTAGAAAATACAATACGCAGATTAACTGCAAAATTAGCTTGCAGATATGTTCAAAAGGATGTACCGAGTTATCTGTGACCGAATCAGTTTAGAGTGGCAACGAAGTTGGGCTGTGAAAACTGCATTCATCCAGTACGAAGCTACGTCACCCATCCCACAAATTATAACAAAATCCTCCTCAAAATCGATTTCGCAAATGCCTTCAACACGATCGACAGAGATCAAATGTTACGCCAGATAAAGGCTAAGACCCCATCAATTTTCTACTTCATGCAACAATGCTATGCAAAACAATCACATTCATTTTACGGGGACAGCTTAATTTCCTCTGCAACCGGATGCCAACAAGGAGATCCTTGTGGACCCTAGCCTTCTGCCTGTTTGTTTATCCAATTGTTGAAAATCTTTCAACAGAACTTAACCTTTGGTACTTAAGACAACGCCACTCTAGGTGGAGATCCAGAAGAAGTTTATGAAAATTTTAAAAAGATAGTCGATCTGACGGTTGACATCGGTTTGAAGATTAACTCGAACAAATGTGAACTATTTTTATGTTCTGATGAAGTGGACCCAGAAATAGAAAGCCGCTTTAACGCTTTGTCATTAGGCATTTGGATTCAAATAAAAAATTTATTTTAAATTCTTGGATCTTCTGTTTTTGAAAATGCATTTGAAACCTTATTTGAAAATAAGATGAAGAAGCTTGCTTTGCTGACGCAGCGACTAAAAAATTTAAAGACTCGCACCGCATACTTCCTACTTAAAAATTGTCTATTTTTTCCAAAGATGACATACTTTTTACGTACATCTCCATTTTTCAAATTCCCTAATGAAATGGAAATATGGATGACCTTCTACATGAATGTTTGGAGAAAATTCTCAATATTCCACTGACTGGTAAACAATGGATACAGGTGACATTACCCGTGAAATATGGAGGAATTGGAATAAGAAAAATTTCAGATATCGCTCTTCCTGCCTTTCTGGCTTCTGTCTACGAATGCAATAACCTCGTCTCACGTTGTCTCAAAAATATGGACGTAACGGTCAATATGCGTTTCTTGGAAGAAGCTTTACGGATGTGGAAAGAACAACAAAATAACATCGTTACCCCTATTCCCCATGTTTAGAAGAACTGGGACAATATCATACTTACCAGAACAATCAGAGAAAAATTAACATCTACATCATCAACGGATATTGCCAGGTTCATTGCTTTAGGAGTACGAGAATCAGGAGCTTGGCTACAAACTTACCCTTCCACAAATGTGGGAACACTACTTGATGACCAGACCTTCCAAATTTGCGTTGGTCTAGGTTGGGTTGTAAACTTTTCCAGAGTCACATGTGCAGCTGTGGCACCTTGGTTGATGAAGAAGAAGTTGTAACGTGCATTTTTGTAATTTTAACATTTTACGCTATCCTCAATTCATAAATACATTTCTACAAATTACTATTTTTATATTTGATATTTATTAACTCCTTTGGCGAGTGCATCGTATTAATTATAGATTACATCGTCCTTGTCTTGCCGTTCGTATAAATTTTGTTGCTTGTGTGGATATACGGGTCTAGATAAGAGACGATAAGCGGTTGTAACAACGAGTTGAATAAACAGATGGGGAGTTGTAGTTTGTTCTTTGTTCCGATATATTCTAATTACTTTGAAGAAAAAGAGGCTTTTATAGGCGAACGTGTTTGACGTGCTTGTTTACGGAACATTGACTTAGTGATTACGCGTTGCTTTACTAACTGTGTTTTTGTTGATTTTCTGTTGGAAATAAAAGTGGTAGTTTGGTTCTTGGTTCCGATATGCTTTACGGAACATTTGACGGACGGTGTTATTTGCTTACGCGTACTTTACTAATTTGTGGTTTTTAGTTGTTTGTCATGTGAAATAATAGTCGTAGAACTGGCTAAACTGACCGATTCTTTCTTTAGGATTAATGTGTGTGCGATCTAGTCTACTGTCCCTTTGTTTTATCAGATTAGTGCATACTTTGGATTATTTAAATAAAGTGATACTGTAGTTTCTGAATTTTCTAATAACAAAGAATCTAAAATAGATCATTGCTTGCGCAAATTTCGTTATTTGCGAAATATAACAGATTACCGGTTTACAAAAGTATTGGTTGAAGTCTCTCACTGCTTTTTGGAGGTTTATGAAAATAATATACATTTGATCCCAGTTGAAATTAAACTAGTGCTACAAAAGATTTCGAAATTATTGTCTCAGGAAATAGAATTAACAAGAAATTTATCAATGCTACATAGTTCCGTCGCGTGATGGTGTCTGCTGCTAACCCCAGTGAAATGCGTAGGTGTGATTAGTGTGACGTGTGATAAGTTCCATCAACACCCTCACAGTCAAGGGTGAAGTGCTTCGTTAGTGCAGGACATCGTAAAACCCGCACTTCAATTGTAGGGAAACGTTACTGAAGGACCTTTTGTAAGTTGAACTATTTTCTACTTGTTATTACTTTAAATATCTATCCGTTGCTTTGCCATATCTTTGTCGTTCTGATACCTTTTGCAATAGACTTGCATGCTATTTTAAAACATAAGAAAAAAAAAAGAAAGAAAGAACAATCAATACTACTGAATTACTCATACCAATGGTGTCTTATCTATTTGTCTTTTGTTAACATTTTATCTGATTTATGTTTAATTGGTGTGTGAGGAAACGTTTCTGCTACTTCCCAATATTACCTAACTTTGTGATAAAAATTTTTGTAATGCTTTTACCGTTATTATATTATATAGTTTATCCAAACAGTTTTATTTACATTCTACAAAGTACTGGATAACTTAGACTTTTCATTGCTGCTATGCTTATTCTTTTTTTTTCAGGTTTGCTTAACTATTTTTCTTGCAGGTATTGTCACTAACTCCTTACCGCCGTATACATCATATGTCAGTCTGCTTTCTACAACCCCCCCTAATCTCCGATTGAGCCCGGGTCATTCCTTGACTATCTTTGTGTTACGCACGGCTACGAGCCAACGTAGCATAACTTTGGCGCCCAACGCGCCTGCCACGAATTACGTAACGTGACATTTTTGGCGCCCAACGTGGCTGCCTCTAATAACGTAACAAAGTGCATGACCTATCATGCAGGAAAAGTAAAGGACGCTGGATACGATATAATGAACTTAACCAAATTGTCCAACGTGCTTTGTCTACCGCTCATATTCATTCTACATTAGAACCAACAGGACTTTTTAAAGATGACGGCAAAAGACCGAATGGAATGATTCTAGTTCCGTGGTCAAAAGGCAAACGTTTAGTATGGGATATGACCTGTGTCGACACCCTTGCAATAACACATTTACCACAGACATCAATAACACCTGGATTTGCAGCCGAGATAGCATGCCAGCATAAACACGACAAATACAGAAACCTGAAAACATCCAATTTTATTTTCAAAGGACTAGCTATCGAGACCTTAGGACCGTGGTGCGAAGAATCAAAGTTATTTTTAGATGAATTAGACTTGATATTGGCTATGGAATCAGGAGACCCCAAGGCGAAGTACTATTTATTCCAAAGGATTTCACTAGCAATACTACGTGGAAATGCAGCTAGCATCCTAGGGACTTTACCTGAGTCAAAAATTACTATGGAAGAAATATTTATTTCATAGTTTCAATATTTAACTTGTTATCTGTTTTTATGAAGTCTTGTAATTTAATTTAACGAATAAACAACCAACAGTTAAAAAAATTGTTTGTAACACAAAACAACCTTTCATAATCAGCATTTGATCTGCCATAAATTTAAGAGATGCTCCACGATATCTAGGTAAACACTAATACATTTAAACTGTTTATAATGGTATCCCAGCATTTCATAAGGTGACTAGGCTCCCAAAATGTCAAATGGTCTTCTATATATCTTTTTAAAAAACAGCATGTATCAAAAATTGTATTACCATCAAGGTTAGCAGAAATGTTATGTAAACCATGAACCTATAGCTTTGAAAATAGTTGAATGATATTTTAGAGTTCTCAAATGACAAAAGCCTATTAAGCATGAAAGTTCCGTCTGTTTTGATTTAAAGAAAATATTTTGAGACCAAATTTCTAAATAGTTTAATATTTCAAAATAGAAGCGTGTAGCAACTGTATATACGTATTCCACTCTAATATCATCATTTTTGACAAATTTCTGCAGAATATTCTGGACCGAAAATGGTATAAAACGAGTTTCACCTTTTTAAAAAAATTTTTTTTTGTACTAAAACTCCTTTACAATATAAATTGTTTTATTGAATTCAGTAGCACCGTTCTCAAAAAAATAAACTATATTAATGCAGCATTATCGTCATTTAAAGATAAACTTTCAGTGCCCCTTAATACACGTTCAAAATCCTTTCTACGAGGTAAAAGAGATCAGAATTCTGTTGTTGAATGCTACAACAATTATCTGTATTCGCATTCTATAAATTACCAAAAATCCTTTATACTTTCTGTACGAACCGTATTCTTGGCAACACAATATAGACTATAATTGTAGTCGTCCTGGTAACTCTTAAGTGAATTACGGATATTGGGAAAAACGGGAAAAGACGAACAAAGAATATGTCAAAGGGCTTTATTAATTAGGTGAATTTAAATAGAATTAGCTGTGTATTGACGAAAATATAAGGGCAACAAAAGTAAGTAGTGGTACCATATCTGTAAAACAAATTGTAATATAGTTTTTTAAAGCGATACGTTCGCTGGAAATATAAGTTTCAATTTGGCGGACTAAGTGCTCCGAAAATTGGAATCCTGATGCAACAAAAATCTTTAAAAAATTTGCTGTAAATGGGTCACCATTCAGAAGTCACATACTGCGCCACATGCAAGCATCCCGAAGAAGGTGACATGGTCCATTGTGACGACTGCGATGGGTGGTTCCACTTTCACTGTGCTGGTGTTTCCACGGGTATCGAGAGGATAGCCTGGAGTTGCTGTAATATTGCAAAAACAAAGAAAACCTCAATATCGAAAGCCAGCGACAAGAATACATGGTAATAACAAAAAGTGAACAGCGTAAGTAATCGTATACACACTCAAGTTGAATTTACTAATAATAAGCCTAGTTTGTTTGATACTGAAATAGAACTTAAGTACTTAGAAGAAGAGAGACAAGCTAATCTGCTCTACTTGCAAAAGGGGTACGAACTACTGCAAAGGCAAAATAATGCGTGCAAAGACAACTCGCTAGGGCGTTCGAATGCAATAGACTGAAACTACACAAACGCTAAAGACTTACATTGTACAGGGCTGTTTTAGCAATAGTATTACGGATGACTATAGTCCGGCACAAAACTTGCTAAACTGTAAGTCTTCACCTCTGTCTACACCTGCGGCACCTCCGCGAGACAAAACATTCAGGCTCGACAAGGGATACCCAAGGACTTACCGTTCTTTAGTGGAAAGCCAGACGAATGGCCAGTCTTTATAAGCAGCTACGAAAACTCAACTAGACTTTGCGGCTTTAGCAATGATGAAAACCTATTCGCCTGCAACGATCACTAAAAGTCAAGGTCTTGAAGTACGTCAGTAGTCAGTTATTAATTCTCGCCTTAATTCCTGACATAAGTTCTACGTTAAGAGTGGTATTTGGAAAGCCCGAATATATAATAAATAGCTTGCTAGAAAAAATACGAGCCTCTAGTGGTGTTAATGTCAATAAACTTAAAACGTTGATCGCCTTTTGCGCTGGAAGTTAAAAATTTACCAGCAACTATACAAGCTGCAAGACTTGATTGGCATTTAAACAATCCTTTACTTGTCCAAGAGTTGATCAGCAAACTACCAACCCAAATGCGTCTAGAATGGGCCATGACCACAAGACGTAATGTCGAAGTTAATCTCTTGGCCTTTAGCCAATGGCTTTACGATTTAGCTTGCGCCGCAAGTTCCGTCACAGCTTCTCCAACTGCAAGTCAAGACGAAAAGCGTAGAATACATTGTGTTGCCTTTCACAAGGGACAACACACGCTGGAAACAAAAATAAAAAAAGATTGGCTCCAAGCAGAGAAACACAATTGTGCAGCGTGCTTACAAGACCATCGCATCGAAAAATGTTACGTTTTCGAGAAAATGTCATACAATGACAGATGAGATGTTGTCCACGAAAAACAGTTGTATCGTTCCTGTTTAAAGTTTCACAATGCACGATTTTACAAGGATCGACACGAGTTCGGAATAGACAGCTGTACTGCAAAGCATCACCGGCTATTACATAAAATGGTAGTAGTGCGCGACACTAGCGTACAGCCAAATACCGTGGCAATACATGTACAAAAACCTCAAACGTACTGTGCCGAATCGTCTCTATTGTAATTTACAGTCCAAAAGCTTCTATAGCCATTTATGCGCTCCTTGTTGACGGTTTTGGGCCAACCATAATAGAAAAAGATGTGATAAAGCAACTGAATTTAAAAGGTGAAATATCTCATTTATGCTTGCGATGGACCGATAGTTCTATTCGTGTCGAAAATAATTCAGAACTTATAAACCTTAAAGTGTATAGAAAATGCAACCCCAACCAAACCTTCACATTGCGGGACGTACACACTGTCAGTAAGCTAAACTTGCCTACTCAAACGCTGGTCATGAAAGAGCTTGAGGTGAAATACAAACATTTAAAAGGTCTACCGGTAGAGTCGTATCAAGATGTTGTACCACGAATAATTATCGTTCTGAACAATGAGCACGTGGCCATGCCAATGAAGTTTATAGAAGGCAAAGCTACTGAACCAGCTGCTACTAAAACACGTTTGGGATGGACAATTTATGGAGTGTTAGAAAAGGAAGACGTTTGTGGGTCCGTAAACGCGAGCTTTCAGTTATACATCTGCGAATGCGCTAGTGACATGGCATTACACAAACTTGTTAGCAAAAGCATGAAGCTTGATAATATGAGCAACGAAGACCTAGCACGAGATCACACCAATTCCGATAAACTGAAAATGCTTGAAGCGTGTGTAAAACTAACGACAAACCACGTTACTTATAAGCTTCTGTGGCGTGAAGACAACATAACTTTACCCCATAATTATAATATGGCTATACACCGACTAATATGCTTCGAAAAGAAGTTAAATCAGGATGCGGGACTCAAGGTTTTAGTAAGTACGCATATAGACAGCATGGAACGAAAGCAGTATGTACGAAAGCTTACTCCATCTGAAATAAAGCAAGAGTACAAGCGGAAATGAAAGAAAAGAAATAGACATAATCTATACGGTCTACTTTGTGAAGTGCATCTCCTCAAGAAATAACGTAACATTAGACTTCTATAACATAACCCTATGTAATAGAACCGGGTGTTCACTTACCCTAATTTAGAATTTGGTAAGCATGTTGTTGACATTAACATGAATGTACAAAGAAAAGGTGACATTAACAAATGCTTTAACATGAGCTTAGGTTTAACTAATTATGACTGCAATCAATTACATAATTATTCGTACACTGTAAACGAAACTTTGTAACGTGCCGTCTGCAATTTACTGGATAATCATGAGTAAGAAAAGTATGAACAGCAAACGAAGTGTCTGTTTCTCACAGTAGCATCAAAAAATAAAGAATGCAGAAAACAGTGCCATAGCAAGCTGTTTACCTCTCTGGTACCATCCTACTGGATTCGGAAATGGCGGGCTGCTTTCGTCGATGGGTTGGTCATTCAACCAGTTTAACTAAGTTAGGACACTAAGTACACAAAGCATTTTAATATCAGGACTCACAACATCTCTTTTCGCTAAAAAGATGTTGTTTCAAAACACGGTCTGTATTTATAAGGAAAGAACCGCGTAGGGGGCAAGGTGTTTGGCTTTCAAAAATATCTCCCAAGGATCAAATGTAAAGAATTCTCAGACAGGACCTGCAATAGTTTATTCAGCTGCAATGCACAGTTTGCAAACAAAGAGATAACGGCTAATAAAGGTTAACAATCTTATTGCTTTCAACACCTGCACAGCTGCAAGGTAACAGGGTGCCGCTTGATAGAATTACTTCGTATAAATAACAAACCCATTACGAGTGTTTACTAGGTAGGTGGTTAAGCGCCCTAATCTTTTTTAAAGAAAGCTATAAATGTATGTGCAGCTGTAGTAGATGTTAGAACAATATTGTAGAGACTTTGTAAAGTAAGGCTGATATGCCGATGTTTATTTTATAATCCGATTAACAAGGCACAGACTATATAGTAAATACTCGAGGAAATTATATAAAATAGCACTCATTTCAATTGGAAGGAAATCGAGCTTGTTGGTCGATAACCTTTATGATTTGAAATAACAAAGAAATTTTAGGGCGTTTTAAATAACAAGTTTGAATTAATCTTCATGCAGAAAAGATCACTTGCGGGATTTTAACGTAACAACTTTACAAGCAGAATTGTTCTAAGGCAAGAATATAAAATATCCCCGAGTCTAGAAAAAGGTCCCCGTAAATTAGTTTTACATATATTAGATAGAAAAATTAGTACAAACTAATTTCAATTTGCAGTCTTAATCGCTCATCAGGTATTTATGAAAACCTCTGAAACTACGAGTATAACGAACAAAAATTGTAAATTAACATTTCTTATTAATTGCATTAACTGATAATCGTGCCCAGAGTGCTTTCGTATAATTAGGTTAATTTAGATAGTAATTTTGTCCTTTTTGAAAAACTTTAAGTTAAGCAATACAGAGAGCTTGGCTGGTAACTCTGCGGTATTCATTGAAAATTAAATGAAAGTTCCGCGAAAAATTACGGGAAGGCTCTCTTAGCCTGGCAGGGAAGTTGGAAGAAAATTTCACGAAACTACAAGAAAATGTGGAGAAACAAGAACGAACCGCCGCAAACCGTGCAAAAAAGTGAACGAAATAACCGTAAATTTATAGGAAACTTTCACGGCGCAATTAGACCAGAATGCAAAAACGCTTGCACTAAAATTAATGGAAAATTACAGGCCAATTGAGAAATGAATTTATGCAATAAAGTACAAAATCCGTAGAAAACCTGTAAGCCAAAATTTCTGGCGGTTTACAGAAATTGGAAACAAAGTTTTCAGAAGATTTTTAGAAAACTTACATGTGCTGGCAGCGAAATTTGACGAAAAACTGTTAAAGACTTTGCGTAAAATGGAAGAACGGTTTAATTCCCTAACAGTGCAAGCACCAAAAGCCCTCAGTGCCGGTGATACACCAGAACGCACCAGAATTTAAGAATGTCTGGAAATGAAAACTGACATCAGGGTACAGAGTAATATCAGCTACATTTGATGGAAAGTCATGTAGGCAAACATAATTCAAGCAGTTCGAGGTTGTCACGAGAGCTAACCGCTGGAACGAGCATGAAAGCGCAACCGCGTTGATTATCGCGTTACGAGGTGAGGTCTTGAATATTTTGTAGACCAAGCCGGACCACGACAAAAAAGTTAAAGTCCTTTAATATCAAGGCTAGAAATGAGGGATGACGATTATCATCTGCAACAGGTGTGCCACACCCAAGTGAAGCACCGTTACACTTGCAAGAGTTTGAAGGAGATATTGCTCGCTTGGTGAGACTAGCACCAAATAGCTTTCTTGATCTGGTAACAGTGCATACCTTCTTTGATGGAAGACGCCACGAGGAGATCGAGAAAGCACTATCGGTATTTGGTTTATGAGAGCACCGGACAGACACCTGCATGTGCTACGCTGGACGCAAGATACGTCTACCATGTGATTCCGAGTTGGCACGTATACTCGGAAATGACATCGTGGGCGAGAGCTACATTTTGCACGGCATCCATGGTGACGTTAAGCAAAATATTCAAATCGCAATCGATCAAATGAAGACCATATATGAATCGAGGCGCAGGGGCTTGGTTTTGAAGAGGGCGACCGTGTCTGGCTATAGAATCCCAAACCAAAGTGTGGACTGTGTTACATAGCCAAATTGGCCCTTAAACATTTTTTTAGTTTAATTTTGATGTGCGGAAGTTTCGCGCCATAAATTCAAAAGACTCGGTGCGCGTATTTCCGTTACGTCACAGTGCGTTTGCGCCAGATCGCGCGACGCGAGTGGAGTAGGGACAAAGTGGGGAGAAGTTTCCGGGAGTCTATGTAACGTGGCTTTTTTGCCAGAACCTTCGAGTGCAGTGGACGTTTTTCGGTAACGTATCGTTATCTTTATCTATGTAGATATCCTAGCCTGATTATCTTTGTTTGTCGCCCTTATACCATGTTTCCTTTCCGTTCCATGCATAGGTAGGTGATAAATTTGTAGCCGTTGGCAGAACCGCCTTCCACGCCGGAGCACCATCTTTAATTACTCCGGAGTGGAGCCCTGAGATCGAGTCCAAGCCATTTGGATGTACGTCAGACGTACCCTCTGTTAATTGCCTTCAAGGGGCCAGCAGCCGCGCTTATGGACGTGCTGACGCCATCTTTATCTATCCTGAAGGACGATTGGCGTACTTCGTGGAAATCTGGACCTATTATGTGAGTACCTTGTAAATTTACTTTATATATTGCGTAATTGAAATTTGTGCATTGGTGACGTCATTGGCAGATGGGCGCGCAAAATCTGTATAAAGGTTAGCGTTACCAACCGCCCGTGGCGTCGCTTTTTTATTCCGCGCTTGCGCGATGTATTTATCGACGTTTTAAAACGTAAGAATTTGACGCTTTTTAAATGTAAGAACTGTCACGAAAGTTATAGAGATATTGGGAGTGTGCATACGAAGTTATAAAAAGGATCAGCGACGTGGAATACTGGATTCGTAAGCGTCCAAAAGAAAGAACAATAGTGGTGCACTTTAACCGGGTAGCACTCTACGATAGCGATGACGTCTGTATTGCTGAAAACGGTAAGCAGTGAGACCAACAAACAGCTATACTCGTGATGATGAGCAAATGAGATTTGGTGTTACGGAAGAGATTTAAGATGATGTAACATGTGTAACGGACCTTGATATGTCCCGAGGACTTGCTCGTGTGTTTGAAATATATTTGGTGGTCTGGATAAGCTCTACCCACAACAATCAGAGATTGGAAAGACCTTACAGCTAAAGGACCAACGTTCTGGCATTTACTACCTGGTGACTAAGCAACAGCCTTCTGGTAAACCAAATTGCCAGGAACTTTGGAAAGCGTCACTGGACCTCAAAACCCGATGATCAAATCTAAACACAAAAGTTCGCCATACCCAAGATCGGTTGTGGGCTCGATGCGCTAAATTAGAGTGTGGTACGAAATACGCCAGAGGTGCTGTGCTGTTCCAGAAAACCGGGATCCAGATTTTTGTGTCTGGTTACAATCCAAACTGCACGGTGCCTGCTATGAAGTGTTGATTGTTACCTCTATCAACATGAAAACTGCAGAAATAGTTTCAATTGTCCTTATTGCCACAGGGACTTTCAACGTCCGGGTCACAGAGTGCTCTGGGACAGAACAACTTTAAGAGAGGATAGTGTAGCGCCGTTTAGTCGACGTATGACCAGAATCATTACATTGGAATCTAAGCGAGGCGTTTGTACATATAAGATGATTGATGGGCACCTAATATTTGTACATTTTTTCAAAGGTAAACTTTATTTTCTTGTTCCATTTTTCACTCGCAAAATGTGTATACTCTCAATGCGCGCTACCTTGCATTTGCGCACGTGTGACCCATGCCTAATTTTGGCTTGGAGTATAACTGGAAGGAGGGAGGATGGTTTATGTTTTTCGAATGTATTTTAGTATTTTATCCGCAATTTCTTAATGCACTATGAGCAAAAGAAATAAAATGGAAAAATAACACTTACTTCCGTATTTTTTCTACAGAATAAAATATATGTCCCAAAATTTGAACGCTAATGAGACGCACAGCGTTGTCCCTGTTGAAAAATAGTCGTCATTTGTATGACTTATTGAAAAAAATTTAACAGAGAACATTTCTTACGAAGATATCGATATGCTTTATTTGACCCATAAAGGTTTAATCTTTGGTACATTTACCAAATAATTACTTCTATTGTTATTGCTTTGTGTTAAATGACTACCTCAAACGCCTATTCTCTATTGTTCCGTATATTTAAAATGTAAAAGGAAATTAATAATATAGAAAGTATAAATATTGAAATGGGGTGGAGTATCTAAAACAAAAATTGCTCTAGCACAGCCACAAGCAGTCATTCACTTACTTTCTTTCAATAGGTTTCTATAAGTAACTCATGCATTGCAATTGTTACAGATAAATGTTACTACAGTTGAATAAATATTAACTGTCTAATAATATGGAAATTGTAACGCCAACCCCAAATACCAACGGAGTGTCACCGTTTCACAACCATGACGTACGCGAATGGTCAAGAATTGACAATCTTACAGGGGCTCTTGAACGAGCTCGCCTTGAGACTGACCATTGGAGTGCAAGAACCAATAACACTGCACATAAATATAACAAGGTAAGTCAACATGATTTTATGTAGCCATTTATTTATAAAGGTTTAAGTATGATTAAGATATAGTCATCATGTTAGATTAGTTAACTGCTGTTAATCCTTCCATATTAGTAAAATAGCTTAAATAAAATTCAATTTTTTAATAACGTCCTTTCTGATTCACATAAAATCCAGAGGTAATTATCGAGCTTAACGGTTTAAGTATAACTTAACTTAACTTAAAAACAAAACATTTCAGGAAGTGAATAGTTCTATTTCTATTTTAGGCTGGATTTCAAAAATATCAGAAAGAATAAAGCTCTTTAAACTGCAAATAATAGCACGACACGTCTTTGTTGTTATATTGCGGTAACTGCTTAAGTAAAACCATGCACAAAATTACTCGTTTGACAAAATCTAAAGATTACCCTTCCATATTTGCTTAGATTTCATACATACCTTAAAAATTAAACATTTTGAATCAAATCATTTTGCAGATTAGTAGAGGCTACTTTGTTTCTAAGATATTATCATCATCATTAGGTCTTCAGTCCTAGAACTGGTTGGATGCGTACACTCATTGTTTTCTAGTCTGAACCAACCTACACATTTCGCTGAAATTTGCTCAGTCTGCATCTATCCCTATCTGTGTGCGAAAGTCTGATCTCGGTCTACCCCTACCTATCTTTTCCTATCTCTGCTTGTAATATATCCCATACTATTTCCCAGAATTGCCTTAGAACGTATCCTGTCCTTCTATTTCTTCTATTTTTTCGTTGTCCACAGATATATTTATTTTTCTACTATTTCTACAACCAATTTGTTATTAACTTTGTCCGTCCATGCTACCATCCTCATACATCTGAAGCACAACATTTCAGAAGGCTTCTATCTCTTTCTGTCTGCTTTTCCTACTGCCCCTATTTCATAGATGTGCAATAGATGTGCTCCACACAATGCTTTGAACAGTTTTCTTCTTCTATCTATGTTCATTGTCTTTGAACATAACTGCTGTTTTTTCTTGTTTGATGCAGTTCGGCCACCTTCTATTGTTTTACAGTTTATACCCTATTTCCCCGATAATCAGTTGTATGTGAAAAGGGGTTAGCAGCCATTGGCTGCCAAGTTCCCCAGCACTTGAACCTTTGTCGAATTAATAGTTTTTCCAATTTATCCTTTTTTACAATCAACATTAGTTGAAAATATTTCATAACCAACCGGTTCTAGTAGCACTTTTGTTACTTGCTTCGTAGTAGAGGACGGCAGGGTTTGACGGCCAGATCCATCTTACCAGGATCCTCACAGCGCCACTAATCGCTTTTTAATGTTTTTTCTCATTAAAAACCCATTAGCACTAATTGCTTTTTAATGTCATATCATACTTTCTATCTTGTTTACCTCATCTTACGAGATAAATTTATCTTGTTTGGTGTCAATTAATATTAGATTTTTCTTAGCTACCAGAATTTCTAGGAATTTTTAGATAGCTTTACTCCCTAAGGCGGTACCCCAATTTTAAGATTTTTTACCGGTAGCGATTTCTGACCATCCTTATAAATTTTCTTAGCTTTGCGACATATCAAATTAGTCTAGAATTTTACGCAAAATCCGAATCTGCAAACAGATTTAAAATCCAACCACACCTAACCATTTTACACACATACTCTCTAGCGAACATATAAAAGATTATTTTTGTTTCTTTTAAGATAAATATATCTTGTTTGGTATCAACAGATATTAGATTTTTTTATGTAGTCCAAATTTTAAATAGAACCAACCTTTACAAAGTTACACTTTCAAAGACCCCAAACCTCTAAATTTATGCTCATCTATATTTAACTCCATCTTTAAAATCTTTTTTCGCTACCCAAGACATACGCTTTAACCAACCATTTCCCGAAAATCTAAAACCACCAGAATTTTGGAAATGAACCCATTATACGCCATAAGTGTTTGGTATTTAAAACCATTTTCAAACAGTAATGTTCAGTTTTTAGAATAATGTAAAACATTCCAATGTAATGTGCTTTTTATATTTAAATGGGAAGATCGAGTTTAGTAACAAGGAAACCACATTATTTAATTAGAATATTCAAAAACACGATTTTTCAAATTTTAAACAGGCTAAAGTTCTTTTGGAAAGGGAAAAATTGATAAAGTATGTGCTTTCGACTTTTAGTTTTAACTATTTACCTGTAAATTATTTGGAAATAGTAGAAGATAAAATAGCCAAGATAAAATAAAAATCTTTCACAAGTGCTACATTAAAGCAGGTAGTACATATTTTACACAATCTACAACACCATATTCTACAATTCCAAAAGAAATAATCATTTCGGAATTGGGTTGATAAATACGCCTAACATTCGCCCAAAGGTTGTACGACAACGCGTAAATATCGGCAAACTCTATCCGTTTGCGCTAAGGGAAATTGACCCATTAATCACGCCATACGTTGTAAGTGGAAGAAAAAGATAGCTGGATTAGAGGAAATGGGTGGAAAAAGGCGAAAGTTGGACTACATGGAAAACACTGCGACAATACGCGAACAATACAAAGATGAGTTAGACAAAGAACATTTTATTAGAGAAAATGAGAAAAAATTAAAAGAGTATTTTATGTGTCGATGGACTGACTCAGATACATCCGGGTTCTACAAGCTGTATGCATTTGTGGTTAGTAAGAAAGACTCTTTTAGTTAT
Organism: Platerodrilus igneus; assembly: GCA_036346225.1. NCBI lineage: Eukaryota > Metazoa > Arthropoda > Insecta > Coleoptera > Lycidae > Platerodrilus > Platerodrilus igneus. Next base: position 6,185,459 of record JARFIW010000307.1, on the reverse strand, counting down.
GTAGGTGTCCTTGCGGAAAAGGATGGTAATAAATCCGTATACTTTTTAAAAGGTTATTTTAAGAACGTATTTATCAAAATGGCAGATAACATAGACGAACTAAGGAATGCGGGTTTCGTAACCTTTGCGTACACCACATGCAAATGGGTTCGGCTAAACATTGTATATTTGTCTAGTAAAGAACCTTTCGGATCATTTAAAACCGAAGGTCTTACAACACATAACGATCATATATTCCCAAAAGTGGTGGACATGCAACTACGTTGCAGTGACTGGGAGAATAAGGATTCCCTCCAATAAGAAATTAAAGAAATTAAAGTTTTCAGGTACGTAGCACCAGCCATTGGAAAATGGTAAAAATGTTAAACCTATAAAGGTGATTATTAATTGTATTTTAGAAAATAGTAGTTTCTTTGGACTAAATAAAATAGCTTAGACTGATTAATGTATATGATACATAGTCCCGTACACATCCACACACACGCGTGCGCACGCGCAGGGTTGCGCATGGACAGGGGTGCGCATAGGCAGGGTGCGCATGGGCAGGGGTGCGCATGGACAGGGATGCGTATGGGTAGCGGTCAAAATGAGGAGTAAGCCATCGGACAAGCTGCAAAATAGCTGCTGTTTAATGTATAATACCCTACTACAGTACGTATATTGGGGGAATAGCAATACAAAGAAATTGACTGGCTTGCAAATTAAGTTGACCGAAAAACCAGAGGAAAGGGAAAAATTGATAAAGTATGTGCTTTCGGCTTTTAGTTTTAACTATTTGCCTTTAAATTATTTGGTGATAGTAGAGGAGGAAGACAGCCAAGATAAAATAAAAATCTTACACAAGTGCTGCATTAAAGCAGGTAGTACATATTTTACACAATCTGCAACACCATAGTCTACATTCCAAAAAACTTTACCCTGTTTAAAATTTGAAAAGTCGTGTTTTTGAATATTCTAATTAAATAGTGTGGTGCTTGTTGCTAAACTTGACCTTCCCATCTATATATTAAAAACACATTACATTGGAATGTTTTATATTATTCTAAAAACAGAATATTACTGTATGAAAATGGTTTTAAATATCAAACACTTATGGCTTATAAAGGGTTCATTTTCAAAATTCTAGTAGGTTTAGATTTTCGGGATATGGTTGGTTAAAGCTTATGTCTTGGGTAGCGAAAAAAGGTTTTAAAGATGGCGTTAAATATAGATGAGCAAAAATTTAGAGATTAGGTGTCTTTCAAAGTGTAACTTTGTAAGGGGTGGACCTATTCAAAATCTACTTATAAATTTCGACTCCCTAAAAAAATCTAATATTAGTTGATACCAAACAAGATATATTTATCTTAAAAGAAACAAAAGTAATTTTTTATGTGTTCGCTAAAGCGTATGTGTGTAAAACGGTAAAGGGTGATTGGATTTTAAATCTGTTTGGAGATTCGCGTTCTGCGTAAAATTTTAGACTAATTCGATGTGTCGTATGGCTTAAAAAATTTATAAGGATGGTCAGAAATCGCTACCGGTAAAAAAATCTTAAAATTGGGTTACCGCCTTAGGGAGTGATGTTATCTAAAAAATTCCTAGAAATTCAGGTAGCTGTGAAAAATGTAATATTAATTGACACCAAACAAGATAGATTGATCTCGTATGATGAGGTAAACAAGATAGAAAGTATGATATGACATTAAAAAGCAATTAGTGCTAATGGGTTTTTAATGAGAAAAAACATTAGAAAGCGATTAGTGGCGCTGTGAGGATCCTGGTAAGATGGATCTGGCCGTCAAACCCTGCCGTCCTCTACTACGAAGCAAGTAACAAAAGTGCTACTAAAACCGTTTATGTGTATAACTTTAACATGCCCTCTCTGTTATATTAAAAGGACCCTGGATAACAGTTGTCCCAGTTTTAATTTTACTTCAAAGAAACTATTATTATTAAATGGAAGTCTTGGGTATAATTTCCAAAATGTCTTGCTCATGTGACGTAACTGTATGTCGGGGCAGGGGTCTGGGGGTCCGGGAGTTAGAACCCGCCACGTAAACCAATTGGGTAAATGCCCTTATTCGGCGAATGTTTTTAATAGCGCATTTTTATTATATATAAAAATGATGAAGGAGGTTACAATTTTCTGAACCTCTCCCTTGTTCAAAAAGACAAAACGAAAGCAGAGTTTATTGTACAATTTATGGATACCATTTCCTAAAAACTACCTTTATTATTTATAACCATATTTTCTGCATTGACGTCTCCAATATAAACCAGATAATTTTCTAGCTTTATTGCCAAAGTTGATTAAATATATCTTTGATCCCTAGTGTAATCCCCTAATTTTTAATTAGAATTTCTAGACACCAGTAACAAATTTTTAGTGTGGTTGTATGAGATTTGATTGTTATTGAACGAGTGAATATTCATAGGATTTTATACCTGAAACAAAATTTGAATTAGTAATATAATATCATATATATAAAAAGTACATAAAGTGCTTCTAATTATTTAGCATAATATTTGTTGCTATTTGGAGCGTATCTGGAAACTCGAAAGTATTTTCATATATGGTAAACTATCTCCACGATGTAAAAATTCAACGGCAATATCTCCGGTTCGACTTAAAATACTATATGAAAATTTAACAAAAGACTCTCACAGACGTATGAATTAAGTGCACCAAAAATTATTTTAATCGGTTCAGCCAAACCGAAAATATGGCCTACTGAAATTTACAAAGTTTCTTGTTGTTAGGGATAAGACTACACTCTTTGCTTTCACCTACAGTTCAAATGGTAAGTCAAAGACTTATCAAATGGGACTTTGCTGATTTGTGGACCATGAAAACCTTTTAGCGGCAAGAATATCATATTCCTGTGAAAGTGCTGACATATCAGTTCATTTTCAGTATCTTTGGGAATGCTCATGATGACTGATAAAAAGGAGAAACAAATTTCGATATCGATTTTTTATAAAAAAGCAGAAGACAAGTAGGTAAGACGAAAATCACAGTTTAATAATGCTTCGAATTGAGTTGCCGAAACTGAAGCGAAAGGAAAATATGACCGTGGACAGACGTCATCTACTATCTCCACAAATAAAGCAACCGTGCTCGGCAAGCTCAATGATATTAGCTTATACGCTAAGCATTCTCTACACTGCTGAAATAAGGTAAGTTTTAGACAACAATATATGGATACCATCTGAAGATTAATCTTTTCCGGTACCGAGCGAGTGCAAAATGTACAAGATAGTGAAAAAAAATTCGTACAGTCTCCATTTTCAACATAACTGGATGAAGCTATTTCCTTGGAGCGAGTGCAAAATGTACAAGATAGTGAGAAGAAAATCGTACAGTCTCCATTTTCAACATAACTGGATGAATCTATTTCCTTGGTTGGTATATTCGGCGACTGAAAATGGTGCCTACTGCAATTATTGTCTATTATTTGTTGTTGGTGAAGCTGGTGTCAATTCACAAGAACTTGGTTTGTTGGTGAAAAAAGGTTCTAGTAATTGGAAAAATGCGACAGAAACATTTGCTACGTAAAATGACGTAGCCGGAAGAAAACTTAAATATACCAGGCTAACTACCAATGCGCAGAGGGGAGGGGTTCCTAGCAACACAAAAATAATACATTGCCAACAATTTTCTATTTACAATAACGAAACACAAAGATAAACATTTCTATCGAAACAGCAAAACAAAATTAAATAAGGTTAGTATTTAATAAAACAATTTTACTCTATGGACAAATTCACTAATTGTTTCACGAAGTGCGCAATTCGTAGCTAACATGCAATAAACCTAATCAGTACCAAAATTAATAATGCTGATACTTTCGTATAAACGGATGGGTTAATTAATAAAAAAAACATCAAATTTGGCAACCTTTCTAGTAAGGATTTTACCATACAAAGCTTTTGTTATAACTCTAATCAATAAAAAAAGAATACTGCTGATACTTTCGTATAAGCAGATGGGTTAAGTACAAAAAGCACAAGCATTAAAGTTCTAAACTTTTCTAGTAAGGATTTTACCAGAACAAACATTAGCGTATCTAATTTCAAATTGGGTTTATTCCTGGGTATGTTAGAAAAGGAAAACATGTCACATACATGTGTCGGGATACTGATCTTGTCATCCCTCGGAAGCGAATTGACACAGCATCGCCGCGGTTGTTACCAACAACCATACTACTACCGTAGTTGCACCGGCGGTCTACATGCAAGAGCAGTTGATCTACATCAAGGAATAATCGGGCTACGTAACAAGCAATTTAGCCTCCAACTAAGAGCTAAAAAAAGGAAAATCTTACTAATATTAACAACTCAGGAGCGCTTACCGATACACACCAAATCTACATCTTTGATAGAGGTAGAACGTGCATTGCTCTTGGAGTAACAGAACGAGTAGTATTTACCAGTGCATTAAAGCATCAGCTGCACAATCAAAGTTTAAAAGGAGTTCAAAATAACACGAACTCGAAAAGCAAACGTCCGCGTTATCGAAACGCGATTGAAACTCGAAAACACGTTTTTACCGGAGAATAATAGGATATATTATTTCGACAAATCTTTAGATGGGAAACCCACTAGAACGCAATTATAAGTTATCGGAAGGGATAACGTGCTCACGGATACCTAACAGGATCTTGACTAATTAATTGTAGCATAAATTCGTTTTAAAACAACTAGATTTACGTTGAGAAATTCTTAGAAAGAGTATTTATTATTAATTATGCGGAAGGGTTTAACAATAGACATGGAATTTATACAAACGGATAATGAATTAACAAGGGATTTAAGTTGAAAACTATGGTAAAGCGAGCTTATCTGAACAGGTACAATATATCGGGTATTGTTGGAGAATTTAATACTAGAAAAGGAATCTATGTAAATAAAAGAACCAATTATTGTCGAAAATGAACATAACACATTCACTCACAATGGTTCTTGTAAATACCACGCGGAATGTGTTGCCGAAGGTGAGGGTTTTAACCAAGCATGGCCACCCTTAGAACTCTCGGTAGACAAACAAATTGCAGAAAGAAGAAGCAGACAAACTTTAGGCTACAGAAAACGAATTGTTCCTATAATTGATGCAGTTTTGTTGTGCGGTCGGCAACATTTGTCACTTTGTGGTCATCAGGACTGTGGTAAATTAACTCTATCGGAGAAAACAACAAAAGAAAACTAAGGGAATTTTCTCTGCAGCCATTCAATAGGGCAATAAGAGACACCTATCTAAGAGATACATTGGAAGGATTAGACCACCAGTATCTTAATACAAAAATCCAAAAAGAATATTGTAATGAAACTTTGATGAAAAATGTAGTTCACAATATTAACAAAGCCAAATGATTTGCTGTAATGGTAGATGAAACTGCAGATATTTGAGGCATTCGGTAAGTTTTCGTTTGTGTCAGATACATTAATAAAAAGAACAATGAAAGTTACAGAAGATTTTCTAAATTTTGTCTCAACATCTTGTCTCACAGGCACAGAGCTATCTAACCTAATCTTGAATGTCTTAAATTATTCGGTATTAACACAAAATACTTCCGAGGGCAAGGTTATGATACAGCTGCAGCATTGTCTGGTGTATTCGATGAAGCACAATCGCATATTTCTCGGGACCATCCTCTTGTCCTGTATACTCATTACGCCGCTCATTCTCTATATCTTGTGGTCTCCAAATCCAGCAAAGTGACTGAAATCAAAAACAGTATTGGTGTTATTGGTGAAACTCATGATTTTTTAATATACTAAAACGCAAAAATGTTTTCTGTAAAGAAATCGAGAAACTTGAAATTATACACCACGCTAAAACTTTAAAAAGAAACTGTTCTACGCGACGAATCGAAAGATATTATTCAGTAAGTGAGTTGCTAGCACATGCAGTGGAGTCACTAGAATTTATAGAAACCTGGAGAGATGCCGACACATCCAGAGATGCTGTACTGTTAAAAAATGCGATACTACAGCCGCAGTTTCTGCTGGTATTGCTTGCAAAACGTCAGAAAATACTTGCAGAAAATACACACCGACCTAAAGGCTTCGTGAGATATGGCAAATGCTGCGAAGTGCGAACTTCAGAATCTAAGAAAGGATGCTGAGAAAGAGTTTAATATAATAGTTGAGGAAACGAAAGTGATAGGTCAGAAGCTAGGAGTTGTAATAAATGTTACGAGAGTTACTGGTAGGCAGAAGCATCGTCCAAACACTAACCTTCAAAATCCAGGAAATTTTTATCGCGCAACAATTTATATTACCTTCTTGGAAGTGTTTATTTCCGAGCTGGAACGCAGACTTACCAAACCGGCGATATGTTTAAGGGTCTTCCTCGTCAAATGAAAAAGCCCTTTCCAGTCAATACGAAAAAGATTTGTTAGTTATTCTGTATTTTACGCTAATTAACTCAACGAAGCACCGTCCGACGTGATCGCGTAGTTCAAACTGTACAGAAGATGCCAAGATAATAAACATCTTCCTTAAATATCTGCAATGGATGCTTGGGCTCTATGCCCAACATATTGATAATGCTGAAAATCATATAAACGATACCCGTATCCACAGCAACGGCTAAAAGGTCATTCTCTACTTTAAAGAGTATAAACTACTATCTCAGAAATTCTACATGTTGAATTGGGCTAAATAAACTGGCAATATATCCATACACAGGGAGTTGGAAGTTAGCACAAAGGAAGTTATAAATGAGCTGGCAAAGAAACCTAGAAAACTAGAATTCGTTCTGTAGTTCGTAACATCCGCAAATAAATGTAAATCCCAAAAATGGTCTATGTGCTTTTTTAAATTCCCCCGAGCAAAATTCTAGCTACGCCACTACTTTTGCTAAGCAATCTATGTTTGCCATGAATATATGGACACTTTTTTTTTAAATTTAATTGTATATCCGTTTTATTGTTGGCGAGACTATACATACTCAATTATTATAGGAAATCCTTGCAAATGCTATCGCTACATGACAAATTACCTACGCAATCAACCCACACTTAACTCTTTTGTTGCTGCAGTTCATCAGATGAGTCTAGTTTGTATTGGTTCTATGACTATAATACAGGTATGCAAGATATTATTGTTGATGAGATTAATAAAGTCCTCCACTAACCATATAAGTACGTTGCCATAAGAAATTCTTTCACATAAAGTTGGTTTTGCATTCTGTAAATTTCCGAAGTAATTAAATATTAGAATGGCAATTGAAGGTTAGAAATTTATTGATGACATTTAGCATTTAACCCATCATTGAAATGTGAAACTGAGTGAAGAGGTGTTCATGAGCACAGAAGTCGTTTAACGATGTACCAAATACGCACGCAATTAAATGCTTTAGTTTTCTGTTTTTATTTATTATTAGTCCAAACTACAGAATTGAATGAATTGGTCCTGAAGTTTTAGAGAAATAACCAACTCCAGAAGTAAATTTAAAGGTCTTAAAAGTTCGTATCATTTTGGGAAGACCAGTTGACGCTTTAAATTAGTTTCGCTCTTTCAACGAAAATATACAAATAGAGAGCAATGCTCGTTGGATTTGTTATCCCGAAATTTAACAACTTTTAAATTTGAATTCAACCGAGAACTTGGTTACCATTATGTTGGGTCATTTCTAGAACCTGTCGTAATAGAAAACCACTGTCATAATATGTTGAAAATTTTATTGATGACAACACGCTGAAGAATAAAATAAAATTTAATTTTTGAGAGCTAAGCTGGTGAAAAGGGTGTGGGTTATGCAATTGCTAACAAATAGATTACAACAGCAGGTATTTTTGAGCGAGTCTGGGACCGCCATCCGCCACCTAATACTATTGGAGGAATCTCCGTTCATCTAATTACATATTCAGTGAGTCCGGTAATCGAAACTTTTTAACCGCGTTTGAACGTCAGTCGTTTTGTCAGTTTATGTCGTCCATGTATTAGGGTAAACTAATAGCAAAATTTGACGTCTCTAATTAATTAAACCTTTCTGTAGATACTATTTAAATTACATTACATCATCGCAGCTCTGCTACATTTTAAGAATTACATACACACATACACACACAAGTATGCTTCCTCCTGAGAGATAAGTATGGGACTTTTGGAACAATAATTACTTACGTCCACCACCTTTTTTCTCACAAGGGTCCATGTAAATACGCTTCGCCTTCGCTTATAAACGTGCTGAAGAAAACTTTCATTACCTTCTTCCACCACTTTATCTTTAGAGGCTCGCCCTAATAGATCATACTCACCGGACAGCCAAAACGAATACAAGTAACGTCGACCATGTTACCAGTGTATGTCGTCCATGTTTTCCGAAAAACAAATAGGAATGCTCGGCCATTTTGTCGATGTATGTCGTCCATATTTTACGTGGAATTCTTAGGAATATCTAACGTCTCCTTTTGTAAGTACCATTTAAATTACGTCGCACAAAACTAGTAGGCGAAAAACGCTGACAGATCTGGGGTTTGGACCGGGAAGGCGGCTCCGTGGTGTAGTTGGTATGCGTGTGACTACTACGCCCAAGATCCCGAGTTCAAATCCGCTTGAAAATTTTAGACGAGCATTTTTCACAAAAATACGCCCCCGTTCGGATGAGAGGTAAAATGGAGGTCCCGTATGTGAGGGTTGTGGCGCACGTTAAACATCCCTATTTTGCTTTGAACAGCAAGGGTTCGGCAAAATTCAAAATTTTTCAGGTAAAAAAACTCGCTTCCTGGCCAATGTAGTACCGTCGGGTGGAGCATTGGAAAATCACATGTAGGGTTTCGACCGGGATCTGCGTGAGTGCTAGGCTCGTGCGTTAACCATTACACTACTAAGGGCACATAATAATAGGAACAGTAGATGTTTTATTTAAATTAAATAACATATTTAAATTATTTAGCGGATCGTTTGAATATTATTTAGAGTAAAACGTGACGCCGGTCACATAATAAATGACTATATTTTTTCCGACACAAATTAATATTAATTATACAAACATACGAAATTTACTACATATTCTGCCATTTCATATACTGAAGAGTATTTTAGTTACTGACATTTGCATATTGATTTTATACTCGATTTAATTTAATGTGCCCAATGCTATATAAAGCGTTCCATGTGATTTGTATACTTTTCTTTCAAGGTGAACGGCTTCATACTTTTTAGTTTTTTTAATATATAGGTGTAAATATATTTAAAAAAATGTTTTGTGAATTTTCAGGAATCCATTTTGAGGAAATTAGGCGTTTTGTATGTATGTACAATATTTGGTTACATAATGACGCCCTTACTTACTTTATGTACAGTTATGTACAGAGTTGTTTTGTATTAAATCTTTTACGTGCTGCCAAGTGTCGCATCCTCTTGACGGTGAGAAGCTGTATATGGTCACACTCAGGTTGCTGCTCCATCCATGCTATAGCAATGTCAACACACAAATGCTTCACTAGCTGATGATCCTATTATAGGTTCAGTTGCGATGTCATATTCTTCGTCTGCAGTTTCTTCTCCCACACTTATGAGTTCATCATCACTAAGAAGTTGGAATCCAGGATCTGAAGAATCATAAGCAAGCCATTCGCCTACGTCCTCTGAATTGTACTCAGAACAACTGGGAATTTTCAATAGGATTTTTCTTAAGTCCTCAAGTGAGATTTTATCCTCATCATCTTCTCCGTTTTCAACGTTCTTTATTTCTTCTTTCTCTTTCTGTAACTCCTCCTTGGTTGAAATGCGTTTCAGTTTATTCCAAGCCTCTTTTTAATGTGGTTGGCTTCTCTCAATTCCATGATTCCACCACCATGTGAAAGCAGTCTTTCAAATTCAATTTTTTGTGATGAGCCACTATGCCCTCTTCATTTTCATCTTCTACCAAAAGTTTCCTCAACAGCTGTCTTCTGTAATGTCGCTTCATAGTTTCAATAACTGATTGATCCATTGGTTGCAGCAAACTTGTAACGTTTGGAGACAGGAAGATTGTTCTAAATTTCCCATCTTCTCTTTCAAGATTGCTTTCTGTGGGGCGGGTGGGTGCATTGTCCAGAATTACAACATCTTACTGCTTTCTTTCCCTATGGTCTTTTGATATTTTTTCTACTTCAGGTATAAAAATTGGTTGTTGTAGATTAAGGGATGTTTTTCACATTTTTAAAGGCCTTGGTGCTTTTTTGATTTTTCAATCATTAGAAGAGGAATTTTATGATTTCTCGTAGAGTTTGCACATTTCAGCACGGTAATGAGGTCTTTACTGATTTTATGACCAGGAGCATTAGTTTCCCTTTTAGAGGCTAACATTGTTTTAGGCAACGCTTTCTAAAAAAGGCCTGTCTCATCCGCGTTATATAAAAAATCAGGATTATAAGATTCTGTTTCAATTTTAAATTTTTTAATGAAATTTTCTGCAGCTTTCGGGTCCACAGATAGTTTTTCACCACTTAAGTCCAATTCACAAACACCGTGTCCTGCCTTAAAATTTCGTAGTCAGCCATTGCTTGCTTGGAATGAACTTGCATTGTCAAGTTTTTCTGCTAAAAGTTTTACTTTTTGACAAATAATTGGCCCTGAAAGAGGGTTTCCCAATGCTCGTTGCTGTAAAAGCCACTTAAATACGGCCTCTTCAAGTTGTTTGTTTTCTGTTGTCTTCATGGCTTTTCCTGACAAACTTCCATCTTTATTGTCAAGAACAGACACAAGGTTTAAAATTGTAGACTTGTTTGTTTTAATGTCTGATATTGTTGATGTTCCCACACATATCAGCTAACTGTTTCCCACTCACTCCCTTATCTAATTGTACAATGATTTAAATTTTATCGGCCAACGATAAAACAACACATTTCCTTTTAGACGACGTACAGTACTGTACATACACACATTAAAATAAAAAATACACAAATTAAAAAGAGACAAACACAGAAAGGCCGGGTGTATAGCGACGACTGTCTACGTTCAGATTTCGACACAGACTGACATATACTAAAGCTACAGTATTGTACTGAAACAGGACCCGTGACCTTGGTCGCCACATCTGTGCGTCTAGGACTGACAAACAAAACAAAGCGGGCGCGCGATTGTCTGCGTATGCGGCATCCGCTACACTACAGTACCTCCAATTTTGCTGTTTAAAGCAACCTTCTTAAAAACAAAACTTTCCTCAAACCGATCCGGATAATTGGCGATCCGGATAGTTAGAGTTCTCATAATTCGAGTTTTACTATAATCAAAAACGAACATAAAAAATATCCGGGTAAAAATTTGATATCGCATGTTATTTGGCGAGACAAATATGAATATTCTTGTACCGTATTTCGTGAGTCCTTTTTCCAAAACGGATTCGGTGTTAAAAAAGCCTGTATGATAATATGTGCTTTACTCAGTGCAGTAAGATTTTAGAAAATAAGCTTAATCGTCAGCAGTTACGTTCCTTTATAAATAACTCACAATCACGAGAAAATGTTGAATAAAATTTAAAATCGACATCTCGGTTTTTTAAACCATTTGTTTCGAAATTATTTGGTGTGTGTTCCAGACTTTATGATTGCATTGTATATTTTGCTGTATTTTTAAATATGAAGTATATATTTTTAAATTTTGTGAAATTATAGGATATGATCCTGCAATTTGAATGAAGACGCCAGTGAAAACCTGGAAAAGTCAGGGGGTTATATTTTTATATATCGCTCCCAACCCTGGAGTGAGCATTACGTAGGAATAATTTCGAATAATAAGTACTAATTCGAGAACAGACTGATTTAAAAATTGCATCAAGCAATTTGTACAAAATTGTCAGTCCAAAATCACTTCTTGAATTATTGGTAAAACAAACCAATTGATAAGTGTGTTTTAGATAACGATTAACAAAACATACCTCCTGCCGCGGGCTATCTTCGATACTATATCACCTAAAGAATCAATTCAGATTCCTGGTCTAAACCAATCAACATTGTATAGAATGATCTGGCATTACATAAACGGAATGTGTACAGGTTATCGCTGATAAAACCATAAGTTATTGCATTTTGATTGGCTTCAATAATATGTAATTAGGACTAGATTGCTGTGCATCATATACAAAGGGCCTGAAAGCTTCAATTGAACTATTGCATAATATCGTTTTTCACATTTCCGTACACAAATTAAAAATTAGCAAAATATGTTAGAGTGATTATACTAAAAAATGCGAAGGACGTTATAGAAAGGAAATCAAAAATTTGTAAGACTCGCCGTTGGTCGGACCATCACCAACTTGAAGCAATTGCATTTACGAGGCAACCACTGTGGCCACATTTGCGCCTTTTAGGCACCACTAAACGCCGCCAAGTGTAAACGTGCAATGAATTATATTTCAAGCACAGTAACATAAAAAGGCTCAATATCAGTGGCGTAACTACACCCCTGCCAGCCCCCGCTATGCGGGGGGGCCCCAAGTGCAAGAAGGCCCAAACGATAATAAACTCAACTTATTCATCTTCAACGTATTTGGCAGGTAAGAAACGGTCAAGAAAATATTGCAGATAATTCAGAAACCGCAGGTTAACGAACGTTTTCTTGATGTTACTACTAGGAACTGCTGAAATACAAGAAATAATAATTAAGATAAATACTGAACACCACCTGCAGCCTGCATCCTTTCTTCTTTCTATCCGTTCTGTCCTATTTTGTAAGGGTTAATAAACAGATGAAAGAGACTGTAAACTTTAATAACAAAGATGTCTATATTATTCTTAAGTGATAAGTTGTATAAAGTAGTAAAGCATTATTAAACGACGTATAGTAGGGTTAGTTTGGTTTGTGGGATTTTAAATAGGAATAAAAGGGCTATTGTCTGTACAGTACAGATTCACAGGATGGCAGGTAGCTTAGTAACCTTCGCTTTCTAGAAATATAATACTAGAAAGAAATTCATTTTGTGGTTTCTAGTCAGCTGGTTGCAACGTATTTGCATTAGCTGCATTATATATAACGGAAAGGAAGTAAAAAGCATTCCAGTACGTTTTACTCAATAGTGTTGTGTTCGTATTACAGGAGGTCTTTCATATTTAAACGTAAGTATTTATATCTATTTTTATTAAACTACTATTGATTTGATCATAGTTGAAGTCGCGCTGAGAAATACATATAAATAAATCTTTAAGCATTCAATAAAAATCATTTATATTTTGTTAATTAAAGCATTTAAAGCAAAGTATGTATGTGTTATTTGTAATTTCAAAAGGCTTTTAAATAATTATTACTTATCTAATTACATTATAATTAATTTCATTCAAAATTGCAGGAAATAATATACAATGAGCACTACAAGCGGCGCTGCAAAAACGAAAAGGAAACTATTGGAAGAATCAAAGAGCAAGATTCCAAAATAAGTTCCTTTTTACTTCTAAAGAGTCCGAAAAACAAGAACAATCTATGAAAGAAATTGGGCTTTCGACAGTAGCATCTACTAGTTCCGCTACAGACGAACAGCAGTCGTCAACAATTTTAAAACTCTCACCCAGGGCGCAAGTACATCACATAATGACGGCCGCGATAGAAATTTGGAACTAGATACCACTACAATTACAGAGGTAAATGTGAGTAGTACTTTTCACTTAATGAACTATCTATGGATCTGACGAAAGAATATCCAACCGATTTTGCACATTTTTAAAAATCAATGTTTTACAACATGACAATTTAAGAAAAGAAATAATTAATTACGGATTGTGTAGACCAGATGGTGCGTTTCCTAAAGATAATAAAATAGAAGTTTTTCAGTTCACTATTATTACTTAATAACTGCAAGCGAAAATAAAAGCAATACGTTAAACTTACCACACAATTCAAATGGGTGGTTGTGTTATTCTAAATTAAAAATTGTGTTTATTGTCAACCATGTTGGCTGTTTGCTTCAGTAAGGTCAAGTTGGACGACCGGAATTAATGATTGGCAGGGTTTATCAAAAAAATTAAAGAGCATTTGCTTGCTCAATCTCATTTAACTTGTTGTTTTATTTACGATATGTGGAAAAAAATTATACCATAGATAAGAAAGATACTCTACTATTAAAACAAGAAACTGAATTTTGGAAAAATGTTTTACACAGACTTTTCAATGTTACTTTAACACTATCCCAGCGCATGCTGTCATTTCGAGGACATAGAGAAAGTTTTCTGATTCAAAAGACAGTTACAACGGTAATTTCTTAAGTTTAGTTCATTTAATTAGTAACTATGATCCTATATTACAAAAAGTGCTTGAACGACCCAAAGGTTCAATTAAATATCTTTCCCAAAAATTCAAAACGATATTATTAATACTTTAAGCGCACACTTAAAAATATTTTATTAAATAAGATTAGATCCGCTCCTTTTTCTCAATCATAATAGACACTACACAGGATATAACTAAGATTGATCAATTAAGTAAAATTGTAAGATATATTGATTTTAAAAAGACAGCTTGGGAGAGGTAACCAAAATAGATATTTGTGAAACTTTTGTGGGTTTTACAAAAGTAGAGTCCCAATCTGCTGAAGGACTATGTAATACTATATTAAGCAATTTAACCAACATGCAATTAGATATAAATAAATGTAGAGGGCAGGGCTACGATGGAGTTAACGTTATGAGCGGTACGTATTCTGGCGTGCAAAGAGAATTTTAAACATAGAGCCTGCAGCCTTATATATGCACTGTAGTGCCCATAACTTAAATCTAGTCATAAATGATGCCGTTAAAGGTATAAAAGAAATAGAATCGTTTTTCTACTTTTAGAAAACATATATACATTTTTGCTAATAGTATAGTAAGATGGAATTGGCTTTCTGTTTTTAAAGAAAATTTCACACAATTGAAACGCTTAAATCCGACACGTTGGGCGGATCGAGTAAAATCTTTAGCTGCCATAAGAATTCGGTATAAAGATATAGTAATGTCTCTTAATAAAATTATTATGATATCAAAAAACAGATGAACGAAATGACGCAAAGCAAATATTAACTAGCATGGATAATTTTAATTTTATTTTTTTAAGTGTTTTTTTAAGTCAAATTCTAGAAGAGCTTAACAAGCTCTCACAAACTGCTCAGAGTGAAAAGGCGAATATTAATCAGATAACTCTCTTATTTCAAAAACTTTAAAATTTTCAAGGAAACAAGAAATAACTATTCCAACATCAAGGAGGAAGCAGCGAAAGTTGCAGGGCAATGGAATATTAAACCGGAATTTATAAAAAAAAGGCAACCAAAAATAAAAAAGCATTACGATGAATAATTATCCAATGATTATCGATTTAATGATGAAGAATTTAAATTTAAAATAAATGTATTTTATCGCGTAATGGATATTATAATTTCACAGCTGTCGAATCGTTTTAAATCGCTTTTCATGTAAACGAAAAGTTTAATTTCTTAGAACCTAATGTATTTTTGAATTTAACTGCAGACGATATTTTATCTAAGGCAAAACAATTGCAAAATTTTACTACAAAGATTTAAATGATGCTATAGGTATAGAACTTACTACACTCAAAAATAATAGACTTATTTGTGATGAATTAAAAATGTTAACGGTATCTTACAATTTTTAGAATATCTAGTACTTTCCAAATCTACAGGTTCTAGCAGTTTTCCAAACACCATAACAGCCTTAATGTTATACCTAACTTTACCCGTTAGCGTTGCAAGTGCGGAGAGATCTTTCTCAAAATTAAAAATTATTAAAAATTATCTTAGGAACCGCACTTCACAAGATAGATTAGACGATTTATCCCTCTTAGCAGTAGAACATGACACTGCCAAAAATATGAATATAGAGGATACAATAAACGCGTTTGCAGCAAAACATGCAAGAAAAACAAAATTTTGAATTTGATTTGGAATGTCTGCTAGCTCATAGGTTTTTACTGTATCAAATTTTTAGGTGTAAATAATTTTGTGCGGCGTATAAATATGTAGATTTAATATTAATTAACTTATAAGTTTGAATTTATGTAATTTGGTTTTATAATTAATAAAGCACTTGATTAATATAGTATATGTATTTAATTCTATACTGCTTCCTTCTCTACATGTACTATAATTTAAAAATATGGCTAAATATAAGCCAGTAAAAGTAATACATTTTAAAGAGAGCCCACTTTAAAATTTTTGCGGGGGGGCCCAAAAATCGTAGTTACGCCACTGCTCAATATAGGAAAAATCAAAACTAAAACAAATTGTTTATGAGAAATAATTCCAAGTACTTTGTCAAATATTTTTAATTTCACAGGAACTGCAGAGGGCGAAAAAATGCACGCCGCAATATAAGCAGTAACTAAATACCTTTTTCATTTGTCAATAAAATTATTTAGACCAGTAAATACTCCTTGTATGTTTGTTGTGGTTTGTTAACTATTGTTTTTAATCTTTCTTGAAAATAAAACCACTTATATTTGGTAAAATGATCTTTATTTGCGTTTCAATTCATGACCTAGGATCGTTGTCAAAATAATAAAAAAATTTAAGTTTGGCATTTATGACACAAATTGAAGGTGACTTGGATTTATTAATTTTTAATTTGAATACAGTAGGTGAAATCAAAAACTAATAAATCAAAGTCACCTTCAATTTGTGTCATAAATGTCAAACTTAAAATTTTTTATTATTTTGACAAGGATCCTAGGTCATGGATCGAAACGCAAATAAAAATCATTTTAACAAATATAAGTGGTTTTATTCCCAAGAAAGATTAAAAAAAATATTTAGGCCAGTGTTTTATTTGGTATTTAGTATCAATTATTTTATATGCTAGTTAATAGCCAACCTGAAAACTTTAAGGTAAAATATTTTGGGAAGTTGAGTTTGTTACATTTAAGTTAATTGTTAATTGTTTCATTTAAATAATTGTAATATTTTATTCATCGAGATACTCTAAAGTTGATTGAGATACTTTAAGCGTCTATTTGATTTTATACGAACCCCAAAGATTTCGCTGAGCGGCATAATATTCAAAGCACAGGTTCATGCGTGAATAAAATGATTACTTACAATTTTTAACCAAGTGTCTTCTATACAATCTTCAGAGGAGTAAGGGTTCTTGACTATTTAGATCCGCTGCAAAAGAGACTTAGAAACCAAATAAATAAAGGAACAAGGGACAGTGATTGGCCTACTTATAATTGAAAAAGTTCCTGTAAAAGTGTACATTTTGTCACATTTTCACTTTCGTTAAGAGATTAATTTTCATTGACCGACGACAATCAGACAACCGTTGATAGCCAACCACACTATTCCCAATAGGAAGTCGCGTAATATTCAGGAAAAAAGCACTTAAATTAAATGCAAAGTTATGATGAAATAACATAGAAAGATGAAATACGAAAAGGTATTTGATGCGCGGTAACAAAATGACACGTATTGCGTTAACTAATCATTTCTACACTTTTAATATAGTATATACTTAATTTATAGGAGTACGATTGAATTCCGTTTCTAAGATTAGATTAAATTATAGACAATTTTACAATTTTGGTTTCTCCTTAATTCTATCGTACGGTCAAAACACTTATTTGGGTGCTGTGCTAGTTTGTAGTAATGTACAAATTCTGACGAAACAGTTTCTGTAGTTTTAGTAATCTGCATTTAGTTTTTTCTACTTATCTGCACAACATGATTTATTCGTTGTAAGCGTCACTTGTGATTTAGCATTTCAAAAAGTAATTGGTTATAATACGTCAATACGGAACTGAATCTAAGTCGTTGATTACCATCTAATTAAATAGACTGGTTTGGTGGCGGTCTTTCATTTGTACTGGGTTTGTAAGTCCAAAAATTTTACTACCTTATTTTTATTCCAATTATTATAAGCAAAAAAATTACAAGGGTGAAGTTATAAAGAATTTCAGTTCTATGTTCGAAAAACCCATAGTTTGGGGTTCATGATGTTGATGAATACACCTTTAAGTATTGCTAGGTTCATATATATATATATATATATATATATATATATATATATATATATATATATATATATATATTGGCAATTCTCAAATGTTATGGTAATATATGAGAGAACAAAAGTTGTTGATATATAAAAATTAATGTCAAGGTATTCTGTACTGTTATATTAGTAATAATAAATTCGATTAATAATGTTACTTCAGTACTTTTGTACAAAAACGCCTTTATAGTTGGTAATGAACCAAGTGGAATTGTAGTTACTTGTAGACCGGAATAAGAGTTGTAATTTGGAAAATTACAACATACTTGGTTGTGTACAGTTTTAGCCCCAGAAATTTTAGCCGGTAATCCACGGATAACTCGGTGAAGTACTCTGCTATAAATCCTGTTTTGGTAAAATACCGTTCTAACAAAAACAGTTGTCGACTAACTCAGTGGGACGGGGTTGAAAAGGGTTTCAGAATGCTATCGGGCATAAATTTCTTCTTTGTTGGAAAGTATTTTGGACACCCACCTAATCCCGCAGGGTTTTTAGGGAAAAGCACTAAAAAGAATAACAATAGATCAGGAGAGTGATTCTGGTATAAAGTTTATCTGAAAAATCGTTAAACACACTATTGCTTTGACATAAAACAAACCTTAACCATAAGAATACTAAAGAAACCTACTCAAAATTGCTAGCTAAAAGGAAGATTTCTAAAATCAAATGTTAAATGAGCTGAAATTTCAATCACGCCTCTAGGTAATTGCAAAGTAATTTAATACAACAAAACTGTAACTATACTTTTACGTTCATCATCATTAGGTCTTCAGTCCTGGAACTGGTTAGATGCGTACCTCCATTGTTTCCTATTCTGTACTAACCTACACATTTCCATGAAATTTCCTCAGTCTGCATCTTTCACTATCTGTGCGCCACACTTCGATGCGCAAAATGTTCCCTTCTCTTTTTCTAAACTTTCCGGTCACATCCTCCAAAGTAGTCCCCTGGCGGAGATCAGAATGGAGGACTATTTTAAACCCGAAATTTTTTACCCCAGAGGATGCCATCATCTTAAATAACAATTTAAATACGCTGTGTATTTGGGAGATAATGTGGCGGTTTTCCGTTGCCTTCCACATCGCAATAGTGTGTCTTAGAATTCCATACCGATCCATATGGTCTCTGTCATTCTAAGTACCGAAAGAGTTGCTGCACTCTTTCGGTAACCAGTCTTAATCTGATTCCTCACTAAATATCCCACTATTTTGGTTAAGTCAAACTTGCGCGTTAGATCACTGCAACTTGCAAACCATTCTACGCGTTCTAGTAATCTAGATTTTTTTCAAGCTGGAAGTCCATTCAGAAAGGACCTTTACATTAACTGAAAAAACCGATATAAACATATTAATACACTATTATACGCCATTGTGTTTACAATGACATTACACATACGTGTTACTTACAATTACATGATAGACATCCGTAAGCAAATATTAAAAATTAAATATATCAGAAATTTATTTACATAACTTCTTAACTTTAATCACACAGACGTACTATAAGTACGTTTTATAAGTTCATGCAATGAATGAAAAATGTTCATTTATTTACACAGTTTTGAAATTATACTTTCAGATGGTTTTCATGACAACCTGATGACTGATTGTTGACTGTAGCTAAAGCGCACACCATTAAATGCCTCTATTTAGATTCACTTCGAAACTTTCAACATGCCTACGTCCAATATAAAGTTTTCGATCTGCGCACCAATATGCTTCTAAAATTAAAACAGCCTACTTGGTGAGCTATTATCCAAACATGATTTACTACTTTCAATCAATTTATTCTCAAAGGTAGTTAACCTACTCAAGTCGTATGTTGACTGTTTGGATGGTAAGTACGAAGTGCTATAAAGGAAATAGATTATCCCTTCTTAAAATAATTCGAGACATCTTTGGCAAGCTTCGGACAGATGAATTAAGACTGCAGTTGAAAAATTTGTTAGTATCGTTTTCTCTATCTAAGAAATATGTACAATTAACTGACGAATAAGTTAACTAAACAAGAAAAACAGACTTTATTTATTTGAGTCAGCATAATTTGCATGTGACATGTTTTGCGCTCAGACGATAAGATCATCGGCCCACCAGCGTGATACATTATTAATCAAAACAAATGAATTATGAAGCTGTAATAATTTAGAACGAAATTGCAATGATGGCATCATGTCTTACCTTTAAAAACCACCGTCGGATGTGAGAATAGTAACGTAGTTGATTTAACAAAATTATCGTAAAGCGGACTTATGAATTGACAAGGGAAATTTTTAAAGCAAAATTGGAACGTAACAAATCCCCCCCAGCAAAATTAACAGGGGGTAGGTAAACAAAAGTACGGGAGTGGGCAGTACCAAACAAACAAATCAAAAATTCGCTTAAAATCTAAAAAAATTCGTTACGAAAACTAGACAAAAAACTGAAAAAGAAAAAAAAGGAACACCCCAAAACTAAAAAAGAGAACTCTCGTTCGGCTCGAAAGACCAATAATGGAAGAAGAGAAAGAAAAAGAAGAGAGAAAAAAGGAAGGGAAGACGGGTAATAAGTAATCAAGGAGGACTAAGATGGAATGGCATCGACACTGAAGAAAAGTCGTCGGAGAACGGATATTTCTAGTAAAGAAACCGGAAGGTTATCAACCTCAAGAGAAGAAAAGGAACGAGGAATAAAACCAACAGTGTACGCCAAAACAGGACCCAAAGGTCAAACCTCAAGGATGTAAAGGAACAACAAGGGAGAACGAGAAGAAGAGAGGAGGAACGCTGGTAAAAGAAACTATGTGGAACGAAAGGAACGAGTAAAAGAGGAAAAAACCCGTAAAAGAATAACACCAACACCAAGTACAAAACCCAATAAAACTAAAATCGTACAAAAGAAAATAAAATAATCCCAGTGTAGTTATGAGTAGATGTGAGCGTGTGTGTATATGTGTTTGTGTATGGAGGTGTAAGAAGGGTGTGTGTATGTGTTATGCGTGTATAGAGTGTGCGTGTGTGTATGTGCTTGACCGCTGTAGTCGCCTCTTACGACAGGCAGGTCCTACCATGGGACTATCCTATTCCCGGACCCACACGGGCGAAAGAAAAAGAAAGAAAGGAGAACCAAATAAAACTTGACTTATTTAAATTTTATCATAAACTTGTCGTTTCCAAGCAAGTAGATTTAAATTGAGAAATTATTCGAAAGCGTATTTATTGCAGAAAAATAAAATATACAGGATGTAAACTATTTAATTATAGCATAAACTTTCGTTTTTAAAGCAAAGGGGATTTGAGTTGAAAAGTAATAGACAGCGTATTTATTATTAATTAAGTTGACGGATGCGAGAATTTAACAAAATTATTGTAAAGCGGACTTATGAATTGACAAGGGAAATTTTTAAAGCAAAATTGGAACGCAACATGTTTTATCTTATATTATAACTTCTAATTTGAATGTTGATTTACCTATTCTATTAATGAAATTTTTTTGAAGTTCAATAAACACGTTCTTATTTTCAATTGAATATTACATACAGTCGTATGTTTATCAGTATTATACACGCGTCTTCAGGCAATTTGAATACACTTTTGTACAATAATATCAAATTCTGGACAGAGTATCAAACGAAATCTTTCACAATAATTGCGCATTTACTCGTAATCAGGTACTTTGACAGCAAAATGTATGGATCAGAAACTCTTTCAAAAATGTCTTTCATGCGCAAAATACTTTTTGTGTGACTGTTAAAAACAAACGTGCGGAATATTGTGAATATCATTATTCTTATGTAAAAACACTATTCCTTCGCGATAAAGAATGAAAATTCTTAATTCATAATCCAATATACTGAGTGTTTTTAATAAATACGTTATAATTACATAATTTGAGCTTCTTCTAAAAAATTTTCTTATTTTACTCAAGTTAATGGCGTTGTATGTTCACAGAATGGTGCTATTTGACCTTTTGATGATCTTTAGTCAGTTGGATATTCCGAAGAGAAGATTTGTTATTATAGTATATCCGCCGCGCGTACTGGTCACCTTTATCAAATGGTCTTCATGCAATAGTCATATTTCACCACTGGCTAATTTGAGATAAGACAAATACTCTCGTTTAAATTTTCGCTGTTTATTGTTAATACCGCTCGTGGATATAAAGAAAATTTTCATTTCAACCACAGTAATCGAAGGCATTAATTTTGTATTTTCCGTCCAATACACTAATAATGCCGCCTGTCATCAATTGCTTGCCATATTTGTTGGAAAATAACAAGTATGCACGTATGAAGAACAGGGCGTTGGCCTGGTGATTTTTGTTGAAAAAATGCTATCGATTCCTAAAACTTCTGAATGATTAACTTCTTCAATTTGCACGACAAGAATTGGGTCCGTATCTAGGTAAACATTCGATAGATGTTGAAACATAACTACATATTTATTACAATGGATTGTTAACAGAACAAAAAATGTAACGGTTATATAGCTGGACAGTACCATATTAATTATAGATACTAAACTAATGTAGCTTTCGTATTCCTAGTGCGTTTACCATTTATGATGCTGTAATTATAGGATACACAATTTATAATAGCAAATCTGGTCTTCTGAAATATTATACCGATGAAAGTATAATATTAATTTGCCAAGGTTAATAAGGTTACCTGACATTTCGTAAATAATAGGACTTTCTAAACATTTACTAGGCGTCTTTTAGTTCAACTCACTATTACGTAACTGTAACTCTGTGGTCCACCTATAAATTAACTTCCAAGAAACAGACATGCCAACAAATTTTTATAATAAGTCAACACTGGCACACATGATTTGGTAAGTAGTTTATTACGACAGATTTTGTTCCACTCAATCTCATCACAACTTAATTAAAATTACTGTAGATTAATTAACGGTTAACGCAGAAAATGTAAGGTGTTGAGTAATTTATTATAATGTTGATATACATCTGCTGTAGGAAAATTTCCGGGTAACTCTTCCTCGTTTTATCAATGACCTAGATCCAAGATTCATAAATATGGTAATACCATTAGATAAATATTCTGTTATGTCTCATATTGCAATGAAACCAGGTTTATTTAAATAGAATTACAAGTGGCGCTCACTAGAGCAGCAGGAATTTTCGTGATTTATTATTATTAGGAGTTGGGTAACCACCATAGTGATTGACACTTTAAGGTGATAAGGTGTAACTTACCTTTCGGTTTCTCTGGCACCACCTTGGTGTTACCAGAAAATATCAGCTTGCCGAGGATATGCAATATGCTTCAGATGGATGAAAACTACATCAGTTACCGGGAGAACAACAGTTTGGGCATGGGTTTATTATGATTGTAACAATTAACTCAAGACTCACTAATAAATTATCAACAATATACTTCAAATAATTTCAAAACAAGACTAGTACCAACGTACTACAACTTGTTTTCAGCGTTGACTCTGAAAAGGTTGTCACATAATTAAATTTATCATTGGAGACACCTTTTATGTTCCTTCAAAATACAAAAGTTATAAATTTTAAATAAATTTCTCACAATACAAAAGCAGAAAATGTTGTCTTTTAATCGAAATACCGTTACTCCTTTAATTAATTTATGAACTTCTCAAAAATATACTTTGTACATACATTTCGGATATAAATAAAAGATCAATCCAACTAAACGTTAGAATGGTAAAGTCAAAATTCTTATTTAGAACACTTCTTAATTCGTAAATTCAAGTACATTTAAAAATAATTCTAGCGTTTTAAAAATAGTTCAAGTTCATTTTTAAATTACTTTCACTTAGAAACAGTCTCAAAAATTTAATCATATAAATTTAAATAAAGCCCGAACATCAATACTGGTATTTGTGCTCATATATTTACTTTCTCTAAAATGTCAGTCCAAAGATAAATACTTCACATATAAATTATTGATTTGGACACTTATAATAATCAATTTATAATATATAAAAGGATAACGCACTTTGAAACTATTACTCCGATTCTCCAATTAAAACAATTCATAATAAGTTACGTATGTGCACTATCTGCAGGGACAAAGACGAAATTTCTATTAAATGCAAAACTAAATTATTCGGGTTTGACAGTTAAATTGTAACAAAGTTATCATTAAACAGTTTTTCATCATGTTCATAGTTATTAATTTTCTGATAACTTCAGGATCATTCATTTATAGGTTAAACGACCAAAGCCTCCACCACGGGAATATTAATTTCATTTTAGAAACTCACCTTTAATATTCCACGCCTAGCAAACAAAACTTAGATACCTCATCGTACTTCTGCAGAAATTTTTTGACGAATGCAACATATCTTCTACTATCTGTTTATCGCCAAATACAAAAAAGTTAAACATTTGTTTTCAAATAAACGAACCGCACAAAATTTGTAAAAGGTTTAAGAGTCGTAGAACTTGTTTACGTCTGCATATCAAACGTAACTGAATTTTTAATATTCTGATTAACTAGGTTAAATATAAACTTCCATAAGTAAATTTATTCTTGCGTGCCCTGAAGAATCTTATTTAGTGTTAATAAAATTTTACTTCCTACACCACTAACGAAAAGCAGACGTGTCTCCGCACATTCTTACTTAATTTAAGGATAGGAAAAGAACACAGGAATATTCACTTCAAACAAACATAAACTAACGGAAACAAAATTTAAACAAAATCTAAATCGGCAGTAATAATGTAGAACAAGTCTTCAATATTTTAAGGCGCCTATGGCTCTTCTTATCTTTTTGTTGCGTTATAATTGTCCGTCTGTTAAATTTGTTCAAGAATTCGATTCTAATCAAATCAAAAGGCATGCCGGACACTTTAAATAAAATAAATGTTTATATATAACATGCAATGCACAAACATAATCGGCTGCCGAACACACAGTATTTTTGCTAATTTTAAGCAATTAAAAATGAAAACCGAAAATATATTAAATGAGAGAAAACTGAGAAAAGAAAAGGAACAAAAGGTAAAGCAAACTCATTAGAACTTAGGTAAAAGCACAACTAGACAACTAGTCTTTGAAAAGGTAGCACTTTTCACAGTAACCAGATATGCAAAATGGCGTGAATATCACTGAAAGTTACCTTAATTTTGTGTGAAAATGCCTAATATTAAAATGCGTTATTCTTGTTGGTGGTTTTAAAGTAGTTTATGAATCTGAGTTCCGTCTTAATATGTATTTTACCATATATAACTTTCTGATTTCGTGGTTTGAGTTTATGGCATGATGCCCTGCATTCATCACATACTTATTATATTGTATGATTTACGAAAACTTTCTTTCCAGCGGTTTTCATTAACGCTACGTTTATCCTATTGAATAACCCGTGCGTTATTTTAATATTGTATTAAATTGTACCAATTCGTTTTAAGAAAATTCATTTTTACAGCTTAATCATACTAACTCGCCCAATTGAAATTATATTTCTGAAAACCAAAAGGATTGAAATATTACGTTTAATTAATATTAACTATTGATGGAATCCACTATACAGGGTGCATCAATAATAATTTTGTCCGTTTTGGATTAATTTTCATCTTTTTGCCTTTTGTTTTTATTTCCCGTAACACCAAAGCGTTACAAGTTTATTTAAAATAAAAATGTTAACAATACCTCAATGAATCTATTTACAATACCTTCACCATGTGGTAACTTTCTTGATGCGATGGCGGTTTGTTTCATAAACATATTAGAAAACTTGTCGTCCGCTGTAGTGTTCATGTAGTAATGTAGGCTGCGATATAACATATAACCATTCAGCAAAGCGTACTCTCTAAGGATCTATGCCGAGTAGAAGTTTTATCTTCAAAACCCTTACACCGTACAAGAACCAACCATTTTGTATGAGGTAGCTAAACACGCGCGCGCGCACACACACACACACACACACATATATATATATATATATATATATATATTTTAGGTAGTTAATTACACAAGGTAAGTCGATAAATACTATCGTATTACAGTGAATAAGATGAAATAATAACTTAGACTTTTATGCAAGCCCAAATTATCATTTCAAATCGAGCTAGTAATTGAAAGATGGAAAATATAAGGTCTTGGATAGGACTTGAACCTGTATCTTGGTTTTGCCGGAACCATGCGTTTACCAATTACGCCACCGAGACCGATGACGACAATTGGGAAATTTACAAATTTAAGTCGTGTACATAACTATACATAAACCTAACTTTCGAGTTATATAAATTGTTGAATATCATGCTGCAGTATATATGGTTTCAACTCCTATCTTTGGCAAGCAGTCAAGCTAGTTTGTCGGAGACCTATGCGCCATTGCCAAAACGAGCAAAAATTATGATTATATATTTACACCAAATAGAGTGCGACTAAAGGGAATAGCAATAGCAAGTTTTAAATGTAGATTTTTTCAATATTACGGATATTAAATTTAAGCATTAAATGTAAATTTATTCCATAGCAATTATGTTAAAATTAAAAGTAGCAAATGTTGATTTTCTCAATAGAACAGGTGTTAAATTTAAGCCTTAAATACAGGCCACGTTGTAGTAAGAACTAACGAAGTATAACCAGAAGTACCTGCGCAGCCAGTTGTTCAACAAGTATGGTGAACTGGTTTCACACCATTAACCGTTGATAAATAAAAATCCCTGACATGTATAAAAGAAAACAAGGCACATACGTCCGGATAGTTATCTGGCCAACCGTGGGGGTTGAGTCAACACTGCGACGTAAAGGCCATCGTAACTATAGTAGTGATCCTCCAAAAAAAAAAACAGCTGCTCCACGGCAACGAACAGTCGGGCCTACCCAAAGAGAGGACCCCTTTGGTCTCCAGCTAAAAAAAGTTAAAAAGAAAAAAAGGTTAGAATGAGTAAGCGCGGGAAAACTTACCAATACACGCAAGCCATCTCTATCTTGTCGAACAAAAAAAAAGCGTGCATTGCTTTCAAACGGTGACGAATCATGCAACAAACATCTCGACGCACAAGCTGCAGGGTCAAGTTCAAAAATGAGTTCAAATAACACCAATTTGAAATGCAAACATTCACGTTATCGAACGATTGAAACTGGAAAATACAGTTTTATCGGAAAAGTTCAATATACTATTTAGACGAAGGTTTAGAATGGAACAACAGAGAAAGTAATTATATGTTATCGGAAGGTTTAACAAATCAACTGAACCTCCAACAAGGTCTCGACTAATTAATTATAGCATAAAGTTTCGTTTTTAAAGCACAATGGGTTTGCGTTGCGGAATTATTAGAAAGCGTATTCATTGTAGAAAATAAAATATACCGTATATAAACCATGTAACCATCGAACAAATTTTCATTTTTAGCATGAATAGATTTGACTAGAAATTTTATGATTGCGCTTACTATTGTAACGAGGTAAAAATACAGTATGAGGTTTTGAATAGAAACAGAAGCTAGGTGAATGAAAAACAAATTACCGCAAAAAGGACGCATCTGAATCCACCGTCGAAAATAAACTTAACAAAGGTTTATATAATTTGGGTGTAAAGTTAAAGCTGGAAGAAAAAAATTTAACTAGGTTTAACTTCGCCATTTGTTAGTGGAGTTAGGGAAAAGTATTAAAAATTTGTTTGATTTAGATGCCAAATAAGTAGGGCAAGAGTTGAATACTTTCCTGTATATCTCTTATCTAGAATATTTTATTATATATATATATATATATATATATATATATATATATATATACTTGCCAATAATTCCTTTTTACTTTGTTTAATTTAAGACTCATTAAACCTACTTTTCTCTTAAATATAACTTTTGGCTATGGAAAAAGGCAGTTGAGCCGGATCTCCTCCGTGTCGACTGTTGTTAAAACTTGCGATGTCAGGTGAAACGACACGAAGACACAAATTGTGAGCTAGGTGATGCTGTACTTCCCATAAGGTGTCTGTGTTAAATTTTACAACTTTGCTACTCCTGTCCTGATGAGCCCCAATTAGGGCGAAACGCGTCGACAGGATGCCCTCGTGGCTGAATTTGAGTCACTTGCCAATAATTCCTTTTCACTTTGTTTAATTTAAGACTCATTAAACCTACTTTTCTCTTAAATATAACTTTTGGCTATGGAAAAAGGCAGTTGAGCCGGATCTCCTCCGTGTCGACTGTTGTTAAAACTTGCGATGTCAGGTGAAACGACACGAAGACACAAATTGTGAGCTAGGTGATGCTGTACTTCCCATAAGGTGTCTGTGTTAAATTTTACAACTTTGCTACTCCTGTCCTGATGAGCCCCAATTAGGGCGAAACGCGTCGACAGGATGCCCTCGTGGCTGAATTTGAGTCACTTGCCAATAATTCCTTTTTACTTTGTTTAATTTAAGACTCATTAAACCTACTTTTCTCTTATATATATATATATATATATATATATATATACACGAGGGTGGTTTGAAAAGTTTGCGCAACAAATAGGAAAATAAAAAAATTTGTTTTTAAAATACAGTTTATTTTTCAACATAATCTCCGTCAAGTTGAAAACACTTCATCCAGCGATGTTCCAAACCCATTACGCCATCATGAAAGTGCGATTCTTCAAGCCCTCCAAAATAGTCGTCGACAGCTGCTTTACTTCTTTGTCCGTGGAAAATCATTTTCCCCCCAAAGAAAACTTTTAGTCGTGGAAATAGGTGAAAGTCAGAAAGAGCCAAATCAGGCGAATAAGGTGGATGTTGCAACAGATCGTACTTCAGATCATTCAATTTTTGCATTGCTACTGCACTTGTGTGTGGACGTGCATTATCCTGATGGAAAATGATCTTCTTCTTACGCAAAGCAGGTCTTTTTTCCACGAATATTTTTATCCAGTTGGCCTAGAAGTTTAACGTACTATTCACCGTTTATTGTTTGACCCTTGGGAAGATAGTCAATTAGTAGGACACCTTTAGCATCCCAAAAAACTGATGCCATAACTTTTCTAGCCGACTTCACGGACATTGCTTTCTTTGGTGGTGGAGAACCCCTACGTCTCCATTATTTAGATTGTTGTTTGGTTTCAGGGGTATAATAGTGAACTCAAGTTTCATCTGTCTTAACAAATCGTCGGACGACATCGGATTTATTGAAGTTAAGGCGGTCTAAACTCTGTTGGCAAATTCTCTTACTCTGAAGGTTTTGATCAATTGTCAATATGCGCGGCACCCATCTTGCCGAAAGCTTTTTCATACCTAATTCCGCAGTTAAGATATCAAATGCTCTTTCATCTGAGATATCTGCATCCTTAGCAATTTCGAAGACCTTTAATCGACGATCATGCGTAACCATATCATTAACTTTTTGGACGATTTAGGCGTGGTGGCAGTTTTTGATCATCCGCTGGACGGGCCATCTTCTTTTCTCTCACGACCACGTATAAATTCCGTCTCCCACTTGTGCACAGTTGTAAATGATGGAGCGGATTCTCCTAATGTATCCTGTATATCTTTATGTATTTCTGTTCCTTTCCAACTCTTTTTTACAAAATATTTGATAACAGCGAGCGTTTCAGTTTTATCCATTTTGAAAAATTCACAAAACTAACTTTATTTCATATAGCACCAAATTAATACTACTTGACAGAATAATGTCAACTTTAACATCTGCGCATTAGATAGTTGGATCCATCAATTGCATATATTTTATTCGAACTGTTGCTGCCATTTCCGAAAATTCATGTTTATATCCTGTATAATACAAGCTTACTTTTTGGTAAGCGAAAATGCAATTCCGCGTGTATAAATAATCACCATGTATGATATAAGTGTATTGTAAATACATAGCAAATAATGTAAGCTGTATATGTAAAAATAATTTTAAGATAACTTAAAACGCATTAAATGCCAATGCGAATCGATTATTTTCAAGGGTAAATACAAAGCCATTTGTTTGTAATAAAAAAATGCACTTTCCGTGCATAAATATAATTAATTTCGTGTATTTAAAACCCCAATTTTAATCTTAATTTTGTGTATTAAAACACGTTTTACTGTGAAAGCAGATATTTTCTATAGAAATTCACCTCGTTTGCATTATAAAGCTTTAAATTAATCATATAAATTGACTTTTGCATTACATAAATTCATTTTAAATAAAACATGTTCTGGAATTTTCGAGAGCAATATAGAAAATGCGTCATCTGTTCTTAGAACAACCTAAATACCTAATTAAGGAATTAAACATTTATTCTAAGAAGCAGCAGGAACGTTGAAAACTGATAAAATTGATAGAATTATTTATTAGCTTTTGCAATCACTGTAGAAGAGATACGATGCGACCAGTAACCTTATATGTGTTAGAGAAGGACGTGTCAGCGCCCGTTACTATTACAAATCAATCACGCGAGTCGACGCTAATAAATTTTTCTCGGAAATCTTACATCATTGCGGTGTACTGGATTCCATACAAAACTAGTACAATATAGAAGGCGTGACGTAATCAAAATAAATTGTATATAAACCGGAACTTTGATTAAAAAGATTCATTCATGAATTCGATTGCGAAAATGTTACTTTAATTGAGCGCGAGCACGTTGCTTTGCTAAGATGATATTTTAAGTATGCAATATGCATATCGTAATTAATAATTAAAATGTTGATGATGGTTAAATGTAACCTGCATAAATATTAGAAGTTATTAAATGTAATGAGCATGAAAAATTCTTCAAGATAAAAAGCTATTTAAAAATTAACTTACATAATTAAGCCGAGGACGCACGTTGGTTTCTAAATGGAGAGTTATGCATGATTTTGTTTCTTTGCGTTCATCAAAAAAATTTTTATTGTAACGCTCTCGTTTAGTTACAGAAGTAGGTGCTATTTTTAATATATTTGCAACGTGTTCGTCTTCTTTCAAAAGATCGCTGAAAAGTTGTTTTCTTAATTCGATCATCTTATTTTGAACTGTACCTAAAAGTGATGCCGCTGCTAATTAATTAATTGAGGGTAGTAAATATTTTCAAATTACGTTAGTAGATTGTAATATTTTACACTGGAAAACCACAATCAGGATGAACTCGAAGGAATTTACTTCATTTTTAATCATTAAAGCTTCTCTTTTTTCAGATGTTTCATTTGATAAACAAATTATATTTTTGAGTCATGACACCAACGAAATCCGTTCTTAAAGAAAACAGCCGATCGAATCTTGACTAGTTGGGCAAAGCCTCTTGAGTGTACGTTTCATATTCTTTATTGCGTTTAACCTATGCGAACATGGCAAGCTTTCACTAACGTAAACGTAAATTTGTTCCACGATAATGTAGATTTTGCGAATTTCCAAAATATTACTGACAGCATCATTTAATACTAGATTTTAATTGTGCGAGGCGCAATGTACGTAAGCAGCTGCTGGATTCCACTTTTTATACGTGCTTGAAGACCCCTATTTTTGCCACTCATATTTGCAGCACCATCATAACCTAACCACGACGCTTTTTCAAATCAATATTATTGTTCTCAAGGATGTCTATAACTTGGTTTTCGAAGTTTGGAAAATGAATAACTTATTTTCCGAATCTGCTATAACATATCGAGTTACAACACATAATAATTATTGATCTATTCCACTGATATCTTGAGTAGTATCCAGCAAAAGAGAAAAGAACGGAGCTTGTCTAATTTCACTTAAAATTGATATTAATAAAGAAGTCAACAAAAGGTGTATAAATTTATTCCGTATTTTTGGACTGAAATATTTTACTCTATTTTTCATTTGCAATGTGGGTTTTTAGTAATGAATCATACAGAGCCAACAAATCAACATATTTAAAAATTTTCTCTTATTCTGGGATGATCCGCTTTCATCGTGACTCCGAAAGCAAATGTTCCATTTTGTCAAAGTTAAAATAACAATTATAATTCTAGACAGAATAGCAACAACTTTTACTTTAATGTCGTTTCTAGTAAAATGCGATTCTATTGTATTATTATTCTTCCAGTGGTCATAAGTTAAACAAGAAGTATGATGGACCACAGAAGATGCGTGTTTAGCTATTCTTTTGTTAACCCTTGCTAGTCGTTAATGGTACCATTACACCAAACATCATTAAAACTTTTACTCGCCCTGTCCGAAAATAGTCAGTAAACATGGCAATAAACTGCGTTTAATATTCTTGAATAAGAAAGCCAAAGTCTATTTTAGGTTTAGTTTGATAATACTCGTTAATAAATCTTCTCTTTGATACCGGATGGATAGGAAAAAGGCCGTTTGGCGAATGAGGTCTAAACTGATAATTTTTACCTTCATTTCGCCATCAAAATCTTGAGCGTATCGTCCTTGGTCACCGTCGATTAATTGCAGAACTCTCAAGTCCAGCCTCCAAAGTATCCTGTTGTTATTCTAAGCTATCGTCAGTTCTTGAAGCAGAGACATCTTTAATGTTTTGTATCAAGTCGTAATTTATAATATCACTATTATCACTATGCACATCGACACTACTATTGCTACAACTTGGTACCAAATCTGTATTTGCCTTTTTAAAGAAAACATCAATTTTCGGTATTTTCTAATAGATTGTTCTTTTTCACGTCCTATTTTACGTTTTTGAGCATCACTTAATTACTTTGGCTTGTTTAAACCCATTTCAATAATTTCTTAATAACTGTCTGATCGAAACTGCTGAAATAAAGGACAACAAAAACCTATATTTTTAAACAAATGTTACGTTTATTTTTAGCATAATTTAAAATACCCTTTTTTCCCTGTTGATTCATTACCCGTTCGAATAAATTCCGTTTCTATTCTTAAATTCTTCAACAACATCCTATATATTGCCCCTGTTCATCATAAGCCCACTTTACAATAATTTTTGTTAAATCGATTCCGTTGCTATTCTTAAATTCTTTAATACCATCCTATATATTTTACCTGTTCAGAATAAGCCCGCTTACAATAATTTTTAAAGCATATCTATTTGCTTGGAAACGACAAGTTTATGATAAAATTTAAATAGTCAATACCTAGTTTTAGGTAACCTTCAATTTGTTAGACATTCCGATAGCGTATAATTGATTCTTATGTGATTTCGACCTAAACATTCATCTATATAGTGTATTGTACTATCCGATAAAACCGCGTTTTCAAGTTTTAATCACGTTTGATAACACGAGTATTACTTTAAACTCTTCTGGTTATTTTGGGACAAATGAATATGCATCTTCTATTCTGAATACGACAAAAGTACTCGTCGTTATCGTTGTATTTTTCGTTTCTGTTTTTTTAATGGGATTTCGCGCACACAATATTGTGTGTTTCACCCGATGGATTGCCGCCCCTTTTTGTGATGGGAGGACACCCCCAAGGCGGGATGACGCGCCCCCTGTTTCGCTACGTCATTAGAGACGGTAGGAGTCAGTCCAACGTCGTAAACTGGCGAGTGTTTAGCCACCATTTTATTATATGGGGTTAAGTAGTTGTTGATACTACATATGTCCATAGTGCTATAAATGACTGGCCTTGTTCTGCGTAAATGACTGTGTTTCTGTGAGGAGTTATGTGTGGTAGAATGCGTACTGAGTATGTCCTGGGATAATTTTAGATAGTTCCTGCTGTATTTACTGTAAATATTTCGAGCTGTGGTTTTTAGAGGGGAAATTTTGTTCTTTTCTATTCTTTCTTTTGGATAATTAACTTAGGGTCGGAACCTAAAAAAATACAGCTCGCCATTTTGAGAATTTTTTTCTTGTTCTTGCTGTTAAATGTATATTACACTTATGCGCTATTGTTGTTTATATTTGTTTGGGCACTACTGTGCTGATGTAACATGTTTTTTTTGCTTGCTTAATTATCTTTTTTTATGTTGCGTGTAGATTTATTGAATGAGTGCGAGCATGGATTTTTTATTTCAGGTCTTCCTTCCTTTTTGGTAATTGAAATACCCCGCCTACTCACCAACTGAGCCTTTCCATTTTATTTCGTTGTTTTTTTTTGCTACGTCGATGCTCGTAGCATAAATTTTGACGCTAAACATGGAGCTCGAACCCACGACCTTGAGATTAAGAGTCTCATGCTCTACCGACTGAGATAGCCGGTGCGTGTGTGTATATATATATATATATATATATATATATATATATATATATATATGTGTTGGACCACTTTAGTCGCATCTTACGACAGGCAGGTCGTACCATGGCGATATTCTATTCCCGGACCCACACGGGTAAGTCCAGGAATAGAATAGCCCCATGGTACGACCTGTCTGTTGTAAGAGGCGACTACAGCGGTCCAACACACACGCACACTACCTATACGCACCCAGTTCATATACACACACACACACACACACCCACACACACACACACGTACACTCACCTACTCATGCATCAACAACACACACGCGCACGAACACGCACATACCTACTCATACATAACTACACTGGGATTCTGTTTTATTTACTTTTGTGCGATTCTTAGGTTTTTTGTGGTTCTTGCACATGTACTTGCTAGTATTAATCTTTTTTGGTTTTTTTTTCTTTTTTTCCGCATTCCTGTTGTTCCACATTCCTCGTCTTTTTCTTGTGGCTGGTTTTATTTTCTGTCGGTCTTCGTGCTGACTTAATTGAATTTTTTGATCCACTTCCTGTGGTAGATGCTTTCTAGTCCGTTTGTCTTTTCTTCGGAAACCACGACTTAGTCGACTTTAAGTCTAGTTAACTGTTCTTTTCTTTGGTTTTTTGGTTGTTGCGATTCTTGGGTATCACAGCTTGAAGAAATTATTTTTTTGTCTATCTAGGATTCTTGTTATTCCCGAGCATACTTTGAGACTTGACACTTTTGTCATTTTGGCTGTTGCTGTTGGTTTTCTTCCTCGCTTCTTTTCCTTTACCTTTGGGTTTTTTTTTGCAGAAAACCAAACCTCTTTTGAAGTCGAAAACTTTCCCGTTTCTTTTCTGAAGAAATATCCGTCCTTTGACGACTTTGTCAGTGTTGACGCCATTCTACCTTTGTCCTCGCTCATTGTTACTACCTACCTATCTCTCCTTGTACTTCTCGTCAATTTCTTTTTTTGTTTGATTTATCCGGTACCTTGGTCCGTCGAGCCGGATGAGAGGTCTTTTTTATTTCGGAGTGATTTCTTTTGGGTTTTTATTCCGTTAAGCGAATTCCTTTTTTCTTCTCTTTTTACTATTATATAGTGGAATTCGAGCCAGATGAGAGTTGTTTTTTTGTTTTGTTTGGTGTTTCTTTCTTCTTTTTTGGTTTCTTTTGTTTTCGTAACGAATTTTCTTTTAGTTTTTAAGCGAATTTTTTTGTTTGGGTTTTTTTTTGGTAGTGCTCACTCCCGTACTTTGACTTTCCTACCCCGACGTGTTAATTTTGCTTAGGGGGGATTTGTTACGTTCATTTACGGCCAATGAGTTAAAAACCACATCGTTTCCGTTTTCTTTCATACGTCTACAACATCCTGTATATCTTACCGTTTTATAATAAGTATGCCTCCAAACGATTTTTATTTAAACCAATTTGCTGCAGATTTTAAAAGCTTATTCTATAAATTAAATAGTCAATACTTTGTTTTAGGTATCCGTTAACTTGTTATACATTACGACCGCGTATACTTGATTCTTATGCGTTTTCCATCTAAAGACTTGTTGAAATGAAGTATTGAACTATCCGATAAAACCGTGTTTTCAAGTTTCTAATCATTTGATAACACCAATATTACTTTGAACTCTGGTTATTTAGTTAAACAAATTAATATTCACTTGCTTTTCCTTATACACGGTGAAAACATTCGTTATATTTTTACTGTTTCCGTTTTCTTCGTGGGAATTTTGCGCACGCAATACAGCGTGGTAAGTAATGATGGTTTTACAAACCTATACTTTTCGACGACAATAAATTAATTCACCTATAACTATTCTAGCTTCTTTCAGTGGATAGGCCTACCTGTTACCTTGGACCTAATTGATGAGGCGATTGCCACCCCTTTTTATATGGCACAAATTGCTTGGTCCTAGGCCCTGCTGCCACGCTGTGGTCATAAGGAGGGTGTGCTAGGTCCAACATATTCGACACGTGGGTGAATGTTTATCCACTATTTCTTTGTATGGGCTCTACGAACTGGTTGAACCAGTATATTTCAGTTTTGTTGGCTGATTACACTTTATGGTTTTAAAGTGATTATCATCTGTACGTGGGATGACCCTTATTATTGATATTGTATGTAATTGTAACGATTGTATATACTTAATTTTATATTTAAGATGACGATTTAGAGCTGCTGTTTTTAGAGTTGTAAATTCTTTTTCCTTTTTTTGATAATTAACATGGGGGTAGATACCTAAAAACGGCAGCTCGCCATGTTAAGAATTGATTTTTTTTTGTTCTTCTTGACATGCATATTGTAATTACTAATTATTTTTGTTTTCATTTGTTTTTGGTACTACTGTGCTGATATAACATGTTTTTTTTTGTTTGCTTAATTATAATTTATTTATGTTACGTGTGGATTTAATGAATGAGTGCGTGTATTTTTATATCAGGCCTTCTTTAATTTTTGTATGTATTATACCCCGCCCACACACCGAATGAGTCCGGTAAATTTCTTTATTTTCCTTCTTTGTTTTTTTTTTTGTTAGGTTACGTCGGTGTACGTTGCACAATTTAAAATCACGACAAGTTGTTCAAATTATGTAATTCAACAGTAGCAAGAGGTTCTGTACAAACGTACAAAATAGAAACTACTAGCGTACTGTTCTACTCTGGGTTTCCTTCTGATAGCATGTTACATCTGATTTTTTCAATGTAACTACTCCACCTTATAGGCGACAAACCCTCTAGAAACTGAGGAGGGTTCCTGTCTAAAATTCAAGCCCAGGGTAAAATGTATGTAAAGCGGCTTTTAGTACAAAAGGACCCTCGAAAGAGATCTTCCAGCCAGCTATGTTTCTTCAACTTAGGGCAGAGCTATGAGCTAGGGTCGTAGGATGGTATACAATAAAAAAAAAAAAGAAAATATTATGGACGACACCATATTTTAATAATACCTGTAATGTCTAACAATCCGAAGATAAGATACGGAAATCTGCAAAAAGTAAAAATCTTCTAAACAACCAAAACGTATAAAAATAATACTTACTTCTAACACTGCAAGCTTGAATTGGAGCGATGATCGCATACTGTATAAAAATATAACCATTTCAAGAAATTCTTAGAACTAGGGCTTCACTAGAACCTAGTCACTTTATCATAAATAAAATTTCAATAAAAATAGCAATTCCAAAATATAACTCTAAAATATCTTACCAATATAATGTCAGTGGTCTTTCTTTCTATACTTAATTTTTTTATGAATTTGTTTGTATCAATTATGAGAAACTATTATCAACTTTAATGAAAATAAACTTTAAAATAACATAATCCATTTTCTATAGTTTTAAAGAAATATATATATATATATATATATATATATATATATTACTCATATTTAGACCAGGGTAGAAAATTAAATAATCACATCAAATAATTTTAATCACCGTGTATAATGAATATTATTAGATAATACGCGTTATTAAAACCGTGAAGCATAAAAATTTATTAGTTTCATTAAACATAAGAGATTTAAATCATGTACAAGACGCTTTATATCAAAAGAAGCAGTATTAAAAAGCTCTGCGTGTAATGTAATTATTCCTAAACAAATGGAAATTACGTGCAAAATTTATCTTAATTAACTCTATTTCAAGTAACCGGTATTGAACAAAACGTACAGATAATATCTATAGAAACTTGTAAAACCCAATAAAATGCAAATCCTAGAAGTGTTAGTTAGAAGTAGGATGTTTGAACACACCTGCGTATTTTAAAAGGCAATTTCAGTTTAATTTGTTTAGATAAACATGTCGATTCTAAGGATATTGGAAACGGTCAGATGCTTTAGCACGAAATACAAAACAGGGTTTATTTAAAAAGCTCATTCGGCGAAAATTTTGCAGATAATTAATGTTTACAAAGAATCTTGGAGAAACCGGGGCTTAATATTCACGAGAAGGTGCGATACGGGGTTATTTAACCCAGATAGTCCACATGGACTAAAATATAATCGATAATAAAGAATATCAATTTGCACCAATACGAACAGGTTAGAAAAGGAAAGAGAAAATGCGTCAAGCAAAGACACATATAGTAAAGGCGTGATTTAAGCAACGTCACGAGGGTCACAATTGGTTGAAAATAGGATGCAAATAACAGAGGTAGAAACAACGATTTCTGTACAAAATTAATTAGTTTTTCTCAGACATGTTTGCGTGCCGTGTGAGAATTTCTGAGATTTAAATGGGGCGAGTGAAAATTCGTAAAACCGACGCGCGAGCGACGGACTGGGAACATAGCATGAGAAATTCTTAAGAATTGTCTGTTTTGAGGACAAAAGCGACGTGCCGGCTATTCGCTATATATACCGGTGGTAATATCAATTTCGGCCTCTTAGACTTTTGACTATTCGACGCGTTAAAAGCTCTTACATCCGCGACTTGATTGAAGATGTTAAACAGTGCATTTTAGTTTGATAAAATAATTTAAAGTTTGCTCGTATATTTTAGTGATTCAAAATAGTTTGTTATTTACGTGCTAACATTAATGTACTTGAGTGCACTTAGACACAAAAGTAGGCAGTTTTGGCGTATATTGGTGAAAGAAGTATGAATTTCTTTGATATTTTGCGGGGGTGAATAATTAAATGGTTCATAAATGTGTCTGGATCCACAAACAAGGGTCAGATATACACAGATGAGTTCCGGAAAAGCCCAGAAACAACTTTAAATAAATGGTGATGGAGAGAATTTTAAAAGCGTTGAGAATCAGAAGCTGTAAATATAATCCAGTTGGAATGGTGTGATTAACAAAAGGGACGATGTACATTGAAGCTACGAGTGCTGTAACCTTCAGGTAAATTTATACTATTTTGGTTGAACTTTGATATTTTGTGTGTGTTGAATAACTTTATAATTGATTTACTTTAAATGGACATTAGTGAAATTGTACTAACCATAAAATTTTAATTTTAAGATGAAATTTGCTTGTTTAAGTAGAAAGGGTATTTAGTATTGATGTTCGGGAATATGATGAAAATGTGGGTATGTCTTTGAGCTCAATTAGACGAACCTGGTTAATTAACGTAAAGGGTGGTAGATGCTCCTTTATACTCAGACTCCGGTCTGCTTATATTGTTATATTAATTAGTAGGCATCCAACAAGGACTTTAATTCTGGATGCACATTAAAATGATAATAAAATTAATCTTGAAATTCTTTTAAAACTGAATTTTATGCTGAAATTTAATTTGAAAATTTAATGTATTCTGAATATTGATGTAAATAGAGTTAACGTGGATGTTTGTGGTAGGAATGTGTTGTTTAATTTTATGAATGAGGAGGTTTATAAAATTAGGTGAGCAGCCGAGGCGAAAACAGGATCACAGCAGTTTATGACGCCCAATCGGTGGGACTAGAATTTTTTTGTTGAAAGGACCCAGTTCCCGCATTCAAAGGAGCATATCACAGCAGTTTATGGCGACCACAACGTGAGGGCTCGAGTCCCAAATAAAATTTTGTGATTTTATTCCAGGAAACTGGCGATCTGAGAGAGAGTTTCTGTGTGTATAAATTTAAGAGTATTTTAGAGTGTGTGAGTGATTAGAACGTATGCAGAGAAAAGAGTGGTTAAGGAGTCAAGGAGTGGAAATTGGAAGTGACGATAGTGCATTGTGTGAGAAAAATTCGAAAATGGAAGAAGCTGGAGGCAGTAGAGATCAGTCGAGGACGGAATCAGGGGATCAAGGAAACGAGATGATAATGAGAATGCTAGAGAGAATGAGCGATGAATCTAATAGAGCTAGGGAGGAGTCCAACCGAAAATTTGACCAATTAAATCAGGAATTAGGGGATAAAATAGAGCAATCGACGAAAGAATTTACAGAATTTAAAAATAGTCTTACCGTGAAACTGGGGGAAGTTGAAAATAGGGTAGATAAAAATGAGCGGGATATTACAGGTCTTCGACAGGAAATGGGACATTTAAGGTCCGAAGTACGCATTTTTTGTGAAGAAGAGATTAATGTAAAAATGACTGAAGTGACGGACTCATGTAGGGATCAGTTAGGCAGGGTAGAACGCGAAGTTAGTAGTATCAAATACAACATGTCAAATTTAACGGGGGAAGGTCCCAGATTTTCTACAGGTGGAGTATCATTGGACCAACACATGAAGTTTTATGGCGATAACAGGGTAAATCCACAAATTTTTATTAATAGCGTAAGAAATCTAGTGGGAAATTTATTTGACGAACAGACTAAACTGAATACGATAAAGGCTTTATCAAAGGACAATACGGAAGCATGGTACAATTTAGTAGGACAGGACATAGACACGTATCAGGACTTTGAAAACAAATTTTTAAAGCACTACTGGAGTGACCACAGACAAGACCAGGTACGAGACGACTTAATCACAGGGAAATTTAAGGGAGAATTTTCAGGAAGTAGGGAGCAATATGCTATACGCAAGTATAGCATAGCTAAGCAACTGAACCCACCACTGACGGACCGACAAATTATTAAGTATTTATCACGACACTTTGAGGTAGAAATAAGACAGCACGTAGCACTACAGAACATAGTGGACAGAGAAATGTTTCTAGAATACTTGCAGAGGTACGACGACGTAAGTAGTGGACGACCTCGGGATAATAGGGAAAGACAGATCAACACAGTTAGGTTTGACAATAGAAGGGACAACTACGCTAGACGGGGGAATAGTTACGGATACCAGCGACAGAATTGGGAACAGCGACGACCATACGTTCGAAGTAATAGTTTAGGAAGGGGACCTGCACCGAGACCGGGACCTACCAGAATGAATAGTTCACCAGACACGTGGGGGCTGCTAATACAGACACGGAACGAGTGGAAACGCCTAGGACGTACGCTGAGGTGACGGCTAGACCAGGACCAAGTAGGGAAAACAGACCTGGACAGGATTTTTAGAACGCGACAGACCACTAGATTTCAGTGTAAATGTATATGAACATCCACGTGAATTTTTCAAAATTGAGGAGGAAGTAGAGCCAGAAACTGAGGAAAAATTATGTTTGCCAATTGTTAATATAGAAATTTTTGAGAATAATGTAGAAGTATTACTTGATACAGGGGCAGAGGCGAGTTTAATATCGGAGGAATTCGTCAGCAAAATTAGGGATAAGGTTTGTGATAGAATTATGCCTATAAAGCGTAGCCATTTGGTAGCTCCAAATAAAAAGAAGTTTGCTGTAGTAAATAGTGTTGTGGTGCTTAGGATAGATATAGGAGGTTTAAGCTGTGAACAGGAGTTTGTAATTGTACCTGGACTGAAGTTTCAGAGCATTTTAGGTGTTGACTGTATGATGAAGTTAGGGGTTTTGATAGATATGGAAAGGAAGGTAATAAGGATTAAGGATAGGGTAGTGCCATGGAAGGGCAGTTATGAAGTCACAGAGGATGACACGGGGTTGAATATTAATGTAGTAGAGGTAGAGGATGATGAAGTAGAACAGATCAACACAATAAGATGTCCAGAGGATAGGAAAGCAGAGGTTCAAGCTTTATTACAAAAACATGCAGAATTAGTGGGGGTAGAAGCAAGCACAGCGTTAGGCTATGAGCACAGATTGGAAGTGGATAATTCAGAACCGTTCAACGCAAAGGTTTATCCAATTCCAGCAGCATATCGGGAGCAGGTGAAGGCAGAATTAAATAAAATGTTGGAAGATGGCATAATAGAGGTATCAAACACTCATTTCATAAATCCGTTGGTGGTAGTCAAGAAAAAGGATGATAGCATTCGTTTATGTTTAGATGCACGAAAAATTAATCAACGGACCAAACCGCAATTCCATTGTCCACCATCCATGGACACGCTTTTGACGAGATTAAGTGGCAAGTTTGTTTTTAGTAAAGTTAATTTAAGGAATTTATTCTGGCTGATTCCATTACATAAGAATTCTAGAAGGTACATAGGATTTTCCGTAGAGGGAAAAATCGATAATTGTAAAGTAGTATCGTTTGGTTTGTCGAGAGAAAAGAAAATAATAATAAATAAGAAACAGACATGTGTAGAGACTGAAGAAGAAGCAATATTTAAGAGTCAGGATAATAGGGATGATAAGTTTATTTTATGTAAGATAATAGGGATGATAAGTATAGATATAGAAGGAGGAGAAATAGGGATGAAGAGTATTAGGTTGGTGAGAAGAAAGACTTGGAGGGTCAAGAAGAGAGTTAGATTTAAATAGAATAAGGGATAGCATAGGTGTAGATAGAAGAGTAGAAGTAAGTGTTTATAGAAAATAAAGCTAGGTATAGGATATATATGGGAGATAATTAGAAATAGGTTTAGGATGAGAATAAAGATTAAATGTAGTAAGAAAATAAGATAGGTTAAGTGTAGATATTTCATATAAGATTAGTGGAGAGTTAGGAATAGAGTAAGGGTAGGATAGGCATATAGGATTAGGTAGGGGGAAGTAAAGTATAGTGAAGATTAGTTAAAAGTTAGGAATAGGATAGGTATATAGGATGTATATAGGATTAGTTGGATAAGTAGGATGAAGTTAGGGATAATTTCAGTTTATAGAATTAGGTGAGAGTTAGGAATAGGATAGGGATATAGGGTAGGTGTAAATATTTTTTTGGATTGGAGATAAGGTAGGTAAGTTAGATAGATAAGGGTAGAGAGAGATAGGCAATTTTTTTTGTAATTTTTTTTTGGGCTAAATGCTTTATATTTGCATTCAAATAAGTGGGATTATTTGTATTCAAATAGGGGGAAAATACTCATATTTAGACCAGGGTAGAAAATTAAATAATCACATCAAATAATTTTAGTCACCGTGTATAATGAATATTATTAGATAATACGCGTTATTAAAACCGTGAAGCATAAAAATTTATTAGTTTCATTAAACATAAGAGATTTAAATCATGTACAAGACGCTTTATATCAAAAGAAGCAGTATTAAAAAGCTCTGCGTGTAATGTAATTATTCCTAAACAAATGGAAATTACGTGCAAAATTTATCTTAATTAACTCTATTTCAAGTAACCGGTATTGAACAAAACGTACAGATAATATCTATAGAAACTTGTAAAACCCAATAAAATGCAAATCCTAGAAGTGTTAGTTAGAAGTAGGATGTTTGAACACACCTGCGTATTTTAAAAGGCAATTTCAGTTTAATTTGTTTAGATAAACATGTCGATTCTAAGGATATTGGAAACGGTCAGATGCTTTAGCACGAAATACAAAACAGGGTTTATTTAAAAAGCTCATTCGGCGAAAATTTTGCAGATAATTAATGTTTACAAAGAATCTTGGAGAAACCGGGGCTTAATATTCACGAGAAGGTGCGATACGGGGTTATTTAACCCAGATAGTCCACATGGACTAAAATATAATCGATAATAAAGAATATCAATTTGCACCAATACGAACAGGTTAGAAAAGGAAAGAGAAAATGCGTCAAGCAAAGACACATATAGTAAAAGGCGTGATTTAAGCAACGTCACGAGGGTCACAATTGGTTGAAAATAGGATGCAAATATCAGAGGTAGAAACAACGATTTCTGTACAAAATTAATTAGTTTTTCTCGGACATGTTTGCGTGCCGTGTGAGAATTTCTGAGATTTAAATGGGGCGAGTGAAAAATTCGTAAAAACCGACGCGCGAGCGACGGACTGGGAACATAGCATGAGAAATTCTTAAGAATTGTCTGTTTTGAGGACAAAAGCGACGTGCCGGCTATTCGC
Source organism: Platerodrilus igneus (assembly GCA_036346225.1). Taxonomy (NCBI): domain Eukaryota; kingdom Metazoa; phylum Arthropoda; class Insecta; order Coleoptera; family Lycidae; genus Platerodrilus; species Platerodrilus igneus. The sequence goes on along the minus strand of JARFIW010000307.1, from coordinate 6,141,743 downwards.
TATATATACCGGTGGTAATATGAATTTCGGCCTCTTAGACTTTTGACTATTCGACGCGTTAAAAGCTCTTACATCCGCGACTTGATTGAAGATGTTAAACAGTGCATTTTAGTTTGATAAAATAATTTAAAGTTTGCTCGTATATTTTAGTGATTCAAAATAGTTTGTTATTTACGTGCTAACATGAATGTACTTGAGTGCACTTAGACACAAAAGTAGGCAGTTTTGGCGTATATTGGTGAAAGAAGTATGAATTTCTTTGATATTTTGCGGGGGTGAATAATTAAATGGTTCATAAATGTGTCTGGATCCACAAACAAGGGTCAGATATACACAGATGAGTTCCGGAAAAGCCCAGAAACAACTTTAAATAAATGGTGATGGAGAGAATTTTAAAAGCGTTGAGAATCAGAAGCTGTAAATATAATCCAGTTGGAATGGTGTGATTAACAAAAGGGACGATGTACATTGAAGCTACGAGTGCTGTAACCTTCAGGTAAATTTATACTATTTTGGTTGAACTTTGATATTTTTGTGTGTGTTGAATAACTTTATAATTGATTTACTTTAAATGGACATTAGTGAAATTGTACTAACCATAAAATTTTAATTTTAAGATGAAATTTGCTTGTTTAAGTAGAAAGGGGTATTTAGTATTGATGTTCGGGAATATGATGAAAATGTGGGTATGTCTTTGAGCTCAATTAGACGAACCTGGTTAATTAACGTAAAGGGGTGGTAGATGCTCCTTTATACTCAGACTCGGTCTGCTTATATTGTTATATTAATTAGTAGGCATCCAACAAGGACTTTAATTCTGGATGCACATTAAAATGATAATAAAATTAATCTTTAAATTCTTTTTAAAACTGAATTTTATGCTGAAATTTAATTTGAAAATTTAATGTATTCTGAATATTGATGTAAATAGAGTTAACGTGGATGTTTGTGGTAGGAATGTGTTGTTTAATTTTATGAATGAGGAGGTTTATAAAATTAGGTGAGCAGCCGAGGCGAAAACAGGATCACAGCAGTTTATGACGCCCAATCGGTGGGACTAGAATTTTTTTGTTGAAAGGACCCAGTTCCCGCATTCAAAGGAGCATATCACAGCAATATATATATATATATATATATATATATATATATTGGAAAAGGAATGGGTGTTAAAAAAATTTTTTGGGATTGAGTTTCGTTCGGACAATTATGTGTTAATATGCAAATGAATATCATTTGTTTATAATCGCCGTTTCGGACTGTATTTAGACCATAATCATGATTACAAACTTGATTTTTTAAGATATTAAATTAACAAACATGTAGTAACTATTACATTTTAAAATTGCATAGTACATGCGTCAGTTTTTTAAAATACTTTCAAGATTAACAGAAATTTAAAATTAAAAGGTTTAAGTACAACAAGATGATCGGTATTAGTTTGACGAAATACCACAAGATATATATATATACATCGTTTAGACAACTTTACATGCATTAATGTTTTTAGTAATCGAACTATAAAAGTATTTATTCTCATCTCTTGTCAATTTTATGTACTTCAAAAATCTTAATTTATTAAAATTCTTTAAGGAAAATATTGTGTCTTTAAAACTACATAACAACTTTTAATCATTACCGAAAAAGGATCCTGTTTTGGTTTACAAGTGAATGAATAAATGAAACGAATTTATTTCATGTACGGTTGAATTTAGATATTTATAGAAATCTATTCCTTGAACGAAAGGTCAAATAGCCTTATGGTATAAAATAATCTGTATACTATTATACTTTCGAGTAAAAAACTGGACCATAAAATGTGACAAACAAACACTAAGATGTCACCTGTTAAGTTGCAAACAAATTCTTGTTTAACCTTTTAAATTCTTTGAGAGTTATCTTTAAATTTTCTACGTTGTTGTGAACATTTATACAACTCAAACTGTTAAATATGGAACAAAAAATATTTACGCCAATTTAAACCACTATATAAATTTACAAAAAAAAATCGCTACGTTTCCTGTAATTTATTGGTGTAACGAGAACTGAATAAAGAAATCACTCACTATAACAGTTCGCACGACGTCTATATAATTTCAGTAGCAATTAGTATTTATCAATTTATTTGAAAATGAACTTTGCACCATCGCCCATCAATTTTTCGTGTACAATTCCAACAACAGCTGCGCGTTCCTCACATGTGACTAGGATTACAAACTTGATTTCCATTCGAAAAGGAACGCTTAAATTTTGTTGTTCACGACAAGGGCACCTTGACATTTCAACTTGAAATACTTAATAACCAAAAGCTTTGCAATACTTATTAGAACTAAAACTTTCAATACTCAACAACTAAAACTTTGCAAAACTCAATAACGAAACTTTGCAATATTCCATAACTAAAAAACTTGCACTAAAAATCAAGAAGTATTAATTTAAATTCGAAACGAAAATAATTACATACCGTGATGATGTTATTTCAAAACCATATTCTATAAATCATCTTAAGGTCGACTAACTTAGTAATGGTTTCTACTACAAAAGACCAAAGGAATTCTTCGGCACCAGGCCACCTGTCTGTTGGAACCCATCTTCAAACAAAAACTATTCGACCACGCGTCGAAAACTCGTCTATGTGATTACATCCTCCTATTAAAATAGACTAAAGGAACTAGATGTTTTACTACGCGAGCAAGCGCAGTAAGCCGAATTCTTGCATCAACACATTACCGAGTAACAAGGAAACTGAAAAGCTATGTTAAATTTATAAACACAGATGGGGTTATATATATGATAACGAATAAATATTATATTAATGAAATAGAAATTTACGCTTTCAATACCGTAAATGATGTTTCTAAATTAATAATTACAAAAAGACGTAAATTAATTGGAAACAAAATCGTATTCGTTACAAGTATATAACGTAGAACACTGGAATACCGTCATGCACAAATATTAAGGAATATCATGACCAGTTATTGAACTTTTTAGAAGGAAATAAAGCAAACCAAATCTTAAAATAAACACTTTGTTGAAAACCTGTGGATTTTACAAAACAATTTTTTGTCCAGTATCCGACCCTTTCACTCTTTGCTTCTTGCAAAACAAATATTAAGAACATATTATACCTGCCCACAGCCCACAGGATTACAAAATAACACTTTCAAGCAGTCGGTCGTCATGGATATGTTATCTATTTCTACTACATCGTATAATGCAAATACGGATTATTAGGACCTAAAGTTTCCAAACAATCTGCAAATGTGTTTTTAATGGTTTCAAAAGGAACACAATGATACCTTGTTTCCTCTTTTTTCTTAGAATCAGATCCTTCAAAAGAAGAAATTTCTTGTTTACAGAGGAAGTTTAACGAAAAATTGTCAATAGTAAATATAGCTAAATGTAAACTATTATTGAATATGTTTATAGACTCTTTACTATCATAGGCCCTCCCGCAATGCGGGCCCTGCGGACCCGTTAGTTCCACCTCTGTTTACTTTAAACCAGTCCCTTGCAAAACCGTAGATGAAGCGTAGATTGGAGAATAACCATTTTCCTAATAAACTTCGTCTGGATATTGGCATCATTTTACACTTATAAGATAAGGAAGATATCCAGCTGTTTACACCAAAGAAACTTACAATCTGCTTCTATTGTTCCGCACGTTTACTGCGTATGACAACTACATATTGTTCCCTTTGTAAAAAACAAAATGTGGACAACACCGGGGAAACAACTGCAAAATGCGCAGAATATAGTAATTTTAACTTTTATATATTTTAAGTTTAGGTATATTGTAGTTAAAAAATATTTTATTTTAACATAAATAGAAGTTTTGATCATAATATAGCTTTTTATAAAAAAAGTCGTAAAATTTACTATATGTTAATAACCACGTTTGTCGAAACCAATTTAGTATTCATTCTAGGGTTAAGCAAACGATTAATTTTGGTACTGGTCGTATACTTCATGAACTTGAATCTACGGCGGCTACGGTTGCAAAACGGCAAGACGATTGATTGATCGTTTAATCGATTTCATTTCCTAATTTAGAAATATCGCAGTCTTTTGTAATAGCTGCTGCGTTTGAAACACTCGGTGCAATTAACCTTCAACTGTTTTCAGTAGTTATGAACCAGCCACTTTTCGAAATACTTTAATTATAAGAATTTGCGCCGATAGTTGCAATTATTAAACAATATAGAAACCTTCTGTATGAACTTCTGTAGATGGCAAAGAGTGTATTGCATATACACATTTCTATTATAATCTGTTACAATAATTTAGAAATCGAGGCTACTACGGAAATAACATCCATAATACAGTTGCGACATCTTGTAACAAAAACGAAAATGGCAAAATTAATTAAATGTAACAAATTGTGATTACTCGTGCTTGAATACGAGTGAAAGTATATAAATATCTTTATTCAAAACCTCTTAATAATAAACCTAATGTTTAACCCACGACAAATATTTGTTCACCGGCACGTGACTTACATAGAACTATTTTCCTTAAATTGTTTCTTTCGGAGTTGTAAATAAACATCACGTTTAAACGGTTATTAAGAACATTTAACACTTATGCAGTGGCACACATGAGAGAGGGCACTTGGACACGTATTTCCTACACCATCGAAACCACCGCGATTTGGAAATCAAACTCGAAAATATCAGAAACATCGAACATACCTAAACATCACCTAAAATTTGCAAGATTCATATTGCTTTTGAAGAAATTATTAACTTGTTTCTGAAGGTTAATTGGAGGAAATGGTATGGGTATGGTACTTTTAGCTTTGTTTAGATTCACTATTCAGATTTCTTTGGTGAATTCAGGACTTCTAGATTTAATGGACTTGAAATATAGCGCAATCACTTTAAAAGTGTGAGTAATAAAACTACCAAAAAAAGTAGAAATGCTGTTTGTTAACATGAACAAGTACAGATATACGTTCAACGTATGTAATTTGGTGTTTCGCACAAAGGCAAACGGAGTACAAACCACAGAAAACATTTAATGTCGATATTGTTAAATCATTTTTCGTCCACGTGAGTATTTTTCTTCGTTTATCATTATTAGGCTTTCAGTCCTGGAATTGGTTGGACACGTATCTCTATTGTCTCCTATTCTGAGCTAGTAAATACATTTTCCTGAAATTCCCACGCTATATATCTTTCACTATCTGTACGCAATAATCTAATGTAGATCTACCTCTACCTTACATGTGATTTTCCATTGCTCCACCCGAAGGTACTACATTGGCCAGGAAGCGAGTTTTTTTACCTGGAAAATTTTGGATTTTGCCAAACGCTTGCTGTTCCATGCAAGGTAGGGATCTTGAACGTGCGTGACAACACTCACACACGGGATCTCCATTTTACCTCTCATCCGAACGAGGGTGTATTTTTGTGAAAAATGCTCGCCTAACATTTTTTAAGCGGACCGTGTCGGGATTCGAACCCGGGACCTTGGGCGATCTACCTCTACCTCTCTTTTACCCTTTCTCTGCTTCTAATATATCCCACACTAATCCATCATGCATTATTATTATTATTATTAATATTATTATTATTATTATTATTATTATTGACTTTATTGACACACACAAACTTACTTTGGAAACAAAATTATTTACACCAAATTTAACAAAATATAATGTGTAGTGAGTCAAAGGGCAAAGTTCAGGTACATTAGCCTGCTCTACCACTTAACCTAAAATAAAAAAAAAACTAAATCTAAACAATTTTCAAGCACAGCGAGAAAACAAGAATTATAAATAAATACATTGTCATGTAGTATGAAGCAGCAATATTGTAATAAATAATACTCTATACTTTACTAAATCAAATCTTTCACCATACAAAAGTGCACTTGACTTATAACTGATTGAAGTTATAAATAAAAGATCTTTTGAATATATCGTATTTGTACACTGGAGCTTCAATTAAACCTCTCCTGCGAATATTTATGTTATGAACATCGGTCCGAAAACGAATTTTATTGTATAAATAAGCAGGTGTTTCCAAATGTATTAATTTTATAGATAGACAAGCCAAATGCAAATATCTACGGTTATTCATGTTCAGCCACCCAAGCTGATTTAGCTTTTCAGATCCATGATCGAATTTTCTCAATCCATGTATAAATCTCACACAAGAATTTTGTACACGTTGTATTCGTTTTTGCTGAACAGAATGAAGACAAGGATCATAAACACAGTCTACATGATTGAAATGCGATAATACAAGCGCATTAGATAGAATTATTTTTTATGTAAATGTGAATGAGCGTCTATTGTTATAAAGTAACCTTAAATTAGAATAGGCTTTTTGAACACAATTATTAATATGCATTTCAAACCTTAAATTAGAGTCTATAATTAAGCCGAGATTCTTACTTGTATCACTAATTGGAGTTATTATCGATAGAGATACTTATTGAAGGCAGTATGCTGTTTCTTAGGTACATTTTCTCAAACAACATCATAACAGATTTTTTGGGATTTATTAGTAATGAGTGTTTAGTAGCAGCAATAGATAGATTATTAAGATCCTTATTAATGAAATCTATAGCTTGTTGAACCTGGGTAAAATGAAAAGAATAATACAGCTGCGTATCGTCCGCATAGAGATGATACTTACAATAGTTGATGTTTTTAACTAACTCACTAGTGTGAATTATATAGAGCAGAGGACCCAAAATAGATCCTTGAGGAACTCCGCATGTTACATTTTTGAATGATGATAAGTCATTAGATAACCTAACCTGTTGACATGTATTATCGAGAAAATTACTAATCATGTCTAAGGCCCTTGAATGAAATCCATAATACTTCAGTATGGCTAACATTAAATTGTGATCTAACATGCCAAACGCCTTGGAGAAGTCGATAGGAACTCAAATAGTAAGAAGATTTCTATCCGTTGCTTTTAGTATGTCATCAACAACACAAGCAAGAGCTGTAGTACAGATATGATGACTTCTAAAACCAGATTGTAGGATAGATAATATATTCTTACCTGTAAGATACGCTTTAATTTGAGATTCCAGAGCGCGTTCCAAGCTTTTGGAAAGCACTGGAAGAATACTAATGGGTCGCAAATCTTTAAATCCAGAAATCGGTTTTTTTTGGCAAAGGAATAATTTGAGCCATTTTCCATATAAGTGGAAAATAGTTAGTTTCAATGCAGCTACTTCCTATATATATATTTATACATATTTATATATATTTTATATATATTTTATATATATTTTATATATATTTCCTATATGCCATATCAATAGAAATTTCGTCTACACCCACTGACTTTGAATGAATGCCATTAACGATGTTGATTAAATCTTCTTCAGATATTAAAGTAAACTGAAAAGGTACGTCGTCAAATTTTAAGTTATTACTATAATAATGCAGATAATCTGGATCGTGTGCAGGTTTTTCGTTTACTACCTCGCTGACAAAAAAATTATTAATCAAATCCACATTAGAAAATTCATGCGGAATAACACTCTTACTCGAGACGTTCAGAATGTCCGTATTTTTTAGTGTTTTCCATATATATTCCCTTTAAGCGTAAGTGCACATCGTACAAAATAATCACGCTTTTTTCTTCTAACCGCACATGTAAAAGCATTCCGTAAATATTTATAAGTATTCCAGCTGCCAAGAGATTTTGTATTATTAAACTTTAGCAACATGTTATCTCTTTGTTTCATTAGCTTGCGAACATTATCAGTTAACCAAGGGGGTTTCGGTTTTGTAAAACGTTAAAACGTGTCCTATCATCATATCTCTCCTACCATTTCTTGTACCTCGTTGTTCTTAACTTTATCTGTCCACGATATCTTCAGTATACGTCTGTGGCACCACATCTCCAAGGCTGTGCTCTACACATATGCTCTCAGCAATCTTTTTCTTGTTTCCATGTTTTGTTGTCTTCGAACATAGTAGTTGCTTTTTCTTATTAAATGCAGTACGATCTTGTGCTAATCTTTATTTAATATTTTTTGCACTTTTCCCATCTAGGTAGCAGAAATCCTAAACCTCTTGTAAATTCTGATTTCCTGGATGTATTCTGGTTTTTGACTTATTTTCCTTTCCATTATATACTAATTTTAGTTTTATTTTTGTTAATTTTAATACCGCATCCCTCTGTTAGTGCTGTTTCCATTTCATTAAGAGCTGATTCTAACTCTGTTGGATGCTAATGCCTCTATATCGTCTGCGAATTTGAGCATATTACTTGTTTGTTCCTGCATAATCATTCTAAATGTCTTTCTAGATTTGCATTTTCGATGTAGAGTTAAAAATTAACGTGAAAAGCGCATATCCCTGTCTCACTCCTTTCCACTCATGGTTTCTTGTTTACTTTTTGTAAATACCCCAGAATGTTTCTCACGGCCTTAACTAAGCTGGATTTAATGTTATTCCATTCTGTTTCTACTTCATTAGTATCAAAAACTTTCCGATATCTTTCAGCAATTTGTTTGACATTTCCATAAAATTGTGGTTGTTTTTATCTTTAAGTTTCTCAAAGTTCTGTTTCTTTTTCAAATTTTTAAATTTAAGCGCGGTTTTCTTAATCAATATGTTGTTGTTTATGTCTATATCTACTTCTGGTTAGCTTCTACAGTCTATTTCTAAACTGTTGTCTAGCAATAATATAATCTATTTGATATCCTCCTATGTCTTCTGGCACCTTCAACGTATATCGTCTTCTAGCACGATGTTGAAATATGTGTTTGTATGCTAAAATTGTTTTTCTCGCAAAATTCTATCAGCCTATCTCTCCTGTCTTTTCTCGTACTTAAACCAAACAAACATTGAAATCTCCCGTAATTTTTTAATTTTCATGCACTTTCACAAATCCTAATATGTCTTCTATATTTTAGCTTCTACCTCTTCTTCTCTGCAACTAGAGGTGGACATATTAACTTGTATTATTACCATATTTGTCGTTTTAGATTCTAATGTAACAATTAGTATCTTTTAGTCCTTTTGTAAGTAACTTTCTACACAGTGTCCTCTTTTCCGCATTTCCTTCTTCTGATCTTGTATAAATTATATTATAGTCTCTGCTCCAAAAATCCCCCCCACTTTGGCCACCAAATTTGGCTCATCTCTAGTGCTGATGTTAATGTTAATCTATTCATTCCAATTTTCTAATTTTTTAGTTTACCTACTTGTTTCGTGCTTCTAACATTCCACGTTCTTCTTTTCTTTTTATCGAGTATACCGATCACAACCTTCGAAGTAGTCCTCAAGTATATAATTGTTTAAGAGGAAAAAATGTAATTACAAAATATGAAATTTTAGAACTGTAATTAAAGTTGCATGACAAGAAAATTATTCCAAGGTCACATGGTTTAAAGAAATGGAAAATAGTGTTTGACCCCCTATACGTAATCTAAAGAGTTGCCATCGATAGGTTAATAAAAAATATTTACAAGTGTGTCAATAAACGCGAGGTTTTTAAAAACCTATCCGTGGTATCCTAATTTACGATAAACCAAATATGCTAAGGGTAGTCATCAACTCTCAGAAATCCAAGATATTACGTAGAATCCAGAAAAATCGCGTATAAGAACGTAAAACCTAACTCAAAACGAGCAAATGCACCGATAAGGAAACCAATATTTATGCAATTGTTTGCTTTATCTATAGAAAATCTCGCGAAAAAATCGTGTTTAGAATTATGTAAAAGCAATGCAGTTCAAAGAGGGTCGCATAAGTAACTTCGGTAATCGCCATTTGAACTCGAATATAAAGCATGTTTAGATAAACTAAACAAGAACATCCACTAGATAAGGGTGCCTCAAAATGGGCCGACCAACAAAAACACACTATGTCTTTAAAATAAACGACAATAGTAGTATCGTGATATTTAATTATTTAAAGAAGAGACTGAAATATTTTAAAGTAGGAAAATTAACGTAACACATTCGGAATAGTGGTACGGTGGTACTTATTTATGTAAAAAAGAATCCGAAATATTCTAAAATAGAAAAATGAACTAAGTTTAATTTTGACAAATTATGTTGTTTGAAATTAGCAAACACCAATCGCATTTGACAATCAATTGTTGTTTGATCCAGTAATTTCATGCGTGCAGTATTGTCCACAGCTCCAAAATATTATGTAAAAATGGCAGAACTGTTCAGTGCTTATGGAAAAAAGATGAAGATAGTTCATTGGTATTATTAGAATAGGTTTAGTATCGATAACCTGATAAAAAGGCGAAAATCAATGCATCGATTCCAACAATCATTTTTCATATCTTGCAGTAGACACCTATCAATAGTTTTATTCTATGCAATGAGCTAACAACCTGAAAATGAAACAGTTGGTGTTTTGGAGGAGTATAATATGAAACGTATTATAAATTTAACCTTAATTAAAAAAGAGGGTGGGGGTTTGTCCCCTAAAGAGCAATGCATTCTTTAGAACAAACATAAGCATTTACAGCAAGTAGAATCAGGATATGTTTTGAACTTGTTAGAGAAGAAATTCCTGTTGCTTTAAACTAAAAGAAAAATGATTAGCTGTAAAACGCAGAGAGTTTTATCGACTCAAAAATAAGATCAATTGTCTTGTGGTTGCAGCTGTTGCAAGAACATACTCTCATTAGGAACTTCTTTTACAAACGTCTTTAGTGATTTAGGTTGTTATTTTGTCGAGAATGGTATTTGAATTATTTATGTCAGATTAGTTTTGGATTATTTTATATGTAAAGTTGTGTCTATACATATTTAAAATGGTATGTAGTTCTTCATCTATAGGAAGAAAATTTTAAATGCCGTGTCTTGGTGTTCTCTGCAAAAACGTTTTGCTTACAATTATACAGGGTGTTTTTTTTAAGTGGGAGGTCACCTGTATATGGAAGACCAATGGTAGAAGGAAGCTGAAAATTTGTACTAGGAGGTTATCGAATGTGCCCTACACGTCTAAAATAGTTTCGATACGTTAGCACTTCCGGTTATACCGGAAAACGTTCGAATTCCTTGTCGAATTTTATGTGAACTTTTATAACACAACCATGCCTCTATCTAATGCCGTTTTCGAGATATTTTGACTTTTAGTAGATATTTGACATTTGCACGCAGTCACATAAATTGGAATAACTAGAAAGTGCACGAACTTACAAAATTGTTTTTTTGCAATCACATTAATAATACTTGATATTATTTTTACGTGCAAAGAAAATCTGATTGCTATGTACAGGGTGCTAGGAAATTCATTTTATAATTTGACTAATAAAATGTCAAATATTCCGTTTTTTTTTAAAATGGAACCTACCATATTTTGTTACATTAATCGATTCTATGGAAAAAAATACCTTAGGTATGTAATTACAACAATCCATTTATTGTAAGCCGTTTTTGAGTTATTTGCATTAAAAGGGCAAATGCGATAGTTCAGTAACATAATAACATTTGCTACTATCAAGTAGCTTTTGTCCGATACATTAACAAAAGAATAATTGGTTATTTTTACGAAACGTCAAATGTAGATAATTCTACGCAGGTTGCAATTCCTGTACTGTAGTTATTTGTAATGGCTAATCGAAACTTTACAAATCAAGATTATCTCGAAATGATAATTATTTATGGCGAATCCAACAGAATTCTTCAAAGAACTTGCGATGTCTTTCATCAAAAATTTCCTGAAAAGCCAGCGCCGAATGTTAGGCTTCTTAAAGCTATTCTTGAAAGCTGTGCGAATAATGGATCATTTATTACAAAGAAAAACAGGACCAGCACCAGCACCGTTACGGAGGAAGTAATTGGAGGTACTAATGTATTGACATATTTTCATGCAGCAGAGCTTCACTAAATAATGCTGTGCAGGATATAGGAATGAGCCGTAGTTCCATATACAATATTTTGAAAGCAAATAATTTTAAAAGTTGATCACTTTATTCTGTTCAGCACCTTAAGGAAACCGATTTCGAGAGAAGGATGTCTTTTGCGATTTGTATTACTTAGAACGCAAGAGGATGAACAGTTTTTGAAAAATATTATTTGGAGCGATGAAGCAAAGTTTACGAAAAACGGAGTGGTTAACCGACATAATTCACACCATTGTTCCACAGAAAATCCTCACCAGGCATACATAACACATTTTCAGGAAAGATGGTCTTTTAACGTTTATTGTGCTATTAGAGATTCGCGAATTGTATGTGTAGTATTTTACCAGGAAAATTTAAACGGTTAAGTACATATTGTTTTAGTAATTCTTTTTCTTCTCGATGAACACTTTTTACAGGTGAACGATATTTACAAATTGTGCGTGAAGAAATTGTAGCATATTTAAACAACTTCCCACCTAATGAAGTACGCAAAATATTCTACCAGCACGACGGTGCTCTGCCCACAATGGAAACGTTGTAACCGAGTACTTACATTGTAACATACTGTTTTAATAAGCTCTAATAGTTCTAGTATTCCTAAAAATAGTTAGTTTCTAGTTTAATTTTAGCATGCTAATTATTAGAATTGTAGCGGCTGCAGGATCACCCAAGTAGCTTCTCAGCGAAGTTCCCAGAAAGATCTAATCCAAGAGTTAATCAATTTTTCTAAAGGCACTTACTTTAAGGGCACTAAACATGTCAAATTAGTCCATATCTATGATTAGATGTCAATCATGCTTTAGGATCCTATTTATGTCAGGGTGGTCTGAAGCAATTTTTCAATTAGCTGAGCACTCAACTAAAATCAATTCTGAGAGCTACGGTTGTGGTTATCTTAGGCATTGACAGTTTTAATTAAAATTAAAGATTTACGACCGGCGCATCCTAAGCCGAGTAAGAGCGTCAAGAAAGGGTTATTTTCAATTAACCAAAATGTATATAAGGAGGCCAGCCGGTGGGAATCGGGGTTGTTTATTTCCAGACGCGTTAGAGGTTAAAGCTAACGGTTACTAGTGATGTGTTTATTTCTCTGCAGTCAAGTGCGGGCCGTTATGTTTTAAGTTATTTATTTCTCTGAGTAAGTAATTAGTATATGTGATATTACTATGAACTCAAGGCTGTGTTATGCAGCATAAGTCAGTTATTTGTTTAAAAACAGTATTTGTCGACTTCCATAAAATACAATTCCGGGTGAATGCCCAGTTCAAGTAAATTGATCCGTTTTATTATTGCTTTGGAGACCGCATCGTTTTAGAAGGGTCTTCTATTATATTGTGTTTGACGGTGTCAGAGGTCGTTAATCACTAATCCACGAGACTACCTGAGAATGCAAAGCTCAGGCCCGAAGTCAAGTTACGGTACTATTTGACCCTTGAGAAGGTCGTATTTTCATGGTGTAGATGACCCCGTGGTTAAAAGGGTCGTCGAACTATGCAAGTTAATTAGAATAGGGTAGCATTAATAAATTTTTGTTATTGGGTGTGTACACCTAGAACTGTATCTATTCAAAATATGTTTGTTAGTTAAGTTTAGTTAAGTTGTGTTTGTGCTAGCCGGAGACTATAAGTGACTTATTTTCTGTTCTGCCATTTTGGTTCATCGCCCACGAACAAAGTGCGACGAGAGCTATTACCGCGATTGGTCCATGGGCCGTTTAATTCCCATGGTGGCGCCCTTTTGTACATAAGGTTATTTACTTTATATTTTGTTATGCATATGTAATTAGTTGAAGTTTTAGTTAGTAGCTCGTTCAATAAAACAATCGAATTTTCGTCTCAGTGTGTTTGTTTAATGAACCCCCCTTCACCGACTGCTGTAGCTTGCGAGGCAACGTCCCGAAACGTGAGGGTACGATGGTGTTAGAGGTCCTGTTATTTATTATTTATTGTTAATTGGATACCCTCATGCGGTAGGTAAATATTAAAATTACACTGGCGCATTAACGTGGTTAAAATTGTAATTATGGTAAACAACACACGGACGAATTTTTAGATTGTTTTGTTTTTATTTAGTGTTAGGCAGAATTACAGTTTAATATTAGTGATTTAGGAACAAGTTTCGTTATTGTTGGCTTTTACCTTTTAGTTAGTCATGTATGTGGTAGAAGCTTTAAGAAGCGATGAGCTTAGTTATGAACTTTAATTAGGAACGTTGAACCAACAAAGTTAAGTGTGTTAGAAAAGCGAAAATTATTGCGTAGAAAACTCATTGTTGAGAAAGTCGACAGTAATGTTTTTCTAAGTATGAGAAAATTGAAATCGTTCAAAAGGACGAAATTGAATTATTAAAACTTAAGATTTTGAATTAGAAAACTGTTTAAATTCTTTTACCATTCTTCCTAAAAGGACAGAATATATTAAACTTAACACGAGATTAATGCATGTAACACAGAGACTAAATTATGTCAATTTCGATATTGAATTTTAGAAGTACACAAAGAACTGCATTCCAAATGCATTAGAGCTTTTGAGATTTTAGAACAGGTAAACGGGGAAAATGAGATTAACGATAACCCTCTTTATTGTTCGGCTAGCGGTAATAAAAATCCTACAATAACACCAACAGCAGAGGGTTCATGCCCTGGAGCATCAGCGGTTTCTTCCATTAATACCCCATCGGTCTCGATTTCTAGTAATGATTTAGGTACGCTAATTAAGTCCTTGAATAAAACAACGACATCAGTCCCGATCCACAAGTGGGGATTACAATTTTCGGGTGAATCTGATTCTATATCGGTTTTAGATTTTATTCAACGCGTCAAAGAACTGCAAGTTGCAAGAAAAGTTTCGTCAGATGACCTTTTCGAAGGGGCTATTGATCTTTTCACCAGTTCAGCACTGGATTGGTATAGAGCAACGCGGTGTACAGTAAATTCATGGGAACAATTAATTTTTAAATTGAAACAAGATTTTCTTTCAGCCGATTATGCAGAGAATCTTTTAATGTTAATTAAATCCAGACGGCAAGGCGCCGATGAATCACCTACCATTTATATTTCAAAGATGGTAAATTTATTTTCTCAATTAGAAGAGTCCATTTCAATCAGGGAACTTTTGGCGGTGTGTTTTGCTATTCAAAAATTCCGACCATATATTGAAGGAACTCATTTTAAGGTCATTACGGACCATCATTCTTTAATTTGGCTCCACAACTTAAAAGATCCTGCGGGACGTTTAGCTAGATGGAGTGTGAAACTCCAACAATTTGATTTCGAAGTTATCCACAGGAAGGGTAAATTTAATGTGGTACCAGATACATTATCCCGAGCTCCTAGTGGAGCCTATGCTATTAATTCTTTAAATTTTTCTTTACACGAGGTCGAGGATTGGTACAAAACATGTTAAATAATATTAAGGAAAAGCCAGATCTATATCCCGATTGGAGAGTAGAAGATGATAAAATGTATAAGTTTATTCCGAATAATTTGAATATCAAAGCCAATTTAATTGAGTGGAAGTTAGTAGTGCCGAAATCATGCCGTGCACAAATTTTAAAAGAATGCCATGATGATCCAGTTTCGGCCCATTTGGGTGTATTTAAAACATATACAAAAATCAAAGAGCTCTATTACTGGCCTAAAATGCGGTCATATATTTCTAAATACATTAGTAAATGTGTTACGTGCTGCCAAAGCAAATCCAGCACGTTCAACCATTATGGTTTTATGGGCAAAGAGAAAAGTTTCATTTCCGTTTCAATGTTTGTCGATTGATTTAATGGGGCCCTTTCCGCGCTCGAAATTGGGGAATACTTACCTTTTAGTTGTTACTGACTGGTTTACAAAATTCACTTTATTGCATCCCATGCGCAGCGCTTCAACAAAACAAATTTGTAATTACCTGGAAAATTTTGTATTTTTGGTATATGGGGTACCTCAAATTTGTATGATAGATAATGGCCCCAATTTAAAAGTAATTTATTTTCCAATCTCATGACAAATTATAAAATACCTTCGGTTTGGTTTAACGCCAGCTACCATCCTCAAGTTAATTATGTAGAACGCGTTAACAAGGTAATTGGAGCTGCCATTCGCAGTTACATTCAAGATTCTCATAAGAATTGGGACGATAATATTCACAAAATTGCCCATGCGCTTCGTAATGCTGTTCATGAATCCACAAAATATTCCCCAACATTTTTAGCTTTTGGACGCACGGTTCCTCTGTCCGGGGAATTCTATAATAAATTAAAGGAAATAAATCCAGAGGATCTAGCAATTGATACTCGAGAACAATTGGTTCAAGACCTTAATGAATTATCGCCCATCTTTAAAGAAGTTCAGAAGAACATACATTTGGCGTATGAACGTAATACGCACTCGTACAATTTAAGGCGCAGACCATTAAATTTCAAAGTAGGGGATTTAGTGTGGAAGCGCAATTTTATATTATCAGATGCTTCTAAACATTTCAATAAAAAATTAGCCCCGAAGTTCCTAGAAGCAAAGGTGATGGAAGTTTTAGGTTCTACCACTTATAGACTATCTTCCATGGACGGAAAACCGCTAGGGGTGTTCCACGTCCAAGACCTAAAACCTCACTAATATTTTATTTTTCCAATTTTTATTTTTCCTTCCGCCAATTTTCTGAAAAGACTCAGTTGTCTTAAACATAATTGCGGTTGGATGTGTTAATTTCTACATTTATTTTTTTTTTTTTTTTTTTCAATTTTCTTGAAATTCCTAAGAGCAATTTCAATTTTTCGAGGGGGGCTGTGTAACATACTGTTTTAATAAGCTCTAATAGTTCTAGTATTCCTAAAAATAGTTAGTTTCTAGTTTAATTTTAGCATGCTAATTATTAGAATTGTAGCGGCTGCAGGATCACCCAAGTAGCTTCTCAGCGAAGTTCCCAGAAAGATCTAATCCAAGAGTTAATCAATTTTTCTAAAGGCACTTACTTTAAGGGCACTAAACATGTCAAATTAGTCCATATCTATGATTAGATGTCAATCATGCTTTAGGATCCTATTTATGTCAGGGTGGTCTGAAGCAATTTTTCAATTAGCTGAGCACTCAACTAAAATCAATTCTGAGAGCTACGGTTGTGGTTATCTTAGGCATTGACAGTTTTAATTAAAATTAAAGATTTACGACCGGCGCATCCTAAGCCGAGTAAGAGCGTCAAGAAAGGGTTATTTTCAATTAACCAAAATGTATATAAGGAGGCCAGCCGGTGGGAATCGGGGTTGTTTATTTCCAGACGCGTTAGAGGTTAAAGCTAACGGTTACTAGTGATGTGTTTATTTCTCTGCAGTCAAGTGCGGGCCGTTATGTTTTAAGTTATTTATTTCTCTGAGTAAGTAATTAGTATATGTGATATTACTATGAACTCAAGGCTGTGTTATGCAGCATAAGTCAGTTATTTGTTTAAAACAGTATTTGTCGACTTCCATAAAATACAATTCCGGGTGAATGCCCAGTTCAAGTAAATTGATCCGTTTTATTATTGCTTTGGAGACCGCATCGTTTTAGAAGGGTCTTCTATTATATTGTGTTTCGACGGTGTCAGAGGTCGTTAATCACTAATCCACGAGACTACCTGAGAATGCAAAGCTCAGGCCCGAAGTCAAGTTACGGTACTATTTGACCCTTGAGAAGGTCGTATTTTTCATGGTGTAGATGACCCCGTGGTTAAAAGGGTCGTCGAACTATGCAAGTTAATTAGAATAGGGTAGCATTAATAAATTTTGTTATTGGGGTGTGTACACCTAGAACTGTATCTATTCAAAATATGTTTGTTAGTTAAGTTTAGTTAAGTTGTGTTTGTGCTAGCCGGAGACTATAAGTGACTTATTTTCTGTTCTGCCATTTTGGTTCATCGCCCACGAACAAAGTGCGACGAGAGCTATTACCGCGATTGGTCCATGGGCCGTTTAATTCCCATGGTGGCGCCCTTTTGTACATAAGGTTATTTACTTTATATTTTGTTATGCATATGTAATTAGTTGAAGTTTTAGTTAGTAGCTCGTTCAATAAAACAATCGAATTTTCGTCTCAGTGTGTTTGTTTAATGAACCCCCCTTCACCGACTGCTGCAGCTTGCGAGGCAACGTCCCGAAACGTGAGGGTACGATGGTGTTAGAGGTCCTGTTATTTATTATTTATTGTTAATTGGATACCCTCATGCGGTAGGTAAATATTAAAATTACAACATGCCTTGTTTGAAGACCAATTTATAGCTAACATCGGACCTCACTTATGGCCACTCCGATCACCCGATTTCACTCCTTGGATTTTTTTCTATGGGGTATGTAAAAGTTACGGTCTTCTCCTACGCTCCTACTACTGAGGAAGATTGCAAGAGATGAATATTAAATGCTCTAAATTTTTTAACTCCAGAGCAAATACAAAAGGCAACAAATGAAGAGTTTAAAAGACGCATTTTAAAATGCTTGGATCAAAATGGCCTCCAAGTAGAACATTTATAAACAACCTCTTATGTTTTTATTTATTTTTCTTTAGGTAAAATATTGTTACATGAAATACATTGTTCCATGTTTGTGTAGCTTTTAAACATTATTTTTCAAAAAATGTTCTTGCGCTGCCATTTTTGGCAACTAAAATGTGCAAAAGCATATCCTGCTTTCTAAGTACAAAGACATTATTTCCATAGAATTGATTAATATAACAAAATATTTGATGAAAAATATCGCCACTTCTTCGAAGAAATCTATTACATTCGCTATAAATAATTATCATTTCGAGATAATCTTGATTTGTAAAGGTTCGATTAACCCTCATAAATAACTACAGTACAGGAATTGCAACCTTCAGAGAATTATCTACATTTGACGTTTCGTAAAAATACCTAATTATTCTTTTGTTAATGTATCGGACAAAAGCTACTTGATAGTAGCAAATGTTATTATGTTACTGAACTAGTGCATTTTCTCTTTCAATGCAAATAACTGAAAAACGGCTTACAATAAATGGATTGTTGTAATTACATACCTAAGGTATTTTTTTCCATAGAATCAATTAATGTAACAAAATATGGTAGGTTCTATTTAAAAAAAAACGGAATATTTGACATTTTATTAGTCAAATTATAAAATGAATTTTCTAGCAACCTGTACATTGCAATCAGATTTTCTTTGCACGTAGAAATAATATCAAGTAATATTAATGTGATTGCAGAAAAACAATTTTGTAAGTTCGTTCACTTTCTAGTTATTCCAATTTATGTGACTGCGTGCAAATGTCAAAAATCTACTAAAAGTCAAAATATCTCGAAAACGGCATTAGATAGAGGTATGATTGTTTTATAAAAGTTCACATAAAATTCGACAAGGAATTCGAAAATGCATAAATATACAGGGTGTTCTATTTAAAATAAAGATAGTAATACCGACTTCCGGTATAACCGGAAGTGCTAACGTATCGAAACTATTTTAGACGTGTAGGGCACATTCGACAACCTCCTAGTGCAAATTTTCAGCTTCCTTCTACCATTGGTCTTCCATATACCAGTGACCTCACACTTAAAAAAAACACCCTGTATATTCAACGCATAGACAAATATGTACAAAATAAAGTCTCTGCAGAAACGTTTTGCTTACAATTATATATTCAACGCATAGACAAACATGTATGAAATTAAGAAATTTTGAGACGCGTCTAAGATAAGTAGAAAGAGGAAAGAAGAAATTCACTCTCCTTTGAACTAACAGAAAAAGGATTGTTTTATCGATTCAAAAATAAGGTCCAACGTCTTGAAGTTGCAGCAGTTGCAAGAACAGACTCCCATTAGAAACTTCTGATAGAGGTAGAGCGACTGAAGACTCAACCAGTTAGACAACGTTATGACAATGACATAAAGAGGACGATAAAAGGACTTATATCATGGTCTAATTTATGAAACTAAAATCATTAATAAATATGATACATGGGGCCAGGTGTTAACAAAGTAGTGAATCTAAAAGTATCAATAACCACTTACTAAAATATATCAATTCAATCCGTAAAATCAAAACAAAAGAAATAAAGTTTGAGGTTAAGAGAAATGGATTTAAAATTGCCATCATCCTTAGTTTTTGATGTGAATAATAGCAAACAATTATAGAAAATTAAACACAAGTTCGAGATGTATCTATTAGCAGATATGAAAAACCAGATGAAAGGAAGGTGGCTTTGTTCGACGGCAGCAGGTGAGGAAGCTATTGATGTGTTTAGTACATTCAAATTATCAAAACAAACCAAAAACATGACAATAAGGTAGTAGAAGCCCTCGACAAGTATTGTGAACCCATGAGTAATGTAACCAATACTAGGTTTAAATTCTTTTTTCGCACGCAACAAGGTGAGAGCTTTGATAATTTCTTAAAAGACCTAAAAATTATAGCCAAACCTTGCAACTTCGAAACACAGGAATTGGACTGGGAATTCGAGACTTGTCTTCAAAAAAAATTATTAATTAAAGATTTATACTTAATTAGTGAGGAAGAAAAGTGCACGTCCTTGGAAGCTACAAAACTACAGACTAAATGACTCCAGAGCTAGGCATAAATAATAAATAATAATAATAAATGAGAGAAAACCTGTAAATAAACAAAGTAGTTGGAATGCAAGAATTCCAGAGCCCGGTAGAAGGTCAAGAAATCAGAATACGTTTGATTGTTCGTGTAGAAAAAAAGTCATTTGAGAGGACCATATTTTGCCTTAGGAAAATAGTGCAATAAATGTGGAGGGCTCGGAAATTTTTCAGTAGGATGTTAAAAATTTAATAATCTATATAATCTAGGTGATCGCAGATACTGGTGTGACGAAAAGGGGGTGTGGACTGTATTAGGTATAGCGTATAAATAAATAAAATAAAATTAGAGTTGAATTACCTGCGGGTAAGGGATTGATATTGTGACTTAACGGCTGGTAGCTAGTTAAACAAAGTTACATACACGCAAGACATACACACAAAAAAGCTTACCCCCCCTTTGCCAATTAATGGGCACTTGCGTTGCGGAGATAGGCGATTCTCACAGCGAACGCGTACTTACTTGCGAGCGTTTTCCAATTGAATTTCCACTTCTCTACTATGACAGGCCACTTTATCTTTCGGAGCGTTATCGACTTCAAACCGGCCGTACCACGAAATTGAAGTACGAATTTATACGCGCGATAATTGCATATATTTAAATTTGGCAAACCAGATACATAAGTCAAATTAGGTCAGTAGTACATGAGGTAGTTAGTAGTAATGGTAAAGAACTTGTAATTGATGACATTGAGTTTAGTAATATAAAATTTTTACATAAAAATAATAAAGAGAATAAGTGGTTTGAAACAGTAGTCGTCGAAAACTAGTTTCTTAAAACAAAGTCGGATTGCGGAACTCAGTGTAATATTTTACCAATAAATTATGTCAAACTATTACAGAAAGAACATAAGAATATAAGAACATACGATTATTATTATTTAAAAGCAGACAAGGGCAACGAGATAGGCATTCTAGATAAACACAATTACGTTGAAAGAGTTGAAACTTTGCTATCTAATGGTCCTCACACATAAAATGCCAAGAAACGTATAAATGAAAACATTCTTGGCAACATGATTAGATCAACGACATCGGTTATGAAAGAATACACTAAACTTGTCACGCCTGCCTTGAAATTCAAATTAACAGTTTCCTATCCGGAAATTCCAAAACTGTATTGCTTAAGTAAGATCCATAAACAAGATAAGTCGATGTGGCCCATTGTGTCAGGTATTAACTCACCCACTTATTGCCTATCCAAATGGTTATTAAACAAATTTAAGGTTCTTAAATTTAATAGTTTGTCAGTGGAGAATTCCAATACATTTATTAATAAAATTAAAAATGTTACGTTAGAGAGACACTTAATTTCGTTTGATGTCTGTTTGTTATCGTTATTTCCAAGTGTGCCTATTCCACAAACTTTGTCATATTTAAGGGAAGTTTTAATTAAAAATAATTTTCATAACGAGATTACAGATGAGTTGAAAATTTTACTTCTCATTGTATGTCCCAGAACCACTTTCTGTTTAACTAAAACTTTTATGAACAACATGAAGGGACAACAATGGGAATTAGTTTTTCACCATTTATTGCAAATTTATTCATGTCTTAATTTGAAACAAAATTTAAAGAAAACGCCTACTACTTTTGAAGAATATGGATAAGGTATGTTGATGGCATCTTTACCATTCTTCATATCTCAAAATCTAACGTTAATGATTTTCTAAAAGAACTTAATTTACAGTTTCAAAATATTAAGTTCACATATGACCTTGAAATAGTGAACAGTTGCCTCTTTTACATACCTCAGTGATAAAGAAAGGCAATAAACTAGAGTTCGATATCTATAGGAGAGAAACCGATGTTAACCGGTGTATAATGTCTACATAAAATCATATTATTCAACACAAACTGTTTTTTTTAACTTTCTAGTAAACAGAATGCTTACTTTTCCATAAAACAAGGAACGATACAGTAAGGAACGGCCCCTTCTTAATTAAATCGATAACGATAATGGTTGCGAACTTACAGTGATTGATAATATAGTTAGAAAATGTAAGAACAGGATCAACACTGGTAAATTCACAACTTTATTGTCTAAACATAAATTTTGTTAAATTACTCTTCCACAGTTCCACAATGAGGGTTTGTAAAAAAAATTTTTTAACCAAATTAATTATAAAATTGCTTTCAAATACTCAAACAAGATTAAAGACCCTTTGGGAAATTCGAAAGATGAAGTTGACAAGCTGCTCAAGTTTGGGATTTACGAAGTAAATTGTTCTGACTACACTCGAAAACATATTGGGCAAACGAAGCGTAGTATCAAGATCCGATTTAATGAACACTTTTTAAATTTTAAACGAAGTGATTATGGGAAATCACGAGTTGCTCAACATATTTATGAAACTAACCATCCCATCAGATTGATTAAGACGTTGTCCACACATTAGGAACTAAACGCCTATGCAAGTATTAACATAGTTAAAAGTTTAGCTTCGTGAATGAATGCGGATAACGTGCAATTGCGACACGCACAGCTGCTCTCTTTGTTGGTTTATTGTGCTTCGCCTGATTACCAATAAAAGCGCAGTATCCGCATTCAAGTGTGAACAACGGCTCAAGCGTGACCGCACTTTTAATAAAAAATAAGACTTTGTAAAGACACGTGCTAGTTCACTATAGAATTTTGTACTTGCTAAGTTTCGCTTCAGCCTAATTGGTGAGCAGAATATCCTCAGAAGTAAAAACTAGCAACTAACTTTAATTTTAATAAATACAGGGTGTGCAGAAAGTATAGGTCAAAAGTGTTTGATAACCTCCCTTATTCTACGCCAATTGATTATCCTATTTTGTCGAAATGAAGTGTAATAATTTGTAAACAACTAACGTGTACCTCTTTTCAAGATAAAATCTCTACCCTAAATGAAAATATTTTAGAAAACGTTTATTTTTCAATTTCACTTCATTACCTTATATAATGGAAATTGGTGGATTTGCAGGAAACTGTTATTTAACTTTTTTGATAACTCGTTAAGATCTGTATATTCTCCAATTTACGATATTTTATTCTGAAGCACTGTATATTGATGTGATAACGAGGTCATTGGACACCAAATTCTATGAAAAAGCTCAGCTAAATAGAAGATAACGGAGAAAAGTACAATTTCCTTATGTTTAGTTTTTTACCCTGTATACTAACAGAAGCGTATTCCATTAGCACATAAAATAAGATTCCCGTGTAAAATAACACTCTTTAAGGACACACACCATTTTAAAAAGACGAAGTCCTATCTTAAAGAATACTTTAGTATTCTTTCATTAATCCGTGTGTGGATATTTTTCTTCTGAACAACGAAATTTGTATTGCATCTACTGCAGAATGGAAAGATCGTGAAACGAATATAAAATGTAAATTCAATCGCCATTCCTTTCAGCCGTGTATAAATAATTATTGTATTCTCCCGAAAAATACCTTTTAAAAACGAGTTTTCATTGCATTTGCCGTAGAATGCGTTTAAAAACTTTTACGCATTTATAAAGCAACGCATATTTTCCGTGTTTAGATATTCTTTTAAAAAAACACCCACTTTAAGAGTACTAGATAACGTTAATGTCTGTCATTAATAGACAGAATACGTTAATTTACATCTATCACATTTAAAGACATTAAATAAATTTCAGTGTCAAGATATATCATTTAAAACAAAAGCAATGCATTTATTCTCGATGAAAATACCAATTTCAGAATTTTTGAACGTCTACGTTATTTAATAAAAGAATACGCCATTTTACTAGAAATATTCTAAAAGCCATTAAAAAACCAATCATTTTCCATCAATGAATAAACACTCCAATTCGAGGAAGCGCTACTATCAAAAAAACTATAAAATAAAATAGATAATGCCCTCTAAGAGAGAGATATCAACGGCGAGGTTTTGATGCATCAATTGCAGAAACTTTACGATAGTCATAAATTAAAACGACCGCAATAACTCTACACAAATAGCTCATTAAAACGCAATATCAGCGTAATTATTGCAACAGTGCGAACGAATCACGACATAAATATAAATCAGTGTACGCTACAAACACAACATCGGGAACAATCAGCACAACCTACAAGAATGAACCGTACCTATGCAGAAGTTACGAGTCAGGCAAGACCATCTACGTCGAATCAGGATTTTTGAAAGAGGACAAACCAAATAAGCCCTTAAAAATAAATGGATACGAACACCAGCGTGAATATATAAAATGTGAAATGGAAAAGGAAATGAATAAAAGATTATTACCGATAATTAAATTGAGAATTGGAAATAGTCGAGGTGGAACACTCATTGATACGGGAGCTGAAGCGTCGTTAGTGTCTGAGGACTTTGTTAAACGAGAAAAATTAATAGGAAGCATGATGCCCATGAGGAAATTTAATTTAATAGCACCAAGCAGCAAGAGATTTGCAAGTGTGAGTAAAATAATAATTCTGGAATGTGAAATAAGTAGGATAAAGTTTGAAAATGAATTTATAATAGTGCCGGGGTTAAGAGTAGATGCAATATTTGGTATGGACATAATAGATAAGTTGGGTTTAAAAATAAATGACGAAGCAAAGGCAATAGATGTAAAAGGGGAAAATATAAAATGGGATAATTAGGAGAGCATTGAAGTCGAAGGAGACTGTTTGAATATTAATAAATTTGAGGGTGAAGTTGATATAAAGGGGGATATTGAGGATGAAATAAAATGTCCAGAAGAAGTAAAAGAAAAGGTAAAGTCATTGTTAATAAAGAATTCAGAACTAATAGGATCATAATCCAGAATAGCAACGGGGTATGTGCATAAATTAGAAGTCGTAAATATGGAGCCGTTTAACACAAAGCTATATTCTATTCCAGCAGCGTATAGGGATAGAGTGAAGGTAGAGATAGATCAAATGCTAAGTGAGGGTATCATTGAGAAGGCAAACACGCATTTTGTTAATCCATTAGTTGTTGTTAAAAAGACTGATGACAGCATCAGATTATGTTTGGATGCTAGGAAAATAAATAAAAGGACCAAACCTCAATACAACAGTCCACCAACTATGGATACAATTTTAGCAACAATAGGTAATAAGAAAATATTTTCAAAAATTGACTTAAAGAATTCATTTTGGCTTATTCCATTGGAACGTGTATCCAGAAAATATACGGGTTTTTCGATAGAAGGGCAAATTTATCAATTTAAAGTGGTTCCTTTTGGTTTGTTTTCAAGTACGGCTGCATTAGTGAAAGCTATGCAGGGTATATTGGGACCGTATGAAGAATTCTGCATACATTATGTGGATGATGTTTTAATTTTTAGTGATTACATAGAACAACATTTCGTACATTTTGAACTAATTTTGTTGGAGTTATATTTAGGAGGGAGAAAGGTAAATAGGAAGAAGTGTGAATTCTTTCAAGAGGAAATAAAACTTTTAGGGTACCATATAGGGTGTATAAAAGGGAAAAATAAGACAAGTAATGATGTAAATTCAGAAAATAATGTTTTAAATATGGTCAATTTTGGAAAGAGAAGGACAAAATAATTTCAGATAAAAAGTTTTTGCTAATGGAAAGGAATAGAAAGGTGTACATATTGTACAATAAACAATTAGTTAAAAAGTAATATAATCATAAATTAGGATAAGTATAGACAAATAGGAGAATTAAATAGGGATATTAATAAATTAGGATAGCATCATAAATTAGG
This sequence comes from Platerodrilus igneus, assembly GCA_036346225.1. Classification (NCBI taxonomy): domain Eukaryota; kingdom Metazoa; phylum Arthropoda; class Insecta; order Coleoptera; family Lycidae; genus Platerodrilus; species Platerodrilus igneus. The sequence continues at coordinate 6,115,624 of JARFIW010000307.1, read as the reverse complement.
ATAAATTTAGGAATAGAATTTGTACAAACTGGATATATTAAAAAACAATAGAACATGGGATAGGTTAATAATAATTGGGATAAGCTTAGGATAAGTAGGAGTAGCATAGGTTGATGTAAATAGGAGTGATGCATTGGATATAGGAAAAGATGATGTTTATGAGAAATAAGAAAAGGTATAGATAAGTTGGGGATAGATAAATAGGAGGGGTTTATTAGAAACATGAAGAGATGAAGATACGTTGTATAAATTAATGATAAATAAGAAAGGTACGTGAATAGGGATATAGAGACAGGAGAAATATGAAGAGATGATGAAGAATTATAAAAGTAAATAGGAAAAGTATATGATAAACGGGAAAAGTCAAGGTATAGATAAATAGGGAATGAAAAATTAGTAGAGCATAAATAGAAAAGTATATGCAAATAGGAAAAGTATGAATAGATAGGTAGTGAAATATTAATAGATTATAATAACACAATTGTAATAAAATTTAGAATGACTAGGTGTATGGGTATAATATAGATCAAAATAGGAATAGGGATGTAAAAATAATGTAGGAGTTGTGTAAATAGCAACAGAAGAAACAAAATAAAAGAATTTTGGACCAATGTGAATTTTGTATCACGTTGGGCGCCAAAAGTTAATATTTTTCAAAAATTTTTATTTTAATTTGGGGGATTAATGCTATAATTATAGGGTTAATTTAGGGGTAGGTTAAGTCATAGGGGTCGTAGAATAAACAAAAGAAACTTTCAAATAACAAAAGCACATAATTACAGATATTATAAGTGTAAATAGGTCACTATACATATTGTTAGTTGAGTGCACACTGTATATAACAGTACAAGAGATTAAACGCATATCCAAAAGTAGCTACGAGCAAAGATAAGGTTTAAAAATGTAACGAAATGTATCGAAATTAAATCAATGGAAAACCTATATGAATTGGCTAGATAAATATCCAACAAGTGCGTTAATATATCATCATTTACGCAGGCAAAAACTATGCATTATTTGAATAAATCGGACGTGACATAAAATATTACATTTGTTCAAAAATCCAAGTTAACTAGGAAATAAACAAACACCAAATTTATTTCTGTTTAGATTAGAATAAGCAAATAACAATGATACGTAATTTAATGAATGAAGATTCCTGAGATTTCTAAATTAAATGTTATGGTATGTAAATGAATAGGTGATGATTTAAGCGTTCTTCCAAGTAATTGAACTAAACAGTTGGTAAAATTTCCCGGAGTACACAAAGAGATAAGACAAATGGTGTCGCCCAACACGCGAAAACAACGAATAGCAAACAAAGGAGCAAGGCCTATAAATACGATAACAATTGAGCAACGAGTGAGTATACATTTTAAACTGGGCTGTCACGATACTCAAAAGTGCTAAATTATTTACGTAACCAGTTAAACAAATGTAAAGTGAAAATCATTTTATAAAAGTGTAAAAATTGTGCCGATCTATTATATACGGCTCTGGAGACGACTCGGGAGATGACTCTGGAGATTACCTCCTGTTTAATTAATTTTGGTAATCACTGACATGGTAAATGTTATATTACTGTTTTTGTTAATTACGGAGATGGAAAACCTTTTACTGAATTAACTTATGGGATTTTGAATAACGATTGGGATAATATTTTGGTTTTGATGTCGACTTCCAAATTCGACTCTTAACATTCGGACTGGACACGAAAACTCTTGGGGATGCAGAGAAACTACTGAACCACTCCAGGTTAGATATTTTGATATAATTTATGTCTGTAAACTGTTTAATTCAATAATTTTTCAATAATGTAAGAGCTAACAAAACCGGGGTTTCTTTGATAAATTTATGAAAGGCAATAGGCATCTTGAAACGTTTCAAAAGGCCTCAAAATATAACAAAAGTTTCGTTTTGCTGGCTTCAATTTCTTAAATCTGGCATATGTAAATATTCTGAAAAAGGGGAAGATTTTAAAAAGGTTTGTAAATATTTAATCATTATATTGTGTATTGTAGAATTGCTTTATTTAATTGAATCAGCTAGTTGAAGCAAAGAAAATCTATAACTTAACATTTCACAAGTGCTTGATTTATAAAAATGGGATAACACAGCATTTTATGGTGCCCATCGTAGGGGCTTGTTGACCCTAAATAAAATATCACCGCATTTTATGGTCTGCCCAACCGTGGGGCGAAAATAACAGCATTTTAGATAGACCCAATCGTGGAGCGGAAAGTATATTTTGCTACTCCTGTCTTCATGAGCCCCAATTAGGGCGAAACGCGTCGACAGGATGCCCTCGTGGCTGAATTTGAGTCAATTGTCATTAATTCTTTTTTACTTTATATTAATTTAAGACTCATTAAACCTAATTTTCTTCTATGTATATATATATATATATATATATATATATATGTATATATATATATATATATATATATATTGCCGTGGAAGTCGTGGACTAAGGTTTTAACATCGAGCCCCAGCGTTGGGCCGTCATAAAAGTTGCCGTGGAAGTCGGGACAGCCTCTGGTTTCTCTATTAAAATTCGTGCCCCACCTGGAGCCACATAAAATTTTCAAAAATTCAAAAATTTCAAAAAAAAATTCCTTACCCTGTTATTTCGCCTTCGAATTCCTTCAGTTTCCCTGGCTAGCTCAGCTGTGCCTCTTCTCGAATACCTAAATTTACAGACATATCTCTTTCACACTCGCACACCATTCAATAAAACTACCAAATAATACCACAATCATACAACCTTTTATTTACACCTATTAACAGATAAATTATATTCATATGTGTTAAAACCGTTTGATACAATAATTATAAAACTCAAAGTATGGTATGTTTTAAAGTCCTTGATTTTTCTAATTATTTTTAAACAAATTCAATGAGATATGAGTAGATGGGCCCCACATGTTACCCTAAATTGACGTCACACTGGAGTATGGTGAGCTCATTATAACCCAGTTCAGTTTGTATATGCCTTTTAAATCTTGCATAAATTAAAACCAAAATTTACAGACCCGTTTACCCTTTACAATTTAATTTTTATACTGACTAAATTTTTGATGTTCTAAATACACCCTTTTTCGATATTTAAACATCAATAAATAGTCCAGTACATGTATCTTTTACAATGAATTTCTACAACCATAAATATTCCACCAAAAAAAGTAAACCACTCAGAACAAAATTTCACAAATGTTTATAAAGCAACAGAAATTTCGAATAAATAACTGGAGAATTCTTTAGTCTTCATTCCCGTCGAAGATGGTTACCATAAAAAACCCTTGGCGTTGTTACCATTAGCTATACTGCTTGTCGAATCCACAGGCCTCTACCATCCATATCATGCACACAAAATAGATTACCAGCTCTGGTTACCCTCATATAACATGCTTCCATTTATTGATTTTTGCTTTGTAGTAGCCGGACTTTTATTAATTTAATACGCACTACTCGTACTTCACGTCAATAATTAGAGGTCCGCTACTACTGTTTTATACTTGCAACCACTATATTTACGGTAACATTACATAAAATACTCACAAAAGCTTTATTATTATTGTATTCTCAATCGGTATTCAGCACTTTTATCGACGTAAAGGAAAAGAGAACTTGAATATTAAAGCTCCGGTATTTAAATCATTTCTCCAACCCCCTAGTGGACGCGCTTCACTCGAAAAGCTTATTTTCAAACACAGTTTCTACAAATTTTGAGCATAACCGACGGTTATTTCCGAAAATTTCTCCCGCTGTACTAGTCGCTTACAGAGAACTCATTTTCAACCTTTGCATGTGCATTCATTTCTAACACTGTTGGTTTACGACCAATGACAGAGTTCTCTGCCGTCACAAACTCCTCCTAAACGCTATGCATCTCATTTCTACGCGTGTTTGTGGTCTCGTTTCAACCCCACTTGAGTTACAGAAAATTGATATCTTTGACATCCTATCTCAACTCCACATGGATGCCTACGTGATTTTCAATCCCTTGCTTGCTTTATATCTGTCACAATCTTATGTATATGACTGATTGTCCATTTCCCTCGCTCTTTAAGATGTTTGTTAGCCTTGTTGTTCATACCAAACTGATGGTTGAAAATATTTTCTATGAAATCCTATCTTAACATGCCCTCGACTTCGTCGAACGTAACCTTTTAAAACGCAGGTGTTTCTGTTAATTATCGAACGTTTGAACATAACAACTTCTTGGACACTCTGCTTCTAGGTATCTGATAAAACTGACATTGGCTTTTACAACGAATCCATTTGTCTAGGAAATTATTGATTTTCTTACGCAAGCACGTTTCCTTATGCTTATACGTGTTGGATTAAAATAAATTATGGTTAATTATGCGTATCCTTGAACTTTTATTTGCTTTAAAACTGTTTTTTCTTTATGTAATCCTAACATTCCAATTATTGAATATAAAAATACCCTAATGCTCGTCTATTTTCACTAAATGAATTAAATTTAATTTTGCGCGTAAATAATATGCTCTTTTCTATATACAGGGTTGTTGAAATTTTATTGTATCTACCTATTTACCCCTTTGAATCCACAACCATATATATATATATATATATATATATATATATATATATATATATTTGAATTGTTGTTTTATGTGAACATATAGTATTTCAGAAATTGTATTAAACAAATGATTGAGAACAATCCATATATGTATATTTTTTAATTTCTGTTTTATGTGAATACTAGAGTTGAGGTTAAAAATTAGTTTGAGGTAATTACAAAGTGTATTAATTATTTTTCGAAGATTTTTGTACTGTGTAAATCCTCCGGAATATATTGGGTAAATATTGTTTTCTTCGCGGGTTGATTTTCTTTTGTGTAACATGTTTCTTTATTAAATGTTTCGTTAATAAATTTTCTCTCTTGAGATTCTCCTTTCTTCTTTTCTTGGACCCACACCAACCTACAACTAGCTAGCACGGCATTGTTTGGCTTCCTTTTTTGTTGTTGTACTCATTACTTACGTTGTTTTTTCTTGTCCACACGGAATACTGTAGCACATTGACATAGAGAGGACAATAAAAAGACATCAAATTATGGTTGTCATTTATTAAACTAAAATCATTAATAAATATGTTACATCTTTTACAAACTTGTTTAGTGATTTACATTGTTATTTTGTGGAGAATATTTATATTATATAGGTCAGATTAATTTTGGATTATTTTATATCTAAAACAGTAGTTCTTCATCTGCCGGAAGAAGACTCTAAATACCGAGTCACTGTTCTCTGAAAAAACGTTTTTGCTTACATTTGTATATTCAACGCATAGACAAACATGTATGAAATTAATAAATTTCGAGATACGACTGTCATTTTTTGACTAGCTGTCAACCTATATATTAAATATCTTCGCAATTAACCAACTACTCGATTCTCCAGAAAATTAATCTATATTTGTTTGGAAGCTGCATAAAATTGATTTCGCATTAGTTCCCACTTTTAGTTTACAGGGACCGAAATCTGCTGGTAACTCAGTAAATTTGAAAGTCTGGATTCCTTGAATCGAGAATGTACACATAAAAATAGTTTCTTTATTACTGTGTTTGATTGCTCGTGATGTACGATGGAGTTTAATGTTAAACGTAAATCGGATGAGCGCTCATTTAAAATTCATGAGATTCAGTATTGTTATGTTCGAATCCGGTGGATACCTTTACAGGGACACGTGTGTTGGTTACTTTTTGTTGTTTATGGCGCATTGTGCATTTTCATTTTTATGTATTTTTTCCTAGTCGTGCATTGTTGATAAGCATTTAATTTTATGTGCTGTATAGGACAGCGAAAACCATATGTGGACACAACAAGATGTTCATTACTTAAAGAACCACATATAAAATCACACGTAAGTAATATTTATGATTTGCATTGTAAGAAGTAACATAAATATTTCAGATTTAAACGTTAACTAGAAATAAGTAGTAACCGCCAGAAAAAAACGTTTGGGACTTACGTGTCTAGAAAGAAAATGAGATAACATTAAACAATTTCATTTATTTTAATAAGAAACAAATTAACCTTGCCAATGTATTTTGATTGTTTAAAATAACTATTGTAATGCCTTTGTCTGCTTTATTCAACCTTAGGTTTGAGTGAGAATTGCGAAAAGGTAACGATATGCAAACTACAGAGTGAAAACTTTAACTGAAACAAATTGTTTAACTTAATAAATAAAAGTTTGTCGCAAAATTCCTGAAACATGTTAATTTTTATATACGATGAGGCTTATTACAAAGAGTTTGTTTTCTTTTATTATCTGGGGGTTGCAGCAATCCCAATCTTCTTTTTAAATGGAAGGGTAGGTTGATTAATTTTCTATCGTTAAGCTTTTTCAATTGCAAATACAAATACGTATTTTTTGTTATTTTTTATAAGCAATGTGTCGGGAAAAAATAAAATAAGGAAATGTTTCCTGAAACCAATTTAATGTACACATCTGTTTCTTACTTGATTAGCCACAGTAACAATTCCATACCTTATTAAACCTTCTCGATAGGTTCTTGGCACTGAATATTTTTGATTTGTTAGTACTTGTTTGCATTTTAACGTGTAAATTAAAAACAAAAAATAAGAAAATGCCCTCAACCGAGACGCATCGCATCGAAATTTTAATGATCATCAGATATGGATACAAAAGTCAAACACAGGGAGAAGTCACTTGTTTGTTTGCTGAAGTTTATCTAGAATTGCCTCCAATTATTCGCAATAGGATTAGCAAAATCTACACTCGGTATCGGGAGTTGGGGCACGTAATGGATGCTCCTCCACAAAGACCTTTAAAAACCGACAAAGAAACTCAATTGAACATGTTGTTGGAAGTTGAAGAAAATCCCGTTGCTTTATCTAGGCAAATAGCTCGCGTTCATGGTGTCAATCACTCGAGCGTTTTAAAAATTCTGAAAGAAGCTAAAAAGCACCCATATAAGATGCAAAACCGACACGAGCTTAACGAAAGTGATTCTGATCATAGATTCGAATTTTGTGAACGAATTATGGCTTTTATCGCTAGCCAGCAAATTGCTTTGGAATTAGTGCTCTTTTTTGATGAAGCTACGTTTACATTATAAGGACACGTCAATCGGCACAACTGCTATTATTGGACTGACGAAAATCCTCACTGGATGCGTGAATGCCATACTGAAAGGCCTCAATAAGCAAACGTCTGGACTGTAATTATTGGGGATTGCATAATAGGTCCTCTGTTTTTCAATAAAAATGCAACCGAATAAACGTATCTAATTATGCTCCAAGATGAACTGGTTCCTGCTTTAGCGATTTTATTCTCCAATAGTTTGAATACTTACTTATTTAACCAACGGATGTGGTTTCAACTAGATGGGGCACCACCACATTTTGTTCAAACTGTACGGACCTATCTCAACGAAGTCTTTCCGAATAGGTGCATTGGAAGAAGGAACTCTATAGAATGGTCAGAAAGATCACCCGATCTTACCCCATCAAATTTTTTATGGTGATGTTTAAAAAACAAGCTTTGTGCTACTAAACGTAACGACATCGGCGAGTTTCAACTGCTTTTTGTTATCGTTTAGGGTATTGGCGGCAACAAAGTTAAGGACATTTTGAACATTTTTTGCATTAAAATAGTTTCAGAAAACATTTCTTTATTTTATTTTTTGTGACATATTGATCATCAAAAGCAACAAAAATATACGTAATTGTATTTGCAATTTAAAAAGCTTTAAGGTAAAAAAACTATTAACCTACCTTTCTACTTTAAAAAAGTTGGGGTTGCTGCAACCACCAGATAATTAAAAAAAATAAACAGACCTCTTTGTAATATGCCTCATTCAAAATAAAAATGATGTTTCAAGAATTTTACGACTTTATTTATTAAGTTGCAGAATTTGTTCCAATTAAAGTTTCCACTATGTATATGATTGCTATTAGAAGATATTTGTGTGGGTTAAACTTTGTATAAGAAAAAATTTAGAGTACGATTTATTTTTCCTCCTAACTTCTCTAGATTTTCAACATGAGCCGGCCAAATAATGAATTTAAGTATTGTCATATCTTTAATTAGTGTCTTTCTCTTAATATGTCTTTGGAAATAAGGCACTCTTGTAAAAACTGCATTTCTTCCTGTGCTAAACTCTTATGCGTGATTTTTATTTAAATTTTTGTATATCTTATTGGCTTTTGCTTAAACCGTTCAAATATTAAACTTATCTCATCATCATCATTAGGTTTTCAGTCCTGGACCTAGTTAGACGCGTACCCTCATTGTTTCCCATTCTGAACTAACCTACACATTTTCCTGAAATTTCCATAATCTGCATCTTTCACTACCTGCGTGCAATAGCCTGATCTAGTTCTACCCATTTGTTTTTCCTATCTCTGCTTGTAATATATCCCGCACTTTTCTCCAAAAATGCCTTAGAACGTATCCTGTCCTTCTATTTCTTCATATTTTTTTTGCTTTCGACAGATATCTTTATTACCCTACTATTTTTATAACATATTTGTTATTACCTTTGTCTCTTCATGTGTTACGGTATTCCGTGCAAACACGAAAAAAAACAGTAAAAGTCAGTAAGGAAATCGTCTACACCGAATACCGCAACAAAACAGGGACAGAATGGTAGAATTGAATTACAAGTCGGCCTAGCACAAAAAAGCTGTAGGGTGGCGTGGGTGATACAGAAAGAACACACTGGAAACCTCAGTAACAATGAAATTTATATTACGCACATGTATGAAAACATACAATACAAAGAATTTTACAAACATCGAAAATACATATTTGCCTAATCGTTCGTTACAACGTAATGTACATAAAGCGTCAATTTACATATAACATAACATAAAAATATAAACCTAAACATCTAAAATAGCTAGGATAAAATCTTGTTATCTAAGTAGCACTTACATATCTACATACCAGTATAATGTTTCCAGTCCTAAATATGTACAAGAAAAAACAAAATAATAACCCAGTAAGCAAAAACTTTTGCTGTTGCAAACGCATCTGGTAACCTTAACATTTTTAAACAGCTAATTGTTTACATTCACATTAAAAAACAAACAGTAGAAAAGCACTATAAGCGCAATAAAATTATAAATAGTAATTTATAAAAATAAGTACATAATAGGTCGAGTGGTAAGCATGCGAAATTAATCAAAAGAATGTCTATCTTCTAAAACACCAACACAAAAAGGAACGGAAACAGAAAAGCTGTACTTTGAACTATCGGTTTCTTGTTAGTATCATCTTAGGGTGAGGCAATGCGGCTGCAGTCCTAAATATGTACAAGAAAAAACAAAATAATAACGCAGTAAGCAAAAACTTTTTCTGTTGTAAACGCATCTGGTAACCTTAACATTTTTAAACAGCTAATTGTTTACATTCACATTAAAAAAACAAACAGTAGAAAAGCACTATAAGCGCATTAAAATTATAAATAGTAATTTATAAAAATAAGTACATAATAGGTCGAGTGGTAAGCATGCGAAATTAATCAAAAAAATATCTATTTTCTAAAACACCAACACAAAAAGGAACGGAAACAGAAAAGCTGTACCTTGAACTATCGGTTTCTTGTTAGTATCATCTTAGGGTGAGGCAATGCGGCTGCATTTTTCTATGGGCTGGATGCTGGAACCACCAATTCAACTCATACTAGCACAGAAAGCATTGTAAAAGCGCGACTCTACACCATGTCTTTCCGCTAAGAGGATGTTGTATTGAATATACCGCTTTCAAAGTACGGTTTCTATGTATAAGAAAAGAAACATGTATGGGGGTAGATAATTAGCTTTTAAAAATATCGCCGAAGGATCAAGTGTGCAGAATTCTTAGACGCCAGCTGCAAAAATCTACAGCTTGCCAACAAGGAGATAACGTATTAACAAAAAATTTTTAAACAAAGGAAAACAATCTTATTACTTTGAAACATCCGCACAGCTGCAGGATAACAGTATAAACTTATAGATAACAAACCCATTGCAAGTGTTCATTTACTAGGCAGATAGTTAAGCGGCCTTACCTTTTAAAAGAAAGCCATGAACTTATGTGCAGCTGTAATTGAAATGTACTCACTGCATGTGATAGAATTTATTTGTAGCGACTTTGTAATGTGAAGTTAGCTAAGCAGTTGTTTGATTTTATAAGGCAAAACACTATAGAGATTATACTTGAGAAATTTTATAAAATAGCACTAATTCAAGTGGCAGGAAATCGAGCTTGTTGAACAATAATTTTCATGATTTGTCTAAAAATTTTAAGGAGTTTTATATAGAAATAGGATGAATAAATAATCATGCAGAAAAAATTGCTTGCAAGGTTTTGAACATAGCATATGCTATCATTATCGTACACCTAACGCACATCATTCTAAAAGGTTTCTACCGTTTTTCTGTCTGCTTTTACTGTCCCTATTTCATAGACGAACTGTGCTGTGCGCCACGCATATGCTTTCAACAATTTTCTCCTGGTTTCGATGTTTGTTGTCCTGGAACACAGCCGCTGCTCTTTCTTGTTAGATGCAGTTCGGTTTCCCTTCTATTGTTTTACAAATATATACTATTTCCCCGATATTCAGTGGTATGTGAAGGGGTTTAAGCAGCCTGCGGCTACCAAGATCTCCCAACACTTAGACATTTGCCAAATTAATAGTTCTTCAGTAAATCCTTTCACACAGTTAATATTAGTTAAGAATATTACAAAACCAATACCTGCAGTTGCTTATAATAATCATCAGGTGTAAGTACAGTTATTTTTTTCGTCATTAGGTTCCATCTTTGAGCTGGTTGAACGCTAACTTCCATTGATTTCTATTCTGAGCTAGCCTACACATTTCTCTGAAATTCCCTCAGCCTACATATTTCACTATCTGTGTGCAATAGTCTAACCTATGTCTACTTCTACCTCTCCTTTTTCCTATTTCCGCACTATTCCCTCATGCCTTAGTATGTGACCTATCAACCTATCTCTCCTATTTTTTACTGTTTTCTACATATTTCTTTCTTCCCCTACCATTTTTAGTACCTCTTTGTTCTTAACTTTGTCTGTGCATGATATCTTCATCATACGTTTGTAACACCATATTTCAAAAGCTGCAACCTTTTTCCTGTCTGCTTCTCCTGCTGTCCAAGTTTCACAGCCGTACAACACTGTGCTCCACACATATGTTTTCAGCAATCATTTCCTTGTTTCTATGTTTATTGTCTTTGAACAGTAGTTACTTTTTCCTGTTAAATGTAGCACGACCATGTGCTCATCTTTGTTTTATATCTTTTGCGCTCTTCCCATCTTACGTTATTTGGCTTCCTAGGTAGCAGAAATCCTTAACCTCTTGTACGTTCTCTATACCTATTTGTATTCTTGTTTTTGATTTATTTTCCCCTCTTTTGCATACTAGAACTTTAGTTATATTTTTGTTAATTTTCATACCGTATCTCTCTGTTAGAACTGTTTCCATTTCTTTAAGAGCTGCTAAATGCTAATACCGCTATATCGTCTGCAAATCTAAGCATATCAACCTTTTGTCCCTGCATAATAATTCCAATAAATATTTTTTTACCATATCGCTGTACTATTTCTGTTGAATAAAATAGAAATTTATACAACATCTCATGTTATATAACATGAGAGAGTTGTAAATGTAATCAGCAAAATTTATTGTTGACTGAATTCCATTTTGGGTATTAAAAGTTCTCACTTTTATCGCTGTAACAGAAGGGGTTTTGCGAATATTGGTCGTTAAATTAATATAGTTAGGCACCGAATTTTCTTTTTGCAGACAGTTGTAACATGCCATTTTGCTTAGGGCAAATTGTCATGTTTCAGCTAAGTAAACCTTTCAGTTTTATTATAGCTATTTCTCTCTTACCTAAGTTTATTCAACACAAAACTTCTTAATTTGCTTAAATGTAAATAATTTAAGTCCTCAGAATTAACTTTATTATATTTAACTATTAAATACAATTCAAATTGCATAAATCAGTTACACATTTGGCTAAGGTATAAGTTGCTTTAATTTCATTGGCAGTGATGCTATCCATCACATAATAGAGGTGAATTTGAATTCTGTCAATTCTATATACTATTCCAGTCTTCATATCCTTTTTTGATCGCTCTTTCTTGGTGACTCTTGTTTATTGACCGGATGGTATATTTGTGCATTTGTTTCTCTGATTTAGAATGATCCTTTCGTATCTTGTCTTTCCTAATTTTTGAATCATGAGACTATACAAGGTAGGTGCTTTAATAAATGTATTTGTTGTTTTTTATAAAAATAAGTGTACAGAATTTCTGTAAGGAAAGACAGCGGTTAGCTAAAATCATTTTTAAGATGAAAATCGTAAGATGTACTTACTTAGATTAAATTTCTGTTTTTCTTCGAGACACGTTGCCTTCTTAAACCTAATACTGTTCTATTTCAGAGTTCTAAGGCAAGATTTTAGGGTAGGATTTTAAGTCGAGGTTCTGAGATTGACTTTAAGTCAGGATTTTAAAGGCAGACCTCAAAGACACCGCGCACAATTTAATTTTGTTTCTGTTTTTCAATTTGGTTTGATGTTAAAATTCCAGATCAAAGTGTCCGTATGATGTTTGGTTAATAAAAATTTCTTTTAAATATTTCGTAATTAAATTCTCAAGATGAAATACCTGAAGATAAATCATATTGTTAATTTAGGATGCATCTTAGGCGTGTATATTTCTTTACTTCCAAACACATGCATATGTGAAATTCTGTAGTTTAAGATTTTATTTCTTGAAGGAGCAGCAAATCTACTAGTTGATATTTGTTTGGTAAGAAGACTGCGATTATTTCAGGATACCTGTTACTGCAGCACTAGAAATGAAATTAAAATAAGGTAGCGTTTGTTATTGTATAGTTACCATAACCCAGATATGTTTTGTTTTATTTTTATCTAAGTTCGCATGTCAAAAGTGATAAAAATAATTTCTTAGAATATAATTTAGTAAATTTTTCAGTTATATAAAACAGTAGTAAAATGGAGCTAGTTGAGCTGCGTTCGAATACCCAGACTAATATTCATAAAGCTCTTAAGGAAAAATTCGTCGAGTACTGCCTAGTTACTGGTTATTTTGATTCAATAGTATTAAAATGAAACTCACATTTAGATTATTGTAATTAAGGTACATTTACGGTTTTTATTGCATATAATTACTTTAATTCTTATTGCACTTGGTAAATTTAATATCAAATGATAATAACGTACCTAAACTAGAATTTATTTACAATTACCGTTATTTTTTGTTTAAATTTATTATGCACTTATAGTGAAATTATTTAATGAATTATATGTCAAGAATCTTGTTTCAATTAAGTGTTTCATTCTACTTACAGCATCAATAAAAACATTTTATCTGTGTTAATACCTCTTTCAGATATATTTTTGTACGTGTCTTTAGCTTCTCAACGCGACCCGTAACGGTTGAAGTTAACTGTGCCCGAATGAAACTCAACACTGTCATGCACACACCCTGTTTATGTAAACAGAGAAAGGGTAGGGTACACAGTGTTGAATAAATCCCTTTGTTCCTGTTTGCTTGAACTATAAATTTTGATATCGACATCCTTTCTTCAGAACCTTTCCAGATTAAATAAAAAATGCTGTGGATCTTTTTAAACAGAGTGATCATATTGGTGGTAGTTTGCATAAAGAATAAATATGTCGTTCTCGTAGTTTTTAGTAATCAGTCAAAGGCTGATTTTAATGTAGTCAAAAACCTTAGGAAGTCAATATTGACTTTATATTGTCTAAGTAACTAAACCGTATCAGTTGTTTTTCGTGCGTTAATGCTTATATATTCCCGAAAAATTGCAAAAATATATATACTTTCGTCTTTTTTTTAATGAGTAATTTAACACAACAAATGAATTTGACCTATTGGTATGTCTTTTACTGACTTTCGCTTATTTGCCGATATAGTTTAATGAACATAAAGTATAAAATTTATTATTGTAAACAATGAACATAAAAATACTAGTAATATTCTTTTTTCGTAACATAAATTTCATGTTCTGTAGAAACAGTACACTAAACAAGGCATACATAGGTAATAATAGAAATGTAGTAAGTATTTCAAACAAAAAGTATAGTAACAAAGTAGAATTGATTTTCAGTCCCTATCGAACTGATTTCCTTTCCTCCGGGAAGCTCTATTGCCCTAGAGCTTCTTCGCTTCGGGAGATCTTTCGTCCGGGAGCCCTTTTCGTATCAGAAAGTTTCCCCTGCGGACCCTCTTTCGGGCGTCGCCGTGGATCAATGTAGTAAGCGTAAGACTACGGATCCCAAGGTCCCGGGTTCAAATCCCGACACGGCTGACTGCTTGAAAAATGGCAGGTGAGCATTTTTCACAAAAATTACGCCCTTGTTCGGATGAGAGGATAAATGGAGGTCCCGTGTGTGAGTGTTGTCACGCACGTTAAAGATCCCTACCTTGCCTGGAACGACAAGGGTTCGGCAAAATTCTAAATTTCCAGGCAACAAAAAACTCGCCTCCTGGCCAATGTAGTACCTACTGGTGGAGCATTGGAAAAGTAAATGAACGGACTCTCTTTCGCTTTGGTGGCATCGTACCCGCTTACGCTCATGGCTACTATTACAGCGCTATACATTTGCGGCTACTTTTAGTATGGTTCACTCACGCGTTCTCCCGCTTCTCACTCGAAGCAACCTTCTTTAAGTATTGATTTACTCACGCGTTCTCGCGGGTCGCGCTCGAAGCAACCTCGTTTAAGTATTTATTCGCCCACGCATTCTCGCGCTTTGCGCTCGACGCAACATTCCTGAAGTATTGGAATATTCGCCAGTTCTCGTGCTTCGTGCTCGACCAATTATTTAAAGGTCGCTTTAGCTTCTTATCAAGTAGGTAGTGATAAAACCACACTAGTATTATGGATCTTATTTATTGTATTAACGCAGGTAATTATTTTAGATTTTAAAAAATAATTTAAGTTAGAAAGAGTATTACCCTCACTTGCATGGTTCCGGCAAAACCAGGGGATACAAATTCAAGTCCTGTCCAAGACCTTATATTTTCCATCTTTCAATTACTAGCTCGATTGAAATGATCATTTGGACTTTGCATAAAAGTCTAAGTTATTATTTCATTTTATTCACTATAATACGATAGTGTTTATTAACTTACCCTGTGTAATTAACTCCCTAAAGTATGCTGTGAATATAGCCCCACGATTGGGTGTTATATAAATTGCTGTGAATTAGCCCCTACGTTGGATGTCCTATAAATTGCTGTGAAATAGCCCCTACGTTGGGTGTCATATAAATCGCTGTAAAATAGCCCCGTGATTGGGCATTATATAAATTGCTGTGAATAGCCCCTAGTTGGTCGTTATATTTATTTGCTGTGAATAGCACCTAACGTTGGTACGATATCTTAATTGCTGTGATCTCAGCCCCACGATTGGATGTCGTATTAATTTTGCTGTAATTACTTCGTTATACAACATTTCTATGTCACAGTCCCTAACGTTGCCGTCGCCTTTTAAAACTTTACTGTTGTGTTCGTACTCTGCTTTTTTCCTCTGCGCCTCTAAATCCTATAATACGTCGAATTTGTATACCTCGGCTAGCTCAATCTATTAAACACAGAGTGCCCTAGGTCACGACAATAAAGAATGTTTAACCCCTTTTCTTTCTATTACCTGTCTGTTAAAATAATGTAAATGAAAATTAAGCAATCCAAAAATATACAATATAATAATCGATAATATGTACACTTTTATGTCAATAACTTATTAATTTGTTTAATATTCAGAAATTAGCTCTTGAATAAAATATTGATATTTATGAGATTTCACCAAAATTTACGTTACCTGAAAACCAGCAAAAATACCTCTATAATTACTTTTAAGTACCTTTTGAACGTTCAAAACGATCCTCTCTATTTTTCAAATTCTCAAATGATTTTTGATGACCCTTACAGATATTTGATATAGCAAATATTAAATGTTAAAAATTAACAAACAGTCTCTGACCTGGGTTTTTCCTGCTTGGTTCTAGGAACTGCCTCTTAATATCGATGGTCAGAACCTCTGGATTGTTACAGCTTGACTTGTTAGCGTAGTTTCTTCACTTGTTGACCAGAATGATTAATTAATTGTTGCTCGAATTCTCCCTTCAGATTTTGGAGTGACTTGGAGTTTACTTGTAGTTTATTTGAGTATCTTGACGTTTATTTTGTTTCCTTGTAAGCTTATTTAGTAGTATTTTTAGAATATTCTTGAAGTTTGTTTAGACATTTATTTAGACGTTATCAGACGTTTATTTAGAAGTATATTTGGAGGTACATTCAGAGCCCTAAATTCTTAAATATTAGAATTAAATTCACTTAATAGTTTACCTTACGTTTTACGATCAAAACGGCTACTTCTTGTTGTATAAATTGGCACTTTTAATTTTCACTATTTTAATAAATTATTAATTTTCACTGTTTACTTTTACGTAATATTTCACTTTCAATTGACGTTGTTAGTGCCTTGGTCGACGAGATACTGAATGTTTACGAGGTCCCTATATTATTTATAGACTCCTCCTATCTATTTTTCCTATTAGTGTTCATCGTGTGTCTGTTGATGAAAGCGTTGTATCTTGCGCTTATCTCTGCAGAACTCGGAATTCCTAAAATTCCCTGTTCCGATTCTTGGTCAGACATTTTCACACGTAGACGCTCAATTTTGTGTAGCATCTTTCGCAAAAGGTCCAAACCTTATTGCATTTTGTCACGTCCTTCATGTTTGTACTGACTATAGTTCACTTTATCATATCACGGACCGCCTGTTATTTATTGTTTGTTATTCCAAATATGTTGGATTTTATCGAAAAACAATGTCCTTGGTCACGTATTCATATTCCTATTACGACGTATTTGAACGCGTTTACTTATTTATGTGTTGATATATTTAATGATATTGTTAAATAGCTAGTATGCCAGGTAGTTTATCTTCACCGATTACGTGTTTATTTTGATGAAACTTGGTGCGTATAAAACCTTATTTTTGCTTGTTTCTTTCCAGTTTTGGACTTGTATATTGAACTTAGGATGTATTATACGACGTGCACATTATTATACAATACAGAAATCGTATAGAAAATGCAATTTAAGCCCTCCAACATTTACCAAATATTTAATAGCGCCATAATTTTGGATTTCATAACTTGAATGACGAATAATTAAGAAACCAAGCGGAAATCGATGCGTGTGCAATTTCCGGATAACAAGTTCTAGAAAATTCCATCGCAACGACTTCTACAAGATAGATGGCGTCAGTTGAAATGTCGTTCCGGACGTATGCAGATATGTCGAACGTTCTACGCATGCTTCGATTTACTGATAAATTTACGATTAAATATAACTAATGGTTTGGGTTCGATCGCGTCCGTGAATGAAATTTAATATATTTTTTTTAAAAATAGACAGACCCACTATTATCAAAATCGGTACGAAATTTGATTCTACATCGATTACTAAGACTTTCAATACATATTACGCATTTAATTGCACCGTAATTTTCGAATTTAGAAAAAATGGTGATCCCTTAGATTATGACGTTAACGCTTTGGACGCGTTCGTTCGCGTTTGCGAGCCAATTTTGACAGAAATCAAATAATCTTCTGTAGCTTTACTCGCAAATATCTTGAAAAGTAGACCTTCTACGTGGAAACGTTGTTGAATTCCGGTACTAAATTGATTATTGCGGCTCCCAGTGCATATTAGTTATTTTATATAGCCTCTTAGCAAATATTGGAAACCACCTCAAACTTTCGTCGTCCTTGCGCTCGCTTAAATCCACATCTTGCCGGCTTTTTCGCACCGCGCGTTCGACTTCTACGTTCGGGAAAAGTGTGGCTTTTTACATGCAGCCCTCCACGTAGACTCAAAACGAAAGAAAAATCGCCAAAAGTACTGATTCTATCGACGAAAATATTACGTTTTCTCGTCGCAAAACTGTACTTACCCCACGTAAAACTTAACTACCCGTTGAATGACGCCCTTTCCGACCCACCACCACTCCTCTCTCAAAGAAAGACGGGATTGGCCTCCCCTAAGATCTCTCAACTATGGAAGCAAGAGCCAGCTATAATATCTTATAGTAGTGTGGAAATGGAAATGAAAAAAGTAAAAGTATCTTGTTCTGCGGTTAAGCCTTCAAGGTTCATCCATATCAACCTGAAATAATCAAACCATAAATAAATTAAACAATGAGAATGTTATTGAAGTGAGTAGTTAAGTGTAAAATACCTTACCTTCTTCATCAGTTTACTTCAAGCAATCTGTAACTGGTTTGTGTATTATAGAGGCAAATTTCTGGTATAGTGTCTCTTGCAATAAGTTTTCTTATACTTTCGTAATCTTTGGAAGAAATTAGTATTCTTGTTTTGTACGCCTGAGTCTAAGTTACCTGGCTTATTCTGTTTTTAACCGAAGGTTCCATGTTGATACAATTATCTTAACCAGAGACATTGAACAACTTATAATATTTGGGCGGGAAACTACCATCGATATATTAACCATACAAAATTTTTTATCCTCGAACTTTATGTTGATGATAATTTGTAACATTCTTTAAAATGTTTATAATCATATTTCATTTTAATAGTTCCTGCATTGGTAAATCCTACCCATAGGGTTTGTATTACTTCTTTCAAGAAATACAATTTTTAGTTTACATGCATTCTTGACCTATAGGAGGATTATTTTAGTTTACACGACAATCTGATCTTATTCTAGTCAAAGGTTTTCAAATTAATTATGATTGATTTAAAGTTAGGAATGATTTCAGCGTTTCTTTGTATTCTAAATTGATGTAGTTTTATGATACGGTTGTTTTGATTAATAATGTATAAAGTTGGAGCCTATATCATCATTGTCTTGGAACTAAGGATGTTCAACGTTAAATTATGCCGATTTAGGAACTGGCGAAGCCCATTCATCAAGATAACTTTAGATATGATAGATAGAGAAAAACAACAAAAGTAATTTCAATTTGCAGTCTTGATTCATTTTCTGAATTCTACCGAAGATAATTTTGATCGTTTTCAGATAAGTTTGCTGGTTACTTTGTCAAGAGCATTGAAAAATAGCATCAAGGCTTGAGTAGGTACGGTTAACCTTTGATTAATGTAATTACTCAATCGAGTTCGGAAGAATATCCTACCAGGTTGGTGAGTTTTACATTTAGGAAGCATTGGTACCGTAAATAGTGACATTATAATTTAATTAATGGCCGCTATGCTTGCGACCACGTCCCCAATGCTCCACCCGAAGGTACTACATTGGGTTTAAACGCGAAAATATAAACGTGCTCCTAATTATTCTAACTTCAAAATTAACACATCCTAAATAAAAATCTAACAACTGAAACAAAAACTAAAGATAGGGTTTGATTTGGAGCGTGCCCGATCAACAAGACACAAACAAAATGAATGAGGAGGGATCCGTAATGCCGAATAGCAGCTGCCAGCTCTGCGTACCGGTGCGACCTGAAGGGTCGACTTAAAACTATCCAAATCTAGCTAGCTAATTTAAAATGGATTCAAATTTTCTAAGAATACGCCAAATATATTAATAGTGAATCCAACTATTTTACCTGCTTATAAATTAACAAATTCGTCTTCCCTGGTGTAAGTAATTTGTGAGCCTAAGTCCGTCCCTAGCTTTCCGTATCATTCTCTAACTTATTTATATTGTAACTACAATCTTCTCAAACAATCTTCCTTCCTATATATAAGCTGCCACCAAAAATGGCGGCAGAACGTCAAACAAATAATATCAATCCACAAACAATAAAAGCAGGCAAATATATAAATATAAAAATAAATATTTATGTAAATATATAAATAAGCACGTAATATAGTGACAACTACATGGAAAAGCATGTCTCATTTATTACCGAAGTCCACAGATTTTCAATGGAATCTGGTTACGTATGGGTTGAGTCCAGGAGATGATTGATTTTAGTTGTTTCCAGAGTATCTACGGTTAAGTTACCCATCAGGTACCTATTAATACAAATCTTGAAACTATCACCTACAGTCACCTAAATAATGATCATTTGTAACTATTTAATAGTATATTATACAACGAGCGAGTTATGATAGCCATTACTCGTTCGGAGGACTTGTGCCTCGAGCCCGTTAGGGCGAATGGCGTAATCAGGATAGGTAATGGTCTTAACTCGCCAGTAGAATACTATACTTTTCCAACGACCACACAAATCTTCATTTTATCAGATATTTTCTAAACGTTTTAACTAATTATTGTGCAATATAGTAAAGTGTTTCACACGTTTTTGTCTTCGATATTAACGTAATGGTACAAGTTTCCAGCTCTGGTATAATAAAACATATTGCCTTACCTAACGAGGTTTATTTTAAATTAGGGGGCTCAATTATTCTTCGTGTGAATTTTAGGTCAGAATCACTTTCCTAATGTCAGGTTTTGGTATCCTATTGTTATCCCTTCTAAAGCCTTCCTCAGAAATCCCTCTATTTCGGGATTTTGTGGCATCCAAAATAATTCCCGAGGTTTACAGCAGGTGAAAAACGCTCTTTACATCCAAAATTGTTTTTTCTATAGTTGGTGAACAATAATAGGAGTTGTCCATTTGTCCATCTACGCAATAAAAACAAGGGTAGTTTATAATCGTAGAACTTAATCTTTTATTCGGACGATACATTGTTGAGGTCATTTACTGGGTAACCTATTAAGAAATTTATTTTTGATGCAGCTGTTCCTAAATTCTGGTACGAGCGTGGGAATGGTGGTGTTGATATATAGCCCAGTAACGGAAATATTACTCACTATGAGTAGTTACACGAGAGCGCAACGTGCATTTTGCGTTTGTACGTTTATGAGAATAGGGGTTCGTATGTAACTGCTTGTCGTCGATTTCGAGCTAAATATAGTTTGCGTTACATTAGCCAGTGTCCTAGCACTAATTTGATTAAAAGTAATGGGCCATACGATTTGAGAAATTGTAGCATGTCAATTCACTGTTCCCTCGCCATGTTACATTGAGGTCCCACTTTCTTCCTTATAAAAGCATTTATTCGTCTTAATTTTATATTAATACCGTTTACAATCACAAGTTAGTTTTGATTTGTGTAACATTTCCCTTTAGCATTATTAAATAATACACTATATACATCCATCTTTAGTTTTAATTTAATATTCTTTCCTTTGTATAAATAATATAAATAATTATAATAAGATGTAATTTTCTAATTGGTAAACCTTTGAATAATGTCCATAAATACACAACTGGTGTATATATTAATCTGTCATTTAGGATAGTTTTTCTTGTTTTATCCCTCTCTCAAAAAGTGTGGTTATCTTCAAAACCAGAATAAATTCTCGTGCTTTTGAAATTTGACTTCATTTTGTTCACATGCCGTTTCCTGGCAAAGATCTCCTTTCTAAGGCCATGATGTCGTACTTGGTACGTAAAAGGTGTATTTTCTTTTATTTTTCTTAACATACATAAATATCATTTCGGAATTCTAGCAAAATGCGTATGCACAAAGTCTACCTGAATAACCCATTCAAAATATTAATGAATTGTAACACGTATATTTTCTAGGGTCCTCCCGCAGCATATCCTCTGGTGGCATATGCTTCTGTGGCATATCATCCCGTTGCATATTCTCTTGTAAAATATTCTCTGATGGAGTATTTTCTTATGCATGCTAGGCTATCTAAGCCTATGTATTAATTTTACTACCTACAAATATTATCTTTTATCGTACAAAAATTCATGTTGCCGTTATTTACCTTCTAAAATAAATTAAATGCTCCGTTGACAAAACATCTGGTTGAGGAACAGAAGGATTGGCTCTTACAAATTAGAAGTTTGAAGTTAACAACCAAAATAAACAACGATGGTGTTCGTCTCAACAAATCGTAAGAAGATCCTATAATTCTGAACAAACCGTAAGCTTAATGCTTAAGTATACGATTTATTTCATATATCCTGAATGCAGGTATAAGTTTATCTTATTTACTTTTGTCATGGAACGATGTGCATGCGTTACATTTTAAATCTCAATTATCTAGAAAAATAATGTATGTAAAATATAGTCATAACTTTATTTACCGATTACCTTAACTAATTTAATATTCATCTTTGCTTTCATATATAACCTTATGGTTTGTAAACAGAAAAGCTTTCACAAAACCTTTTTTCGTGGATTTTGAGGTTATGTTCAATTTAAATGTTCAATTCAAATTCTCTTAACTAATGTTAAACACAACAAAGTGTATTTATGATTTCCTTTTATTTCAAACGTTAATTTGAAATTGTGTGTAAGCACAATAATAATTTTAGATTTTCTAATTTCTTATCTGGTAGAGTTTAAGACAAAATTTTAAAATTGAGAGAGTGTAGATATATAAACTACACTTACTGGTTTTGTCATATGAAATTTGGTTGTAAAAAAATAACGGTATCTATTTAATTTTTTTATTAATGTTATTAACTAAACGTCAATATATAAGTTGTATTAAGGTATTTTCTTTAGTCATGTTCTAAATTGCATCCCTATAACTTGTCTGGGTAAAATTTAACTTTGTTCTCTAAACCCCTGAGATATAGTCTTTTGCAATCTACCGCAGCCACAAACGGTCGATGCTAGTCCCGTCACAGTTTTATTTAGACTCTGTTGTACACCCATTCCTTCTCTAAAAAGGAAGGGTGCAATAATAGGATCGACACAAAATATGCGACCTCAAGCAAGCACAAGGTTTGTTCAAACTGGTGGGAATGTTGAGCATGTAAGAGTGTATATACGCGAGGAACCAAGAGTGTAGACTCGTAAGCGGTCAGCGGCTTTTGGATTGTGACGAACAACTGTGCAACGCATTTTACGTCTTGACCTGAAGTTACACCCTTATAAGCTGTAATTAGTGCAGGAGTTGAAGGAAATGAACGTTGCCTTAAGCTTATGTTTTGCAAGGGAGATGTTGAATTGACTGTCAAATTTCGACAACAATATTTTCTCGGATGACGCCCGTTAATAAATAATCGTTATTGGACCTCCGGGAATCCCTGTTGGAGGCATCAGCAACCACTTTACTCAGCGAAAGGTTACGGTTTGGGTTGGAATATCATCGTGGGGTATCATCGGTCCCTATTTTCTTAAGACTGGCGTGACCGCTCTCTGAACGCTACTGTATCATGCTGAGAGATTTTTTAGTTTCAACACTGGAAGAAGTTTCAGGTTACAATAAAAATACTTTGTTGTAACAGGATGCTGCCACAAGCAACACAGCAAATGTTGACATCCAAACGGTGAAGGTAATGTTTCTCCTCAAGATAATTTTGAGACGATGGTACACTTCGTCGCCTTCGCGTAGTCCTGATTTAATCCTCGTGAATTTTTTCTTATAAGGTACATTAAGAGTTAAGTTTTTCGCAATCGCCCAAGAACAATAGCTCATCGGAAATTGAATATTCGACAAGAAATTGATGCAATTTCGCGGTATATTCGTACTCCTGTTTTCCAGGATGTACTAGCCCACTTGGAAATATATGTGCACCGCATAGGAAAGCACTTGCACGTTGTAATCTTCAAAATTTAAGTGTCCGTTATTTATTTTTATTTTGTACTAAATAAATATTTGATACGTATTGTGGTTACTTTTCTAGAGGTTGTTAAATTGTGAATTGCTTTATGGGTAACTCGATATTTCAAAGATCGTTAATTTTATAACTATTTTTCTCTCAATATAAGGAAACTAATGAATGACACCAAAGATGTCATGTCAGGTACTAATGTGAGAAAAATGAGATTCATTGCATTTGGAGTGCCCCATTGTATGATTTTAAAAGGTGAATAAAGCAGAATTTTATAGAATCATCACGCTATTTGCTACTGAATTTAATACATGAATATCCTCTTTACACTCGCATAAGAACCCAAATTTTTCCTCTTATCCGAAAAGAGCGTTTTTTTTTAAAACACTCTTTAAGCGATTCGTGCCGGTATCGAACTTGGAACCTTGGGATTAGTACTCACACGTGAACCCAACTAACCAAATGTTACAGACTTCAAGAAGATCAAATCTCTATTACTTTTTTAGAAGTTTGGTCTAACATTTTCTAAATTTTGATGATTCGCAAACACGAGTATTTTAATTTAGCAAATGATTGTTTTGTTTTTAACATCGTGCTGAAATTGTATTGTGTACTATGTCAAGGTCGGAAAATTTTTATTGTAATGTGCTATTACTACGAGTCGTACTCCAAAATTTTGCATTAAATGTTTTGCAGCCAATTTAATGCCTTTGCTTGCTAACCATACTATAGGCTACGTACAAATGCGGTTGGAAAAATGACTCTGTACATGTAGTTCAGGGACAACTGCAAATAAATTCATATAATAGATGCAATCAGTGCATTCACTCCGAACACTGCACCGGAGCTCAAATCCGCAACGGGTTTAGATATTAATATAGCTGTGTCGAAACCGTTGGATACTACGTATTGTAAATAAAGTAGGTTATTACCTTATAATAATTTTTATTCCTTGAGGTGAAACTGGATATGAGATTGCTCTATATGTCTTTGCATCGCTTAATTTAGTCATTTAGTTACAGTATATTGGCAATGAATTGCAGATTGGATGAGCTACATAAGGTAATTTGTAGTTGCTTTGGATAATAGTGTACGAGTCTGTTTAAGAACTAATGTGTTTTCACATGAACCCTTAACATGCGATAATTCTACTTGAAACGTATAAGCCACTATAATTTTAATAACGATACTTCTTATTACCTAAGTTTGAAGACACTGCAGATGTATAAAAGAAGCATAAACGAATTAAATTTCTTCTGTTGTTAATGTTTTGTTGTTCGTTGTGCTCAACATTATCATTATCCAAGATTGGCCCTAAGCGCATTCTAGCCTGGTAATTCGCATTTTAGAAGGATATTTACCAACTGACTAATTATATTGACGGAGGATCATCTGTACCGGAGTAATTAACCTCAATTTGCAACCAAATAATTCCAAGCAATTCCCCTCAAAATACTTATTTATACTTGGACAACCGACTTGTAACATTATTTTGTAATGTTAACGAATAAACAAATCAATCAATTAATTAAAAATTCCGTAACTTGAATAAAGTATAGACAAAAATTCCACAGTAAATTACCTCATTTTAGTTAGGCTCCCTTATAATAAAAGACCAGCTTTACAAATAGGTTCAGGCTAATAAATTCAAGCGGCTTTCATCATTTAAAGGTCTACCCTCGTAAATTAAATACAATAAACCTCTTAAAGTTTAGGTCGTTTACAGATTGACGAATCTGATAAAATTAAAATGTAATAGTACCTTTTAGCGTAAATAAAGGAAACCAATTTCAGTTTGAAAAGCTGAACCTTCTTAATACTTTCGTTGATTGACAGCGGGTTATAGGAAACAAAACATTATAAATAGAAAAAACTATTTCCAATTTGATTTGTTCAAATATTACAAGTAATTTTAAGTAGTCTGGAGACATCCATTGTATTTAAAATCCGTTTCGGCTCAAGTAGGTTAGCCAGTCTTTGTTAATGGCAGACTACTGTCTCCATAGGTATGATCCACATTTCCAATAATTAAGAAATTCGTAGAAAATACAATATAATTTAAACCAAAAAAGGGGTTGGATTTAGTTTTTGAAATCTTGTTTTGTGGGAGGTTCTGTTCGGTCATTGGATAACAGAAAATGACGTACATAATTATTAGGGTAGGAATTAGTCTATATAATTGAAGGCTTTAGCCAAAGACAGAGTTCTTCCAATGGGGCCGTCCGTGGTCAAGAAGTAGAAAGAAACGTAGTTCGCGGGTAGCGTTCTCCGGCATCACAGATAGAATATTCCACTTCGTATCACGATATTTAAAAATTGGAAAGAGGTGATTACTTTTCCAGTTTCGCGAGGGTTATGGCCATATGTTCGCGGATTTATAGTGATGCAAGATAAATATTAAAAAGCTTGTTGGCATGTGACGCACAAGTAAGTGATATTGTCAAGAAGATTCTGCCGGGTTCGTGTGCCAGTCAATTCTTTAAAAATTATAAACAGAAGCAACAAGCGAGATTCTCTTCCCCAAATTTAAGAACTGTTCTACGTTGGAAAACAAACCCTCAAACAATGGACAATTTTTAGTAAGTAAGTTTTTATAGTTAAGTAGCATGACCAATTTTTAGTTAGTTTGTTTGTTAGGACGTTTTGGCCATAAACCGTAGGATTAATTTAGTGCACGATTTATAATATAAGTTTTCTTTCATATACAAGTGTTTGATAACTACTTATGTACTCAAGATTTTCATAAATTCCATAGTCACCTATTCACTTAAATTTCTAAATCAATGAATGTAAGAGGTTCACGTTTATTGCTCTGTGAATTAAATAGTTTTGTTTGCCGTTGATTAAGTCAATAGTCTTTTTTTTAATTTTTTTATCATGGAAGTTTTATAAGTAGTAAAAAAGTGAGGAATTGATTAAAAGAAACAATTGTCTTCCTTGCGATGACAAGTCTCCCAAGGTTTTGTACGAACATTTGGACATTCTCGACTTGTCTGGCGCCCTTGGCAATTGTCATTAAGCCACAATATTTTATGAAAGGTAAGTGCCACATCTTTGTAGTATATTATAAATTAATTTAACCTTTTTTTCAAAATTTTAACCCTCTATATGATCCACGACCTTCCGCTAGCTAGTGCCGGTGACCCCCCTTTAATTTTTGTTTTACAGGCCGCCCTCATTTTATAATTTGACTGGAAAAGATACACTTGTAGCTTTTCCGCCTGTAACAGACTTTTTAAATATTATAAATATTTTAAGCTAAATTATTGGTTTTTCCAAGGGCTTAGAGAGCAAAGAAAAGAATTCGAGGGCGAATAGAAAATTTTAAAATATTAATTCGGCAATATTGGTTTCAATCATATCAATGAAATGTGGAAATCAAAATCACATTTAAATTGAAAATAAATCTACCATCATTATGATTTAGTAGCTTGAGAATAAGGGCAATTTTTCTTGAAACAAAAGATTCATTTTTCATAATCTCTCAGTTATTTAAATTTTTTCTAGATAAGCATTTCTACTCTAAAATAATATTTATCGAAAGGTTATTAGTAATAGTAACTAACTACTAAATTTGTTAAGCTGCCTAATGGCATTCCACATCCTAGTTACATGTAACGTCTTACTTTATGAAAACAGCAACAAATAAAATCAGTATAAATTACAAAATCCCTTCTTATGCCATATATATTTACTTAAGCTTTCAACCAATTATTTAAGGCACTTCAGTTGACACTTTTTAAAACAAATTTGCCAAATTTTAAGAGATCTCATACATGTTGAGGATATTCTTTCCTCACCCGGAAAAGTTTTCTCCTACTACTACGCTGTTGGTAGCTAGTGCAAAGCGTACAGCACAACTCTTACCAGTATGTACTTACAGTGCCTTTACTTATTATCACTGCAACTTCCACTTTTCTGAGTATAATAATGAATCATTTGTGAAAATCTTTATAATTATACTCACAACTCAAATAACAAAATAAAACGCTTGCCCTTACTTCTTCCTTTCTGACAAAAGTGACAAGACTAACCCTACCTTTTTGTACTGTCCCTACCCAGCTTCAAATTTTATTAATTTACTTAATCTCAGCAGGTCGGACAATATATGAGTTTTAGCCTCCTTCTACCTTAAAATAGCGAAAAGCATTTTAAACACAACATAATATATAACCAAATCAATCGCATATTTAGATGTTAATACCGATTAGACATCTTAACAATTTGCCTACAACGTGTTTTAACAACACTCTTAACCACTGACTCTTCTTTTCCTGATTCATCACCTCTTTCTCGAACGTTATATTCGCTACATTTCCAACTCGGACATATTTAATTCTGTATCTAGTGAGGAAAGACGTTGTTCTGAACATGTAAGCCACACGGGCGATGTCTTTAATTTTAGACCATGCTGTAACACCATCTCGCCAGGATAAACCTCGGCTACTCTCAGCAGTGGCCATAACAATCCTTTGTTATCGTCGCCTCCCACAAGTACTAAGTCTCCGATATGAATTGATCCATGGCCTTATTCTTCCACTTTCGACTTTAGGGTTCTCAAGAACTCATTTCTAATTCTTTGCCGGAATTGTACTTGATTTTTATGCCGTTTTCTAATTCCAAGCGGATCTGGAATAGTATTGGCTGGAACGCCTTTTAAAAATAAACTATAAGACAAACGGAGCAAGCCATCAGGGTCTTTGCTATAGACTCCACTTCGCATAATGTAGTAACTGTTTTTCCATAGCCTATTACTCTTCTACTAAGAATCCTCAGCCGTAATATTTTCACAATTCGGATCAGTCACCCCACCACTACCATCATGCTGCACATGTGGGATTTAGCCTCCAGTCTATCTTGTCTTCCGACCAATGATACTTAACATTCAGTCAACGTCCTTCAACTACTACAAAATTAGTACCATAGTCTGTATACACAATGCATAGCCGAATTCGCCGTGACACAAATCTTCGAAATGCCAAAAGAATATTTTCTGTACTTAGTGACATCACTACTTGTAGATGAATGGCCTGCAGACGACACATGTAAACAACACTATCCACAATTTAGAGCCATCTTTTAAGAACAATGGCTCAGTGAAATCAATTACAACAACTTGAAATGGCACTGTACCTTCAACTCTTGCTGCTCTATGGTGTAAATCTACGGCAGCGTAAACACGTAACAGCAGCTTCTTAATTACTCGTCGGCGGCTTAGTAAAATCCAAAACGGCTCTCTTAAAATTCTCATAACAGTTTGAACACCCCCATGCCAATTACTTAAATGAATTTGGCTAATTAATAAATGAACTACTAAATAATCACTCATTAACAATATAGAGTGCCGAAAATCACGCGTCTTCCGTTTCAGTAATCTACGTTAGAATCCGCATTAATCCATCTTTTCTCAGTTTTGTATTTATGAAGCAAATAATTTTCCAAATTGTTGCTTTTTTGCACATATAACAAAATTTTTGTTGCCGCATTCTTCACTTTTACTGCCGAGTATTCTTCTTTATAACTAGGCCACAGGCTTCTTCCAATTATATATACGTGCAATAACACGGATAAGTCTTGAGTATGTAGTATAAATTAAAAACGAATGAAACAGTGGAATCTCACTTTGTGCAACGTACGTCGACAAAATAACTTTACCCCTTTCCACATCTATCAAATCTTCATTTGGTACAGATAATTTCCTTGCCAGTCTTTTGTTTTCAGTTTGAACCAGTTCTACCTCTCCCACCATCGAAATCTAACAATTGTTTCGCATCACATTCTCGTGTGGACGGTCAGCTGGGTTCCGATTGCTCAGAATGTGTTTTCGGTCACTTGTATTACTAAGGCGTCTGATTCCCTTTATACGATTAGCGACAAAAGTACTTGAATTTTCACAACGAAAAATCTAAGCAAGAGCAGTTGCGGAATCTGCCAATAGAATTTTTGCAATTGAATATAGAGCTCCATATACAGATTTAGTCAGCCTACACCATCAGTTTCAACCTACGTATAGTAACTTTCTTTGCAAGAGCCATTCTTGAATTAGCCTGAAGGAGTTGCACATTTACTTTACCGACTTTTTCGCATCTCGAATAACTGTTGCATAAGCTGACTTACTAGTGTTCAGGAAGCAGTGTAGACTCCATTCAGTCTCTGTACGCGAAATCGACTCTAAAGGTCTAGGGATACCAATGTTTTTTTATTATATCCAACGATACCAACCACAACTTAAACTTTTTCGCATACGCATCAAGTAATAATTGATCTCAATTCAGTTTTAGTGTCCAAGCTTCTTGAAGTAGAATTTAAGTAACTAATTAAGCGGTGACAATATTCCACATAAAACTCTATAAACCTGATAATTCTATTCGTTTGGTGACAACATCCATCTTTTTCTCAGCCCGAACTTAACTCACAATCGGTCTGATTGCTTATACCACGTTAGACCAAAAACAAAAAAAATTCGGGTTGTGAGTTATCGCTCCTAAATCACACATACTATTTTCTGGCACTCCGATCTCGGAATTATCATACGATGATTCCCAGCAGAGTACTTTCATAGAAGCGTCTTTTAAGATTTGTATTGGCGTAGGCCTAAACTGTTACATTGCCTCATGACTTTTGACTACCGCCACTATATTGTCTATATACAGGGTGTATCAGAATAAAGTACCGTAAATTGGGGAATATATGATCTTGACGAATTATCAAAAAAAGTTAGTAACCGTTTTCTGTAAACCCGTCCGTTTCTATTATACAGAGTGATGAAGGATAATCAATTGGCGTAGAATAAGGGGGTTATCAAACACTTTTGACCTATACTTTCTGCACACCCTGTATTTATTAAAATTAAAGGTAGTTGCTAGTATTTACTTCTGAGGATATTCTCCTCACCAATTAGGCTGAAGTGAAACTTAGCAAGTACAAAATTCTATAATGAACTGTCAGAATCCATTTACCCTTCAATTAAGTTGAAGCAGCATGGTGAATATGCTTTGGAGTTAGTGGCACTGTATACTTGTAACACTGTTCAAAACGTACATCCAGGTAGCTACATCTTATACTTTAACGATCCAGAGCATCGTAGAATAACCATTGAACCTGGGTCGTACGAATTAGAAGAAATAAATGCATATATACAGGAGATTTTCAAAAAATGGTTCAGTCAGACGCCGGACATCAACGAGAACATTGAAAAATATTTTAAACTGAGTGCAAACAATAATACACTAAAGTGTTCTACACGAAGCAGTCTACCGATGATTTTGGGGCAAACCGTAGAAACAACATTAGCAGCTTTTAGGCTTTACCAGCCGCAAATTGCCTGCAAACATTGTACATATCGCAGATCAGCAAGTGAACATAATTTCGGTGTCAAAATTTTTTGTAAAAACCAATATCACAACCGGTTCCTTTAGAAATAATATACTGACTCACAGCATATTTGAATTCAGTCTGTCTGTACCACCGGGGTATAATCTGGAGGAAGAGCCTATCCACATTATATATTGCCCGTTAAACGTGACAGAAATTGATGATATTACAATCAGATTAGTCGATCATTTGGGTGAATTGGTGAATTTTTCACCTGAACAATACACCTGTGTGAGGCTGGAAATAAGGGGTAGCTGAAGAAATACCGATCGATTTTGTATATAAAGCACGCTACCACGCACCTAGACAATCAAAAGTAAATACAACGTCAAAGTGTCAAGTTGTCGAGAGACTTACAGTCGAAGAAGTACGATTTTTAAAATCCTTGGGATTAAAAGTTATAAATGATGGGTAGCAGGAATAAGAGCAGCTTAGATCTCCATTGTGATGAAAACGTCAAACTTGGAAGGCTTAAATATGTGATTGAAAGTTATAAATTAGACGAAACAATTATAAAAGAAGATTATTATACATATCTGTGTGTCATTGAATGCAAATAACAACGACCGGATTTCAATTGAAATTCAGAGCAATGATAACATCACATACCCCCATGAAAGTTTCATATTTATAAGGCGTTTCCTCAAAATCACATGAATTTGGACTTTGAACAGAATGACTACTTACCGGCATACATATCATACGCAACTTTTTTGGAAAAATATTATCCAAACAAGACCTCTAATAAATGTTTAATGGATTACAACAAGTTTAAGGAATCACCCGTTTTTGTAAACGACTGTCGTCATCAATTTGAAAGCATCAAGGAGGCAACGCTTGATGTAAGAATGGAATTGGAAACATCAAGAAATTTTGAAATGTCAATGAGGGCTTATGCTTTAATTATACATGACTCTATGTTCAAGTACAATCCTTTTACAGAAGTTGTTAAAAGATATATTCACAATTAAATATTGTATATGTATTGCTTTTTATTGAAATTGTTTACAATCTATGTTGTTTTAACTATATCACGAGTTTTGATGTTCTAACTACATAGTTTGTAGGATGGGTGGCCGGGCGGGTAGGTGGGAAGGCGCGTGGGCGGGCGCATGGGCGGTCGGGCGGGCGCGTGGGCGGGCGCGTGGGCGGGCGGGTGAGAATGGACTATTTAGTTTAAAATACTGCTTTTTGAAATTTTTGAATTAGTCTTAGCTGTATATTTGAAAGATGTACACCAAGCAATCTTTAGAGAAAGAATTAGTGAACTTCGGCAAGGTGTGTTAAATACATGTAAAGCTAGTAGGTTGTACAATGTACTTAGAACAACGCTACGCGATCACCTCGATAAATTTGGTGGTTGAAATAAAAGTAGAGAATCAAATATCCCGGAAATGGAAGCGGCAAGGCAAGAAGTTAAAATACTTATACAAAACTTTGATACATACGCCACTTCTAATGCAAAGGAAGTTGGTAAACATCGATCTTTGTTTCAATCCAATGTAAGGGCAATATTCGCCGGACTATCGAGTTGTGGAAAAACTAACGCTCTAATATCTCTCATTTTACATGAGAATGGACTTAGATTCCAAAACGTCTATGCATTTTTTAAAAGTTTATATCAGCCAAAAAATGAACTGTTAAGAAGCGTGTTTGAACGTTTAAGAGAAGAAATTGATTACCACGAATTTCGAAACTACGACGATTTGATTGAACCCGGAGATACCAAAAAAGATTCAATTATTGCCTTTGATGATATACCTGCAAACGAACAAAACTAGATCGCAGTTTTTCTCCTTTTATAGGCATAAGAGCATTGATTCCTTTTACTTATGTCAAACGTATGCCAGCGAAGTAAAGCACGAACTTAGAGATAACGCTAATGTTATTTCAATATGGAAGTAGGATGATGCAAATCTTCGGCATATCTTCCTAAATCATGTTGGCAGTGATATGTCTTTTATAAAATTTAAAGAAATGTGTATACAATGCTGGAATGGTGGTGACTCGAAACATAGTTTTGTTACTATTGTAAAAGAGTTTGATGTCGATAGAGTGCGATACAGGAAAAATTTCGACAAGTATATAAATATTGGAAAAAACTTAAATGGTTAGTTACGATCCAGAGTTTGATGATTACGGATGTTAAAGATTTTATTGCAAATAAACGCAGTCTTCAGATGATGCAGGATGCTGTACGAAAAAAATTTATGGAACATAAAAAAAAGGATATACCACATCTCAGCAAATATTCAAAAAGATGCACAAACAATTAATCGAACCTTTGCAAGCTACTGCATCCCATTTACAAGGTATTACGAAAAAAATACCGCTTGTAAAAAAGGTTACAGTCGAAGACACGGACGTACCTTTAAACAACCTATTCTGGAGTATCCTACACATCTTTATTATGCCGATGTGTTGACAAGAGATGACGATGAAAATATAGATAAATCGGTTTATGGAGTAAAGTATAATTCTCAAACCGATACATGGAGATTTGGGAGGAGCGTGTGCTAGAGATTAATCCGGAAATTAGCGACATTACCATAAATAATAGCATTTGTCCCGGCACTAGAGGTCTATACAATCTGCTAACCTTTAAAAGCATCAACCACGAAGACGGTGATTTCAGTTCAGAAGAGGACTTACCGAATTACTTGGACATCATCAGATTAGTATCGATTATTAGAAGAACGTTTAATCCATACGCACTGCAAGATTTAAATGAGTTTCCGACAAATAACAAGAAGTTTGAAAAATGTGTGCTAAAACATTCCCCAGATCTTCGAAGAAAGTTTAAAAGGGTGCTCGAGGGTAAAGGTTTGGGTTTCCATGAACGGTTTTACAAAAAATTGAATGTGAGTCCTGTTGAGTATGTGTATTGGAACAACATTCACGACCTGTTAAAATTATTGAATGCATCTAACCAGGCTGGAAATACAAGCGAGGAAAACATAAACTAAATGGTATCTATAATAGAAGAATTAAGAGAGGAGGGTATAATAGAATAAGCGTATTAAAACAATTGCTCATTTTTAAAATGTCTATGGATCGCTTTGGACGTTTTGAACGTAAGCGCTTGCAATTTGGACAGTGAGGACCTCCTGGACGTGGTTTTCATACTGTCTAAAAAGTTCAGATGATGTTCAACGTAAAGCCAAAGTATACAATGCAAGAAACCAGTTTATAACCATGATTGGATGTGCTGTGGAAGAGGCAGACGTAGCCAGTAAACAGTATGTAGACATCGAATTAAAAAGACATTTTGGTTCCTTATTCAAAGGCACTCAGGATCTAATCGTTAAATTTACGAGTATGCATGGTATAGTATTGAAGAATGTAGAAGAATATTTTACTTGCAAGGCAGTCATAGATGGTTGGATATTTTGCCTAAAGTTATGGAAGAATACAATAATACACCACATCGAGCTATGAACATGACGTCTATGGAAGCGGAAGAGCACCCAGAAAGAATAAAACTCCAAAGCAGAGAGAGAAGTGTTACAAGCCGAAAGAAATTACATCACGTTGGAGAAATTGTACGTATATCAAAATATAAAGCAGTATTTGACGGAGAATTTCATCCAAACTGGAGTTCAGAACTGTTCAATATTGTTAAAGTGCAACAAACGCGGCCGATTACAAGATTTAAATGAACAACCAATTCAAGTATGTTTCTACGCTGAAGAAATTCAGACCACAGCGGCACCCGACGCGTACGTAGTGGAAAAAGTTTTACAGAAGCGGAACCATGGACGTGAACTACTGGTTGCATGGCTTGGTGGGGGAAGAAGCCGGATTAAGAAAACAGACTTGCGTTAGTATATTTTGATAGAGTTACCGCAAGTTTGGTTATTTGAGAATCAACCATCGACAAGAACACGGCACTATGGCTTACATCCTGGATATACAAGGTTGTATAAAACAAGCGATTTTTTTATTAGAGAAGTGACAGTTTTTGACGTGGAAAACGACGAAGTATGGCACGAAATATTAGAGATGCCTTAGACTATAGCTATTTGAGTGAAGATTTCAAGAAGCATTGCGCATGGCTTCAGAAGCACTTGCACGGGCTTAGCTGGGAAAATCCTTCAACAAACCGATTATTACCAGTTTTTCTAGCGCTATACTTGCAAAAGATTATACAGTCCTATGCTACAGTACAGTCTATGTGAAGGGATTAGAAAAGCAGCGTATCATATCCAAGTGTATGCCGTGCAATAATGTTATAAATGTGAAAATGTTTGGAGTTCCAAGCCTAAAGCAGCTGCAAAAGAAGAATGATGGTTTAAGTCATTGCCTACTGCACGAAGATAATAATGTAACATGCGCTCGACAGAATATTGTTTTATTCGAAATGAATTTTGTTGATAGATTAAATGTCTGCATTAAGTATATGTATTGTTTTAATAAAGTTGTATATAAATTATGCTGCATCATTATTATCTTATTTTTCCTGTTGATTCTTGTATTGTTATTAACTTTTGCGACGTAATCAAAATGGCGGATGTGACAAAATCAAAATGGCTGATGTTGGGGGAGAGGGTGGCGAGTAAGGAGAGGAGCGAGGAGGAAATCGCACCCAGCAGATCTTCCTTTTGGGAATTTACATGTAATCGGGAGGCGCTGTGAGGCGCTGAGACGTGAGGCGCTGCGCCAGACCCATCCAATCCTACTACTACGCTTTGCTGACATTTGTTTCATTCGAATTTTACGAAATTTTAATATCACCTCGTATTCTAGTTATTGCATTATATACCTATATTAGTTACAAACTTCTCTTAATTAAATCTCCATTTTTTTCGAATTTGATCAGTGTCTAAAGGTGTTGTAACAGTCAATAGACCAATAACACTTGTGCAAGGAGAAGGTTTAGACAAATACTAAATTTAAGTTTAAACAAAATAAATGAGCTTAAGGTAGCCTTTATTATTATAAATTAATATGCATAAATACTTTTATTGCACAATGCTTAGAGAGGTCTCAAATTTTCTAAGGGTTGGATTTTATTTGGGCACAACTCATGTTATCAAGCATCATACTAAAATATTAGGATTTCGAATTTTGTATAGTAAAAGAGTGAACGTTTTCCTCAAAACTTTTTTTTGATAAGTAAGCGTTTGACCATATTCTATTAAAGCTAGGTAACCTACATAATGGTTATTATAAAAAAATTTCAATACCATACAGAAGGTATAAGTATATTAGAGGTCTAAGTGAATTTATATTTTAGAGTCTCTAGGTTTTTGGGACCTTTGAATGTCAGGTCCATCTATTATTACCATATAGAAATGAATATTTAGTAATCTATGACGCTGTGGCAATAAAAGAGTTCAAATGGCTATTTCTTTAACACTAAATTAACAATTTATTTATAATAGTTCACTAGGAGCATAGAATTAAAAGTTAGAATCTTGATTTACATTGATTGGTACATACCGTTATATATGCATACTTCAATTGTATAATTTAGTATAATAATATGAATATGGAAATGACAGCTATAACATTTAAGAAAATACATCCTTACAAAAATTATCCTACGCATAATGTGCAAAATATATTCCTTAAATGAGCAAATGAGCAACCTTTTTTGGTAATAATTTCCTAAAGCATTTTAATAAAATAACTAATTAAAATTAAAATATGCAAAAAAGTTCCGATTAGGCAAATACGGTATTTGCCAAGAAAATTAGTACAGTTCTTATTTAAATAACCTTAAAATTTATAAGGAAGTTGTTAATTGGCATCTGTTATTTTTAACGCATTTATGTTTATTCATAGCTCCCTATGCTTACGCGCTCCCTTCGCTTAATTCTTTATAGCTTTATATCGACTTATTATTGATTTTTTTACAAAACTAGGTTTATATTATCTTCTGCTTACCCTTTCTGTATTCTATTTTGTCATTAGCTGGTTGGTGGATTTTCCATATAAGTGGAATGGGATAACTTTGGACCGGTTTTGCTAAATTCGACTTTAATCCCATTTATTTTTAAGTTCTCTTATTCATCGACTTCACATGAATAGTGCACAAGTCAAAAATGACCAATTTCACAGGACGGAGAAAAATGTGATTTTAAACAATGCTATATATAATATGATATTATTGTAAATTTTTATTTATTTATTATAATCATTTAACATTGACTTTAGCTATAATATTATATATTAAATAGATGATAATTGTATAAATAAATGGACTTGTGCACAATTCATCTATTTATTTATCATAAATGGACTTGGATAATTTTCAGTTTATAGAATACTCTAATAATGCGAATAAAATATAGAAAGTAACTATTATTGCTTTTATTTAAAAAAGCAGAACGTCAAGAAACAAGTACAGTAAACTATTATTCTAAAGAAACTTAATATATACACTACAACCAAATGAACGCAAATACGAAAATAATCATATTACTCGTGATTCCTAGAAATTATGGTAATCTGATTCCATAGTTTTCTTTAAAAAATGAAAACTCATACTTTTTCCTTTTTAGTTTCAAAGATCCTTGATACAGGTTTGGTAAACTGTTAAAAGGTTCTACTTTGGGGTTCTTATTTCTTCGTATAGGTAACGCTATAAAATCATCTGTGTGACGAACCTTAAACTCGATCGATCCATCACTATTATGTTTTAGTGCCCTAATATTTTGTACGGTGGGATCCCCAACCTTGTAGCCTGCACCTAGAAAAATCTTTACAGGTATTTTACAGAATAGGGCTTCGGTATTTTTATAGCAGTTCTAGCCAGGTGAACATAGTCCGCAGGCACATTAGTTATTCTTCCTTTTAACTTCCGTTCTATAGTGGAGTGCATGGAGTCGCACTCCATTTGGGTATTGCCACTTTCCAGATATTTTTGAATAATACAAATATTATTTTCAATTGTAAAGTTTAAAAGTGCATTGGATAACAGTGTATTTCTATTTTGGGTTTCACATCCATCACTATAAAATATTATTTGCGATTTATTTATATTATTAATACTATATGTAAGACTTTCTTGTAAAAAACTGTAAAGAATGGAAACAAAAACATTTGATTTTAGTTCTCATTCTCCTTCATGCTACAAATAGCAGTATCCGTCTTTACGCTGTAGGTCCAGGATTGTGAAGTTGTGAATAATTAGCTTTGTTGGGTAATATAATGCCAATACATTTGATTTGGGGTATAAAAGAACAGAGCATATTCATTGTAAATACTTTATTTGTAGAAGATCGTTTAGTTCTTTTTAAATGCGAGCTTCTTTTTTTTAACAACATGAGTTTTATACTGCTCTTCAACTTCTGTATTCTTTGTTCTATATTCAACATACATGTCGCAGTCATCCTTCTTGAGGGAAAATATGGATAAGTTCGTTTCTTCAAAGATATACATAAAAAGTGTGGAGTTAGCTGTTCTTTGCACCAGTTATCTTTGTAAACATTATACACCTCCGTTTTGGTTTTAAATCGAGGTTCTAAGTATAAATTTTCAGTTAACTTACGGCAATAACGCGATTCTAATTTAGGTAACTGGTTAAAGAATTCTGTTATTTTCAACCGCATTTGATTATTTTTTGAAGATCTTTTATCTATTAAAAGGTTTGATGTTGTTTTCTCTTTTGTTTTGACGACTTCCTTTAATTGTTGCACACTATCAGTTATTCGTTTTGAAGTTATCCTTGCTGACAATCCAAGGGTATTGCAAAACATTGTTTTCCATACTTCAACTCTTTTGTAGAACACGTTCTTCTGCTTCCATTTTCATTTTTACTGATTCTGTCTCTTTCAACCTTCTTCATTAGTGCTCTGCTATTAACGTACATTTTCTTTTCATACCAGGTAAGTTTCCAAAACTTATTAAAAATGCTTGTGCTTTCTTTTTCACTTAGTACAAAACATTGTATGTATCGTATTTTTGCATAGACAACTTGCTTTTAAGTGCCGTTTCTCTTTTCAAACTGCAAACCTGTTATCCTTTCTCTCAAAGTAAGAATTTTCTACTTCTCGTTTTTTCTTGTTCCGGCTATATTCCAACTGTACAGCTTCGCTTAACCTGTTTTTTTCACTTACGCGTGCCGTCTCTAATGCTTTCCGCATCAGCTACTTTTGTATGATTTGTTGTTTCTTCCTCAATCAGTTCATCTTCCGAGCTTTGGAGATCGCAGTCACTGGCAACTCATTCTTCATCTGATGGTTCTTCAATATCCGCTTCATGATTTTGATTACAGTTGTGAAACTCGATTACACCATACACTGTAATGCCCTTTTCAAAAGTAATAGTTTTTGTTTGTACTTCATTAACTTCAGTGCGATTTTAGCTTCTTTAGGGAAACAGTCAGTATTGGTATACGACATTTAAAAAAGTGCCCTTCTTTAGATACAAGTGAAAAAGATATTGATTTTTACCAGATTTAGGAAGAAATATTTTACGTGCATTGAAAAACTGCAGGCCGTGGCCTTTTTCAAAGAAGAAAATAACCATTCTTCCAAAATACTTACACTCATTTTTGCTGTTTCAAGTACTTATTTTTTATGCATGTTATTTTATAGGTATTTTAAAATTTAAAGTACTTTTAAAATGTTAGCAAAATAATTAAATCTGAAATTTGCCTCCTAAATTTCTCTATTGCACCCTACCCTTTTTCCAGGTGTTTTAAAAAGGATAGGCGCACGACAGAGCATAAAAAAATTACACTCTGGCACAGCTAGCATCGACCGTTGAGGTTGCAGAGGCTGCAAGAGACCTAAAATCTCGAAGGG
Organism: Platerodrilus igneus; assembly: GCA_036346225.1. Classification (NCBI taxonomy): domain Eukaryota; kingdom Metazoa; phylum Arthropoda; class Insecta; order Coleoptera; family Lycidae; genus Platerodrilus; species Platerodrilus igneus. Next base: position 6,075,859 of record JARFIW010000307.1, on the reverse strand, counting down.
GAGAAAATTTGTGAATTAATAACTGTAAATTAAACGACTGTGAGAAACTATGAAAAGTTATATAGTGTGTTTATTAAATTTTATAGAAAATAAATTTTTGAACAAAACATAAATATTCTATGAAGTCATATAAAATGAAAGGATCAGTAAAGATTATGATACATGTTTCTTTTTTTTGCAACTAGTCAATGTAGGTACTTAAGTCTAAGAGAGTTTTTTAAATATGTGAATGTAACATATAAAAAGTCAATAAAATATTTAACGTGAACTAAACGTTCAAAAATACAAAGAAAAGTATCTTGTGCTTTTAAATGCGTAACGAAATTAATAAATGTACTTTACTACCATAAGTTTCATGAAACGTGTGGCTTACATTTGGACAGTATGCGTCCAGTAAGACTATGTATAAAAGAATTACTATTTGTGAACACCAGATAAATTATCTGTAAGATTTATATGTTTTACAAGTGTAACATAAAGAGAAAATTTAATATTGTATAAATCAGTTCATTAAATTTTGAGTAGATAAATAGTATTTTAGTTTGTCATACCTGACATGTGCATTGAATAACATATTTTTTTGTTACCCTGATATTCTTGAACGGAACATCCGTAGAAATCCAAATCACATGTGTAGAAACTGCAGGAGTCCCAGGTAACATCAAAATTAAACAAATGGTGAGGTAGAATTCGCTAGCATACAAACAAGTTGAAAAACATTATTCTGTGTTAACTTCATAGATCCATATTAAACCAAAATTTAAGAGAGTAAATAATAAAACTAAAATGTATGTTGCGGTAGCTTAATTTAAATGTACAACGCCATCGTCATCTCATGGTCAAACGACAGCAAAACACATTTGCTTCTTTACTGAGCGTAAGGTGCAAATATAGGAAAACTGAGGGTAGAGAACGACCCTAAAATACAATATGTGAATTAGTTAACACGCAAAAAAGTCAAAAGGAAATTAAAATACATCTGTTAATTTCTTACCATCGGAAAAGCAATCCGGTGAGATTCGCAGCCCATGAAGGAAGGAAACGCTAGACAAGATAGCTGTAATATTATTTAAATGATTACACATCTTTATTTAACAAAATAATACATACTTGATACGACCTCATGGTCAATTTTATCACCTTGAACTCAAAAGCGACCTGTTGTGCACAAGTCAAGACAAGAAATGAAACTTTTGTCAGAACGTTTTGACAGGCAAACAATCTGTCTCAAATATCAGAGCGGGGTATTTAGGATTGTAAGGAAAGAAAACTATAGAGCTCTTCTGCAAAGTAAGTGTGAAATTAAATACCAAGAATACTGGATTGTAGGCAACTTTACAAACAAGTATGAATATTAGAAAAACAAACACGGTACTTTATAAAGTACTATAACCTTCTTATTTTCTGAGATTATAATAAATCTATTAAAGTAAAAGTGTATATTAAGGTTCAATGGACTTTTAAAGTAAAATCTGAGGTTTAAAGGAGAGATAAATCAAGCTGAAACGTGGCGTTTACCATAGGTAAAATGACATGTTTCACTGCCCGAACAAAAGAAAAAAATATATGAAGATATATTTTTTATAAAATCAAAATTGGATTGAAGTGAAAGACTTATTAGAAGAAAATAAAAATTTGTTTGAAAGAAAAAAAATTTTTGAGAAAAGAAAAAAAAGTTTGAGAAAAAATTGTTTAAAAAACATGTTTGAGTGGTGGGATATCTAACGCGTATCACACGTCCCAAAGGGAAACAAAATTGGTAAAGTCAATAATCCGTGAAGTCAAAATCAGTAAGGACTAAACCACTCGACACGGGTAAAAGATTAGAAATAAAACAAAAAATTGTAGAAAAATGGCAATGGGGGTTATAGGGAGGGTATAACTGTTGTACACCAGTTATGTATGTAAGTGTGGGGGCTAGATATGATATGTCATCAAAAAATATTACATCAAACACGTGTAATGTTACAAGAAAAAAATTTTTAGTTAAGAAAGATTATGTTTAGTATTATTTAAGTTAAGGTAGGTATATTTAGAAAATTTATTAAGTTTATATCAGTGCCTGTATATGGCTTTAAATCTTTTATGTGCCAGTTATTTGTCTTTGACCCATCTGGGTTAGTAAGATTATAAATTAAATTAGATAGTTTTTATTAACTGTACATAAAATATATTTGGGTGCAAGTTTTGCAGTAAAAACATCAGCGGCACTAGACAATACTTTGTTTGTTCTCCAAACTGTATCACCTACATTGAAAGTAAATGGTCTGCGTCGTAAATTGTAACGACTAGACATTTTTTATAGGCAAGATGTAATCTATTTTTACATCTTTGAAGAGATTAAAAGACCTTGTTGGTCGGTAGAATATGCGGTCCTATCTTCAGGCATTATATCTACGTCATCAGAGGGTTTATAAGACGAACTATAAAATTTTCCTGAAATAGGTACATGTCTACCAAAAATTAAAAATTTGGCGAAAAACCCGTCACCTCATGTTTTGCTGAATTTATAGCGTACTGAATTTTGCTATATTTTCATCCCACATGTTGTGTGTTTCGACATATGATCTAATCGCCGTACCTACAGTTTTATTTATTCGTTCTACAAAATTACATTGTGGGAATATACTGCAGTGTACCATATTTTTCAACATTATAATTAGCAATTAAATTTTTAAAATGTTTCCAGATAGTTGTGATCCATTATCACATATTACAAATTTAGGTACCCCGTAGGTTAGAAATACTTTATTTTCGATATGTTTTCGATATTTGGTGCTGTAGCACTATGTAAAGGAAATAATAAAGTGAATTTAGAAAACCAGTCTCCTACAACAAGTAACCACTTGTGTCCTTGTTTTGACCTAGGAAGGGTCCTATGAGGTCTAAAGCAATTGTGTGAAACGGAAATGTAACATCTTTTCTTTACCTGCTAAACCTAATGGTTTCATATTTGATGCTTTTGTGCTCCACATATTAGACAATTTTACAATACTTTATGACGTCATATTTCATTTTAGGCCAGTAGTAATTTTCTTGAAGTCTAGCTAATGTTTTATAAAATCCAAAATGTCCAGCAGTAGGTGGATCATGACAAGTAGAAATTACTTCATTTCTTTGTTTAATAGGTACTAGGATTTTCCAATTATTTATATTCGTAGTTAACGGTAAATTTGAAGGTAGGAATTTTTATAACAAACCTTTGTCTATTTTCCATTGCGGATAGGTATCTGGAGAATTTATAATTTTATTTTTTAAAGATATATAGTAATCATCTATGTTAGCTAAATCTATTTCTAAGGTATTTAAATTTACAGTGTTATCTTGTGTTGATCGACTAAGGGAATCAGGTATTACATGTAGCTTGCCTTTACGGTGAATTAAATCGAAGGTATGTTGTCTTAAACGGGTGGCCCATCTTGCCAGTTTCCCAGAAGGATTTTGGATATTATTGAGCCATAACAGACTGTGATGATCTGTTATGACTGTAAATTTTGTTCCTTCTATCCACGGACGGAATCTTTCTATAGAAAAATAACTGAGAGACATTCGCGTTCTGTAACGGAGTAATTGCGTTCAGAACGTGTAAGTGATCTGCTTACGTAAGAGATAATGTGATCTTCACCATTTAGATTTTGTAATAGAACTCCTCCTAAACCAGTATTTGATGCATCAGCTTCTATCGTGAATGGTTGATTGAAATCAGGTTGAGATAAGATAGGCTCAGATACTAAGATTTGTTTTATTTTTAGAAAAGCTGACTCAGCCTCGGAATTCCAAACTATTGGTTGTTTTTCTTTTCCCTTTTAACAGATCATTAATAGGAGACATAAGGGTAGAAAAGATTTTATAAACCTTCAATACCAGCTAACCATGCCAACAAAACGTTTAATTTGTGTGGTTGTTTTAGGTCTTGGATAGTTAGTCATTGCTGAAATTTTTCTGGATCTGTTCTAATAGAATTTGAACCAACAATGTATCCTAGAATTTTAATTTTTTTAAAAACTCACATTTTTGAGATTTATAGTTAAATTTGCATCTTTTAAACGGTCACGAACTGTTTCTAGTAACTTGATGTGTTCAGAAAATGTTGAAGATATAACTATAATATCGTCGAGGTAACAGAAAATATGGGGTTCCAACTCCGGTCCAAAATAGTATCAACGAGACGTTGTTGTGTTTGTGCAGAGTTTCTTAAACCGAAGGGAACTGTAACGAACCTAAATTGGCCTCTGGAGATTACACTAAAGGCTGTTTTGTCTTTAGACTCTGTAGTTAAAGGTAGCTGCCAAAAGCTATGTCTTAGATCAAGACTAGAAATGTATGTAGCACCTCTTAGCAAATTCAAAATTCGGTCTACATTAGGCATGGGGTAGCTATCGTGGGTAGTTATTTCATTTAGAGCTCTTCCATCAAAACAAACTCTATAGTCACCAGAAGATTTTTTAACTAGTAAGATAGGAGAACACCAAGGTGAGGTACATTTTTCAATTACACCCAGCTCTAACATTTCATCTAAAGTAGGGCATAATTGGCAATCCTGGAACCTCATTTGCTCCCAAAACCCTCATTTGCTCCCACATTTACATGTATATCCCCATAAGGAGCAAATGAGGAGGAGCGACTTTTTCCGTTCTCATTTGCTCCCAAATCCCTCATTTCCCCACACATCTGGACCAAAAAAGTTTTCTTCGACTAACCATTTTTTATCTTTCATCTGAACCAAATAGTTTTCTTCGTCTAGCCAATGCATCTTTCGAAATAAACCTACCTTGTTTGGTATCAATCAATATTAGAATTTTCTCAGCTACCCGAATTTCTAAGAATTTTTAAGATATCATCACCCCCAAGGGAGCTACCCCAATTTTAAGATTTCTTACCTGTAGCGACTTTTGAGCGTTCTTATAAACTTTTCTCAACTACCCGAATCTCTAGGAATTTTTCAGATATCATCACCCCCAAGGCAGCTACCCCATTTTTAAGATTTCTTACCTGTAGCGACTTTTGAGCGTTCTTATAAATTTTTTATACGTGCAATACATCTTGTTAGTCTAGAATTTTATGTAGAATCCGAATCTGTAAACAGATTTAAAACAGGACCACCCCTTACCATTTTACACACACCCTCTAAATTATAACATTCCTGCGGCTCATACCTAAAAGAAAATCTAAAAACCATTCTTAAAACTTTTTATTACAGACAATTTTTACTAATACAGTTTAAATTTTGTAAACCACATTTCTAAATACATATTCACAATTTTTTATTTTGAACCTAGAACTTCTCATATCGGCTCATACTTATTAATATTTATTTCTAAATAGAGCACCTTTTCCAAAGACCAACCGGCCCGCATGTTTCAAATTCCTCTGATTTTGTTCTTATGGTTTCGCTTAAGACCTCGTACATATTTTCCAGATTACTAGAAGACGTTATAACCACATTTTTTGTGTTAAAGGATTTCACATCGGTAGTCTCTTCCCCCATTTTGGTGTAAACGCCGTAGAGTTCGCAGTAGACTTTTACTGCTGTATGTTGTATTCTTTTTTCATTTATTAATCGAATAAATCGCTCTTTCTGCTTCCAAAGAAACTCGCGCACCCCATCGTCGACACTGGCGTTCTTTATGCGATAGCTAGCCATACGGTTGTTAAACGCTGTACTAACCATTTCTACACCATCGTCGCTAGTAGCGGTAACTGATGCATTTTTATGTCTGTTGCTCCTTAAGTGTGCGGCATACGTAGTCTTTTCCATTTCGAAATCGCATACTTTACACGGATGTTGGTTGTTTCATACAAGACCCTTTAACAACTGGTGGAGCTGAACGTTTACTGCTTAATGACATACCGTGCTGTTTTTCCTTGTGTTGCTGGAAGCTATTCTTGTAAAAGCGATACTGCAAGACCCAGAGTTTAAGTACTTTGCTGCGGACGGATGTATAAGCAACCTTGGACGATGTTACACCACAACATTTGTTCTGGTGCCGTTTGAGAGCATCCTCCTGGTAAAGTAGACGTGACACAACTCGCATTTAAAAACGTTTGCAGATACCATTTTAGTACAAAACAAAATCCGCACTATAGCACTTGACTTGTAAGCGAACTAACTTATAACTAAAAAGTTTACTCTTGCGCACCTGCTTTATGTACCCTATAGAATGCAAACCGAAGGTTTCCGAAGACATACGAACGAAGTTGAGGATTCGGTGGGGGACTAAATGACGTCATAATCCTCGCTGCTCGTCCAATACATTTAGCGCCAATGCATGCACCTGGTCCGCTTCGTCGATGGTGCGAATGCAGTTAGTAGAAACACCGGAAAACGTCTTCCATGTTATACGGATCGCGTGCATATTAAAAATCCAAAAGGGTGGTAGCACACGCACACAAGTTGTGTGCAAGTCGTGCTGTAGAAGATGCAATGCTACTATAACCAAAAACACTTTAAACCATTACTAAGAAAATACCAACTTGTTGTCTACAGGATACTTACAACAATTTAATTTTAAATAACTTCTACGTCATATTTTAGGAAATGGGGGGCTTGAATATTTTTCCAAATGAATCACCAAGCGAAAGTATATGCTTAACGGTATTAGAATTACCCATTAATTTCCTATTTTACGACCGTGGTTAATTATAGATTGAAATTTAATTTGTGCACGTTCGAGCTTCTCGTAAACTAACATATTTTAGAGCAACAATGCGCTGTATAATACATGCATACCCTTCGCCGCGCTACTGCTATTCTTGTAATTGCTAGAAAAAGTCACTCTCCTTTTACTGTTAGGAGCGATGCAAAGCACCATTTTTATACTTTCTATGGCACATCGAACACTTTTCGTCTGATAATTAAATTTTGCTTCTGTAGGCTTTTACACTTTCGCATAGCGGTCGGCCGCACGTATTGATTTCTAGAACCGGTAAGTACTCGATATCCTCCAAATAGAGAATTAGATGCTCGATGTCTGTCAACTTCCAATTCCCTCGTAAAGGTAGAAAACTCGGTCAATCATCCATTAAACTTCGACCCGCTACCGTTTTGATAATTTCCAAACATTTTTCGAACGACAATGGGCTGAGAATTTTAAACCTCCGAGGATCTTTAAGTCGTGATCAATTACACATCCGAGCTACGCGTAAACTAACATATTTTGCAGCAACTGTATAATACATGCATACCCCTTCTCTGCGCTACTGCTATTCTTGTAGTTGCTTGGAAAAGTCAGTCGCCCTTTTTACTGCTAGGGCCGCTAAAAAGCACCATTCCATACTTTATTTATAAGTGTAGCACATCGCACACTTTTTGTCGGTTAATTAAATTTTTGTTTATGTAGGCCTTTACACTTTCGCTTATTTAAACATCTAATACGACCGATTAACCACTTTCGATTATTCTAACGGGAGCCACCATACATCCCACCGCACCGTTCTTTTGAATCCAACGATCCTATGGGCTTCACGCACTAACACCTGACGTATCTTTCCTACTATTTGTTAAACAAATAACCACCGGTATCACCATTGTGGACGTAAACAGATGTTTGTGGATGTGTACGAGAGTATGTAACCATATACATTAACCAGTCTAAGCTATTTTATTTAGTCCACGAAAACTACTATTTTCTAAACCACAATTAATAATCGCCTTTATAGGTCCCACATTTCGACCATTTCCCAATGACTGGTGCTACGTACATGGAAACTTTAATTTCTTATTAGAGAATTCTTATTCTCCCGCGCACTGCCGCGTAGTTGCATGCCTACCCCTTTTGGAGGTATATGCTCGTTATAGGTTGTAAGACCCTCGGTTTTACTTAACTACAATTCGTGAAACCCTTTAATCTTTTAATCGTATCTTTCTCGCCTACATTACAGTAGGACTTAGCCCTATTACCAACAAATTCTAATACTGGACCCCATTAAATACGTCTTTAATTTTCCTACTTTTTTGACAAGTGTTATATTGTATTTATTATACGCAGGGTAGTCACTCTTTTAAGATAAATATATTTTGCTAGGTATCAACTAATATTAAATTTTCTAGGGACCCCAAATCTGTAAACAGATTTTAAATAGGACCACCCATACAAAGTTATGCGTTTTAAAGACCCAAATTATTAATTTTGCTCATCTTTATTTAACACCATCTTTAGAACCCTTTTTGCTATGCAAGACATATGCCTTAACCAACCATCTCCCGAGAAATCTAAAACCGCCGTGTCTCGCGAATACCACGTGGAGATAACACGTATACTCTGTCAACCAGGATAGAAGCCGGAAGGATTTGGAAGGTGGGAGAAGAACTTAAAATTATGGAATCTTAAAACTAATATATACAAATATAAACAACTATCTTATATCTTTACGCCCCATGCGTAGATTGTTGTACTATTAGGAATGATGTACCTTTGTCATCTTCCCTCGATAAACTAATTTTATTAATAAGCTGCGTATGCAAATCGTATTCTTTACTCCGGATACATACGCAGGCAAGTACTCGATACCATCCAAATAAAGGTTTGGATGCTTGGTGACTGTTAACATCCGCTTCCCTCGTGTACGCCCAGACACATCCCAGCCCATGAGCACCCCTGCGCATGCACACCCTTGCCCATGCGCACCCCTGCGCGTGCACACCTGCCCATGCGTGCTGCCCATGCGCATCCTCTCTGTGCGAGTGCTATTTCGGGGTAACGTCACAGCCTTTTATAAATAAAGAACAATGTTATATACTATTATAAAATGTTTATTCTGACATTATACATAACAAATTTAAAAATATTTAATGCCAAGCATGGGGTTATTTAAACTTAATTTTAATACAAAGTTATACACAGAAGACAGTCCTTTCTTTATGTTTGTTTGAGTGGTTTTAATTTTATCTAATTTTATTCGCAGCTTAAAATTTAAATCGATACCCAAGTCCTCTATCTTCTTTTCTAGCCAATAGTTTGATACATAGAGACCGTCTAGGTTTTCGAATTGTAAAATGTACCGAAGTTTGCCTCTATATTTAAAGTCTTTGATTCCGCCGACAACCAGATCCATTCCTTCGTGTAATTCTTGCAGCTTGTGACAATCTTTTAATCGCAGCTTTCCCACTATATCCTGCATACGTATCTTGTTAGCTTGATCGACTTCTTCTTGTCGGTATTGGAGGAAATCCTTATTCTCCCACAGACTGTTGCATAGTTGCATGTCCACCACTTTTGGGAATATATGGTTGTTATAGGTTGTAAGACCCTCGGTTTTAAATGATCCAAAAGGTTCTTTACTAGGCAAATATACAATGTTTAACGGACCCCTTTGCGTGTGGTGTACGCAAAGATTACGAAACCCGCATTCCTTAGTTCGTCTTTGTTATCTGCCATTTTGATAAATACGTTTTAGAATAACCTTTTAAAAATATACGGATTTAGTACCATCCTTTTCCGCAAGGACGCCTACATAACTAAAAGAGTCTTTTTTACTAAACACAAATGCATACAACTTGTAGAAACCAGATGTATCTAAGTCAGTCCATCGACACATAAAATAATCTTTTAATTCTTCCTCATTTTCTCTAATAAGATGTTCTTTGTCTAACACATCTTTGTATTGATCGCGTATTGTCGCAGTGTTTTCCATGTAGTCCAATTTTCGCCTTTTGCATCCATTTCCTCTAATTCCAGTGTCTTTTCCTTCCACTTACAGCGTATGGTATACATAATGGGGCAATTTCCTTTAGCGTAAACGGATAGAGTTTACTACCAATATTTACGCGTTCTCGTACAACCTCTGGACGAATGTTAGGCGTATCTATCAATCCCAAGTCCGAAATTACTATTTCTTTTGGAATTGTAGAATATGGTGTTGCAGATTGTGTAAAATATGTACTACCTGCTTTAATGTAGCACTTGTGTAAGATTTTTATTTTATCTTGGTTGTCTTCCTCTACTATCTCCAAATAATTTACAGGTAAATAGTTAAAACTAAAAGCCGAAAGCACATACTTTATCAATTTTTCCCTTTCCTCTGGTTTTTTGGACAACTTAATTTGCAAGCCTGTCAATTTCTTTGTATTGCCATTCCCCAATACACGTACTGTAGCAGGTTATTATACACTAAACAGCAGCTATTTTGTAGCTTGTCCGATAGCTTACTCCACATTTTGGTAAGTGGTACCGAGTACATTGGCGCCTTTAGGAAGTATAACTTACTATCTTCCAATAAGGTTAAACAGTCTTTTAAGGGTTTATACACCCGTTCCGCACTGACATAGCTTCCAATTGCACAGTTGTATATTGTCGCTTCCAATCGCGTAATACCATGTTCTTTGGCCAAAGTAGACGCAAATGTTTCCCTTAAACGTACATCTGGACAACGTAAAAAATCTAGTATATGATTACCAAGTTGTTTATTAACACCAGGACTTGTTATCTGGCACACAAATTTGTTGTAAATCTTAATTCTTGCATTGGTTGTTAGCCATGTTAAACAATCAATCCCGCAGTTTTATCGTTGTCAACTATAATATTACACTTTTCTTCGTATTCTCCTTATAGCAAAAGTTATGCTTTGTAGTTAAATAATTACACATCTCCATCTTGCTAAATATGCCTGCAAAATCTTGGGTTACATCCATGTCAAAAGATAGAAATAATCTTTTCGACTTCGTCTAATATATCTGGTAGTTCCACCAATAAAGTTTCCAACTTAACATCTGCTAGTTCCACTTTGTATGGAACACATATAGGATTTTGGAATTTTTTATTAATGCATTCGAGGTCTTCTTTTCCGATAATTTCTTTTACCCTCTGGCCTATCTTGTTACTGCTTTCCAGAGAAAACGGAAGCTTAGCTTTAACACCATGCCTAGCGGAAACAAATCGGTCGAACTTTCTTCGTAGATAGCTGTTAAATGCACCACAAATTTCTTTTTAGGATAAACATTTTTTGTTTGCAGATGCTTGTTCGGTGTCAGAAAGGTCGCAAATTTTAACCAACATTATATTGTCACAAAATGGTTCTGTAATTGGTGTGTAGTCCGCCAGTCAGCATCTTTTCGCCTTCGACATAACAAATATTACCAATATCTGTCACCAGATTATTGTTGCACATATTTTCTGCCAACAGCCATAATCCAAATCGCTCATTTGTCGGTTTCACTTTATTCCCAAGAAGTTGAGAAACGTTAATCACATTGGAGACGCTCATGTTTACCGTTCTAGCTACCGTCAAATACTAAATTGAATACGAAAATTTGTTCCCTTATGTATCCTACAGAGTGGGGCGTATATTACCCGGCGCTGGCCTAACCTATTAAATTTTCCTTTTATCTAACCTAGGTCCACACTTGTTTTTAATGGAAAACTCATTAAAAGCAATTAGTGCTAATGGGTTTTAATGAGAAAACTCATTAAAAGCAATTAGGTCATATGGTCATGCGGTCATATGGTCATGTGGTCATATGGTCATGTGGTCATATGGTCATATGGTCATATGGTCATGGTCATGTGGTCAGTGGTCATATGGTCATGTGGTCATGTGGTCATATGGTCATGTGGATCATGTGGTCATGTGGTCATATGGTCATGTGGTCATGGGTCATGGTCATGTGGTCATGGTCATATGGTCATGTGGTCATGTGGTCATATGGTCATGTGGTCATGTGGTCATATGGTCATGTGGTCATGTGGTCATATGGTCATATGGTCATGTGGTTATGTGAGCAGGAGATTAAATTTGGTATATAAGGAAGTAGTTTTGGGTGAGCTTAGTTATAGTAAGACATTTTTAACAACATATTCGACTATTTTCGGTAATATACGCCCCACTCTGTAGGATACATAAGGGAACAAATTTTCGTATTCAATTTAGTATTTGACGGTAGCTAGAACGGTAAACATGAGCGTCTCCAAGGTGATTAACGTTTCTCAACTTCTTGGGAATAAAGTGAAACCGACAAATGAGCGATTTGGATTATGGCTGTTGGCAGAAAATATGTGCAACAATAATCTGGTGACAGATATTGGTAATATTTGTTATGTCGAAGGCGAAAAGATGCTGACTGGCGGACTACACACACCAATTACAGAACCATTTTGTGACAATATAATGTTGGTTAAAATTTGCGACCTTTCTGACACCGAACAAGCATCTGCAAACAAAAATGTTTATCCTAAAAAAGAAATTTGTGGTGCATTTAACAGCTATCTACGAAGAAAGTTCGACCGATTTGTTTCGCTAGGCATGGTGTTAAAGCTAAGCTTCCGTTTTCTCTGGAAAGCAGTAACAAGATAGGCCAGAGGGTAAAAGAAATTATCGGAAAAGAAGACCTCGAATGCATTAATAAAAAATTCCAAAATCCTATATGTGTTCCATACAAAGTGGAACTAGCAGATGTTAAGTTGGAAACTTTATTGGTGGAACTACCAGATATATTAGACGAAGTCGAAAAAGATTATTTCTATCTTTTTGACATGGATGTAACCCAAGATTTTGCAGGCATATTTAGCAAGATGGAGATGTGTAATTATTTAACTACAAAGCATAACTTTTGCTATAAGGAGAATACGAAGAAAAGTGTAATATTATAGTTGACAACGATAAAACTGCGGGGATTGATTGTTTAACATGGCTAACAACCAATGCAAGAATTAAGATTTACAACAAATTTGTGTGCCAGATAACAAGTCCTGGTGTTAATAAACAACTTGGTAATCATATACTAGATTTTTTACGTTGTCCAGATGTACGTTTAAGGGAAACATTTGCGTCTACTTTGGCCAAAGAACATGGTATTACGCGATTGGAAGCGACAATATACAACTGTGCAATTGGAAGCTATGTCAGTGCGGAACGGGTGTATAAACCCTTAAAAGACTGTTTAACCTTATTGGAAGATAGTGTTATACTTCCTAAAGGCGCCAATGTACTCGGTACCACTTACCAAAATGTGGAGTAAGCTATCGGACAAGCTACAAAATAGCTGCTGTTTAGTGTATAATAACCTGCTACAGTACGTGTATTGGGGAATGGCAATACAAAGAAATTGACATGCTTGCAAATTAAGTTGTCCAAAAACCAGAGGAAAGGGAAAATTGATAAAGTATGTGCTTTCGGCTTTAGTTTTAACTATTTACCTGTAAATTATTTGGAGATAGTAGGAGGAAGACAACCAAGATAAAATAAAATCTTACACAAGTGCTACATTAAAGCAGGTAGTACATATTTTACACAATCTGCAACACCATATTCTACAATTCCAAAAGAAATAGTAATTTCGGACTTGGGATTGATAGATACGCCTAACATTCGTCCAGAGGTTGTACGACAACGCGTAAATATTGGTAGTAAACTCTATCCGTTTACGCTAAAGGAAATTGCCCCATTATGTATACCATACGCTGTAAGTGGAAGGAAAAGACAGCTGGAATTAGAGGAAATGGATGCAAAAGGCGAAAATTGGACTACATGGAAAACACTGCGACAATACGCGATCAATACAAAGATGTGTTAGACAAAGAACATCTTATTAGAGAAAATGAGGAAGAATTAAAAGATTATTTTATGTGTCGATGGACTGACTTAGATACATCTGGTTTCTACAAGTTGTATGCATTTGTGGTTAGTAAAAAGACTCTTTTAGTTATGTAGGCGTCCTTGCGGAAAAGGATGGTACTAAATCCGTATATTTTTAAAAGGTTATTCTAAAAACGTATTTATCAAAATGGCAGATAACAAAGACGAACTAAGGAATGCGGTTTCGTCTTTGCGTACACCACACGCAAAGGGGTCCGTTAAACATTGTATATTTGCCTAGTAAAGAACCTTTGGATCATTTAAAACCGAGGGTCTTACAACCTATAACAACCATATATTCCCAAAAGTGGTGGACATGCAACTATGCAACAGTCTGTGGGAGAATAAGGATTTCCCAATACCGACAAGAAGAAGTCGATCAAGCTAACAAGATACGTATGCAGGATATAGTGGAAAGCTGCGATTAAAAGATTGTCACAAGCTGCAAGAATTACACGAAGGAATGGATCTGGTTGTCGGCGGAATCAAAGACTTTAAATATAGAGGCAAACTTCGGTACATTTTACAATTCGAAAACCTAGACGGTCTCTATGTATCAAACTATTGGCTAGAAAAGGAGATAGAGGACTTGGGTATCGATTTAAATTTTAAGGCGAATAAAATTAGATAAAATTAAAGCCACCCAAACAAACATAAAGAAAGGACTGTCTTCTGTGTATAACTTTGTATTAAAATTAAGTTTAAATGAACCCCATGCTTGGCATTAAATATTTTTAAATTTGTTATGTATAATGTCAGAATAAACATTTTATAATAGTATATAACATTGTTCTTTATTTATAAAAGGCTGTGACGTTACCCCGAAATAGCACTCGCACAGAGAGGGATGCGCATGGGCAGCACGCATGGGCAGGGTGTGCACCGCAGGTGCGCATGGGCAAGGGTGTGCATGCGCAGGGTGCTCATGGGCTGGGATGTGTCTGGGCGTACACGAGGAAGCGGATGTTAACAGTCACCAAGCATCCAAACCTTTATTTGGATGGTATCGAGTACTTGCCTGCGTATGTATCCGGAGTAAAGAATACGATTTGCATACGCAGCTTATTAATAAAATTAGTTTATCGAGGAAGATGACAAAAGGTACATCATTCCTAATAGTACAACAATCTACGCATGGGGCGTAAAGATATAAGATAGTTGTTTATATTTGTATATATTAGTTTTAAGATTCCATAATTTTAAGTTCTTCTCCCACCTTCCAAATCCTTCCGGCTTCTATCCTGGTTGACAGAGTATACGTGTTATCTCCACGTGGTATTCGCGGACACGGCGGTTTTAGATTTCTCGGGAGATGGTTGTTAAGGCATATGTCTTGCATAGCAAAAAGGGTTCTAAAGATGGTGTTAAATAAAGATGAGCAAAAATTAATTTGGGTCTTTAAACGCATAACTTTGTATGGGTGGTCCTATTTAAAATCTGTTTACAGATTTGGGGTCCCTAGAAAATTTAATATTAGTTGATACCTAGCAAAATATATTTATCTTAAAAGAGTGACTACCCTGCGTATAATAAATACAATATAACACTTGTCAAAAAAAGTAGGAAAATTAAAGACGTATTTAATGGGGTCCAGTATTAGAATTTGTTGGTAATGCTAAGTCCTACTGTAATGTAGGCGAGAAAGATACGATTAAAAGATTAAAGGGGTTTCACGAATTGTAGTTAAGTAAAACCGAGGGTCTTACAACCTATAACGAGCATATACCTCCAAAAGGGTAGGCATGCAACTACGCAGCAGTGCGGGAGAATAAGAATTCTCTAATAAGAAATTAAAGTTTCCATGTACGTAGCACCAGTCATTGGGAAATGGTCGAAATGTGGGACCTATAAAGGCGATTATTAATTGTGGTTTAGAAAATAGTAGTTTTCGTGGACTAAATAAAATAGCTTAGACTGGTTAATGTATATGGTTACATACTCGTACACATCCACAAACATCTGTTTACGTCCACAATGGTGATACCGGTGGTTTTGTTTAACAAATAGTAGGAAAGATACGTCAGGTGTTAGTGCGTGGAAGCCCATAGGATCGTTGGATTCAAAAAGAACGGTGCGGTGGGATGTATGGTGGCTCCGTTAGAATAATCGAAAGTGGTTAATCGGTCGTATTAGATGTTTAAATAAGCGAAAGTGTAAAGGCCTACATAAACAAAAATTTAATTAACCGACAAAAAGTGGCGATGTGCTACACTTATAAATAAAGTATGGAATGGTGCTTTTAGCGGCCCTAGCAGTAAAGGGCGACTGACTTTTCCAAGCAACTACAAGAATAGCAGTAGCGCAGAAAGGGGTATGCATGTATTATACAGTTGCTGCAAAATATGTTGTTTACGCGTAGCTCGGATGTGTAATTGACACGACTTAAAGATCCCTCGGAGGTTTAAAAATTCTCAGCCCATTGTCGTTCGAAAATGTTTGGAAATTATCAAACGGTAGCGGGTCGAAGTTTAATGGATGATTGACCGAGTTTTCTACCTTTACGAGGGAATTGGAAGTTGACAGACATCGAGCATCTAATTCTCTATTTGGAGGATATCGAGTACTTACCGGTTCTAGAAATCAAACGTGCGGCCGACCGCTATGCGAAAGTGTAAAAGCCTACAGAAGCAAAATTTAATTATCAGACGAAAAAAGTGCGATGTGCATAAAAGTATAAAATGGTGCTTTGCATCGCTCCTAACAGTAAAAAGGAGAGTGACTTTTCTAGCAATTACAAGAATAGCAAGCGCGGCGAAGGGTATGCATGTATTATACAGCGCATTGTTGCTCTAAAATATGTTAGTTTACGAGAAGCTCGAACGTGCACAAATTAAATTTCAATCTATAATTAACCACGGTCGTAAAAATAGGAAATTAATGGGTAATTTAATACCGTTAAGCATATACTTTCGCTTGGTGATTCATTTGGAAAATATTCAAGCCCCCATTTCCTAAAATATGACGTAGAAGTTATTTAAAATTAAATTGTTGTAAGTATCCTGTAGACAACAAGTTGGTATTTTCTTAGTAATGGTTTAAAGTGTTTTTGGTTATAGTAGCATTGCATCTTCTACAGCACGACTTGCACACAATTGTGTGCGTGTGCTACCACCCTTTGGATTTTTAATATGCACGCGATCCGTATAACATGGAAGACGTTTTCCGGTGTTTCTACTAACTGCATTCGCACCATCGACGAAGCGGACCAGGTGCATGCATTGGCGCTAAATGTATTGGACGAGCAGCGAGGATTATGACGTCATTTAGTCCCCCGAATCCTCAACTTCGTTCGTATGTCTTCGAAACCTTCGGTTTGCATTCTATAGGGTACATAAAGCAGGTGCGCAAGAGTAAACTTTTAGTTATAAGTTAGTTCGCTTACAAGTCAAGTGCTTATAGTGCGGATTTTGTTTTGTACTAAAATGGTATCTGCAAACGTTTTAAATGCGAGTTGTGTCACGTCTACTTTACCAGGAGGATGCTCTCAAACGGCACCAGAACAAATGTTGTGGTGTAACATCGTCCAAGGTTGCTTATACATCCGTCCGCAGCAAAGTACTTAAACTCTGGGTCTTGCAGTATCGCTTTTACAAGAATAGCTTCAGCACACAAGGAAAACAGCACGGTATGTCATTAAGCCGTAAACGTTCAGCTCCACCAGTTGTTAAAGGGTCTTGTATGAAACAACCAACATCCGTGTAAAGTATGCGATTTCGAAATGGAAAACCTACGTATGCCGCACATTAAGGAGCAACAGACATAAAATGCATCAGTTACCGCTACTAGCGACGATGGTGTAGAAATGGTTAGCACAGCGTTTAACAACCGTATGGCTAGCTATCGCATAAAGAACGCCAGTGTCGACGATGGAGTGCCGAGTTTCTTTGGAAGCAGAAAGAGCGATTTATTCGATTAATAAATGAAAAAGAATACAACATACAGCAGTAAAAGTCTACTGCGAACTCTACGGTGTTTACACCAAAATGGGGAAGAGACTACCGATGTGAAATCCTTTAACACAAAAATGTGGTTATAACGTCTTCTAGTAATCTGGAAAATATGTACGAGGTCTTAAGCGAAACCATAAGAACAAAATCAGAGGAATTTGAAACATGCGGGTCCGGTTGGTCTTTGGAAAAGGTGCTCTATTTAGAAATAAATATTAATAAGTATGAGCCGATATGAGAAGTTCTAGGTTCAAAATAAAAATTGTGAATATGTATTTAGAAATGTGGTTTACAAAATTTAAACTGTATTAGTAAAAATTGTCTGTAATAAAAGTTTTAAGAATGGTTTTAGATTTTCTTTAGGTATGAGCCGCAGGAATGTTATAATTTAGAGGGTGTGTGTAAAATGGTAAGGGTGGTCCTGTTTTAAATCTGTTTACAGATTCGGATTCTACATAAAATTCTAGACTAACAAGATGTATTGCACGTATAAAAATTTATAAGAACGCTCAAAAGTCGCTACAGGTAAGAAATCTTAAAATGGGGTAGCTGCCTTGGGGTGATGATATCTGAAAAATTCCTAGAGATTCGGGTAGTTGAGAAAGTTTATAAGAACGCTCAAAAGTCGCTACAGGTAAGAAATCTTAAAATTGGGGTAGCTCCTTGGGGTGATGATATCTTAAAAATTCTTAGAAATTCGGGTAGCTTGAGAAAATTCTAATATTGATTGATACCAAACAAGGTAGGTTTATTTCGAAAGATGCATTGGCTAGACGAAGAAAACTATTTGATTCAGATGAAAGATAAAAATGGTTAGTCGAAGAAAACTTTTTGGTCCAGATGTGGGGAAATGAGGGATTTGGGAGCAAATGAGAACGGAAAAGTCTCCTCCTCATTTGCTCCTTATGGGGATATACATGTAAATGTGGGAGCAAATGAGGGTTTTGGGAGCAAATGAGGTTCCAGGATTGCCAATTATGCCCTACTATCTAATTTTTCATTCAATATTTTTGACATATATGGAGACATTGGGTATGGACGTTTTCTGATAGGTTTGTGGTCACCAGTGTCAATATTCATATAAATTTTATCAGTGCGACCTATATTTGTATCAGTGCTTGCAATTAAATTGAAGGAATCTATTATTTGTTTTGCTTTAGGTAATTGTGTAGGAAGTAAATCGTCTAACGTGCAAAGTTTATGTTTATCTAAATTTTAAAGGAACTTTTCTACAGGTATAGGTATATTTGTAGATGTGTGAACATCCCAGGAATTATTTTTAAAATTGATAGATAGTTCAAACTTTTTCGCAAAATCTGAACCAAAAATAAATGAGTGAGGTAGTGCAGGAACGACTAAACAAGTAATGAAACAACATGTGTCACCTATAAAAATAGGCAAGTCTAAAGTACCAGAAATATTTTGTGGAGTGCCATCTGCAGTTAGTAATTTATGTGTAGTTAAAGGAAATATATTTAGATTTAAGGTTTTTATTATAGGTATGCCTAGAGATCCTATAACAGAAATGTTACTTCCCGAATCGAAAAGTGCAGTTATATAAATGTCTAATAATTTTACTTTAAGATATGGTCTAGTATCTAAATGTTTTGTAATTAAATTATAAGTTTCTATTGAATGTGTTTTTGATTTATAGAAGTTTCTAACAGTAGTCAACCATTTTGACCAGTTATCATTGTTTTGAGAAATTTTATGTAAGTTAAGGTAATTTTTCTTAGACAAACTTGTTAAGTTATAATTTTGTTTTTATAACAATGATTTATTTTTGAGGGTAAGGTAGGTTTTGTATAAGGTAAAGTAGGATTTGTACTAGGTATAGTAGTCATTTGTTTTTAGAAAAATAGTGGTAGAGACAATTTTATTTGGTTTAAGATAATTTTGGGTAGCCATAGATATCTCAGTACAGGGTTGGCTATATGTCCTGTACTTTTTATTCGTTTTTGAGCAAACGGGACATGTGGATATTTTACATTAGGAATGCCACATCTGTAGCAGAAAATTTTTCTTTTAATATTACAATTAGGATATGTGTGATCTGATTTTAAACAGTTCCAACATTTACTTGTGGTATGTCTATAGGTATTTGAGAAATAACGTGTATTTTGAGTTGAAGGAAAAGTAGGTAAATTTGTATTTATATTTTTATTTATTGTGGTATGTGGTTGTGTTTGAATTTTTGGAATCGTATTATATTGTATGGCATTTAATTGAGACGAAGCATTTTGTATTTTAGGTTTATTGTTGTATGTCCAAGTTTTCGGTTTACTTTCTTGAAATTTTGTGTATAAAAATTTTGTGGAAAAGAATTTTGTTTTGTAATGAAACAGAGGTAGTTGGTTTAAATGAGTTATTATTAGATATAAGTTGATTTTTATACGAAAAGATTCTTCTAATCTTTTTGTAGCTGTAACGAGATCTGAGATAGTATTAATTGTAGGTAGAATTATAGAAAGTGGTGTAATAAAATCAGGTAATAGATTTTGTGAAATAATTTGTATTCTTGTTGATTCTAAAGGTAATTTTTGAAATCTGCGGAATAAATTCTGCATTTTCATTATATAGATAGTCACTGCTTCATTCGTCTTTTGTTTTCTAAGTCTTATTTCGTCCCATAAAATAGTTTCTATGTTAGGAGGTAGAAAATCTTGTTTTAAACGAGTTATTAAGGAGTTCCAATCTGTTACAGAGTGTTTTATTTCCTATACCAAACAATTGCATCTCCGTCAAACAATTCCATCGCAGACGAAAACAGATCTTGTAGTGAAACATTTCTGGTTTCAGCTAATTCAGATACTCTTTCTAAAAATTCAAAGACTGTGTCTGGTTTACCATTAAACTTTATTGACCAAGAAGAAATTGGAGTAGGATTAGATATATAAGTTACTGTTGGTGGATGAACATTTATTGTGGGGTAGTATTTGTTAAAGGTACATTAATTTTACCGGTAGTAATTTCATATTTGTCTATTTTTCATGAAGTTCTGCATCTAACAAAAGTGCAGTTGAATAACTTTCATTTTTAAAAGTTGTTACAATTTCATTATCATTATCAGGAATAGTTAATCGGTTTATTCTGCCACATACATGCGCCAGTCGAGACATAATTCTTTTATAAAGTGAATCTTTAACATCACCATCAAATTCTTCTATTAAATTCGTAATTGAATTTATAGTATTAGTTATTTGCTCACTATCTTGTTCGAAAGTTATAGTATATTGAGATAGTTCTTTATGTGGTGGTGGTTTATTTAATTCAATTCTTAATTGACGAGCCAAAAGTTTTCTTTTATCCTCCATAGTTCTCTTTTTTGAACTAATGGACCTTATGTAAAGTTCATACTCAAGCTCCTCTATTAGTAAATAACCTGCTTTTAAGTATGCTTCCATTTTAGTTTTTATATTTTACAAAAGAATATTTATTTATATTTCAAGGTAAAATAGGTATAAAAATAAATGTTGGCTTCACGTGACAGTGTATGCAGGAAAAAACGAGATACGTTGAGCGACACGTGCAAACATGCACGAGAAAAAAAGAAAGATACGTTGGATGTCACGTGTAAACGTACGCAAGAGAAAAAATGAGACAGGTTTGGCGTCACGTAGAAGCGTGGACATGTGCTGTATAAAATATTAAAGAAACAAAACGCGTTGTATAGAAAATTTAAAGAAAAATATCGTCGGGTTGTGTTATGTCAAAATTTAAAAATTTATATTGGGCGCAACGTGTATGCGTGTGCCTGATATAGAGAAAATATTAGAAATTTGGGTGCCACGTGTAGACGTGGGTGAGAGAAAAAATTAAACCTGTTGGGCGTCGCGTGTAAACGTAGCCAGGTATAGAAAAAATTTCGTGTGTCAGATATAGAAGAAAAAATAGGGAGGTTTGGCGTCACATGGAAACGTGCGCGGGAGAAAAATGGAGAGAAAAAAAGAAAAAAATTTAGGTAGTTGGGCGCCACGTGTAAACGTGCGAGAGAAAGAAAGAAGATAGGTTGGGACGTGCCTACCCTTTTCAGGTGTTTTAAAAGGATAGGCGCACGACAGAGCATAAAAATTACACTCTGGCCAGCTAGCATCGACCGTTGAGGTTGCAGAGGCTGCAGAGACCTAAAATCTCGAAGGGAGAAAATTTGTGAATTAATAACTGTAAATTAAACGACTGTGAGAAACTATGAAAAGTTATATAGTGTGTTTATTAAATTTTATAGAAAAGTAAATTTTTGAACAAAACATAAATATTCTATGAAGTCATATAAAATGAAAGGATCAGTAAAGATTATGATACATGTTTCTTTTTTGCAACTAGTCAATGTAGGTACTTAAGTCTAAGAGGTTTTTAAATATGTGAATGTAACATATAAAGTCAATAAAATATTTAACGTGAACTAAACGTTCAAAATACAAGAAAAGTATCTTGTGTTTTAATGCGTACGAACTTAATTAAATGTACTTTACCACCATACGTTTCATGAAACTTATGGTAGTAAAGTACATTTATTAATTTCGTTACGCATTTAAAAGCACAAGATACTTTTCTTGTATTTTGAACGTTTAGTTCACGTTAAATATTTTATTGACTTTATATGTTACATTCACATATTTAAAAACTCTTAGACTTATGTACCTACATTGACTAGTTGCAAAAAAGAAACATGTATCATAATCTTTACTGATCCATTCATTTTATATGACTTCATAGAATATTTATGTTTTGTTCAAAAATTTATCTTCTATAAAATTTAATAAACACACTATATAACTTTTCATAGTTTCTCACAGTTGTTTAATTTACAGTTATTAATTCACAAATTTTCTCCCCTTCGAGATTTTAGGTCTCTTGCAGCCTCTGCAACCTCAACGGTCGATGCTAGCTGTGCCAGAGTGTAATTTTTTTTATGCTCTGTCGTGCGCCTATCCTTTTTAAAACACCTGGAAAAAGGGTAGGGTGCACTATTAGAAAGCCTAATGAATTGTGCGTAACTCAAATTATTTAGTTTTGCAGTATTTAAGTGGCTTTTGCCTAAAAAATAAATTATTATTCAATATTACATATCTATTACATGTACACCATTTTTTTTAACAAATTCCAAAGTTCCAAAGAAAATAACTGCATTAACAGAAGACAACAACAATGGCGTGGTATCCGTTATTTAAAAATGGGGACTTGTGCAATTTTCATATTACTGTCAGCGCCTGTGAACTTGCGCAATATTATATAATAATATTTTGGCATCCTCTATCACTCAAAATAACGTTCACCTACTGGGGAAAGAGATAATTATCATTTAGATGGCGCGAAGAGCTCAAAATCACAATTTTTGGACTTGTGCACTTTTCATGTGAAGCCGGCGTAAATACTAAAAACATATAGGTGTCAACACATTGTAGAGTTAATAATTTTTACTGTGAAATGGCAATGAATTCGTCTTGTAAATTTTCACTTTTATAGAAAATTATAGACTCATATTACTTTGATCTTCCCTTACACATTGGATAAGATCGAATCGGCTTATTCAAAATGCTTTGGAATGTATCTGCCTATTTCATGGGGTGACATCGGGATTCTTCACACGCCAGTTACAAACTGCTTATTATAATATTAAAATTTCTCCTAATTATAACGTTCCACGAAGCAATAGAGGTAATTTACTAAAGAAGTCTAATTTGCTTCATCAAAAGATATTATTTTTAACATAAGTCCAAACGTTATTGACTAATCACATTAATCAATTCGATATCTTTACTTCAAGGTTAATTGCATCTACTCAAGTCTGCATGTTATGTTTTTCAAGGGTGATGACGATGAGCTCTATAAAAAAATATCTTCCTCTATACACGATTTGAGATATCTTTGGCAGAATTTGAACAGATGGATTAAAATTGGAAATTGAAATTATTTTGTGTAGTTTTTTCTTTATTTAGCATATGTAATATTATCTTACTGAAACCTTTAACTAGCACCAGAGGAAATGGCTTTTTATTTTTGGAATCAGCATAATTTTGCGTGAGAAACCTGTTTGTGCCAAGACTATAAAGTCTTAACCGTCAATGTTATACTTTATTAATCGGTACTAATGAATTAAAAAACTGCAGTAATGTAGAGTAATTATGCTATAATTCATTACCTTAAAAACCACGATAATTAATTTAACAACCTTTTGATTAAGAACAATTTAAGATACAAAATTATTCTTTCTTAGATCAAGAATTCATGTAACCTAGAAATTATATTTCTTAAAGGAAATAGCCATGACCATTGGTGCGATTTGCCAACACAGAAACTATCAAAATGAAATATGATTATAAACATTTCAAAGAAATGTCACAAGGTGGGCTCGAGAGAAGCTCTGGAGTGTTCATGAATGAGGAAATCAAGGTCGTCATAGGCAAAGGTGAAAACTTTAAGGATTTATCGGTCTCTGAGGGGATTCATTGCAAGATTCCAGAATGGGAGAAAGGCAGAAAACTTGAGTACAACCTTGGGTTAGTAGTTTGGTGATTGTATGGAAATTAGTTGTTATCGAGGCCGTACGTGAAGACGGGATTGTTTTATTATTTGGTATGAGCTAGTCTGGAAGTTAGATTGTTTCAATTTGAGTCCAATACGAATTGGAAATCAATGAAAAGTGCCAGGACGTATTTGTTCGAAATGTTTTGACTATGGAGATAAGGGTAATTCGAAATTAGTTTTATACAATCATGTTAAGAGTATTTTTTTTATTTTCGCAGGCTTATTTATTTACCGCCATATTATCTATGAAATTTAATTAAATTGCTACTAAATATTTTGGTAAATAAATATTTTAAATATCACACAGAATAATTACAACAGGGTAAGGAATTGTATGAAGAAAAAGTTTTCACACTATCACAACAAAAATTCCCAGAAATAGCCTTCCTGAAATATTCTATGTTCATCTAAATAGCATTAAACAGTAGTTTAATTTGCCGTTTCTCTATCTCCTGGTATTAAATTTAAATATTTTGAATTATGAGATACTTAACTATAGCGAACTACAGATTACTTATTGAACTAATATAGATTCATTTATACGTTTCCTAATAAAAGTTCATTTGACTGGTACCCATCTTAACCAAGACGTTTTATTTCAACAATAGCTAACTCTCTGTAAGTTATCTAGGTTATTTACTGAACAATTAGGTTATGTGGAAAATGAAGTAATTATTTACCTATTTATTTTGTATATTTTTCTCTGTATGCTTCTGTCAGCTACGCCAGGAAGGGAGAACTACTACACCTAGAAATTAAAAATTTTACTGAACCTTCACTATTTCGCGCTCGGTTTTTAAGATGACTGACAATATAACAAGCCTATGACTTAGTCTTTTATTAAAAAAAAGCACATATCTCACGGAAAAGATAGTCGCTTGACGTTGTTTTAGGAGTGCAATGTCGGTTGAATTAAACCTAAAAATTTAAGACCAAGCGGCATGCATCTATTGTGCACCATAAAAATCTTAAGTGAACAAATATTATCTTTGCAGCTAATATATTCGCCTAGATAATATTAGTATGGACTTTGGTATTATTTTATTCACATTATCAGTAATATATGTATAAAAAGGCCGTAATTGTTTTCATTAACAACTGCATATTAAGTGTCAAGAATGCTAGGATGGTCTAGCAACAACCTGAAGTATCAGAATTCTTTTGTAATTGAAGCTGTACTATAAAATACCACCTTGAGAATTAAACATTTACAGTCAAACAACACATTTAGGTTGAGATTACTTAACATCGATAAAATGGTTCAAGTTAGTTTTTTGTGCATTTGTATAATTTAATACAAATTCGTTGGATTTTTTAAAGAAATTATTTAAATAATCTACTCTTACCGTACTTGAAATGTATTTCTAGATAAGAAATATTAGTTATGCAAAATTTGCGACTTTGTAAAAATATATGTTAAAAGTTTACAAGAAAATTCTTGATAATTTTTTAACTTCTTTTTACTTTCAGGTAATAATTGTGCAACCAAATGTAAGGACTGGTGAGTTAATAATATGAAATATTGACGAACTTTTATGCAAAATCTAAATGACCATTTCAAAACGAGCTAGTAATTGAAAGAGGGAAAATATAAGGTTCCGGACAGGATTCGAACATGTATCTTCGGCTGTCGCGGCCGATGCCCTTACCAATTGCGCCACCCGGACGGGTGATTACAATCGGAAAGATATACAAACCTAAATCATGTACGTATCCATACATCGATCTAACTTTCAATTACGTGTGGAATTTTTGTGAACCATATCTGACGGTGTCAAGTTTTTTACTGTAGACAGAAAACAACGCTCAAAATCACGGCTGTTAGTCAACTATTGCATACAGATATTGGGTAATTGCACAAGACAAGTTGATTATAGTAATATTATATTAGTTAGCAAGATGAAAGATTTTATGCAAAGCCCAAATAATCATTTCTAATCAATCACTAGCTCGATTGGTTTATAACATAATGATGGTTTAAAACTTATATAAGACGCATATTTTTTAAGTTACTAGTTTTGAAACGTTTACAGCAGTGCGGATCTTTGAAGATATATATTATTTCTAAAATTTCTTTTTGCTATTTCCAGATTTTTAGAATTTTAGTGTTGCAATAAAACTTGTGGTTAGTTAGGGCCGTTTGGCTTTTTTTTTGTCGCATTAACGCCCATATAGTTCTTTTTCTAGAAATTAAAAGCCTTATTGCATGTAAACGTTCCGACATGGCACTGTGTTAATTATATTCTTTCTTTAGTTTTATGGTGTGTAATCTTCTAATTTACTAAAAAATTATTTGCAAGATTATATAACTTGCTTGTGCGCTATAGAAAGATCGAATCCTATAAAAAATTTTAAGATTTTTGGATAAAATCCGATAAATATCTACAAACCAAACAAAATATATAATATGTATCCATTTCTTATATACCGAACTTATACGAAAAAGAAATGAAATTTTACAAAAAATTGTTTAGAAAATGAATAAAATCAAACACCAAAAATAAAAAACACAATTTACGGAATATCAACTCAGAAAGTTTGCAAAAGCACTTATATCGGACTACGGTCTGAAATTAAGAAAAAACTGTATGATCACAACCACTACAAGAAAACCAAACAACCCTCACTAAGCATGAACAAAAATCTAATTAAAAGTTTGATTACAACAACAGTAAAATTCTAACATTATAGAGATATGAAAGAGCGAGAGAAATGGATGAGCGAGGGAGAGGGGCGAGAGAGAAACACGCAAGTTTTGTGCTGATTCAGGATGTCGTTTAAGGCAAAACCAAAACATATGGTGACCAATAATAAAAGTTACTTTGAGACAGTAACCTGCTATTCTAATAACCAAGTTTCAGTTATACCATGTTACAGTTTTGAAATGTTTATGTTTGATGTTATAATTCCACAATTGTATAAAACTATAAACGTTTATAATTTGCACAATATTGTACAATACCTAAATTAAAATAAGGTAAAGGTGGAACAGAAGCTAAACAATCATTTTGAGATAGAAAGTCCATGCTGAAAGCGTGTAGTAATACTTTAGCTACATTTGTGCCTTTTTAAAATAATCTCAACGTTGCGGCTGCTCTATATATCCTCAAATTCCGCTTTAACGCCAGTTAAGGTTCGGGCCTTGGGAGCTGCTTTTTAAAAACCAGTTCCAAAACTTTTTAACAAATTTATTTATTAATACAGAATTTACTTATGGAATTTTGACAAGTTGATTTAAAATTACTCTAAGTCGAAATTACACTAACAAATGTACTATTGTGAGTAGCCTAAGCAACTGCAATGTTAAAGCTGAATACTTTGACTGACTGCCGGGTCCTTGAGCTCCCGGGCTTTTTATAATGTTCCTACCCTCTCACATGGCTGTGGGAACTTGCAGATCTCATGTCTGCTTATTCTTAATAGTATTCAGAAATACAATGTTGTAATCTTAATTTCTAAGTAATCAAAATACCTGACCATGACCTGACATCTGCAGTGTCACTATCGTCTCGGATACAAAGTAGCGCATCCGTTCTCATGAACTGTTAATAAACTTTACAAATTGTCCTTGTGTTACAATGTTGCACTTCACTTGGCGTATTCTTAACACTTTCTAATAATTCCTAATTATTCTATTTTTTTTACATATATCCAATTGGGGGATTCATAATTCGCCTTCTATGAAAGAGAGCTAGGTAAAATATAATATGCGGGAAGGAAAATAAAGAAGGAATATAAATATACTGGTTCCAAACACAGCACTGTTTACAGCTGCTAACCGCTTTACAGAACCAGTCACAAGTATTTTTTTCACTGTACTGGAAGCAACGTTATTCTCTACTCGCCGGAAAAAGTCAATCCTTGTTGGCTTATGACGGTCACGCAATTGCCGAAAACCTATCTCAAGCTTACTAAGAGGAAGTGTCGTAAAAGCTTAGAAAAGCGCTTAATTTATACATTATATTAGGAAGAAGTTACATATAAGAAATTAAGAGCTGAAAGAGACTTGATATGCATCACAGTGACATATAACGATTTATTACTATAGCACAAAACGGATAAATCGTTCTTGTGCTAAAGCATATATACCCACCTTTGTTAGAGAAAGAAAGCTAAAAAATTTTAGACTAAACTGTGTTTAACTGCCTTTTTGGCCGATCGTTCAAAAGATGTCACTGTAGTATCAAATTACTATAATTTTAGCAGCTATAACTCCGATATGCATAACAACATAAACTCGATGTTGTCGTAAGTTACTTCCAGGCAGACTAATACACGCGATCGCGACTACGTAGTTAAGAAGTCAGGAAACAACAAGAGACTGTTGGTGTTCGTTTGTCTGCATTAAGTTGCACTATCTTGCAATGACGTTCGTTTGTGACTTAAATTTGACACAGTGTACATTAATTTCACTCGTTTGTCTGCACTTTCTTACACCAAACTACAATTTCTACACCTACTCCTGAGGAAGTGTAACTAGTGCAAATAGTGCAGAATCTGTCAATTTTCATTCAGTCTGTAAGCATAACAAATAAATATCAACAACAAATCGACTCATATTGGTGCAATAAGAAATTAAGTAAAACAAAAACCAAAGAATTCCCGTAGTACAAAATATGAGTCTGATGGAGAATTGTTGGTACAGGACTGTTGTTTTGCTTTTGCTTAGGTGGGTTAATTTTGATTATTGATTTCAATAGTTAAAAATTTAAATGTATTTTACACAAAAGAATGGATCATTTTTAAAAGTATCAAGTATAATATTTGAAAATAAACAACCAGTTATTGAATACAGGCAAGGAAATAATTCAACTGATATTTAAAGAAGGCCCCAAAAACACAGGAGCCGAAGATAAATTCGAGTCTCAACTCGTCAATGAAAATTTGCACGACTCCTACGAAGACGGTACATTCTTAGAAGAATCTAATTGGTCAGATGCCATAAAGAAAAAAATTATCTTTTGCAAAAACTATTAGAAAAGAAGCTATAATGTATAATTATACTCTTTTCATCTTTTAACCCTAGGATGCATGACTGTCAGACACTACACATTTACATAACGTGGGTCAAAAAGACCCACTAGATATCTATTGACATGTTTGTGCTTTAACTGAATAATTACGGTTTTAAGTTGTTTTAAGAGATTTTTCATTTACAAATAGTACATAATAATTAATTATTATTTACACATTTTGTACATGTATATACTGAATGGTCCTTGCAAATAATATTACTGCGATTATTGCATACCCCATCTCGCATTTTCTATCTTTTTATGCGGGACATAAGGATCATTGTTTCCTTGTTGCTGGTTTCTTTGGTGCTGTTTCTAATTTTTCCTCCACTTGAATAAATTTTCTAATTGCATCTATAACAGGTTTCTTCGATCGATTTTCCATATATGATAGAATAAGCTGCATT
This sequence comes from Platerodrilus igneus, assembly GCA_036346225.1. Classification (NCBI taxonomy): domain Eukaryota; kingdom Metazoa; phylum Arthropoda; class Insecta; order Coleoptera; family Lycidae; genus Platerodrilus; species Platerodrilus igneus. The sequence goes on along the minus strand of JARFIW010000307.1, from coordinate 6,046,393 downwards.
CACTAACTCTTAGATATAATCTTCTTCGGTCTGACCTTTCGCTTTTGTAGTCTTTATTTTTGTTAATGATCAAAAAATAGGCATTATGAGCTCGAACGTCTATTATGTGGCTCCATATGACATAAGGCCATCTCTTTGTCTGTCGCTTGCATGTGCAATTTGATATTTTTTGATCCATTACATCCACACCGCCTTTTGTTTCATTATAAAATTTTATTATTTCTGGTTTTTTCTTCGTCCTATTATCTACTTCATTGTCCTGGTGCATTGTGCTCAGCAGAATTACTGATTTATTTCTCTTTTGGACATAACTCACAAGAGCATGTTTTGTGTAAAACCAAAAATAGATGATAATATCTCTCTGTTTCTATTGGGTCACATCTTTGGGTTCTTCTTATAGTGCCCACAGCGGGTTTTCCAATAGATAAAAGCTTTCGTATAATTTGACGCTGTTAAAAAATTATCTAATGTTAAATTCCGTGATGTATTTTGAATTGAACGCACAAGAACCCGTACAACGTGCATTCTCAAATTGCGTTGTACTTCGATGGCATATCCAGTCTCTGCTTCTCACAACCAAAATATTATTATGCTATATTTTACAGGTTTGCTTGGTATGTACTGTGTAAAACTGCATCTTCCTCTAATCCTACTAATTGTTTATCAATTGTAACAAATTATTTGGCACCATTACAGTCCTACATTGCTCCAGGAATAGATTCCAAATATGGCTTACAGGAGCTAAATTGTCCAATTCTTACCGTTAAGACTGAGTTCTCTAATCGTTGAATCTTAAAAATAGTTTTATATTTTCAAATGATTCACGGACATGACTGCTTTGTAGACTGGATTAGATAGTTTATCAAGAAAAAGTTGTCGTACTGGTACATTCCAAGTTTTTTCCACTCCAGCCATGAGTAGAATTCCGATAAACACCTTCATTTCTTCTTTATTGGTTGAGTACCAAACTTTCTTATGATGTAGGTATGTGCGAGCAGCTTCTCTATAAGTACAAACAATGATTTCGTCTATCGTGGTCATTAGTTACAAATTTCCTCCAAGCATTTTTTGTGAAAATTTCGTCTTGCTTCGAAGGGCCCGGCGTAAAACGAATAATATTTTGAAGACAAGCTTTTCTTGATTTTCTATCAGGCATCTTCATCCATTTTATTCCACTTTTTGCTGTATGTATTCATCATGTTGCCGATCAAATCGAATATTTTCGTCGGTGCTTTAATCGCTGTCACTTTCACTGCTACCAATTGTACATTAGTTAATGTATTTTCTCTATCATCGTCTTCATGATGCGAATCATCGCCGATGGATTCTCCATCTTCTGATTCAGCGGCGTTGTACCACAGCAGCACTGTTTCTTCAAAATCGAAATCGGTCACAGTTCGTTTATAACTTGTTGATGCCATTTTATTACATACAAGGATAAATTATTTGCACATGCAACTAACAACAATCCAAATGTATATTGATAAATTACATAAGAACAGATATATTTATAATAATAGAGGAAAGTGCCCAAAACCGGATCCCTCCCCCTAAAGTGGACCCCTGGTCTTCTGGCTCTGTACGGTGCTGAACTCTTTCGGAATCAATCGTAACTATTAGTTTAGACTTCTACCACTAGAAAGTGGAGCGCTCACGTCACCTGCTTCACCCGCTGGCTGTCAGTTCGCCATTACGTGTTTTGTTGTTAGATAAACATTCTTCAGTGTAATACGTTATTTGACATTCCTCCTATATTTTGGCAGGTAATGTTTTTAACATATATACTGGGTGCTTCAAAAAAATGTATACACACTTTGAACTTCCATAGAAAATTTATTTACCGTTCTACAAAGTTAAATTTCAGGAAAATAGAAAGCTGAAAGTCCAATGTAAATGAAACATAAATAACAAATGTTAATACTGTTCAAATTGGTGACCTGCAGCATCAATACAATTCTGAGTACGAGTCACCACAGATTCTGTACATCGTATCAAAACGTCCAATGAGATTTCTCTACACACTGCTTGAATCTCATTCCAAAGAATGTCTAGGTTACGTGGTTTACGTTTGTACACCTCATCTTTTACTGTGCCCCACAAGAAGAAATCCAGTGGTGTAAGGTCTGGAGAGCGTGCTGGAAACTCGATTGGCCCCTGCGTCCTATCCACTGGCCCGACAAATTTTGATCCAGGTAAGCTCGTACGTCCCTGTGATAGTGCGGCGGAGCACCATCTTGTTGAAAATAAAAATCATAATTACCGTATAATGCACGAATGGCAGGAAATATGGAATCAGCAAGCATTGTTAGGTAATTAATACCAGTTACAGTGCCTTCAAATCGAAAAGGTCCAATGAGTCCCTTGAAGACAAACCGCACCACACATTTACACCAGGCAAATTTACAGCTTTTTCAATTGTAATGTGAGGATTTTCTTCACACCAGTAAACACAATTGTGCCTATTGACAGTTCCATTAAGTTTGAATTGGGCTTCATCCGACCAAATGATGCTACCCATAAATCCCGGTTCACGTATCACCATCTCCTGAATCCATTCACAAAATTGCAACCTTCGATCTGGATCGTCGTCATTTAGCTGTTGCACCAGCCTTGGAATGTAAACACGATACTTGCCTCTCTTCAGAATGCGTAGCACGCTGCTAGCACTTACATCACTTTCACGTGCCCCTTGCCTTGAAGATTTGTTAGGAGAGCGTTGAAACAGTTCCAAGACTGTCGTTGATGACTCATCACTTGTAGCTGTTCGAGGCCGACCTGAATGACCTTTATGCGTGTAATTGTTGATCTTGAAGGTGGTTCTGTATCATACTCCTTCTCCACTGTCTTTGAACTTCATTTACATTCTCAAACTTCCAGTACCACTTAATAACCTGCTTTCGTTCTTCAAAACTCAAACGTACGTCCGCCATGTTGATATTACAAATTCCAACTGATAATATAACATAGAGGGACGATTATGCTGGCACCTGGCGAAGAAATATAACATTAGCCTTGTAGTGCGGGAAAACTACAATAGTTTAAAGTGTGTATACATTTTTTTGAAGCACCCAGTATATATATATATATATATATATATATATATATATGTATATTCTTGAATAGTAAGGAATGTAGATAATATGTATCGTGAAGCCATCGTATTTGAATGTTCCATTAAAAAGTTATTATGTAAACAATATTTAGGCTATAGTCGCGCAAAGGGGATCCCGTAAGTTTCCTAAAGTGGACCCCTTATTTGTCATGTTTAAAAACCTGCTGTATATGTCTCTACACACTATTATTCTCTTTGAATTCTGTTTTAGATTTCAAGAGGATAATGGTGAAGATTGACCATAGGAAGTGGAGTCCATCGAAAATGGCTAAAGCTATTGACGCAGTTCGGAAAAAGAAGATGGGTTGGAAGAAGGCTTCTAAGCAATTTATTGTACCAAAAACAACTCTTATGCGGTTATCAAACATGAAATACGGTACACCTGAGGAAGCAGCTAAAACAAACAGAGGCAGGCCTACAGTTTTGGGCAAAGATCTTGAAAAAGAATTAGTTCAGTACTGCTTTGCTATGGAAGCTTCTTTTTTTGGCCTTAGTCGGAATGACTTGAGAAGGATGGCTGTACAAGTGGCAGAAAAAAATAACATAGAACATCCTTTCAAAGATGATATTGCAGATAAAGAGTGGGTTAGCCTTTTTCTTAAACGCCAAAAAGCAAAGCTGTCAGAAAGGAAACCTACTGGAACGTCGTACAGCAGGGCCCTAGGGTTTAGCAAAGAGAACACAGAGACATTTTATAACCTTCTGGAAAATGTCTACGACAAAGGAAAATTCACACCAGACCGAATATACAACGTCGATGAGAGCGGCATTACTGTGGTTCAATCTAAAGTAGCAAAGGTAATTGGCCTTAAAGGCAAAAAACAGTAGCTGCCCTGACATCGGGAGAACGTGGTGCTCTAATAACTGTTGTTGCCTGTATGAGTGCTAGTGGCTCATTTGTTCCCCCTTTAATAATATTTCCAAGGAAAAACATGAGTGAGCAGTTGAAAAAAGGGGCTCTACCTGGAACAAAATTTGCAGTTCACCCATCAAGATGGATCCAAATAAACTCCTTCACTCAGTGGTTTAGACACTTCGTCGAGTTTACAAATCCTAGCGAGGAAAAACCAGTTTTGTTGCTATTGGATGGGCACTTTAGCCACACACAGAACATTGAGGTTATTGATTTGGCAAAAGCCAATTTCGTTTCCATTGTGTCACTGCTTCCTCATTGCTCACATAAATTACAGTCTCTAGATAAAATCTTCATGGGTCCTCTAAAAGTCTACTACAGTGAGGAAATCAGGCAATGGTTGCGACTCAATGAACGTGCTCTGAGTGCTTTTGATGTAATGGAACTGTTTGGCAAGGCCTACATTTGCCAAACAGCTAAAATAGCCATAAATGGTTTCAGAGTAGCAGGAATATATCCTCTGAATAAGAAGTTGTTCTCAGATGCTGAATTCATTGAAGAGGCAAACAAGAAACGAGATTTATCTTTCTATGAATCAGTGCTAAAGAGAAAACCACAGAAAATCAGATGCTTTTTGAGGTTACAGAGGAATTCAATGTAGACGATCCACAAGTAATTGCTCGGTTTGACCCTAACCAACCTTTAACATCTTCAGCAGGGCAGTGTATAAGTCCATTTGATATTGCACCTATACCAAAAATCAAAAAGAGGACCTCAACTAGAGGACGAAAAGCTTGCAGTTCCACAATCATCACATCTACGCCTTATAAAGCCCATTTGTTGGAAGCTAAAAAAGCTAAAGAGGCCAAGGAAGCTGAACAGCAAGCTCAGAGTGAAGCTCGAGGATGCAAAACTAATCGTGGTCGTGGAAGTAGTTCAGCAGGACCTTCAAGGAAAGGAAAAGAGCTTGTAAAAAAAACTCTTAACTTTGAAAAGAACGCCAAGAAAGAATCAAACAGTGACGATGACAGCATCTCCTCTGGGTCGTCTGTAATGGAGCCTTTGCCAGAAGTAACGCCATCAAAAAATGATGCTTTGTGCATATTCTGTGACAGAATATTTTCTGAGGACTCTAAGGGGGAACTTTGGGTGATGTGCATGATGTGCTCACAGTGGGCCCATGTGGACTGTGCTGGGGCAGAAAAAGACATTTATGTATGTGTTTTTTACCGTTAAAAATGTCATCTCTGTACTGTACTATACCACTATTAAATACCTTATAATTTACTTTTAACTTAATCATGTTTTAAGTGATTTAATCCCTTTTTACATTCATTCAAGTGTTATTTTCATTATTTTTCCAAAGGGGTCCACTTTAAGCAACTTTTTTTAAAATTTCCGAAATGTAAGGTTTTGTAAAATATTTTGTTTTTTACTAATTTATAATAATATTTCCCGGAAATAAAACTTCAATGGCGCAAAACATTATCAAGTAATTATTACGTGCTTTTAAAACATAGTTTTAGTTGTTTACAATTTTTTAATTAATAAAAATAAAATGGGGGTCCCGTTTTGGGCACTATCCTCTACTGATAATAGATGCCAGGTGGGGATATATTGACCTGTGCAAGCAGTAAGATACAATTCATCGAATTTGTCCTAATTAGTATGCTGGATTTTCTATTTATCATGACATAATTTCTATATTACTTAAATTCACTATACAATATGCCAGAACAGGGTAATTTAATACTCATTCTGCAAATTCTTAAAGATATTTGAGTGTATTTCAATGCGGGTCAAAAAGACCCACCCTAAGCAAAAGTCGCAAAAATTCTTTTTGTGTTTATTTCTCAGAAGAAGTATATTTTATTGAAAACTGCGAACACTTACAAGCTATTAACAAATAAGCAAACAAGGCATACATAAAATATCAAATATATAAAATTAAAATTTTTAAAAACATGAAGTTTTAAAGTAGCACCTGGGTCAAAAAGACCCACGCTATGAATCCTAGGGTTAAATAAATTTATTCATAACTAGGAATTTGTTGAAGTGAGGCTCTATAGTTAATTAAAAATATTGTTAGGTAATACAGAGTGAATTTCCATATTAAAATCAAAATTCATACAAAGTAGATAATAAAGTATTTTATGTACAACTTTTATTTGTAAATTTAAGTTTAAGCTGTCGAATGTCATTAACCTTGAAAGAGTTTCGAAATACGTTCGTTTGTAATCTTGTAGGAGGCTGCATTTTTTTGCACTAATGATGTCATTGCAGGGTACACTAGGTGCAAAAGTGTAGAGTGAACGAACACGCTTTGTAACAAGTTCATGTTTTAGGAATGCTGCAACAACTATGACTCATGATATTTATTTGATGATAACAATATCATCCTCAATTATGGAGGTGCCGGAAAGAATTTTAAAGAAAAGATTTTTACAAATCCACAGAGGAAAACAATACTAGTGCGACTATTGTAGCAAACAATCTCCTGAACGCCTTCGTTATTAGTTGTACCATGTAGAAAACATAATTTTTTGGCTGCAATAATTTTTGATATAGAAAGCACGAGCGGTTCATCAATTACATGAATACTGTCCCTAGGGGATAAATACGCATAAAGCTTTCTAAAGAAGAGTACATACCCACATACCCTGTGAACTCGTGGTTAGTTGCTGTGCACTATTCAGTAATGGCTAAAGTTTAACGTGATAGTTTGAATTAATTTCAATCCATACTTGTACGTTTGATATTACTTTGATAGGACGTGATTACAAAAACCAATTAAAAAGTTCCCCAGATAAACTGTTCTGAACTCGTATAACAACTTACTGCATATTCATGCTTCCATAAATAGAGGAAGCTAACAATTTATACTTACAATGGTAAATGTGCCTATTCTAAGAAGTTAAATATGTAGCAAGTTCATTGTTATGGTATTGTTCCATTCCTTATACGTTGTTATCTAAGATCGCCCGTGACATTGCAAAATTTTGTACTTACGTATGCTAATGATGGTGAAGTATCGCAAATATAGTAACAGACGTCTCATGACTTTTATTGCTATTGAACATTCCTTTTGCAATACAAAGATTTAATTTAATACAAAGTATTTCAAAAATTAAATTGCATACATGTAAATCACGATTGTTTTTAGAAATGACCTTTAAAATAAAGATGCAATTTTCAACATATAACAATATTAAGTGATATTGTCTTACCTTTGGGACAGTTATTAAAAAACTATTCCAGAACTTATTGGTACTATTAATAATTTTTGGGAAATGTGTCTACTGTAGAAATGAATTACTCACAAATCAATTAGCATACGTACCTATTTTTACTAGCTGCTATAATTATTAGAAACAAAATTATATATCAAATAGAACACTTCTTATTTCTACACTAGACAGTAGAAAGCAAGTATTTTTAATTACAATAATTTCGCAAAATATGATTTTATTTATAACTTTCGCTGTTTCTGCTGTGAATTCTTTCTCAAGGTATTATAGTATAGTATAGTACTTAGCAGTTTCTCACAAAAATTTATATGAACATTTTTTTAACTAACTTTTCAACGCTTAATTTTATATTTATACGAATTAACTGAATTATCCTTTCACCACTGATAAAGATTATCATTCTAGACAAATAAATTTTCTTTTTTTCTTGATCGGCATTCACTTAAATGATATAGAACCCTACAATTCAGGCGATATATACCTTGTCTTACTGAAATCAAGTCACAATGTTCTATATAGTATCCAATAAGCGTACCTAACCTACAAGAGATAAAACCTTGTGTCCATTCTTTACGCTTCATAGAGTTAGCCCCTTAAATTTAAAGCTAATTTCATCTACTGCCGTATCAGCAGTCCCAGGATGTGCTCTTGAAGTAGTTATATCAAGGAATTGGTACCGCACACAGCCAATTATGACATCCATAAAACGATTTTAACATCCACTATAAACAAATTTTCTATTGCTAAAATTTATAGAAACCAAGGCTTTTTTCTAGGCCATCAACTAAACGCCCTACTAAATTAAATACAACTTTTTACACACAATCTCATTATCACACACACCACTGGGAAGAAGATAAATACAATAAACTTTCGTAAATTATGAAATATTTTTTCCATGCATCGTTACCTTAATTTTATATAAACCCAGTCGTCTGTGGGTGACTCTTTATTTTAAAAGTAAAATTAGATATTTTTATACTACTATCAAAAGGCGATTCTTTATGTCCACCGCATCACGGAGAAAAAAAAACCAAATTATTTTGTCAAACTGTGACTCAAATTCATATATTATATATATATATATATATATATATATATATATATAATAGTTTTTTTGATAAAATGTTACGGTACAATTGAAATTTATATATATATTTATATATATACTGCTATGATAATATGATTATTTACGGGCATATTAGGTGACGAGGGAGGTATAATTCATGTAAACAACACAAAAATTAAGAAAACTAAACATTTAAACCATAAAAAGTACACAATTCGTTCATTATGCAAAAAGCAAATACCAGACACCCTGTATAAAATCAACAACTAACTACAGTCAGTGAAAGGAAGCTCATTATTTAATGATTTAACCACATTTAGTAAAATAAATAATTCTGAGCGTAAACCAATTCATTTTAGAAAGTACATTCATAAACTTTAAACAAATACAAATTAGGCGTATCCAAAGTAAAACAAACGCGCAAGAAATCTTTTTCGAACTCGGCGCATTAGCGCAAAAAAATAATAAATGCATGCTTATAATAAACAGGCCTTTCCAAACAAACATATTTCATAACACAAGAAGTCAATAAACGCATCTAATTTACGTCATCTGTTAAACCTACGTGATGTTTTAAATGTAGAAATCGTCACATTTGAACAAAACCCAACATATTGGGTAATCAAAATATGGAACAATAAGTTTTGTATACGTGCGGAATTAAAAGGAACATTTGATAAATTCCTGTACAAAATTACAATTATGTGATGTTAAAAGTACAAAGTTCCATTGGCGAACGAAATCGATAATGTAAAGCTTTTGTCTATGTGATTTTTGGAGCGTCTGAAGAATGCATATATTGAGCAACTCTAAGTAGAACCCAACCGGCTGTATGACAGTGCAGGGCAACACCTCGGCCATGGTCGAATAATAAGATAACAAGCGGTTAACCAATAACAAACGCGGAAGGGCTAGTTTATATATAATTCACCTAAAACTGATAACATTCATTGATTCCTTAACTGAAGCACGAAATGTACTAATCTCAATACAAGTATTACGCAAAGTTCAATTGTGAAATTAAACAAAAATTTATCACTGAAAGTCATAGTAATTAAAATTTCAAGTAAAGAATACAGTCAACTGCACGTTCAAAAATACGAGTGTATAAGAAATCCGCTGTTGGCATAAAACGTAAGTCTAAATTTAATTTAGTAATAAACAAATCTTTATAATTTATTAATTAAGGCACTAAACAATTCAATAAGAAATCTAACTAAGCAAGCCAATAAGAAATCTAACGAAGTACGGACGTAAAACTATAATATTCTAAGCACTAAGTACGATAAATGGGAAAATTCTAAATCAAGACGTTAAGAGTACAACTAAAGCTTAACTCAACACAAAGTCATTGGGTAGCAACACGCTGTGTAGAGATATTTCGAGGTATTAGGGTGCACGCAGAGCTGCGGATTCACAACTTGGAATATGCTAATCTAGCAACTGATTCAAACCAGGAAATCAATCGGAAAAATACCAGGTTAACATTTATGTTACAACTAATAGCATAAATCTTATTTTTGAATATCTGAAACTTACATGTACTTAGATATTTTGGGTAAAGGGTCATCAAAAAGATTTCTCTTTACACGTAGAAAATGCGGTAAAAGGGAAAGGTTCATTGAACGTTCAACGAAGCATTAGATATAATACACGATTATTTTTGCTGGCTTTAATTGCTTAAAAAGGGGTTATAATTTTGTAAAGAGCAAATTGAATATTTATTTTGACTTTGATTCAGAAGTTTTAAATAGCAAATGACATTATGAAGGTTGTAGAAGTGCAAATTGTACATATTTCTTAGTTTATAATACAAATTTTGGTGAATTTCGTTTATCTTACTCAGGCATGAAGTGTTAGAGGGAAAGGTGTAAATATTCTTTGTTTTCATATCGTCGCTCACTCTGTGCGGAGTATAACTGAGCTAGACGAGGCATAAATTCAATTGTGTGAATTTTAAAATTATTCTAGAATATTTAGGAGCACAGAAAGGTGGCGGTCAACAAGGCAACTGAGCGTTGCATACACCTGGCGAGCGGCGATATCGTAGCTGTATATATATATATATATATATATATATATATATATAATATATATACACTATTATTATTATAATTAAAAAGAGGATAAAAGGGGAGTTGATAACATTGTGGAACATATTTTGAATTATTTTGACTAAATTATTTTGAGAATTTAACTTAGGATAATACCTGTTCTATGTCGAAGGGTGTAAACGTTTATATTTTGAAGTACACCAAAATTGTTTATATAAAGGAAAATTTATTAATATTAGAGAGAATAAGGACTTCTAAAATGTTCATAAGGTCAGTTTTTTTTAAAGGCAATTAATAATATTTTAATGTTAATGTAACAATGATGTATAAAATCAATAGTTTCACTGTAATGAGGAAATGAATAATTCAAGTTGGTATAATGTAAAGTTAAATTGAAATTTTAAAAGGTTTTATAACATGTAGTGGAGTAATCAATGTTTGTTTCTTAGTAGGCGGTTTGTGTTAGTTGGAAGCTATGGGAAAGTGAATAAGCAGAGAATTCTTTTTTAAACTAACTGCTAAGGACTGTGGTGAAATAGCTCTCCACAATCTTGAAAAATGTTCATTTAATTAATGATTTGTGTTGTAATAGAGAAGAAAATATATTGATATCTTTGTTAAAATTGCCTATTTACGATGGACTTAATTAATAAGCCTATAGAACAAGCAATATTGTTTTGAGTATTTTTGGAACTGGATTTTAAAATTTCATCAAAACTTTAATAGCAGTTATAACTTACATAGCCGTAGTAAACTATATAAAAATCAAAGTCGAAGATCCTGCACACAATTTAATCAAGGACAACGAGAACGTAACTTCAATATATCAGGAATCAGAATTTTTAAACCAAAAGTTAAAAGTGAAAATATTTTCAATTATTTAAGTGTTATGCTGTGATAATGTGACTAAATTTCACGAAACGTCGCATACAATTCAAGTTTTTAATTTTTAATTTTTATACTTCGGTCCTCAGTAACCGTAATCAGTTTTTATAAATATATATATATATATATATATATATATATATATATATATTATATCGATATATAGACGCGTTTAGGCTATCAACTGCTGCTCATCCTGTCCGTGGCGCTTATATATTTTAAGTGTGTCTTTCCAGTGATTGCTATACTCGTAATCAGACAATATGACACTCTTACATTCCAATGATAAGTCATCCACCGGATTACGTTCGTTACAATATGTTATACAATGTAAACCGTCTTTAACGAATATATTAATACCTGAGGGTGATACAAAAATTCTGAGTGCAAATTCCGTTTCAGCAAACAAAAATACATAGAAGCCTCCCATCAGATATCAGGAAACAAAAATCGTGTTTTGTTAAACGTATTAATTTTTTGTCTTTAATTAAATTGTGAAAGTGAAGCATGTACTGGGGTCAAGATGTTTTTGTGGCTACTTGGGTATGCAACCCGCATGCACTATACGTTTTGTACGCATGTTTACGGTGGTCCTGTAACTTAGATTATAACGTCTGATCTCTCCAAGGAGATGATTGCTTGTTATTGTGACTGACAAGTTTTACTGGCCCTAATCAAAAGTCTTCATTCATTAAATTTTAGTTATAACAGAAGATATTAATCCGACGATACGTGATATACATATTTGTTAAAATTACATTTACAACTAACTATGAGTAGATTTCTTCTTAGAATCTGTATTACCTATCATGGACCGTACAAGATTGTAGATATGTCAGCGAAGGAGACACTCAATTGGGACTTCTTTGCTTATTTATGATGTATGACATCGGATACTTCAGTCAAGATCTAAAGCCATATAGGATGCATTTTCTATCGTATACAAGAGATGCATATCAGAATTGTACTAACATTATGTAATTTATAGTCAGGTGTTGGTGTGAAATATCCTTTACTTTAATATTTACCGCTGTTGTATTTTGTATTCATATTTATACAATAATGTGTATTTATGTACACGCTGCATGTCTATACTAAGAATTTTAATTGAAAAATATATGCTAAGGTGTAGCTGATTTGTAGGTATTTATTTATGTATTGTAAGTGTGGGTGTAATAATACCGCTTGTATTTTTTATTGGTGTACCCTCAATTCTTCGCGCTTTTCATATGTGCAACATAGTTAATTTACATTCCACGATTGCACTAATTTAGATGAACAGGCGACAATTTTGTTTAATTTGTTTTCATATTCAAATTACTATGCTTTTAGTTTTTCGTGACATAACTGTTAAATGTATATACGTTCACTTTATTAAATGCTTCTATTAAACACTTTTGTAATTTGAAATGGTTTGAGAATGGTTTCGATGAAACTATTATTAATTAAAGTGACGTACAAAAATTGATAAAATTAGGGAAACCTGTTTTGTAATGTATGCAAATTTATAAGACAGTAAGTTTGTCACGCCGGTGTCTTTTTTGGTCAAGCATCAATTACATGGTAATAAATGGTTCTGAATTTAGGGATCAATACACTGTAGCTCTTCTGAGAACGTAAATTCGTATTTTCGAAGTTATACGTTCATGCATTTCTGCCGCACATTTAAATACCAATACCAGAAGCATTATTATTTTGACTGTTCTGGCAAAAGGCAAATTAATGGACTTTTTAAGGTTAAACAACAAATTATATAACATTCTTACATAGCTCAATATAAAATAAAATAAAATGAAAAATACCATATTTTATGTCATACTTCCAATAGTTATAATTAATTTTTATTGTGAAATTTCAGGAAGCAATTCATCCTCTCCGTAAAACAGAATCGCTCGCTGCAATTTCTACAAATAACATTTATCTAACCACGTACAAAATTTACAACGACCTCTTGTTTCAGAAACACGGAAATGGGCTTTATCATAACGAACTTCAACGAAAGTTCTTGAGCATATTTCCTGTATAATTTTTATTTTGATGTTGATACAGGCAAATTATAAAAATTTGCAGAAAGTGCTGACAGATAAAATATTATCGTTCAAGGCAAAGGTACAATTTGATCATTTTTGTAACCCTCAATGTCATCTATTCAAGAACTACGTAACCCCATCGCCGTATGTGACTACACTATATCAACGTCATGTTTTTATTAATCATTCCACTTTGACTCTTTAACCTTTCACTTTATTGTTATGCTTAACGCTCATAGGTTACGTCTACCACGTTACGCATGTTAAATTGTCGTATACTTTCTTATAAAGTTGAAGCAAAAGATCGATGGTGAATGAGTAAAAAAAGTGTGTAACATTCTTTGAAACGTTAATAATCATATTTCATTTTAATAGTTTCTGTATTGGTAAATCCCACAAGTAGGCTTAGGTTATTTCCTTTAAGAAATATAATTTTTAGGTTACATGTATTCTTGATCTGAAGAAGGATTATTTTTTGTATTCATACATTGTTCATTATCAAAGGTTGTCAAATTTATTATGGCGGTTTGGAGTTAAGGATGATAGTATGGTTACTTTGTACTCTAAATTATTACAGTTTAATGATTCATTTGTTTTGATTAATAAATGTATAACGCTGGCGCCTATGACATTATTTATCCTCTGGGCACGAAGAAGTTTCACATGCAAAATTATACTTAGCAGAAAATAAAAAGCCCCCTTTTCTGGTGTAAACTGTTTCAGTAACATAAAGTTTACATGTCGTATAGAAAAACTCGAGTAATTTCAATTTGCAGTCTCAATTTATGGTCTGAATTCTACCGAAGGCATCTCGAATAATGTATGAACGGAAGATACCTTTTTTTATAGAGCACTCCGTGATTACCATCAAAAGAGAGAACATGTATTTTCAGTAGGTTAGTTAACTTTTGAAGCATAAGATATCGAACGGATTAATATTAGTCAATGAAGTTCGGATATTACCTTACCAGGTTGGGTATTTTTAATCTTAGGAACACATTTGTTTCTACTACATCGACAAAATCATGTTATTTAAGAACATCTAGTTATCTCTATGAAGTCCAAGTAGGATCTGGTTAAAACGAATTGAGCCCAGTAGATAGCGGCTTTTAGATATTTCTGAGATATCTATAGTCAAATATTACTCATAGGTATTTATAATAAACCTTCTGCAACTATAACCTACAATAACTGTAAATAAATGAACATTTTTATTTAATTGCATAAATTTATGAACGTGCCCCTACGTTCCTGTTATTGGTTTAAGAATTTAGAAAGTAATTTTGTTCGCTGAAAACGTTTTCTACTAAGATAAATAATTTTTGTTTTATTTAGGTTTTTAAGAGTGTTTATATATATTTATAATGAAAACATCATTGAGTAATTGTCCTACAACTAATGGTAAGATAATAGTTTTAAACTTTGATGTAATAAAATAATATACTGTTACCTAGAGGCGGGATTAATATTCAGGTAATTTAACATTTTGATTTTTTTTTTCAACGAACTGTTTTGAAATAGGTACATTAGTGCCCTCATTGTTAACGTTTATTTTACACAATCAAAATTGAAAATTTTCTTTAGTTATTAAAATGGTACTTAAGAGACTAACGCTAGGCGTAAATAGCGAATAACTCTTTAGCTACGGAAGATCACCTTATGGTCTATCTGATTAACATATTTTAACTTAACGAATACTTAACGATTTCTGTTATATTTACACCTCTTAAACTTTTGAAATAATCTCGCCTTGCGTTAGTCACTGAAGTACCATTTTAATAACTAAAGAAATGTTCCAATTTTGATTGCTACATAATAATCTGGAATACCTATGTTCATAATGACACATTCAAGTTATTCAGTATAAATTCTAATATTGTCATAATAAACTAGTAGCACTTTTCGAATTTACTCCTTGCCTTTATTTCAGCAGTGAAATCTTGTTTTTGGGCAGTGAAGTGAACTTCACTGCCGATTTTGAAAAAAGTCATTTTGTGATTCTTTTGATACATATAATGAATTGATTGATATTTATTGATTAAAATTGTCACAATGAACAATTTAAGAAGCGAATATGTATTATTAGGTAAAGTGACGCCATACATATAAATAATAACTACGCTACACATATTTAGGCTTAAGAATTTCCAACAAGAAATTATAAGCCATAATTTAAAGATGCAATGTATGATAACGACCTTACCAGACAGTGGATATTGGCTTTAAAATCGAAAATTTCATGTTCCTAACCTCGTTAACATCCACGTGCTATCAAAACCCTGCAAGATAGTAAAATTAACGAATCTATATAATTGATTGCTTTTAACAAATTATTTGTTTTAAAGCAAAATACTATTTAGATGTATAAATAAACACCCACTTTACGAAAAATCAAAAGAGAATGTTTAACTACACAAATCAAGCTAATATTTGTATAACCATAAATAAAAGATTTTTATTGTCTTATAAAGAGAATAAACATTAATTGACTAGTTTCGATCTCTCATGATCTCATCAGGATGAAGTGGTTTATAACCCTTATGAAACAACCAAAAGCAACTGACAATAATAACTTCGAAAGAACCTCTGTGAGATATCAAGAGTAAAATAGCAACGCTATCAGATAATTTGCTAAAAGCAATTATTATATAGATTCACTAATTATTATAATCTCTACCCTCCAGGATATTATACTGAGCGTCGTCAAGGGATGGTTTTATATTTCTGCTAAAATTTTGCATGTAGCACATCTAACAAGCTCAAAGGTGAAACGTATTTGTTATGGCCATCTATGAAAAATCGATTTTATTTCGAATTTACCTCTGTACTTATACTAGTCTAGCACTAGCGGTTATCATCTGATGGTGTTCCTATTTTACTCTTGCTATCTCACACAGGTTCTTTCGGGGTTATTATTGTCAATTGTTTTTGGTTGTTTCATGATGGTTATAAACCACTTCATGCTGATAAAATCCAGAGATATCGAAATTTTTTATTTTTGGCTATGCAAATATTAGCATGATTTCTATAGTTAAACATTCTCTTTCGATTTTTCGTAAAGTGCGTGTTTATTTATACATCTTAATACTATTTTGTTTTAATACAAATAATTTGCTGAACGCAATTGTTATATAAATTAGTTAATTTTATATATATATATATATATATATATATATATAATTGTGTTGAAATTAGCAGGTTCTAGATCGGCTGTTAATAAAGAAAACTCTTGTTTATGGCCTAAATTTTCCCATATAATTTTATGCTTGATCACAGGCAATAACTAAAACGTACAAACTATTAACAAACTACTAAAGTAAACAAAATAATTACTTACAGTGAGGGTATTTACATTAGCTTTTTTTGAAGATTTCTTTTATAACAAGTTTCTTTAATAATTAAAAAGAAATAATGTGTATATATATAAATAAAATTGATGAAATAAGATATTGGTTTGACAGAAGTAAAAGTCAATTTTGATTAAATGTTTTTTATATATATCTTGATTTTTTTGTTTAACTTGCATTTAGGCCATTAAAAAGAGTTTTCTTTATTACCAGCCGACCTAGAACCTGCTAATTTCAACACAATCGTATAAAAAGGTTGTTACAATAAAAAAAGTTATATGTATATATATATATATATATATATATATATATATATATATATATATATATTGCTATGATAATAGGGTGATCTAGGGGTGTATTGAGTCATAAGGGTCGTGCGATACATGTAAATATCATTAAAGTTTAGAAAAACAAACAATTTCATCATAAAATGGGAGTAACTCGACAATTACGCAAAAAGCCAATAACGAGCACACTGTATATAATTTACAACTAACTTTAATTCATGAAAGGAAGCTCATACTTCAAAAATTACATCATATTCAGTAAGATAAATAATTTGTACGTCGTATAATGCACTTTAAATTAAATATACAAATATAAATTGAAAAGAAATACGCATGAATAACGGTTTAAATGCAACGAGTTTTACTAAAATAAATACACAATTATTGAAGGGCAATAACCTGGCATGCTAGCTATAAACAAATCTCATTCAAAATATTAACGCATAAATAAATTGAAATACGTCACCATAGAAACTTTAATTACGTGACCAACAACATTGTATTTTCATAGAATCCAACAGATTTTGGAGTACTAAATAACAAATAACAAATGTTTGGTTACACGTTAAAATTTGAACAATAGCAAATATAAACAAGAGAACGTGACTTAAACGAAGGCAAAAGTTGGATTTTAGAGAAATACGCTATGCAACGTATGTGTTTACGTGAGAATATACATTACATCGATACGGGTCTGGATAGTAAATTTATAGAAAGTCTGAAAGCTGCAATGATAAAGGCAAAGTACAACGTCTCAATTGACAAAGTGCGCGAGTAAAACCAATAAGCACAGGTGGAAGGAGGAGTCTTTATATAGAACACAGACTTAATAAGCAATCAGTATATTTTCGACCAAGGCACAAACTATACCAATTCAAAGCCGAATATCACGCGTGAACGAATTTAAGTTTAAACATTGATGGCTGAGCATCAAAAGGAAAATTAATCAACAAAGGGTTATACTGGGCGAAATTAAATGGAAACAATCCAGGAGTGCTGACCAACCACATGCAGAGGCAGTTCTAAACAAGCAGGGAGAACGCAGGTCAGAGATAAAAATATTATTTATTAGTATAGGGCTTTATTTCAATTTTTATATATTGAAGTATTTAATTTGTGAAAGGACATCAAAAATCTTTTGAAAATTTATGTAAAGAGAAAGAAAGTCATTTGAACGTTCAAAAGTGCTTCTAGTAACAGACAGTGATATTTTTGCTGGATTTATGATATAGATATTATTATTTTGATTCAGGGGTTAATTTTAGGAATATCAGATCAAAGTATCAATTTATTAAACTATAAAGCGTACATATTCTTGGTCATTATACAAATTTTGGTTTGTTTCGTTTATATCATTCAAATAGAAAGGAACTAATGTAAAAGGGGGGATTAAACAGTCTTTGTTGTCGTATCAGGGTGCGCTCTGTGTGAATTGCACTAAGCTAATCAAAGCATATAAGAAGAGGTATTTTTAAAAATTTTAAATTTAAAAATAGATGTTATTTAAAAATAAAAAGAAGCATAGACACGACCACCCGTATATCACAACAATATATATCATCTAATTTAGATTATAAAACCCTATGTTTTAGGAAATTTCATTTTAACCCGAGTATTACTACTGCCAAGAGGCACGTACACGATGACCAGTCAGAAAATTTTTGTTTATAACAAAACATTCCATTTGTTGAGCGCTCTGCTTAAAACTAGATTGACGTCATTATGATATGTATATTCTAGTAATTTTAATTTTCTATTAATTTGTAATCATATCAAACGTTTCACTATGCACATAATAAATTAATTTTGATATTGTTAGTTTTATACGAAGAACGGCTATTTACTTGTGGCACTTTTGTACAATTTAACAATTACGAGATTAAACATTAATGTAATTTTCAGTTTGAATAATACGTCTTTCTTATTAATAATTTTTGATGATAAATAAATGAAAGATAAAAACAAAATATTCATCCATTTAACTAACATAAAGCGTACTTTCATATACCAAACGTTCTTAGTAAAGCATATTCTTTTATAATTAATTATTGTGGGTAAAGATTTAACCCTTATTGACCAAGACGCTCTAAGGTAGGTTCAATGACAGGAAAATAGAATACTCTTAGGAATACATGTTACGAAACTCCACCAAATACCTGTATGCTTACCTTGAAAGGTCTTTAAGCTCCCTTGTCTACGTTAGTCTTTGAAGGGCAACCTACCTGATCAAACCAAAGTACACTGGAAGGTGGGTTTTCGAGCAGCTATTTAGGTTTTCTTACTACCTCTAGCGTTGATAGAGTTTCTCTTACAGCGTGTAAAGTTCTCACTTAACCCCTTCTATACATTAACATATATTACATAACATAATTCAAACAGTTAACAACAAGAGTATCTATTCCTAATTGGCGAGGTGCGCATTTCACCTAAGAAAATTGATACTTCAATTTCCTAGAAGTTTTAACAACTGAATTTTAAGTACTAAAATCGCTACCATACAATATAGATTTTCTTTCACAAAAGTAGCAGGATTAGCGTGCACAATACCTGGTAGTCCTTTCTATTTCAATGAGATTTGTGTATCATCACTAACATAGTTAATAATAAATATAACAATATTTATTAATGAAATAACGGTTTATAATTCCATAAGCTGTTAAAATAAGATGACTTACAATTGTATTCTTCAAAATTCTATCAAAGACCAGTGCATGAGTTGTTACAGCTAGCCAAATATCCAATGGGGTTATTGAATAAGCTCACAATTCAGCAAATTAAGCTATTTTTGTATTTGTTACTAATTCCGCGTTCAATAATCGCATTCTGTATTCCATTCACACAACAACCGGATTCACATTAATACGACGGCGCTTTATTTTGTTACCTGATTACAACGTACTCTTCCTATATGGTGTTCGGATACGAATATGAGTTGGAGTTATTCCTTTTTACTATCCACCGGTTTCCTGGGGTCACTGCACCATTTATTTTTTACCACAAGTTTTGCGTTTACAATGTTTTATTTCGGAAGTCATTGTGTACCCTGTTTACCTATATCAAGTTTTTAGCACTTAATTTTGTTTTCATAGTACAGGCCCATGTGGACCCTACTTTATTAACATGGTGCTTACGTGTAATACCGATAGGTTGTCCGACCCGTTTCATTTCCAACACATTTTATCTCTACTTTATGATTGTTGCTTTTTTATGTATCAGTCTTATGGTTAAAATGTGGACATCATGGTGTATTGTGGTTGGGTTTTTATGGTATGGTATGAGGCGATACCTGTTTACCCTTAAACTACATAACTGTTTTCTCGTGATTGAATATTTGATTAACCCATGTGAACTTGTACAATTAGATCTAAAGTAAACGGTTATTTCTCATTTTCACCAGTAATTGTTTTAATTTAACACGAAGGAATGTAAAGTACCAATAGTTACCAACATTTCTATGAAATTTTTTAACGTGCAGGGTGCTTCCCTATTTAATTATTCGTCACAATTTAATACTACATTGAAATAGCAACGCTATTAAATGTAAGCTAACAAAGCGTATAAATTTTACAAGGTACATCCTTGCTAAAAGCTAATCTATCTACCCTAAATTAATAAGTCCATTCCTACGACCTAATGTTTACCTAAGTAACGTGCTAGCGTTATATTACGCCCATACCTAGAAGAACAATTTCCTCCTCACTGGATTGGCCGTAGAAGTGAATTTGTTTGGTTGGGCAGTTCAGATTTAAATCCCGCGGATTTTTCAATATTGTCACAAATGAAAGCAATATCATTGCCTACAATTTTAACTATTTAATTGCGCTTAATTATTAAACAATTATGTCTCATTTGCTTTCTTTTGCTATATTAGTCAGCGACGAAAGCTTCGAAGTTGACAGAACTCCAATGATTCTTTAAAATAGTAAAACTTTGCGATTACTTACCTATTTTAATCTTAATTTACACGTAGAATTTGAATAAGCATTAATCTTCAACATCGCCGCAACATTTCAATGACCTTGAATTTCAGTGCTTACAAGAGAAATGGTATTTTAATTTGTACCAAAAGTGTCTTATTCAAAAATACAAAGTCGGTGTTCCTTTAATGGCTTCTGATAGACGAATATTGAATTTGATTTTAGTTTCAGAACGTTTAGGGAAAAATACAAAACTGGCACTTTAAACTTTGTTCAAGACTATTAAAACAGCTGTGAAATTGAAGCAGTCAAATTTCTTAATTAATTTTGTTTTTTCTTTTTGTATCTGATACTTAATCTTTTCCTCAGTTTTCTCGAGATTCAGCAAGTTCTACAACGATAGCACGTCCAACAAAAAGCACTCATCCATACCTGAAAACTGAAGATGTCTGGCCGTGTTGGTGGGGGTTCTGAAATTTTATTTTGGTGCCATCAATAGTTTTCAGCTTTTCAAATGAAACCATTATAACTAGGTTTTCTGAAGGAATAAAACATTGACCCATGAATTAGCTTGCAGGTATATTTGATAGTATCATGAAGCGCATGTTCAAGCGGAAATCCATTTAATATAAACCATCGATCTTGCACATAATATCCACATCCCAAATAATACTTTAACTAGTCCTCAAATCCTAGATCAATATTTTTTTGTCAGCAATTCAAGGAATTAATTGGTCCTGTCAAGATTGATAAAGTAAAAATGGAATATGTGTTGACACATACCATTACACTTTGTAACATAATATCTCTGAATGTTTGAGACAATTATGGAAGTGTTTTCGTAGCCATGCATTTGTTAAAGATTTGATAAATAAATTTATATTAATGACAAGGAAATTTCAGAAAGTGGTACTGAATTCGGCTGTATCCAATGTGGTTATCTACAAGATTTATTGTATCGAGCCTGGTTAACTAAACTAAACTAATCAAGATACAAAGATTATTCGAAAGATTAAATCTAGTAAGCGAAACTATATTTAGGTAATGTAAATTCATCGTTAAATATTTTTAAACTCCAGTATCAAAATTATAAAATTTAAACTTATTATTGGGTTTATGCGCATGCTAGCAAGAGAACCAATTTGAAACAGCGACTATCGATTAATTGTTATAGTAGAAAGTCAAATGGATTGCTGAAAGATATCAGGAAAATTTCTAACCTAAGGAATAACATTAAATTCTGCTTAGACATGGCGGCCAGAGATATTCTGGGGTATACACAAAAAGAAAACAAAAAACTATGAATAACAAAAGAATTTAATAGAAGAAAAACGAAAATACAAAAATAGATCAGACGAGACGGGAAAACATAGATACAAAGCCATAAAATGGGAAATTATGCGCAAATGTAGGAAAACTAAAGAACAATGGATTTATGAAAAGTGCAAAGAGGTACAAACTAAGATGGAAATAGGAAAGACAGACGAGGCATACAAACTAATTGGAATGAATCTTAGAGATATAAAACCGTATAGCAAAAAAATAAGGGACACGAGAGGAAACGTCATTATAGAAAATGTAGAGAAAGTAGATAGATGGCAGGAATATCTAGGGAATTTATATGCAGGAGAGGAACTAACAACATTAGAACAGGAATCAGACATCGAAAATGATAACTTGGGATATCCTATACTGAGAGATGAGTTTGAATTAGCATTAAAGGGTCTGAAAAATGCTAAGGCGCCGGGTACAGATAATGTGCAAGCAGAAACTCTAAAAGCCGCTGGACAAACAGTAACAGAATTTCTCTTCCAACTTGTAAACTATATGTATGAGACAGGCAAGATACCCAAAGATAGGAAAAAGAAAGTAGATGTAGACCTAGATCCAATAGGGATAGATGGAGACTGTCCAAATTTCAGGGAAATATGTAGGTTAGTTCAGAATAGGAAACAATGATGGTACGCGTCTAACCAGTTCCATGACTGAAGACCCAATGATGATGATGATATATATATATATATATATATATATATATATATGTCGTGGATTCAAAGGGTTAAATTTAGGGTAAAGAACAAAATTTCAACCACCCTGTATAAAGAAAAGAACAAGTTGTTTACGCGCAAAATTTATTTAATTCATTTAGGGAGAACGGACAAGTATTGATGTATTTTTATAATTAATAATTGAAAGATTAAAAAGTACATAAATAAAAACAATTTTAAAACAAATAGAATACGCATAATTAATTTTAATTTATTTTAATACAACACGTAAAAGCATAAAGAAAACCCACTAGGGTAAGAAAATCAATAATACCAAGGCAAAAGTTGTATCAAGCAAACGTCAGTTATATTGGATACGACGAAATATAAAATCTAAGAATTGTTGTGGTAAACCGTCGACAATTAACGAACACCTGCGTTTTTAAAAAAGGTTACATTCGTCGAAATTATGAGCATATTAAGACAGGACTTCATAGAAAATATTTTCAACCGTCAGTTTGGTTTGAATAACAAGCTAACAAAGTTCTTAAAAAGCAAGGGAAATGCACGATCGGTTATATACTACAGATAGAGACAGAGAATAAAGCGTTGATATTTAAAACGCACGTACTAATACACGTGGAGTGGAGTTGAGCTGTCAGCAATATCGATTTTATATAACTCAAGTGGGGTTTTGAACGCGACAGCAGACATGCATCAGACAGAGATAAAGATAGTACAGGCGG
This sequence comes from Platerodrilus igneus, assembly GCA_036346225.1. Lineage (NCBI taxonomy): Eukaryota > Metazoa > Arthropoda > Insecta > Coleoptera > Lycidae > Platerodrilus > Platerodrilus igneus. The sequence goes on along the minus strand of JARFIW010000307.1, from coordinate 6,022,854 downwards.
AGTTTTATGACGACATAGAATATTATCATTGGTTAAGAACTGACAGTTTTCCAAACGTAGACAAACGCGACAGGTGGGAGCGATTTCGGATACGTACGGCACGTAGACGGAGTAAATTTCAGGAATTTTCAACACGGTTGTATCAAAATTTGTAGAATCTAAATTTGAAAATAAGCTTTTCACGTGAAGTGTGTCCAGGGGTAGCATTGTTAACGATATAAATACTTGAGCTGAGTTATTGGGATTTTCTTTGTCTTCTCGTCGCTTTTATACTACTTTACTACAGTAGACCAACATTATAGTAGAGTTTTGGTTATGTGAGTATTAGATATGTTCATAATACTGTAAATATAGTGCTAGCACGTGTAAGTTATTAGTAGCGGCCTTCTATTTATTAACGCGAAATACGTGTAGTGTATATTAAATTAATAGAGGTCTGATTACTAATACTAAACTAGAAAATCAATAAATGCTGATATGGAATGGTACTTTGAAACAAGGCGCTTCGCTCGCAATTGGGGTTATTGTCTGTGAATAGCTGAGTATCACAGCGCATGGTCACGAAGCCAAGGTGTTCTGGTGATTGTCGTCGAAGGAATGGAAGCCTGAAGCATTCTCCAGGTAATTTATTTCAAGTTTCCGTTGTTTGATAAACTTTTGTGAAATTTTGGTGCTGTGTGAGTGAATTTTGGGGTATATTTATGGTTATATAAACTTATTGGAAAAGATACATGTACTGGACAATTTATTGGGGTTTATATAATGAAAAGGGGTGTATTTAAAACTTACTAAATTTTATTCTGAATATAAATTAGATTGTAAAAGGGTAAACGGGTCTATCAATTTTGTATTAATCTATGGAAGGTAAAAGGCATATACTAAATAAACTGGATTATTATGCGCTCACCATACTCCAATGTACAGTCAATGTAGGGTGATATGTGGAGCCCATCTACTCATATCTCATTAAATTTGTTAGCAAATAAGTAAAAAATCAAGGACATTAAAAACATATCACATTTTGAGTTTGTAATTAGTGTTTTTGTACATGTGAATAATTTGTCTGTAAATAGCGGTAAATAAAAGATTGTGATTGTTATATTATTTGGTGATTTTAATGAATAGTGTGCAAGTGTGAATGAAGAATGATTGTAAATTCAGGTATCCGAGAAGAGACACAGCTGAGCTAGCCAGGGTAGATGCTGAAGATTTTTTGAAGCAGAAATAAACGGGTAAGAAATTTGTTTTTTGAAAGTTGTAGATTTTTGAAAATCATTTCATGACACTGGCGATGATAAAACTTGAAATCCCCGAAAACACGACAATGATAACGGAGCTCAGTTGTAACTCAACAAGGCCAAGCTGTGTTACTCTGAATCTTAGGAGTCACGCGTAATAATATTTTACTAGTGAAATTGTATAGTGACAGATAGTGCTACGAATATGAAAATTTCTATTGCCGATTAACGTAAGTAGAATTTGGGGAATTTATTTAAACGAACAAGATGATAATAGGGCTCCAGAGGGTGACTATAATAATTCGAGGGTGTATAATAATCCGGAGGATAATAATTCGAGGCTGATGATAATGATCCAAAGGGTATGATAATCCTGATTCAAGTAGATAGAATAAATTCAAGTGGATAGATAAAATTTCAAATGGGTGTATAATAATTCCGAATTGGTGGAGAATAATTTCGAATACGATGTTAATGATCCAAATGGGTGTATAATAATTCGAGTGTGACGACAATAATTCAAGTGTATGATAAATCCGAGTGTATGGATAATTTTAGTTGGTTGATAATATTTCAAATGTGTTGATGACAATAATTCTGAATTGATGTTGGTTGATAATGGATGGTATAATGATGCATGGAAAATTCTAATTGATGGTATAATATTTTAAAGCGTCTATAATTTTGGTACAATCAATAAAGAAGCACGAAGTAAGCAGAGCAGGTTAGATCTTATTAGTTTTAAGACATTTTTTCTATTTGAATTTGAATATTGAATTTGCTTAATATAAACTGGTGTAAGAGTCCGCAACGAACTTTGCATACGTTAAAAGTACGTAATAATAATAAAGGGGTTTTGAACGTTCCAGGCTTCTTTGGTAAAAAGAGTAGTTTTTGGTGACTTTAGATTGATTGCAAAGCATGTGAATTTTGAGATAAATAAGACATAATATTGATTGATTGAAACGTGTATTTTAATAATTTTCAAAACCTTTACATAATATTTCTTTTCATTATATGGAATTAATTAACTTCATTTTGTAATTCAAACAAATAGGTAATCATAAAAGGGTAAAAAAGAGAAAAATTGATCATCGTAACGTTGTGCACTCTGTGTAGAATAATAAAAGCTAGCCGTGGCAGAATAATAAAATTAGTGGGAGTGCAATTTGATTAGGAAAACACAGAGGTGCAGTTATAAGTAGAAAACGCCATTGAAACCGAGTACGACGTTATCATATCAAGTTTTTATTGGACGGAACAACGTCGGGACTCGATAGTTTCAGTTAATACATAGCATATTTATATGTCGCAACAACGTGAGGGCTCGAATTAAATCAAAATAAATTTGATAATACGACCGTGAGATTAAAAATAAAATAATTAAATTAAACCGGCTATTTAAAGAGTTTTAATTAGCGAATTTGTACAGTAATTAAATTTAGATAGATTTATTTCAGTATTTAGTAGTTTAGCGTAAACATAATAATTTCAAAATGGAGAAAGGATCCCAAGAAAGCATAGCGTTTGAAAGGAGTTTGAACGAAGAACGAAGTATTTCACAGGAAACTAAAATGATGGAAATCCTAATGGCACTGAACAATAAGATGGACAGAAATGAAGAGGCCATGAAAACCATTACTACAAAAATGGATGAGAACGGCGAAAAGCTGGGTAATGAAATTAAAATTCTTAGTGATGGATTAAGGGAAACCAACCAAACAATTGCTGAAATGAGAGCACAAATGCAGGAGAAAATTGTCAGGGTTTCCGAGGAGATAGACTGTGTGTGGGATCATATTGGTGTACTTAAATCAAAGCAGGAAAAATATGAAAGCGAGTCAAAGGAGAAAATTACGAATTTAAATATTAAATTAGAGAACATTGAGGAAAACTGCGAAACGGAGTTCAGATCAATAAATCGAGAAATAAATAACTTAAAAAGTAATTCTGGAAATTTTAACAATAGGGAACCGATTAGGCAAATTCAAAGAAATCTTTCAATTGAACAGTATACTAAATTTTACGGGGACGGAAAATTAAATCCGAAGATATTTTTGAAAAATTTTAAAATCTTAATACAGGGTTCCACAGATGAGTTATACAAATTAAATTCAATTAAATCATTGCTGAAAGGAAGTGCTGAAATTTGGTACAATTCAGTTGAAAGTGAAATAGAAACATTTAAACAGTTTGAGCAGAAAATTTTACGACAATTTTGGGGACAATCAGCAAGATAGAATTAGGGATAACCTGAGCATGGGAAAATACAATTCAGAAAAAGGAATAACGCGAGAATTATATGCGATGGAGAAATTTACCGTAGCGAAACAATTGGATCCTCCTTTACATGATAAATAAGTTATAAAATATTTAGAAGGGCACTTTAACGCAGAAGTAAAGAGATACATAACGACGCAGAATATAGTAGACAGGGATACATTTATTGAATATTTGCAAAGATATGATGAGCTGGATTCCAATTATAAAATGGAAGATAATGTTAGGGATCGACGCACGAATTTTATAAGGAATACGGAGACTCGAAGTAATTATCAACGGAACAATTATAATTATGATCGTGGAAGAAATTTTAATAAGGGGAACTATAGGAACTTTAATAATGATTTTAGGAGAAACAGGAATACGGGACAGATACCAAGGCGACAAATAGAGAGGACGAATCATGAGGGAAATAATAATAGAGAAATGAATAGGCAGGAAAATGATGATCGACGGACGCAAGCAAGGAATATTAATAGCACGCAAATAAGGAATACGAATCGCACATACGCAGAGATAACGAGTCAGGCAGGACCTTCAACGCGAAATCAGGATTTTTGAGTAAGGACGAACCAAGGAAAATTCTACGGATTAACGGAAATCAACGCGAGTTAATTAAACATGAAATGGAAAATGAATTAGGAAAATTTGAAAGGGACTTATTACCAATAATAAATTTAAAGGGGGAGAATATAATAGTTAAAGTATTGATTGATACTGGGGCAGAAGCATCACTTGTTGCGGAAGAATTTGTTAAACGAGAGAAATTGGGGGAAAAAGCGATACCTATACCGAGGTGTAATTTGGTGGCACCAAATAATAAGAAATTTAGTATAATAAATGAAATGGTAATTCTGAGATGTGAAATGGGAGATACGAAATGGGAAAATAATTTTATGGTAGTACCTGGACTAAAGATAGATGTTATATTTGGGATGAATATTATAGATAAGTTGGGGTTGACGATAAATGCAGAATGCAAAGAGATTGAGTGTAATGGTAAATATATTAAATGGTCTGAAGAAGGTAATATTGAAATAGAGGGATGACTGCGTGAATATTAATCAGTTTAATGATGAAATAAATAATGAGGGTAATGAAAATGAGGAGATTAAGTGTCCAGATGATTTAAGAAATAGGGTGAAAAAATTATTGAGTAACCATTCAGAATTAATAGGGTCAAAGTCGAGAATTGCTACGGGTCATATGCACAAGTTGGAAATAGTAAATACAGAACCGTTTAACACTAAAATATATCATATTCCAGTAGCATATAGGGATACGGTGAAGGGAGAAATTGAAGAAATGTTACGTGAAGATATTATAGAAAGCTCCAGTACACATTTTGTGAATCCATTAGTCGTCGTGAAGAAAAGTGATGATAGCATTAGGTTATGTTTAAATGCAAGAGAAATTAATAAGCGAACGAAGCCGCAATACAATTGTCCACCAACGATAGATAGTATATTAGGAAGAATAGGTAACAGGAAACTTTATAGCAAATTAGATTTAAAAAGTTCATTTTGGTTGATTCCATTAGCGCGAGAATCAAGAAAATTACGGGTTTTTCAGTAGAAGGAAAAGTATATCAATTTAGGATGGTCCCGTTTGGTTTGTCCTCGAGTACGGCTGCATTAGTGAAGGCGATGCAGAATATTTTGGGACCGTATGAGGAATTTTGTATCCACTACGTGGATGAGGTATTAGTATTTAGTGATAGTGTAGAGAAACACTTGGTACATTTAGATAGGATTTTATTAGAGCTGAATATAGCTGGTTTAATTTTGAATTTAAAGAGATGCGAATTTTTTCAAGATAGAGTTAAATTTTTAGGATATAGGATAGATAGTAAGAATATAATTAGGAAACAGGGAATTAGGAAACATGAATTAAAAGGACTCAGATTCAAGAGCAATAAGGGGGAAGTTATAAATAAATTTGATTTACCCATACAAAGGGAAATGAAAAAATTATATGTATAATAAATTTATGAATAGGAATACATAGAATAATAGAATAGAATATGGATATAAGGATAGGTATAGTTATGAATAGGGTAGTAAAATAGGATATAGGTATGAGATTGGATAAATGTAAATAGGGGATTAATAAAAGAAGAGTTAAAATTTTAAAAGGAAATAAAAATATAAGAATTCTTGACCAATGTGAGTTTAAGTTCACGTTGGGCGCCAAAAAGGGCATTGTTCTAAAATTTTATATTTTAATTTGGGGGAATAATGCTGTGATAAGGGGTTGTTTAAGGGTGTATTTTATAGCAAAGGTCGTGCAGGAACCATAAATTATAATAGGAAGCAGAAAACTTCATTTATTTAGTAGAAAATTGAGTAATTGGGATAGTTTGTAAATAGTAAGCATTTAACACCCTGTATATAGAGTATAATTAGTTTTAAGCGACGCAAATGAACACATCTTATAACAATAGGACGCATGGTTAGCATAGAAATAGGTAATTCATCCATTAGGTGAATAACAAAGATTTAACACCCATTATATAGAGCTTTATTAATTTTAAGTAATGCAAATTACGATATTTTTCAGTAAAGAAGCACGCGTATTTAGAGGAATAATAATAAATGTAATTAAACACGCATTCAATAGGTTTCTAATTAGTTATGATATAATACGGAGATAAGATATAAAACTTAACAAAGCTTTGTGTAAGTGCGTAGAAACAATCGACATTTTTTGATAGTAAATGTAATTAAGGATGCGTAAATAAATAAACATACTTGAAAATCGAAATTCAAATTGCATCAGGTATTTTTGTATAATATGGAAAACGCGATTATTTACTCAAAACACCGTATGGTTTGATAACGAAGTATCTATAAGCAAACAACCATTACCTAGGAAACGAATTTGTTACATCAGAAAACCACTTCAAGTGCAGGAAATACAAAGACCGCATTGGTTAAGATTAGCGACGGACTTGTAAGCCAAGCCCACATTCAAAGGGGAATCAGCCCATATATTAACAGCGACAATGATAACGGAGCTCAGTTTTAACTCAACAAGGCCAAGCTGTGTTACTCTGAATCTAGGAGTCACGCGTAATAATATTTTACTAGTGAAATTGTATAGTGACAGATAGTGCTACGAATATGAAAATTTCTATTGCCGATTAACGTAAGTAGAATTTGGGGAATTTATTTAAACGAACAAGATGATAATAGGGCTCCAGAGGGTGACGATAATAATTCGAGGGTGTATAATAATCTGGAGGATAATAATTCGAGGCTGATGATAATGATCCAGAGGGTATGATAATCCTGATTCAAGTAGATAGAATAAATTCAAGTGGATAGATAAAATTTCAAATGGATGTATAATAATTCCGAATTGGTGGAGAATAATTTTGAATACGATGTTAATGATCCAAATGGGTGTATAATAATTCGAGGGGTGACGACAATAATTCAAGTGTATGATAAATCCGAGTGTATGGATAATCTTAGTTGGTTGATAATATTTCAAATGTGTGGATGACAATAATTCTGAATTGATGTTGGTTGATAATGGATGGTATAATGATGCATGGAAAATTCTAATTGATGGTATAATATTTTAAAGCGTCGATAATTTTGGTACAATTAATAAAGAAGCACGAAGTAAGCAGAGCAGGTTAGATCTTATTAGTTTTAAGACATTTTTTCTATTTGAATTTGAATATTGAATTTGTTTAATATAAACTGGTGTAACAGAGTCAGCAACGGACTTTCCATACGTTAAAAGTACGTAATATTAATAAAGGTGTTTTGAACGTTCAAGGTTTCTTTGGTAAAAAGAGTAGTTTTTGGTGACTTTAGATGGATTGCAAAGCATGTGAATTTTGAGATAAATACGACATAATATTGATTGATTGAAACGTGTATTTTAATAATTTTCAAAACCTGTACATAATATTTCTTTTCATTATATGGAATTAACTTCATTTTATAATTCAAACAAAGAGGTAATCATAAAAGGGTAAAAGAGAGAAAAATTGATCATCGTAACGTTGTGCACTCTGTGTAGAATAATAAAAGCTAGCCGTGGCAGAATAATAAAATATATATTGTTGTGATATTCTCCTGTGAATGCGGGAACTGGGTCCTTTCAACAAAAAAAATTCTAGTCCCACAGATTGGGCGTCATAAACGGCTGTGATCCTCTTTTCGCCTCGGCTGCTCACCTAATTTTATAAACCTCCTCATTCATAAAATTAAACAACACATTCCTACCACAAACATCAACGTTAACTCTATTTACATCAATATTCAGAATACATTAAATTCTCAAATTAAATTTCAGCATAAAATTCAGTTTTCAAAAAAATTTCAAGATTAATTTTATTATCATTTTAATGTGCATCCAGAATTAAAGTCCTTGTTGGATGCCTACTAATTAATATAACAATATAAGCAGACCGGAGTCTGAGTATAAAGGGAGCATCTACCACCCCTTTACGTTAATTAACCAGGTTCGTCTAATTGAGCTCAAAGACATACCCAAATTTTCATCATATTCCCGAACATCAAAACAAAATACCCTTTTACTTAAACAAGCAAATTTCCTCTTAAAATTAAACTTTTATGGTTAGTATAATTTCACTAATGTCCATTTACAGTAAATCAATTATAAAGTCATTCAATACACACAAAATGTCAAACAAAATAGCATAATTTACCTGAAGGTTACTGTCCTCGTAGCTTCAAAGTATCGTTTCTTTAGTTAATCACACCATTCAACAGGATTATATTTACGGCTTCTGATTCTCTACGCTTTTAAAATTTTCTCCATCACCATCCATTCAAAGTCGTTTCTGGGCCTTTCCGGAACTCATCTGTGTTTATCTGACCCTTGTTTCATGGATCCAGACACGTATTTGAACCATTTAATTATTAACACCCCGAAAATAGCAAAGAAATTCATGCGTCTGTCACCAATATACGCCAAAACTGCCTACTTTTGTGTATACATTCGTCGTTGTAAATTTTGCTAATTGGTACAGTGAAACTAAATTTTATTACCTTGTATCTAAGTGCACTGAGGTACATTCATGTTAGCACGTAAATAACCAACTATTTTGAATCACTAAAATATACGAGCAAAATTTTAAATTATTTTATCAAACTAAAATGCACTGTTTTAACATCTTCAATCAAGTCGCGGATGTACGAGCTTTTAACGCATCGAATAGTCAAAAGTCTAAGAGGGCTTGTTTATATTCATCTCGGTATATATAGCAAAAAGCCGGCACGTCGCTTTTGTCCTCAAAACGAGTAATTCTAAAGAATTCCTCATTCTATGTTCCCAGTCTGTCGCTCGCGCGTCGATTTTTACGAATTTTCACTCGTCCCATTTAAATCTCAGAAATTTCAACACGGCACGCAAGCATGTCCGAGAAAAACTAATTAATTTTGTACAGAAATTGTTGTTTCTACCTCTGATATTTGCATCCTATTTTCAACCAATTGTGACCCTCGTGACGTTGCTTAAATCCCGCCTTTTACTATATGTGTCTTTGCTTGACGCATTTTCTCTTTCCTTTTCTAACCTGTTCGTATTGGTGCAAATTGATATTCTTTATTATCGATTATATTTTAGTCCATGTGGACTGTTATCTGGGTTTAATAACCCCGTATCGCACATTCTCGTGAATATTAAGCCCCGGTTTCTCCAAGATTCTTTGAAACCATTTGTTATCTACACAATTTTCGCCGTACGTGATATTTAAACTACGCAGGTGTTCAAAATAATATTAATTCTCAGAGCTTTTAAATAAACCCTGTTTTGTATTTCGTGCTAAAGCATCTGACCGTTTCAATATCCTTAGAATCGACATGTTTATCTAAACAAATTAAACTGAAATTGCCTTTTAAAATACGCAGGTGTGTTCAAACATCCTACTTCTAACTAACACTTCTAGGATTTGCATTTTATTGGGTTTTACAAGTTTCTATAGATATTATCTGTTACTAACGATTCAATTAAAATAATACCCTTTAATTTTTAGTGAATCCTAATTAAATATTCAATTACTATCTGTACACTTTGTCTACTACTTGTTACCCAGAACGTAAATCAATTAATGTAAATTTTGCACGTAATTGGTCTTTGTTTCTTTACAAGGGATAATTAAATTACCCGTAAAGTTTTCTAATACTGCTTCCTTTTATATAAAGCGTCTTATAAATAATTTAAATCTCTTAATTTTAATAAAACGAATGAATTTTTATGCTTTACGCTGTTATTTAATAACGCGAGTTATGTATCTTTTCCCAAAGCTTCTACACGGTGATTAAAATTATTTGATGTGATTATTTAATTTTCTACCCTGGTCTAAATATGAGTATTTTCCCCCTATTTGAATACAAATAATCCCACTTATTTGAATTCAAATATAAAGCATTTAGACAAAAAAAATTACAAAAAAAATTGCCTCTCTCTCTCTACCCTTATCTATCTAACTTACCTACTTTGTCTCCAATCCAAAAAATATTTACACCTATCCTATATCCCTATCCTATTCCTAACTCTCATCTAATTTTATAAACTGAAATTATCCCTAACTCCATCCTACTTATCCATCTTATCCTAGATACATCCTATATACCTATCCTATTCCTAACTTTTAACTAATCTTCACTATACTTTACTTCCCCCTACCTAATCCTATATGCCTATCCTACTCTTACTCTATTCCTAACTCTCCACTAATCTTATATGAAATATCTATACTTAACCTATCTTATTTTTTTCCTACATTTACTCTTTATTCTCATCCTAAACCTATTCCTAATTATCTCCCATATTTATCCTATACCTAGCTTTATTTTCTATAACCACTTACTTCTACTCTTTTATATACACCTATGCTATCCCTATCTTATTTAAATCTAACTCTCTTCTTGACCCTCCAAGTCTTTCTTCTTACCATCCTAATACTCTTCATCCCTATTTCTCCCTCTTCTATATCTACACTTAACATCCCTGTTATCTCACATACCATAAACTTATCATCCCTATTATCCTGACTCTTACATATTGCTTCTTCTTCATGCCCTACACTTGTCTGTTTCTCATTTATTATTGTTTCCCTTTCTGCCGACAAACCAAACGATACTACTTTAAAATTATCAAATTTTCCCTCTACGGAAAATCCTCTGTACCTGCTAGAATGCTTGTGTAATGGAATCCGCCAGAATGAATCCCTTAAATCTACTTGATTAAAAACAAACTTGCCATCTTTACTTAATTTCGCCTTCACCTGCTCCTGATATGCTGCTGTTGCTTCTACCCCCACTAATTCTGCATGTTTTTGTATTAAAGCTTGAACCTCTACTTTCCTTTCCTCTGGACATCTTATCGTGTTGATCTGTTTACCTTCATCATCCTCTACCTCTACTACATTAATACTAAACCCCGTGTCATCCTCTGTGACTTCATAACTGCCCTTCCATGGCACTACCCTATCATTACTCCTTATTACCTTCCTTTCCATATCTATCAAAACCCCTAACTTCATCATACAGTCAACACCTAAAATGCTCTGAAACTTCAGTCCAGGTACAATTACAAACTCCTGTTCACAGCTAAAACCTCCTATATCTATCCTAAGCACCACAACACTATTTACTACAGCAAACTTCTTTTTATTTGGAGCTACTAAATGGCTACGTTTTATAGGCATAATTCTATCACAAACCTTATCCCTAATTTTGCTGACGAATTCCTCCGATATTAAACTCGCCTCTGCCCCTGTATCAAGTAATACTTCTACATTATTTTCAAAAATTTCTAAATTAATAATTGGCAAACATAATTTTTCTACAGTTTCTGGCTCTACTTCCTCCTCAATTTTGAAAAATTCACGTGGATGTTCATACACATTTACACTGAAATCTAGTGGTCTGTCGCGTTCTAAAAATCCTGTCCAGGTCTGTTGTCCCTACTTGGTCCTGGTTGTCCTTCTACAACCTGTGCGTACGTCCTCCTCGTGTTAATATCCGTGTCCCTGTCTCTATTCGGCGTGCTGGTCACAGTCCTGTTTACCTCCGGTAAACTGTTCTGTCGCGTGTAACTAGGTCTTGGCGTCGGTCCCCTAGTCGCACTATTGCTCCTGTATTCCTGTCCTCGTCGTTCCCAATTCGGTCGAAAATTTCTGTTGTAGTCAGGCCGTCTCGGATAATTCGGTGTCCTGTTGTCAAACCTAACTGTGTTAACGTTTCGTTCTCGTATCTCTCTTGTCCGTCCAACACATACATCGTCATATCTCTGTAAGTATTCCAAAAACGTCTCCCGTTCTGTGATGTTTTGTAAGGCCACGTGTTGTCTAATTTCCAGTTCAAAATGTCGTGATAGGTATTTGATAATCTGTCTGTCCGTCAATGGTGGATTCAGTTGTTTGGCCACACTGTACTTGCGGATGGCATATTGCTCCTAGAACCTGCAAACTCTCCTTAAATTTTCCTGTAATCAAGTCGTCCCTAATCTGATCCTGTTTGTGATCACTCCAGTAATGTTGTAAAAATTTGTCTTCAAAGTCCTGATACGTGTCTATGTCCTGTCCTACTAGATTGTACCATGCTTCCGCATTGTCTTTTAATAAAGCCTTTATCGTATTTAGTTTAGTCTGTTCGTCAAATAAATTTCCCACTAGATTTCTTACGCTATTAATAAAAATTTGTGGATTTACCCTGTTATCGCCATAAAACTTCATGTGTTGGTCCAATGATACTCCACCTGTATAAAATCTGGGACCATCCCCCGTTAAATTTGACATGTTGTATTTAATACTACTAACTTCGCGTTCTACCCTGCCTAACTGATCCCTACATGAGTCCGTTACTTCAGTCATTTTTACATTAATCTCTTCTTCACAAAAAATGCGCACTTCGGACCTTAAATGTTCCATTTCCTGTCGAAGACCTGTAATATCACGCTCATTTTTTTCAACCCTATTTTCAACTTCCCCCATCTTTACGGTAAGACTATTTTTAAATTCTGAAACTTCTTGATTCGTCTTATCTATTTTCTGACTAATTTGCTCAAACTTACGATTCGATTCCTCACTCATTTCTCTAATCTCTTCTAACTTCCTGTTCGATTCTTCCCTAGCTCTATTAGATTCATCGTTCATCCTCTCTAGCATTCTCATTATCATCTCGTTTCCTTGATCCCCTGATTCCGTCCTCGACTGATCTCTACTGCCTCCAGCTTCTTCCATTTTCGTATTTTTTTCACACAATGCACTATCGTCACTTCCAATTTCCACTCCTTGACTCCTTAACCACTCTTTTCTCTGCATACGTTCAAATCACTCTCACACACTCTAAAATACTCTTAAATTTATACACACACAGAAACTCTCTCTCTCAGATCTCCAGTTTCCTGGAATAAAATCACAAAAATTTTATTTGGAACTCGAGCCTCACTTTTGGGTCGCCAAGAATGTTGTGTTACCCTGTATAAAATCGAGCCTCACGAATTGGGCGCCAAAGAATGTTGTGATATTCTCCTGTGAATGCGGGAACTGGGTCCTTTCAACAAAAAAAATTCTAGTCCCACAGATTGGGCGTCATAAACGGCTGTGATCCTCTTTTCGCCTCGGCTGCTCACCTAATTTTATAAACCTCCTCATTCATAAAATTAAACAACACATTCCTACCACAAACATCAACGTTAACTCTATTTACATCAATATTCAGAATACATTAAATTCTCAAATTAAATTTCAGCATAAAATTCAGTTTTCAAAAAAATTTCAAGATTAATTTTATTATCATTTTAATGTGCATCCAGAATTAAAGTCCTTGTTGGATGCCTACTAATTAATATAACAATATAAGCAGACCGAGTCTGAGTATAAAGGAGCATCTACCACCCTTTACGTTAATTAACCAGGTTCGTCTAATTGAGCTCAAAGACATACCCAAATTTTCATCATATTCCCGAACATCAAAACAAAATACCCCTTTTACTTAAACAAGCAAATTTCCTCTTAAAATTAAACTTTTATGGTTAGTATAATTTCACTAATGTCCATTTACAGTAAATCAATTATAAAGTCATTCAATACACACAAAATGTCAAACAAAATAGCATAATTTACCTGAAGGTTACTGTCCTCGTAGCTTCAAAGTATCGTTTCTTTAGTTAATCACACCATTCAACAGGATTATATTTACGGCTTCTGATTCTCTACGCTTTTAAAATTTTCTCCATCACCATCCATTCAAAGTCGTTTCTGGGCCTTTCCGGAACTCATCTGTGTTTATCTGACCCTTGTTTCATGGATCCAGACACGTATTTGAACCATTTAATTATTAACACCCCCGAAAAATAGCAAAGAAATTCATGCGTCTGTCACCAATATACGCCAAAACTGCCTACTTTTGTGTATACATTCGTCGTTGTAAATTTTGCTAATTGGTACAGTGAAACTAAATTTTATTACCTTGTATCTAAGTGCACTGAGGTACATTCATGTTAGCACGTAAATAACCAACTATTTTGAATCACTAAAATATACGAGCAAAATTTTAAATTATTTTATCAAACTAAAATGCACTGTTTTAACATCTTCAATCAAGTCGCGGATGTACGAGCTTTTAACGCATCGAATAGTCAAAAGTCTAAGAGGGCTTGTTTATATTCATCTCGGTATATATAGCAAAAAGCCGGCACGTCGCTTTTGTCCTCAAAACGGTAATTCTAAAGAATTCCTCATTCTATGTTCCCAGTCTGTCGCTCGCGCGTCGATTTTACGAATTTTCACTCGTCCCATTTAAATCTCAGAAATTTCAACACACGGCACGCAAGCATGTCCGAGAAAAACTAATTAATTTTGTACAGAAATTGTTGTTTCTACCTCTGATATTTGCATCCTATTTTCAACCAATTGTGACCCTCGTGACGTTGCTTAAATCCCGCCTTTTACTATATGTGTCTTTGCTTGACGCATTTTCTCTTTCCTTTTCTAACCTGTTCGTATTGGTGCAAATTGATATTCTTTATTATCGATTATATTTTAGTCCATGTGGACTATCTGGGTTAAATAACCCCGTATCGCACATTCTCGTGAATATTAAGCCCCGGTTTCTCCAAGATTCTTTGAAACCATTTGTTATCTACACAATTTTCACCGTACGTGATATTTAAACCACGCAGGTGTTCAAAATAATACCAATTCTCAGAGCTTTTTAAATAAACCCTGTTTTGTATTTCGTGCTAAAGCATCTGACCGTTTCCAATATCCTTAGAATCGACATGTTTATCTAAACAAATTAAACTGAAATTGCCTTTTAAAATACGCAGGTGTGTTCAAACATCCTACTTCTAACTAACACTTCTAGGATTTGCATTTTATTGGGTTTTTACAAGTTTCTATAGATATTATCTGTTACTAACGATTCAATTAAAAATAATACCCCTTTAATTTTTAGTGAATCCTAATTAAATATTCAATTACTATCTGTACACTTTGTCTACTACTTGTTACCCAGAACTTAAATCAATTAATGTAAATTTTGCACGTAATTGGTCTTTGTTTCTTTACAAGGGATAATTAAATTACCCGTAAAGTTTTCTAATACTGCTTCCTTTTATATAAGGCGTCTTATAAATAATTTAAATCTCTTAATTTTAATAAAACGAATGAATTTTTATGCTTTACGCTGTTATTTAATAACGCGAGTTATGTATCTTTTCCCAAAGCTTCTACACGGTGATTAAAATTATTTGATGTGATTATTTAATTTTCTACCCTGGTCTAAATATGAGTAATATATATATATATATATATATACAGGGTTGGGATAAAGTATGGAACCAAGTGAATATCTTTAAAACGAAAAGGACGACATTTATGAAACTTTGTAGATAAATGCAGTGATGCAAAATGCATCTGATAAGATTTTTTTTGTTAATAATATACTTCCGGTTTAGCCGGAAATGCCCTCAATTTTTTTTATTTAAATGGAACACCCTGTATATTTTTGCACATCTTGATAGATCTTGTTATTTCGAATTCATACATACCGGGGTTAATGGAAATAATCTGTAAAAACAAGATACTAAAGCACTTTACATTTACTCAATAGTAAATTTTATTTATAAGATTAAGGAGAATGAGAATAATATTGAATTTAATTTAAACATAATCATTTTAAATGTTCAAAATGCTCGCCGTTTACTTCCTAACAATATGCTAGTCTATTAATAAATTCCTGAATTACTTTTTCCAAGACTTCTCCATGGATGAGTTCACATTCATCGATGATTCTTTGTTTCAATTCCTGCAGGGATGTTGGTCGTTTAACGTAAACATGTGATTTCAGGTAACCCCAAAGAAAGAAATCTAACGGACTGAGGTCTGGAGAACGAACAGGCCACTCTACAAATCTTCTACCTCCAATCCATCGATTTGGAAAATTTGCATCTAAAAAATTCAAAACCCGTCTATTATAGTGAGGAAGCGCTCCATCTTGTTGAAACCAAACATTTTGTGGTAACTGCCCATGATGCCCATGATGGAGTGCAGGAATAATTTGGTTATTTAGTAAATCTAAATACTTGTCACCATTCAAGTTTCCGTCTATAAAAAATGGGCCTATAAGCCTATTTTTCACAATTCCCATCCAAACATTCAACTTTTGTTGGGTATGGGCTTCATAAATCCAATGAGGATTCTCATTTGACCAATACCTTGAGTTATGGCGATTAACTGTTCCATTTAAACAAAAAAGATGCCTCATCCGAAAACACTACATTATTTGCAAAATGCTCGCCGACATTACAGATGTCCATCGTTCGTTCGCAAAACTCCAGCCGTCGCTCAAAATTATCATCAAACAATTCTTGAACTAATTGTATTTTATACGGATGATATTTTTCACTTTTTAATATCTTCCCTACAGATCGTCGACTTATACCGTGGTTTAGTGCCAAATCTGTGGTAGAAGTTTGAGGTGATTCCTTTAATTCAATAGCAATGTTTTGTCTAATAACTTCGTTCGTTGAGGTCTGTGGTCTTCCAGTTTTTGGCAAATTTTTGACCATCCTTGTTGCATTGCATTGTAATGTTTTAGTAACTGTTGAACATGATATGGGATTTCTTTCAGGATGCAAATCATTAAAAATATGACAAACTTCTTCCCTAGTTCTAACACGATCGTCAAAACCAATCATCATTAATATTTCAATTCGATCGTTCTTACTTAAATGTACCATTTTTAACCGTACAATTTATTACCGTAAATTACAATTAACTTGACAGTTTGTCTTGACATTTTTCCAACAGCTACTTTACTAAACAGTACACGTTTAATCTAAAGTAAACATCAATTTGCTAATCTAAATGGTTTTTATTCTAATGCGTTAAAACTTAAAAGTGATTGTACTAAAGTGCTTTAGTCTCTCCTTTTTACAGATTATTTCCATTAACCCCGGCATGTGTGAATTCTAAATTACAAGATCTATCAAGATCTGCAAAAATATACAGGGTGTCCCATTTAATTAAAAAAAATTGAGGGCATTTCCGGCTAAACCGGAAGTACATTATTAACAAAAAAAATCACATCAGATACATTTTACCTCATTGCATTTATCTACAAAGTTTCATAAATATGGTCTTTTTCGTTTTAAAGATATTCACTTGGTTCCATACTTTATCCCAACCCTGTATATATATATATATATATATATATATATATATATAACTCATATTTAGACCAGGGTAGAAAATTAAATAATCACATCATATAATTTTAATCACCGTGTATAAGGAATTTTATTAAATAATACGCTTTATTAAAACCATGAAGCATAAATAAATTCGGTCGTCTCAGTAAAAATAAGAAATTTAAACCATGTACAAGACGCTTTATAGCAAAAGAAACAGTATTAATAAGCTCTGCGTGTAATGTAATTATTCCTAAACAAATGGAAATTACGTGCATTAACCCTATTTCAAGTAACCGGAATTGAATCGTTAGTAACAGATAATATCTATAGAAACTTGTAAAAACCCAATGAAATGCAAATCCTAGAAGTGTTAGTTAGAAGTAGGATGTTTGAACACACCTGCGTATTTTAAAAGGCAATTTCAGTTTAATTTGTTTAGATAAACATGTCGATTCTAAGGATATTGAAACGGTCAGATGCTTTAGCACGAAATACAAAACAGGGTTTATTTAAAAGCTCTGAGAATTGGTATTATTTTGAACACCTGCGTGGTTTAAATATCACGTACGGTGAAAATTGTGTAGATAACAAATGGTTTCAAAGAATCTTGGAGAAACCGGGGCTTAATATTCACGAGAATGTGCGATACGGGGTTATTTAACCCAGATAGTCCACATGGACTAAAATATAATCGATAATAAAGAATATCAATTTGCACCAATACGAACAGGTTAGAAAAGGAAAGAGAAAATGCGTCAAGCAAAGACACATATAGTAAAAGGCGTGATTTAAGCAACGTCACGAGGGTCACAATTGGTTGAAAATAGGATGCAAATATCAGAGGTAGAAACAACAATTTCTGTACAAAATTAATTAGTTTTTCTCGGACATGTTTGCGTGCCGTGTGAGAATTTCTGACATTTAAATGGGGCGAGTGAAAAATTCGTAAAAACCGACTCGCGAGCGACGGACTGGGAACATAGAATGAGAAATTCTTAAGAATTGTCTGTTTTGAGGACAAAAGCGACAGACAGGCTTTTTGCTATATATACCGGTGGTAATATGAATTTCGGCCTCTTAGACTTTTGACTATTCGATGCGTTAAAAGCTCTTACATCCGCGACTTGATTCAAGATGTTAAACAGTGCATTTTAGTTTGATAAAATAATTTAAAATTTTGCTCGTATATTTTAGTGATTCAAAATAGTTTGTTATTTACGTGCTAACATGAATGTACTTCAGTGCACTTAGATACAAGGTAATAAAATTTAGTATCACTGTACCAATTAGCAAAATTTACAACGACGAATGTATACACAAAAGTAGGCAGTTTTGGCGTATATTGGTGAAAGACGCATGAATTTCTTTGCTATTTTTCGGGGTGTTAATAATTAAATGGTTCAAATACGTGTCTGGATCCACGAAACAAGGGTCAGATATACACAGATGAGTTCCGGAAAAGCCCAGAAACAACTTTAAATAAATGGTGATGGAGAAAATTTTAAAAGCGTTGAGAATTAGAAGCCGTAAATATAATCCTGTTGGAATGGTGTGATTAACTAAAGGGACGATGTACATTGAAGCTTCGAGGACAGTAACCTTCAGGTAAATTATACTATTTTGTTTGACATTTTGTGTGTGTTGAATAACTTTATAATTGATTTACTTTAAATGGACATTAGTGAAATTGTACTAAACATAAAATTTTAATTTAAAGATGAAAATTGCTTGTTTAAGTAGAAAGGGGTATTTAGTATTGATGTTCTGAATTATGATGAAACTTTGGGTATGTCTTTGAGCTCAAATAGACGAACCTGGTTAATTAACGTAAAGGGTGGTAGATGCTCCTTTATACTCAGACTCCGGTCTGCTTATATTTTTATATTAATTAGTAGGCATCCAACAAGGACTTTAATTCTGGATGCACGTTAAAGTGATAATAAAATTAATCTTGAAATTCTTTTAAAACTGAATTTTATGCTGAAATTTAATTTGAAAATTTAATGGATTCTGAATATTGATGTAAATAGAGTTAACGTTGATGTTTGTGGTAGGAATGTGTTGTTTAATTTTATGAATGAGGAGGTTTATAAAATTAGGTGAGCAGCTGAAGCGAAACCAGGATCACAGCAGTTTATGACGCCCAATCGGTGGGACTAGAATTTTTGTTGAAAGGACCCAGTTCCCGCATTCAAAGGAGTATATCACAGCAGTTTATGGCGACCACAACGTGAGGGCTCGAATTCCAGATAGTGTTTAACTATTCCAGGAAACTGGCGATCTGAGAGAGAGAGAGTTTCTGTTTGTGTATAAATTTAAGAGTAGTTTGAGTGTGTGTGAGTGAGTAGAACATATGCAGAGAAAAGAGTGGTTAAGGAGTCAAGGAGTGGAAATTGGAAGTGACGATAGTGCATTGTGCGAAAAAAATTCTAAAATGGAAGAAGCTGGAGGCAGTAGAGATCAGTCGAGGACGGAATCAGGGGATCAAGGAAACGAGATGATATTGAGAATGTTAGAGAGGATGAGGGAAGAATCGAATAGAGCGATGGAGGAGTCTAACAGAAAATTAGAACTGCTAAGCGATGAATCGAATAGAGCGAGAGGACTCAAATCGAAAATTTGACCGAATGAATGAGACATTAACAGGAGTTAGGGAAACCCTAAGTGAGAAAATAGATAAGACGAATAAAGAAGTTTCAGAATTTAAAATAGTCTTACCGTAAAGATGGGGAAGTTGAAAATAGGGTTGAAAAAATGAGCGTGATATTACAGGTCTTCGACAGGAAATGGGACATTTAAAGTCCGAAGTACGCATGTTCTGTGAAGAAGAGATTAATGTAAAATGACTGAAGTGACGGACTCATGTAGGGATCAGTTAGGCAGGGTAGAACGCGAAGTTAGTAGTATTAAATACAACATGTCAAATTTAACGGGGGATGGTCCCAGATTTTCTACAGGTGGAGTATCATTGGACCAACACATGAAATTTTATGGCGATAACAGGGTAAATCCACAAATTTTTATTAATAGTGTAAGAAATCTAGTGGGAAATTTATTTGACGAACAGACTAAACTAAATACGATAAAGGCTTTATTAAAAGACAATGCGGAAGCGTGGTACAATTTAGTAGGACAGGACATAGACACGTATCAGGACTTTGAAAACAAATTTCTAAAGCACTACTGGAGTGACCACAGACAAGATCAGGTACGAGACGACTTAATCACAGGGAAATTTAAGGAGAATTTTCATGAAGTAGGAGCAATATGCTATCCGCAAGTATAGCATAGCAAAGCAACTGTACCCACCACTGACGGACCGACAAATTATTAAGTATTTATCACGACACTTCGAGGTAGACATAAGACAGCACGTAGCACTACAGAACATAGTGGACAGAGAAATGTTTTGGAATACCTGCAGAGGTACGACGACGTAAGTAGTGGACGACCTCGGAAAACAGGGAAAGACAGATCAACACAGTTAGGTTTGACAATAGACGGGACAACTATGCTAGAAGGGGAATAATTACGGATACTAGCGACCGAATTGGGAACAGAGACGACCATACGTTAGGAGTAATAGTTTAGGAAGGGACCTGCACCGAGACCGGGACCTACCAGAATGAATAGTTCACCAGACATGAGCGGGACTGCTAATACAGACACGGAACGAGTGGAAACGCCCTAGGACGTACGCTGAGGTGACGGCTAGACCAGGACCGAGTAGGGAAAACAGACCTGGACAGGATTTTAGAACGCGACAGACCACTAGATTTCAGTGTAAATGTATATGAACATCCACGTGAATTTTTAAAATTGAGGAGGAAGTAGAGCCAGAAACTGAGGAAAATTATGTTTGCCAATTATTAATTTAGAAATTTTTGAGAATAATGTAGAAGTATTACTTGATACAGGGGCAGAGGCGAGTTTAATATCGGAGGAATTCGTCAGCAAAATTAGGGATAAGGTTTGTGATAGAATTATGCCTATAAAGCGTAGTCATTTAGTAGCTCCAAATAAAAGAAGTTTGCTGTAGTAAATAGTGTTGTGGTGCTTAGGATAGGTATAGGAGGTTTAAGCTGTGAACAGGAGTTTGTAATTGTGCCTGGACTGAAGTTTCAGAGCATTTTAGGTGTTGACTGTATGATGAAGTTAGGGTGTTGATAGATATGGGACGGAAGGTAATAAGGATTAAGGATAGGGTAGTGCCATGGAAGGGCAGTTATGAAGTCACAGAGGATGACACGGGGTTTAGTATTAATGTAGTAGAGGTAGAGGATGATGAAGGTAAACAGATCAACACAATAAGATGTCCAGAGGAAAGGAAAGCAAAAGTTCAAGCTTTAATACAAAACATGCAGAAGTAGTGGGGGTAGAAGCAGCATATCAGGAGCAGGTGAAGGCGAAATTAAGTAAAGATGGCAAGTTTGTTTTAATAAAGTTAATTTAAGGAATTTATTCTGGCTGATTCCATTACATAAGAATTTAGAAGGTATATAGGATTTTCCATAGAGGAAAATCGATAACTTTAAAGTAGTATCGTTTGGTTTGTCGGCAGAAAAGAAAAAATAGTAAATGAGAAACAGACAAATGTAGGGACTGAAGAAGAAGCTGTATTTAAGAGTCAGGATAATAGGGATGATAAGTTTATGGTATGGGAGATAATAAGGATGTTAAGTATAGATATAGAAGGGGGAGAGATAGGGATGAAGAGTATTAGGATGGTAAGAAGAAAGACATGGAGGGTCAAGAAGAGAGTTAGATTTAAATAGGATAGGGATAGAATAGGTGTATATAGAAGAGTAGAAGCAGGTGTGTATAGAAAATAGAGCTAGATATAGGATAAATATGGGAGATAATTAGAAATAGGTTTAGGATGAGAATAAAGAGGAAATGTAGGAAGAAAATAAGATAGGTTAAGTATAGATATTTCATATAAGATTAGTGGAGAGTTAGGAATAGAGTAACAGTAGGATGGGTATATAGGATTAATTAAGGGGAAGTGAAGTATAGTGAAGATTAGTTAAAAGTTAGGAATAGGATAGGGATATAGGATAGGTGTAAATATTTTTTTGAATTGGAGATAAGGTAGGTGTTAGATAGATAAGGGTAGAGAGAGATAGGTAATTTTTTGTAATTTTTTTGGCTAATGCTTAATATTTGCATTCAAATAAGTGGGATTATTTGTATTCAAATAGGGGAAAATACTCATATTTAGACCAGGGTAGAAAATTAAATAATCACATCAAATAATTTTAATCACCGTGTATAAGGAATTTTATTAAATAATACGCTTTATTAAAACCATGAAGCATAAATAAATTCGGTCGTCTCAGTAAAATAAGAAATTTAAACCATGTACAAGACGCTTTATAGCAAAAGAAACAGTATTAATAAGCTCTGTGTGTAATGTAATTATTCCTAAACAAATGGAAATTACGTGCATTAACCCTATTTCAAGTAACCGGAATTGAATCGTTAGTAACAGATAATATCTATAGAAACTTGTAAAAACCCAATGAAATGCAAATCCTAGAAGTGTTAGTTAGAAGTAGGATGTTTGAACACACCTGCGTATTTTAAAAGGCAATTTCAGTTTAATTTGTTTAGATAAACATGTCGATTCTAAGGATATTGGAAACGGTCAGATGCTTTAGCACGAAATACAAAACAGGGTTTATTTAAAAAGCTCTGAGAATTGGTATTATTTTGAACACCTGCGTGGTTTAAATATCACGTACGGTGAAAATTGTGTAGATAACAAATGGTTTCAAAGAATCTTGGAGAAACCGGGGCTTAATATTCACGAGAATGTGCGATACGGGGTTATTTAACCCAGATAGTCCACATGGACTAAAATATAATCGATAATAAAGAATATCAATTTGCACCAATACGAACAGGTTAGAAAAGGAAAGAGAAAATGCGTCAAGCAAAGACACATATAGTAAAAGGCGTGATTTAAGCAACGTCACGAGGGTCACAATTGGTTGAAAATAGGATGCAAATATCAGAGGTAGAAACAACAATTTCTGTACAAAATTAATTAGTTTTTCTCGGACATGTTTGCGTGCCGTGTGAGAATTTCTGACATTTAAATGGGGCGAGTGAAAATTCGTAAAACCGACTCGCGAGCGACGGACTGGGAACATAGAATGAGAAATTCTTAAGAATTGTCTGTTTTGAGGACAAAAGCGACAGACAGGCTTTTGCTATATATACCGGTGGTAATATGAATTTCGGCCTCTTAGACTTTTGACTATTCGATGCGTTAAAAGCTCTTACATCCGCGACTTGATTCAAGATGTTAAACAGTGCATTTTAGTTTGATAAAATAATTTAAAATTTTGCTCGTATATTTTAGTGATTCAAAATAGTTTGTTATTTACGTGCTAACATGAATGTACTTCAGTGCACTTAGATACAAAGTAATAAAATTTAGTATCACTGTACCAATTAGCAAAATTTACAACGACGAATGTATACACAAAAGTAGGCAGTTTTGGCGTATATTGGTGAAAGACGCATGAATTTCTTTGCTATTTTCGGGGTGTTAATAATTAAATGGTTCAAATACGTGTCTGGATCCACGAAACAAGGGTCAGATATACACAGATGAGTTCCGGAAAAGCCCAGAAACAACTTTAAATAAATGGTGATGGAGAAAATTTTAAAAGCGTTGAGAATTAGAAGCCGTAAATATAATCCTGTTGGAATGGTGTGATTAACTAAAGGGACGATGTACATTGAAGCTTCGAGGACAGTAACCTTCAGGTAAATTATACTATTTTGTTTGACATTTTGTGTGTGTTGAATAACTTTATAATTGATTTACTTTAAATGGACATTAGTGAAATTGTACTAACCATAAAATTTTAATTTTAAGATGAAATTTGCTTGTTTAAGTAGAAAGGGGTATTTAGTATTGATGTTCTGAATTATGATGAAACTTTGGGTATGTCTTTGAGCTCAATTAGACGAACCTGGTTAATTAACGTAAAGGGGTGGTAGATGCTCCTTTATACTCAGACTCCGGTCTGCTTATATTGTTATATTAATTAGTAGGCATCCAACAAGGACTTTAATTCTGGATGCACGTTAAAGTGATAATAAAATTAATCTTGAAATTCTTTTAAAACTGAATTTTATGCTGAAATTTAATTTGAAAATTTAATGGATTCTGAATATTGATGTAAATAGAGTTAACGTTGATGTTTGTGGTAGGAATGTGTTGTTTAATTTTATGAATGAGGAGGTTTATAAAATTAGGTGAGCAGCTGAAGCGAAACCAGGATCACAGCAGTTTATGACGCCCAAACGGTGGGACTAGAATTTTTTTGTTGAAAGGACCCAGTTCCCGCATTCAAAGGAGTATATCACAGCAATATATATATATATATATATATATATATCAATAATTATCTTAGTGTTTAACGACCTTGCTTTATATATTTATAAATAAATTATTGGTTGTGGGTTTCAGGTCAGCTGGCAATTTCAGTACTACTCTTTTTTATAGCCTAAATTTTCGAATTTATTTTAATTCTTGATCACGGGCACTACAAATGATAAATTTTAAAAAAACTGGTACAGTTTGGTTTTAAAGTTACATACTAAATCGAGGTTTATATAAATAATTAGCAACTTGAGCTCTATATATACCTATTTATTAAATTTTAAAAATTAGATACTTGAAACAAGATACTACGTATTGGATCAAAGTACTTGATTGTTGTTATTACAGTGAGATGTTATAAACATACACCATAAAAATAAAATATTTATATAATATAAAAAAAAGAATACACACACACACACACACACACATACACACACATACACACACACACATACACACTCAGATTAAAACCCACTTAATTCATAAAAAACGTTACATGCATACATACATGCATGCATTCAATTTTGCCATACCGTCACACACTCAAAAATAAAAGAACAATGTGACAAATTTGATTGAAATGGTGTCATTTTATTAAATTATACATTTTATATTATTTTTAGTTATGTTAAGTTATAGTACCTGTTATTTGTTACAATGTTGCTAATTATTTATATAAACCTCGATTTAGTATGTAACTTTAAAACCAAACTGTACCAGTTTTTTTAAAATTTATCATTTGTAGTGCCTGTGATCAAGAATTAAAATAAATTCGAAAATTTAGGCTATAAAAAAGAGTAGTACTGAAATTGCCAGCTGACCTGAAACTCACAACCAATAATTTATTTATAATATATATATATATATATATATATATATATATATATATTACTCATATTTAGACCAGGGTAGAAAATTAAATAATCACATCAAATAATTTTAATCACCGTGTATAAGGAATTCTATTAGATAATACGCGTTATTAAAACCGTGAAGCATAAAAATTTATTAGTTTCATTAAACATAAGAGATTTAAATCATGTACAAGACGCTTTATATCAAAAGAAGCAGTATTAAAAAGCTCTGCGTGTAATGTAATTATTCCTAAACAAATGGAAATTACGTGCAGAATTTATCTTAATTAACTCTATTTCAAGTAACCGGTATTGAACAAAACGTACAGATAATATCTATAGAAACTTGTAAAAACCCAATAAAATGAAAATCCTAGAAGTGTTAGTTAGAAGTAGGATGTTTGAACACACCTGCGTATTTTAAAAGGCAATTTCAGTTTAATTTGTTTATATAAACATGTCGATTCTAAGGATATTGGAAACGGTCAGATGCTTTAGCACGAAATACAAAACAGGGTTTATTTAAAAAGCTCTGAGAATTAATATTATTTTGAACACCTGCGTAGTTTAAATATCACGTACGGCGAAAATTGTGTAGATAACAAATGGTTTCAAAGAATCTTGGAGAAACCGGGGCTTAATATTCACGAGAAGGTGCGATACGGGGTTATTAAACCCAGATAGTCCACATGGACTAAAATATAATCGATAATAAAGAATATCAATTTGCACCAATACGAACAGGTTAGAAAAGGAAAGAGAAAATGCGTCAGGCAAAGACACATATAGTAAAAGGCGTGATTTAAGCAACGTCACGAGGGTCACAATTGGTTGAAAATAGGATGCAAATATCAGAAGTAGAAACAACAATTTCTGTACAAAATTAATTAGTTTTTCTCGGACATGTTTGCGTGCCGTGTGAGAATTTCTGAGATTTAAATGAGGCGAGTGAAAAATTCGTAAAAACCGACGCGCGAGCGACGGACTGGGAACATAGAATGAGAAATTCTTAAGAATTGTCTGTTTTGAGGACAAAAGCGACGTGCCGGCTATTCGCTATATATAGAGGTGGTAATATGAATTTAGGCCTCTTAGACTTTTGACTATTCGATGCGTTAAAAGCTCTCTTAGATCCGCGACTTGATTGAAGATGTTAAACAGTGCATTTTAGTTTGATAAAATAATTTAAAGTTTGCTCGTATATTTTAGTGATTCAAAATAGTTTGTTATTTACGTGCTAACATGAATGTACTTCAGTGCACTTAGATACAAGGTAATAAAATTTAGTATCACTGTACCAATTAGCAAAATTTACAACAACAAATGTATACACAAAAGTAGGCAGTTTTGGCGTATATTGGTGAAAGAAGTATGAATTTCTTTGTTATTTTTCGGGGGTGTTAATAATTAAATGGTTCAAATACGTGTCTGGATCCACAAAACCAGGGTCAGATATACACAGATGAGTTCCGGAAAAGCCCAGAAACAATTTTAAATAAATGGTGATGGAGAAAATTTTAAAAGCGTTGAGAATTAGAAGCCGTAAATATAATCCTGTTGGAATGGTGTGATTAACTAAAGGGACGATGTACCTTGAAGCTACGAGGACAGTAACCTTCAGGTAAATTATACTATTTTGTTTGACATTTTTGTGTGTGTTGAATAACTTTATAATTGATTTACTTTAAATGGACATTAGTGAAATTGTACTAACCAAAAAATTTTAATTTTAAGATGAAATTTGCTTGTTTAAGTAGAAAGGGGTATTTAGTATTGATGTTCTGGATTATGATAAAATTTTAGGTATGTCTTTGAGCTCAATTAGACGAACCTGGTTAATTAACGTAAAGGGGTGGTAGATGCTTCCTTTTTACTCTGCATATATTGTTATAGTAATTAGTAGGCATCCTACAAGGACTTTAATTCTGGATGCACGTTAAAGTGATAATAAAATTAATCTTGAAATTCTTTTTAAAACTGAATTTTATGCTGAAATTTAATTTGAAAATTTAATGTATTCTGAATATTGATGTAAATAGAGTTAACGTTGATGTTTGTGGTAGGAATGTTGTTTAATTTTATGAATGAGGAGGTTTATAAAATTAGGTGAGCAGCTGAAGCGAAACCAGGATCACAGCAGTTTATGACGCCCAATCGGTGGGACTAGAATTTTTTTGTTGAAAGGACCCAGTTCCCGCATTCAAAGGAGTATATCACAGCAGTATTTGGCGCCCAATTCGTGAGGCTCGATTAGAATGCTATATAACATAGCAGTTTATGGCGACCACAACGTGAGGGCTCGAATTCCAGATAGTGTTTAACTATTCCAGGAAACTGGCGATCTGAGAGAGAGAGTTTCTGTGTGTGTATAAATTTAAGAGTATTTTGAGTGTGGGTGAGTGAGTAGAACGTATGCAGAGAAAAGAGTGGTTAAGGAGTCAAGGAGTGGAAATTGGAAGTGACGATAGTGCATTGTGCGAAAAAAATTCTAAAATGGAAGAAGCTGGAGGCAGTAGAGATCAGTCGAGGACGGAATCAGGGATCAAGGAAATGAGTTAATGATGAGAATGTTAGAGGAAATGCGATTAGCTAGGAGGAGTCCAACAGAAAATTAGAACAGCTAAGCGATGAATCTAATAGAGCTAGGAAGAATCGAATAGAGCGAGGAGGAGTCCAACCGAAAATTAGAGCAGATAAGCGGGAAAATTGAACAAAATACTAAAGAATTTACAGAATTTAAAGATAGTCTTACCGTGAAACTGGGGAAGTAGAAAATAGGGTTGAAAAAATGAGCGTGATATTACAGGTCTTCGACAGGAAATGGGACATTTAAGGTCCGAAGTACGCATTTTTGTGAAGAAGAGATTAATGTAAAATGACTGAAGTGACGGACTCATGTAGGGATCAGTTAGGCAGGGTAGAACGCGAAGTTAGTAGTATTAAATACCACATGTCAAATTTAACGGGGGATGGTCCCAGATTTTCTACAGGTGGAGTATCATTGGACCAACACATGAAATTTTATGGCGATAACAGGGTAAATCCACAAATTTTATTAATAGTGTAAGAAATCTAGTGGGAAATTTATTTGACGAACAGACTAAACTAAATACGATAAAGGCTTTATTAAAAGACAATGCGGAAGCGTGGTACAATTTAGTAGGACAGGACATAGACACGTATCAGGACTTTGAAAACAAATTTCTAAAGCACTACTGGAGTGACCACAGACAAGATCAGGTACGAGACGACTTAATCACAGGAAATTTAAGGAGAATTTTCAGGAAGTAGGAGCAATATGCTATACGCAAGTATAGCATAGCAAAGCAACTGAACCCACCACTGACGGACCGACAAATTATTAAGTATTTATCACGACACTTCGAGGTAGACATAAGACAGCACGTAGCACTACAGAACATAGTGGACAGAGAAATGTTTTGGAATACCTGCAGGGTACGACGACGTAAGTAGTGGACGACCTCGGGAAAACAGGGAAAGACAGATCAACACAGTTAGGTTTGAGAATAGACGGGACAACTATGCTAGAAGGGGAATAATTACGGATACCAGCGACAGAATTGGGAACAGAGACGACCATACGTTAGAGTAATAGTTTAGGAAGGGGACCTGCACAGAGACCGGGACCTACCAGAATGAATAGTTCACCAGACATGAGCGGGACTGCTAATACAGACACGGAACGAGTGGAAACGCCTAGGACGTACGCTGAGGTGACGGCTAGACCAGGACCGAGTAGGGAAAACAGACCTGGACAGGATTTTTAGAACGCGACAGACCACTAGATTTCAGTGTAAATGTATATGAACATCCACGTGAATTTTTCAAAATTGAGGAGGAAGTAGAGCCAGAAACTGAGGAAAATTATGTTTGCCAATTATTAATATAGAAATTTTTGAGAATAATGTAGAAATATTACTTGATACAGGGGCAGAGGCGAGTTTAATATCGGAGGAATTCGTCAGCAAAATTAGGGATAAGGTTTGTGATAGAATTATGCCTATAAAGCGTAGTCATTTAGTAGCTCCAAATAAAAAGAAGTTTGCTGTAGTAAATAGTGTTGTGGTGCTCAGGATAGATATAGGAGGTTTAAGCTGTGAACAGGAGTTTGTAATTGTGCCTGGACTGAAGTTTCAGAGCATTTTAGGTGTTGACTGTATGATGAAGTTAGGGTGTTGATAGATATGGAACGGAAGGTAATAAGGATTAAGGATAGGGTAGTGCCATGGAAGGGCAGTTATGAAGTCACAGAGGATGACACGGGGTTGAATATTAATGTAGTAGAGGTAGAGGATGATGAAGTAAAACAGATCAACACAATAAGATGTCCAGAGGAAAGGAAAGTAGAGGTTCAAGCTTTAATACAAAAACATGCAGAAGTAGTGGGGGTAGAAGCAGCATATCAGGAGCAGGTGAAGGCGAAATTAAGTAAAGATGGCAAGTTTGTTTTTAATCAAGTAGATTTAAGGGATTCATTCTGGCGGATTCCATTACATAAGAATTCTAGAAGGTACACAGGGTTTTCCGTAGAGGGAAAAATCGATAATTTTAAAGTAGTATCGTTTGGTTTGTCGGCAGAAAGGGACACAATGATAAATGAGAAACAGGCAAGTGTAGGGACTGAAGAAGAAGTAATATTTAAGAGTAAGGATAATAGGGATGATAAATTTATTGTATGTGAGATAATAGGGATGTTAAGTATAGATATAGAAGGGGGAGAGATAGGGATGAAGAGTATTAGGATAGTAAGAAGAAAGACGTGGAGGGTCAAGAAGAGAGTTAGATTTAAATAGGATAGGGATAGAATAGGTGTACATAGAAGAGTAGAAGTAAGTGTTGATAGAAAATAGAACTAGATATAGGATAAATATGGGAGATAATTAGAAATAGGTTTAGGATGAGAATAAAGAGGAAATGTAGGAAGAAAATAAGATAGGTTAAGTATAGATATTTCATATAAGATTAGTGGAGAGTTAGGAATAGAGTAAGAGTAGGATGGGTATATAGAATTAGTTAGGGGGAAGTGAAGTGTAGTGAAGATTAGTTAAAAGTTAGGAATAGGATAGGTATATAGGATAGGTGTAAATATTTTTTTGGATTGGAGATAAGGTAGGTAAGTTAGATAGATAAGGGTAGAGAGTGATAGGCAATTTTTTTGTAATTTTTTTTTGGGCTAAATGCTTAATATTTGCATTCAAATAAGTGGGATTATTTGTATTCAAATAGGGGGAAAATACTCATATTTAGACCAGGGTAGAAAATTAAATAATCACATCAAATAATTTTAATCACCGTGTATAAGGAATTCTATTAGATAATACGCGTTATTAAAACCGTGAAGCATAAAAATTTATTAGTTTCATTAAACATAAGAGATTTAAATCATGTACAAGACGCTTTATATCAAAAGAAGCAGTATTAAAAAGCTCTGCGTGTAATGTAATTATTCCTAAACAAATGGAAATTACGTGCAGAATTTATCTTAATTAACTCTATTTCAAGTAACCGGTATTGAACAAAACGTACAGATAATATCTATAGAAACTTGTAAAAACCCAATAAAATGAAAATCCTAGAAGTGTTAGTTAGAAGTAGGATGTTTGAACACACCTGCGTATTTTAAAAGGCAATTTCAGTTTAATTTGTTTAGATAAACATGTCGATTCTAAGGATATTGGAAACGGTCAGATGCTTTAGCACGAAATACAAAACAGGGTTTATTTAAAAGCTCTGAGAATTAATATTATTTTGAACACCTGCGTAGTTTAAATATCACGTACGGCGAAAATTGTGTAGATAACAAATGGTTTCAAAGAATCTTGGAGAAACCGGGGCTTAATATTCACGAGAAGGTGCGATACGGGGTTATTAAACCCAGATAGTCCACATGGACTAAAATATAATCGATAATAAAGAATATCAATTTGCACCAATACGAACAGGTTAGAAAAGGAAAGAGAAAATGCGTCAAGCAAAGACACATATAGTAAAAGGCGTGATTTAAGCAACGTCACGAGGGTCACAATTGGTTGAAAATAGGATGCAAATATCAGAGGTAGAAACAACAATTTCTGTACAAAATTAATTAGTTTTTCTCGGACATGTTTGCGTGCCGTGTGAGAATTTCTGAGATTTAAATGAGGCGAGTGAAAAATTCGTAAAAACCGACGCGCGAGCGACGGACTGGGAACATAGAATGAGAAATTCTTAAGAATTGTCTGTTTTGAGGACAAAAGCGACGTGCCGGATATTCGCTATATATAGAGGTGGTAATATGAATTTAGGCCTCTTAGACTTTTGACTATTCGATGCGTTAAAAGCTCTCTTAGATCCGCGACTTGATTGAAGATGTTAAACAGTGCATTTTAGTTTGATAAAATAATTTAAAGTTTGCTCGTATATTTTAGTGATTCAAAATAGTTTGTTATTTACGTGCTAACATGAATGTACTTCAGTGCACTTAGATACAAGGTAATAAAATTTAGTATCACTGTACCAATTAGCAAAATTTACAACGACAAATGTATACACAAAAGTAGGCAGTTTTGGCGTATATTGGTGAAAGAAGTATGAATTTCTTTGTTATTTTTCGGGGGTGTTAATAATTAAATGGTTCAAATACGTGTCTGGATCCACAAAACCAGGTTCAGATATACACAGATGAGTTCCGGAAAAGCCCAGAAACAACTTTAAATAAATGGTGATGGAGAAAATTTTAAAAGCGTTGAGAATTAGAAGCCGTAAATATAATCCTGTTGGAATGGTGTGATTAACTAAAGGGACGATGTACCTTGAAGCTACGAGGACAGTAACCTTCAGGTAAATTATACTATTTTGTTTGACATTTTTGTGTGTGTTGAATAACTTTATAATTGATTTACTTTAAATGGACATTAGTGAAATTGTACTAACCATAAAATTTTAATGTTAAGATGAAATTTGCTTGTTTAAGTAGAAAGGGGTATTTAGTATTGATGTTCTGGATTATGATGAAATTTTAGGTATGTCTTTGAGCTCAATTAGACGAACCTGGTTAATTAACGTAAAGGGGTGGTAGATGCTTCCTTTTTACTCTGCATATATTGTTATAGTAATTAGTAGGCATCCTACAAGGACTTTAATTCTGGATGCACGTTAAAGTGATAATAAAATTAATCTTGAAATTCTTTTTAAAACTGAATTTTATGCTGAAATTTAATTTGAAAATTTAATGTATTCTGAATATTGATGTAAATAGAGTTAACGTTGATGTTTGTGGTAGGAATGTGTTGTTTAATTTTATGAATGAGGAGGTTTATAAAATTAGGTGAGCAGCTGAAGCGAAACCAGGATCACAGCAGTTTATGACGCCCAATCGGTGGGACTAGAATTTTTTTGTTGAAAGGACCCAGTTCCGCATTCAAAGGAGTATATCACAGCAGTATTTGGCGCCCAATTCGTGAGGCTCGATTAGAATACTGGGAAACATAGCAATATATATATATATATATATATATATATATATATATATAGGGTGAGTTTTTAGTGTGGCAACGGTCGATAACTCCGTTATTATAAAAGCTACGTAAACCAAATTTGGAGGCATATTAGGCATACCTAAAGTGCATATTCTAAAAATATTTGGAAGTATACAGGGTGTTTCATAATTCCAGGGCATATTAAACTTTTTTTTTTAAATGGAACACCCTATATATTATTACATTTTTGAAAAGCCCATAAAAAGAGCTTTAATTTGATATCAAATTGTATCTGTCGATTCCTTTTAGTTTTTGAGATATTCAACTGTTTTTAGAAAAAATGACCCCGATTAGATAGATTGCCACTGCACTAATACACAACTTATGTTAATTTTTAACATGCAGAAAATTTTACCATATACCATAGTATATTTGTAAATATCACTTTTTTGAAATTTCTTCCCAGTATACAGGATGTGTCAGGTTTCGCAAAATGCAATTTTTAAATTTTTTTTTAAATGGCACCCTACCAATTTTATTGCTACAATGGATAGTTCATTAAGTGTCCTTTCAATTTTGTTAAGCATTCCCTATACCTAAATCCATTACTTTCTGAGATATTTTTGATTTTCTTCAAATTTTATGAATGTTTTTTAATTTACATAACTAAAAATAACTTACTATTGGAGAATATTATAAAACAATTAATACATATTGATTAACAATCAACTACACTTATCCAATAACAATTTTCACTAAAGATATAACAACCTACAATAATACGCTATCAACAGAATTCTGTCAGATCAACAATATGCATTTTATAGAAAATGTTCAAGCAGGAAATCAGGCAGGCTTTGAAAAAAATAACTATTACATGTAAAGTGTCATTTAGGTTTATTAATTGTAGTGTGTTGTCATTTAACAGGATATCTCTCTTGGTATATTCTTGATGCAAGTAGGAAATTTTTTAAACTCGCTCCCAATACCCAAATCATATTTATTTGTTTTTCCACTGTAAAATTAATTTTGAAAACTCCTTCAAAGATTACATTTAAAACAGAACTGATAATGTGTTAAATGACAACACACTACAATTAATAAACCTAAATGACATTTTGATTGTAATTGTTATTTTTTCAAAGCCTGCCTGATTTCGTGTTTGAACATTTTCTATAAAATGCATATTGTTGATCTGGCAGAATTCTGTTGATAGCGTATTATTGTAGGTTGTTATATCTTTAGTGAAAATTGTTATTGGATAAGTGTAGTTGATTGTTAATCAATATGTATTAATTGTTTTATAATATTCTCCAATAGTAAGTTATTTTTAGTTATGTAAATTAAAAACATTCATAAAATTTGAAGAAAATCAAAAATATTTCAGAAAATAATGGATTTAGGTATAGGGAATGCTTAACAAAAATGAAAGGACACTTAATGAACTATCCATTTTAGCAATAAAATTGGTAGGGTGCCATTTAAAAAAAATTTTTAAAATTGCATTTTGCGAAACCTGACACACCCTGTATACTGTGAAGAAATTTCAAAAAAAGTGATATTTACAAATATACTATGGTATATGGTAAAATTTTCTGCATCTTGAAAATTAACATAAGTTGTGTATTAGTGCAGTGGCAATGTATCTAATCGGGGTCATTTTTTTCTAAAAACAGTTAAATATCTCAAAAACTAAAAGGAATAGACAGATACAATTTAATATCAAATTAAAGCTCTTTTTATGGGCTTTTCAAAAATGTTATAATATATAGGGTGTTCCATTTAAAAAAATATAAGTTTAATATGCCCTGGAATTATGAAACTCCCTGTATGCTTCCAAATATTTTTAAAATATGCACTTTAGGTATGCCTAATATGCCTCCAAATTTGGTTTACGTAGCTTTTATAATAACGGAGTTATCGATCGTTGCCACACTAAAAACTCACCCTGTATATATACATATATATATATATATATATATATATATATATATATATATAATCCCTGATGGAATTGTCCAATACACAACGAAAGCATATATTATTTCAAAATATTGTGAATTATTTGTATACGTAGGTTTGTTGATTAAAACTCATTTTACATGGTACAAAACGTGTATTGACCCTCCGGAAGCACCTTGGATAGTAGACGTTGACTTATGTAGTAATTAAATTTTTGATACCGTAATCTAAATATTTTATAATACAAATGTAAATAAATATGAGTACGAAACGTCCAGGGTGGACTTGCTTCGCCCAAATTAATGCTATTTCCGGTATATTTTAATGCAGCAAACTTTCAATAATTGTTTCCTTTATATTAACAAAGTGGTTTAAAACTTTTATTTACAATAATTAAATACAAAATACTCTGTGAATTTAAATTGAATTGGTAAAAATTAGTAAATCAAACCACATTACACTGGATCTTTGACTTTGAAGTCATAACGAATATTTCTGCTTTCTGATATTAATTAATGGTAGCGTTGTAGGCGATGGAATTGAATATAAACTAGAAAATTTATAAAATCTATTAAAAAACTAGACTTGCCTTGAAAGATTAGATCTAAGTTTAGTTTAACAGCTTTAAGAGCAAATAGTAATAAACAAAGTTCAAAAATCAGATTACTATTTAAATTTAGTGATGTTATTGAATGAATGTTATAGATTTATTGCTTTGAATTAGTTACTTTTTTCTTTTTTCTGGTTTTTGACAAAATGCCTTTCTTTAATCAAAATTGTACATTTTATAGACAGTAGTGACATATAACGGAAATACATTTTTAAATAATTATTAATAAATAGAGCATGCAAACATTTGATATTAGTATGCAAATTAACAGATAATCCCTTCGCTTTTTTTTAATAGTAGGTTTAATATTATATGCAAGGTGTTCGCGCGAAAACTTGAATGCGTATTTCTTAGGAGTTTACAACCTTAGAAATTTAAAATGTTGGTATGGTAAATAGTTCTTAGGGGGGAATATGTCAGTTTATCGTACTCGCCAATATAGTGCCCCCACCGCTCCCAGCGACCCCACTTTAAAATTTTAAACGACACCTTAAATTTTTTAACGGAATATGAAAGAGCTCATTTTTATATGGCTACTTGAGTTTAAAAGTAATAAAATACATTAAAAGGTCTTTGAATTATTTTACTTTAAAGTTGAATAAAATAAAAGTTTACAATAAATTAACACTTCTAAAAAATAAAACTATCAAATCTAATAAATCACACAATTCAAAATTAATTAAATTAGATGTAACAAGTGCCCCGATTCAAATGTAAGCAATGGTAAAATGTAGTTTCAAATTCTGTTTGGAATCGTTGAAGAATATCGGGAGTAAAACGTCAACGTTCGCGAATAATCCTTTTTCGCAAATAACCTAACGATTCTATTGAATTTTTGAAAACAATAGTTTTCAAATGCTCTACAGAAAAAGTCTACAGGGTGTAACATGTTAAAATCTACGAGCAACCTTTAATATATCATTACGCTGTCGCTACATTAAAATTATGCTAATTTTATTTTGCAGTTCGCTTTAAGTATTAAATACTTAATATAAATTCTAATTTCATTGTAGTGTGCTCCCTTATTATGTATTTTGGCATCAGCAGTTTGTGTTTCGCGATTGGTTCTCATTCTGATTACTTCTCAAGTCAGGTCTATTTAAAAGTGTACCTAAACACTTCTGAGTTGTACGTTCGGGAAGGTATTAGCGCAAGCGTAGAGAAGTGGGGTTATAAACGACCAGCAGAATGGGGCGATTAAATTTGAATTTGGAATTAATAGGGATTTTAATTTGGATTTTGGTGCATAATGGCGAGGCGACTCCATTCAAGTTGTTGTGGTGCATTTTTGCTGGATCTACTCCACTCTTGAATAAACAAGTAATAAATCTACTTGGCTGGAAGTCGAACCTTCTTAGCTGCGTGTCGGATGTTTGTAATTGAGGCGTGTGCATTTGTTGGAAAGTGTTATCGTCATGGACGTGTGGTTGTGTTGGGACGTACCAGATTATGATTATGATTTATGATTAACCACACCGAGTTATGTTGCTGTTAGTCTTACAGACTATCAAGAGCTTTGTGCTTGGGTTTGTTGCTTAAATTTCCAAATGTTTCTTAGAATGATAGGCGGACCTATATGTAAGTCTTAAGTTTATTACCTGTTATGAGTGAACTTGTATTTTGTTCAATCAAATGAAATAAGTTTTAAAATTAGACATTTTACAGCTGCTGTGAGCAGAATTTTATATTTGCAAAATTAAATATGCCATATTTTTCATAAAAGCTTACGATAAAAACTTTCTATTTGTTGTTCAAATGCTAAATTTTTATCATGTAGTAAATAACTTGTGCTGTCTTTGACTTTTGTGTACTCCAACGACGGGCCTGTCTAATTGGAGTAACATTTGTTGTAAATAACTTAATTGTTTTAGTATATCTTTAAACTTGAAGAACTTTTAATCCTTAAATTTATTTTTGAAATTAAAAATGCTTATAAAAGAAATATTTCAATAAACATCTTTTTTTACAAATCTATAATTTATATTCCTGAGTGTGAATGATTTCTGAAAGAAAATATTTATTATCAGAAAAGTGTTCTCTCTTTGATAATTTTATTATGTTTTTTATTTTTCGGGTTTAAATATGTTTTTAGATGTACCCTAGCCGTGGGTCCATTGATGAGGAGGTTTAGTAATTAATATTTTTTTGTTTATACCAAAAGGTTTCTGCGTTTCCATTGTGGTTTCTGCTTTGTGTGTATTTTCATAAACGCAGTGGCGCCTAAATTTTTTTTGGTTAACAAAATCGCCCATGACCCTTGCTCATGTCTCTCCACATAAGGTAATTCTCAAGCTTAGCCCGTAACTTATGTGTTCCTATAATTTTGTAGCCACCCATTAACTTTTCATACTTAGGCTCACCTCTGATTGTTAGAAACCCCAAGTGTCTGTATTCGCGTTTGACACCTTGGGTCAAATTTTGTAAGATAGCTGAGCAAACGTAGCGCTTAGGAACAAAAAATCTTGTAACAAGTGGTCAGATCAGGGGAACGCGTCGGTCACTCTATTGGACCTTTACGCCCTATGCATCTTCTAGGGAAGACATTGTCTAGATGTTGCCTTATTTCTAAATAATAATGTGAGCGTCCCGATCCTGTTGAAAATAACAATTTTTGTCTATCTTCACTGCGTCGTTTTCTACAATATTTTTCATGCGCGGTATTTTCAACTTTTCTAAATATCGCGGGCCTGTTAAATTTTCCTCGTATAGGAATTGACCTATAACGTGAATGTGAAAAATTTCAGCCCATACATTCAGCTTCTGCGGATGCTGAGTGTGGTCTTCAAGAAAAATATGAAAATTGAAGTCACTCCAATATCGGCAATTATGCCTATTGACTAATTTGTTAAGAAAATAGCTGCTTTCATCACTAGAACAACCAGTTTTTAACATTTTTATTTTCTTCGATCCTGTTTGCTAGTGTTTCACAAAATTGTAAATGTCTATCATAATTATCTTCATTAAGTTCTTGAAGTAACTTGAATTTATACGGACGGAACTTATTTTAGTTTTAATATCTTGTAGCATGTTGATTTTCTTACACCCGCTATTTGTAGTAATTGGGGAACATAAAGTTTGGGATGTAGAGCAATGTCGGCTAATACTTCAACCTTCATATTTTTATTTTAAACACCACGAGTTGGTAGATCACTTCGTTTTTTATCAGTAACAAAACCAGTTTCTTTTCAAAATTTATTATGGTTCGTACAGAAATATTGGACACGTTTTTGACAGGATATTTCTCATTAAATAAGTTTTGTTGTTGATCTGTAATTTATAATTGCAGTTCCATACAGAATCACTATTTCAATTGTTTTGCAAGGAGTATACTATAATAATATATTATGATACAAATTTATAAGCGAACCTTTAAAGCACGCGCAATGTTTAAGGGCACGACGTGAAGCGTAGTGACCTTAAACGTTGCAAGTGCTTTAAAGGCACTTATAAACGAGTACCATACGCTATTTTTTAAAATACCTGCATTTTAACTTGATATATAGATTTACATACTACTGAATTTATCCGTATTGACATTTGTATAATTTGACAAATAAAAATAAAGTTGAAAATGTTGTTGCTTAACAACCTTTAAAACACTAATGCGATAAAGATCAATTAAGCACGCTAATTAGTTTTTTATACTAGTATTTTGGTGCAGGTATATTAAAAAAATAATTAAAACGACTTATGCACTTACAAGAAGCAACCAAACCAAATGACATGTTGTTTAATAATTAAATCACTATGCACATTTTTAATTTCTTTTTAAAACAAATGGATATGTTGAACCGAGCCCGCCAACTTAATTAAACTGACGAAATGTTGTATTTTCTTCAACTTTAAATTGAAATATTTCTGTTTAATGTAACCAATTACTTTTTCCACTTGAATGTATGTAGAAAAATTAACTCTTTAATAATCCGTCAGAAAAAGTATAAGCTATGATTTAAAAATTATAAGTAAGGTGGCCGATAGTGGCTGATTGCGGTATAATGGCAAGTAAAGTACATTGGCATATCTCCACTTAATAACTATTTAAAAATCGAAAGGTTCGAATTTCTAAAGTTAAAGATACCCGAGAAAAACGTATTAGAATTTTTCGTGCGAACACCTTGTGATTGAATAGCAAAATTTTAAATAAAGAATTTTTCATATCCAAACTATATTATGGCTATTAGAAACACTACCTTAGAAATCTATTTTATGTTTTCTGTTCCAAATAAAATCGATTGGTTTAATCGTTTTTCTTTTCGATAAATTTTATTACTTTATATTTATTTTCTTATTTTTTGTGGACTAATTTTTGCTGATTAGACTTTGCCGATATGGTAAGGAAACTATATATAGGGTAATTTGTAACACACGGAGAAAAATATTAGGATAGATACAATGATTCCAAATTAACATGTTTAGCAAAGTCACGATAATTAAAAAGTTTACTAGTTTTAAAAATTTTATTGGGTAACCGCTGGAGAGTACAAGCAAGTTGGCTTTGAAATTTAATAAAATGCTAAATTGACATTTCAGAAAACTTCAACAATTTATGTTTGAGCTATTATTTGTATTCAGCAATTAAGTTCTTGTTATTACGGTATTAGTTTGAATAAAATGACAAATCTCAAACAAGGTTACCTGATAATTTCCGCATAAACAATTGAAGTCAATACCATTGAAGACTTGTGCCATCGGAACAGTGTTACTGCAGAGGAATTACAATAATTGCCGAGAATTTAAATCGTTATGTGCTACTGTGCATTAAAAGCAGGGACCGCATTTCGAACAATTTTTGTGATTTTTTTGCATTTTATTTTTTATCCCTTTCCATTTCGACAATGTCTTATCAGCAAAAATTAATCCGCAAAAAATAGAAAATAAATATAAAGCAATAAAATTTATCGAAAGGAAAAACGACTAAACCAATATTTTATTTGGAACAGAAATCAAGAAATGGATTTCTAAGGTAGTGTTTCTAATAGCCATAATATAGAGTTAGGATTTGAAAAAAAACGAGGTTTCATTCTAAATACAAAGCCATTTAATACATCCGCGTAAAAACAATATCAATCTTATTGCATTTGCAAACGATTAGAAAGCAATTGCGATTAATTGTTTCGTGTTTAACTTAGTAAAACGAGTTTGATTTTAAAATAGGTACATTAGTTATTGAAAACGTAATCTGTTGAATTACTGAAATCGGTGATTTCATTAGGATGCAAATCAATTACAAATTTAAATTATTTATTTAATAAATGGCTATAAAAGTACGTCTGGTCTTTGAGATTTTGTACTTTTATAGCCATCTATAGAGTTTATTATGTAGTTTCGATTGAATTCTGTACTTCCACACTTAGTAGTGTTGGTGTTTTATCACCTGATGGCGGTTTTATTTACTTTTGCCATAGTACAGTGATTGTTTCGAAATTATATCATTATAATAGCTTCGATTACTTCATAGGGTTCTTGGAAACTATTTCACTCTGATGATGCTTAACAAGCCGAAACCGTCGATCAGTGGATGTTTTTTCCCCTGTGAAGTAATAAAGCTAATGTTTTGTTAATGGCTATATAACTGCTAGCCCGATTTGTATTTGTCAATAGCTCTTATTATTTTCATAAGAGTTTGTTTACAGATACATCTTACTTTATATACTATTTCTTATTGCGGACTGCAAATAACTTGTTTTTTTATTTGAATTGCCTTTGGAGCATGAAACCGGGTGTCGCCACGAGAAGGTTTGTTACGTTTGCAAATAAATTTTGCTGTAACATTCCGCAAATCTCAAAGGCCAGACGTACTTTTATAGCCATCTATAGAATTTATTATGTAGTTTCGGTTCAATTCTGTACTTCCACGCTTAGTAGTGTTGGTTTTTTATCACCTGAGGGCGGTTTTATTTACTTTTGCCATAGTACGATTATTTCGAAAATATATCATTATAATAGCTTCGATTACTTCATAGGGTTCTTGGAAACTATTTCACTCTGATGAGGCTTAACAAGCCGAAACCGTCGGTCAGTGGATGTTTCCTCCCCTGTGAAGTAATAAAGCTAATGTTTTGTTAATGGCTATATAACTACTAGCCCGATTTGTATTTGTCAATAGCTCTTATTATTTTCATAAGAGTTTGTTTACAGATACATCTTACTTTATATACTATATCTTATTGCGGACTGCAAATAACTTGTCTTTTGATATATATATATATATATATATATATATATATATATATGTATATATATATATTATAGTGAATAAGATGAAA
This sequence comes from Platerodrilus igneus, assembly GCA_036346225.1. NCBI lineage: Eukaryota > Metazoa > Arthropoda > Insecta > Coleoptera > Lycidae > Platerodrilus > Platerodrilus igneus. The sequence continues at coordinate 5,981,075 of JARFIW010000307.1, read as the reverse complement.
TAATAACTTAGACTTTTATGCAAAGCCCAAATGATCATTTCAAATCGAAGCTAGTAATTGAATGATGGAAAATATAAGGTCTTGGACAGAACTAGAACCTGTATCTTGGTTTTGCCGGAACCATGCGTTTACCAATTACGCCACCGAGACCGATGACGACAATTGGGAAATTTACAAATTTAAATCGTGTACACGACGATACATCAACCTAACTTTCAATTACGTTCGGCATTTTTGTGTCATATATATTTTAATCTAAAAATAAACAATTTCGGGAGCTTGGGCATAAGACTATGAAATGATTATTAAAATTATATCGAATATCAAATTTGTAGTAATTGAATTTGGTAAAATCTGTATCCTAAATTATTTTACTTTTACTTTTTATCTATAATCACCATAATAATGGTACCCCCCCTGTTGAGGTCCACCATTAAATATGTATTGGCTTAGCTAGCCCACCTAATTTTTTAAGCCTGACTACGTGCGTGAGTGACTTATACATCACTCGCCCATTATGCAAAAAAAAGGGATACATTTTTATACTTTATTGTCATTACCGACGAAACTTGGGTATACTATTTGACTTGGGAAAATAAAGGAGTGTTCTTTATTTGTAGATCCGAAAAAACATTACATTTTTGCCGGGAAATATCATTGTTTCATTCTTTTGTACTATGCACGCCAAATATTATGCAAATTTATTAAATAGTCCAGTAGTAAAGACTCTCCATTTGAAACAAGCAAAAAGAAAAAAGGAACGATAATCATAAATGATGACAACAGTCCGTTAATTAAAGTGGGGACCGCTCTACTACGTCCTTATAGTCCGAATTTTGCAACGTATGAGTTCTAAACTTTAGACCTCTAAAACATTCTCTTAGCGATAAACATTCAGATCCAATGAAGAATTGTTTGAAACTGTTCGGGAGCGCGTTTGTCAGAAACCACACAGGTTTTCTGTGCAGGTTGAGAAGAGACTATATTGAAAAATAAAAGTTGTTAACGCCTTCTATTTAATTTTAAATTTGAATTTTTACCGCTACATCGTCTAGTAGCGCCTCTGTACTAATTTTATCTAACCAGACAGACACTGGATTCATTGTTGTGTTAGCCTTCAAATAAAGTAGACGTTTTCTCTGCACTCAATTATTATTTACTGTAACTACACATACAAGCTGCACTACAATTGAGAAGTTTACTCATCATAAAATGGTCCTTCGGCGAATTAGCGAAAAACAATTAATATTGCTTAATTATTAAAAATTTTCCAAGAAGTTTGAAGTATTGCACCAGCAAGGCCAACCCTTTTTACTACATCAAGCACATTAGGGTAATTATCAATGCTACATAGCATACTTAATCATTTTAGGAGGATTATAATTTGGAGAAGAAATTTGCTAAATTATTCAATCCAAAATACAGCAAGATTATATTTTCAACATCAAGGTAAAATTCCAATATATTCACAAATTGGCGGCTATTCTACCAGGAAAGGAAAGAAATTCCATCCCTTTCCTACAAGCAGGTATTGACTCATTCTTTTGCTTTCATAAAGATGAGTGAACTTAAGTTATTAAGAAATAAACGTGGTGGTTTTTCAGGTCAATTAACCTTATTTGCAAAATATATTCAATCATTAGATGAATCTAATTTATCAGAATCAGATCTTCAAAATTTAAATGAACGTTTAACAAAAATTGAAATTTTATATGATCAGTTTAATGATATTCAGGGTGAAATAGAAACTATTGATAAAGATTTTAATGCAAATCTCTTAGCTAGAGAAACGTTTCAAAATAATTATTTCAGTGCTATTTCTAAAGCAAGAAATCTTATTTCTAAGTATTCAAAAAATTTTCAGGATCATGAGTCTAGTAGTGCAGCCTCTAGCAAGAGTTCTGTTGAAAAATCAAACAAGTTAATTAACATTAAGCTTCCCAGAGTAGAAATGCCAACTTTTGATGGAAGTTTTTCCACATATAAACAGTTTATTGATATTTTTTCAGCACTAATTTATAACAATGAAGAGTTATCTGATAGTCAAAAGCTCTGTTATTTAAAATCATGTGTCAAAGGAACGGCTTTGGATATGATTAAATCTCTAGAGATAACAAACACAAATTATCAGATAGCTTTTCAGGCTATTGAAAAACGTTTTAATCAACCTTGGCGAATCATTGAGAATCATGTTCAAAATTTATTAGAATTAAAACCAATATCTAAAGATTCTCAAATTAGCTTAAGGCGTCTCATTGACGATGTTCAAAATAATATTCAATGTCTTCATGCTCTAAAGCAAACGGTTGATAGTTAAGATGCCCTGATTGTGCCAATCATTGTCAGCAAACTTGATGTACAAACTTCTAGGGACTGGCATTGCAAGCTCAGTTCAAGTGAAAATACAAATAATACAGTGCCCACTTTAAAACAATTAATTGAATTTTTGATAAACAAACAAAACATATTAGAAGCGTTAATAGTAAAAAAGGATAATCCCGAAACACAAAAGTCTGTGAAATGTGTCACAACTAAACCAAAAGGCGAAATTTCATTTAAATTCTTTTCTACTACCACAATCATTGTTCGTCCAAATTGTGCGGGCAATCATGCTACAGTATTGCCCGAAATAAACAGTACTGAAACTAAGTTGGCGGTGTTTTTATGCGTGCGCTGCCACACTCAAGTTAGCTAGTATAGACCTGTCAAGTAAACCTCAAACAAGTAATTAGTAGGGCCTAATTGTTAAAAATGGTGTTAAGTACAGAGGAGAATGTGTTTCTGGTAGAGCATTATTTTCGTTCATACGGAATCGGCCGACATAATGGTGCAAGTTTGCTATACGTGTCTGATCAATTCACACAAAGGTTTAATAAACGTTCTCCAAGTAATGCTGTAATTTTGAAGGTTATTGAAAAGTTTAGAAATACAGGTAGTGTATTGTGCCAACGAAAGGAAACTCGGGGCGTCCCAGGACAGTTAACAACAACAATAACCATGAACGTGTTTTTGAGCAAATCTTAGAAAATCCGAAAGTCAGCCAGGCAAGGACAGCGTTACAACTTGATTTAAAAGAACTTCCTTTCAAAGAATCCTGAAGGAGCTGGGTACATTTTCGTATGTGATTCAGGTACATCAACAACTACATCCTCGGATTATCGCAGTAGAGTGGAATATTGCGCCAGAATTCTCGCGTTACAGTATGAAAATCCTGAATTTTTGAAAATGTTTAGTTTTCAGACGAAGCACATTTTCACTTGTCAGGCTATGTGAATCGTCGCACAAATCGATTTCTGGGCTTTGCCAGACCCGATGAGGTTCAAGAGGTTCCTTTACATAGTGAAAAGTGAGTGTCTGGTGTGCTGTTTCCGGACACGGAATCATTGGTCCGTACTTTATCGAAGAGAATGGTAGGCAAGTCACACTTAATCAACAGAGGTACAGACAAATTTTAACACGATTTATCCCTGATCTACGTCAATTCTGTCGTGCACGTAACTTGGCATTTCGAAACCAATTTTTTCAGCAGGACGGGGCAACTTGCCATACTTCTGCCGCAATTCGTCAATTTCTTCAAGAACATTTTCCAAGCAAATTCATATCACGATTTACTGACTTCCGTTATCCTTCACATTCTCCAGACCTCACACCTCCAGACGCATACATTTAGGGCATGGCTAAAAATGCCGTTTTCAAACGGGCACCACAAACCATCGATGAATTAAAGGATGCCGTTAGAGTCTTCTTCGCAGCCCTGAGACAACCCTTATTCAATAACATGACCAGAAACTTAGAACATCGTTATGAAGTCTGTCTCGAACGAGGAGGTGCACATTTAGAACATATAATAAAGTGTCAATAATATGTATTTTTTAAATATACAAAACAATTACAATTTCAGTACTGTTTATTTCGGGCAATACTGTATTATAAACTGCAGAACGATGCAATGCTGTAAAACGTATGAAACTTTGTTTAAATTTTTTACGTTCGGGGCATTTTTTACCTGAATGTAAATCTTCACGATGCAAACTTTGTCAAAGAAAACACAATAGTCTTATTCACATACCAACAAAGGTGCAAACATCGAGTACGTCTGAAGTTCAAGCGGCTACCGAATCTCAGAATGCTACAACAGGCGAATAATTAATAATTTTTCCTCACAATTGTCATCAAATTGTACTGTTTTGTTATCGACTGCAAGGGTTAATGCACTTGATGCCAATAATCAAGTTGTTACCTTGAGAGTTCTTTTAGATTCAGCATCGCAATCACATTTTATCACTGAAAGGGCATTCAAATTACTTAATCTAAAATCGGAAGCTATAAATGTATCAGTTTCAGGCATAAATCAAGGTGTATCATGTATACAACAAAAAACGCAAGTAAAAATTGCATCTTGTGTAAGTATTTTTTCGACATTTATACAATGTCTTGTGATTCTGCACATAACAAGCCTATTACCTTCTACTCAAGTTAGTATTACAAATTTCAAAATAGATCCTAATATAAGGTTGTCTGATCCATTGTTTTATCAACTTCGGCCGGTGCATATGCTCATTGGAGCAGCATTGTTTTACGATTTGATGTGTATAGACCAAATAAAGCAAACCAATTCTCCCATGTTGCAGAAAACTAAATTAGGGTGGATTGTTTCGGGGAATGTCTATGGTTACCCTGATGCAAAACAGATAGCTCTCGCATCGATGCAAGAAATGAATGATAACTTAGAAAGATTTTGGAAGGTAGACGAATTTAATTCTAATTCAGGCAGTTTAAGTTCAGATGAAATATTTTGTGAATCATATTTTGTCCAAACGACTGTGAGAGAGTCGGGTCGGAAGTTTAAGGTAAGATTGCCTTTCCAGGAAAATGTTGCCATGATAGGTGATTCTTACAGTATCTCAAAAACACGACTTGATAAGCTAGAACGTAGGTTTCAAGGTAACTGTGCTCTTAAAGAGGAATATGTTGTTTTTATGAAAGAATATTTAACATTAAACCACATGTCAATATCAAACAATGAGGATAGTTGTTTTTTCTTGCCACATCATGCAGTTTTTAAAAAAATCTAGCGATACCACAAAATGTCGTGTAGTTTTGGATGGAAGTTGCAACCCATCATCAGGTTTGTCTGTTATTCAAGCATTGTTAGCAGGTCCTACTATTCTGGATGATATATTTTCATTAATAGCTAGATTTCGTACTCATACATTTGTATTTACTGCAGATATAGAGAAAATGTATCGGCAGATATGGATTCATGAAGATGATAGAAAATTTCAAAAAATTGTGTGGCGGGAAGACCCAAGTCACGAAGTCAAAATTTATAACCTAAACACTGTAACTTATGGCACAACATGTGCTCCATTTTTAGCAGTTCGTTGCTTATATGGGTAGGCGAGCAAATTAAATTGACACACCTCGTGGAATTATCAATTATACAAAGGGAGTTTTATGTAGATGATCTCATAACAGGTTCATCATCTGAAGTTTCGTTATTAAATATTAAAGAAAATTTAACAAATATTTTAAAAGATTACGGGTTTGTCCTACGCAAATTCAGGAGCAATATACAAGGAATTGGAGATTACTCTAGTGATACTATCTCTCTTTCAAATAAATTTGGCAAAACGCTTGGCATACTGTGGAATCCAAATTCTGACCTATTTACGTATTCCTTCACAATTCCAAAAAATGTCACTCACATACCAAAACGTTCTATACTTGCTCTCACAGCACAGCTATATGACCCATTAGGCATGTTAGCCCCTATAATCATACTAGCTAAGTTTGATATACAACAACTGTGGCAACTCAAATTAGGTTGGGACGAATCAATTCCGACAAACTTACACACCCAATGGTTAAAGTTAAAAGACGAGTTAGACTTTATTAACAAAATTACAATTCCGAGTATGTATCTATGTCAAATGCTCTGTACTTTGAGCTCCATGGATTTTCAGACGCCTCAGAAAGGGGATACGGGGCATGCATTTACCTCAAATGTGTTACTCAAAATCGTGAACATTCAATCAAGCTTTTAGCAGCCAAGACGCGAGTTGCACCCATAAAAACCATAACATTACCTAGGCTAGAATTACTAGCTGCAGTATTGCTAACTAATCTAGCTCAAAGGTTTAAGAAAATTCTTAATATTAATTTTGCTAACGAATTTTATTGGACGGATTCACAAATCGTACTTGCTTGGTTAAATTCACAACCTAATAAATGGAAGGTATTTGTGGCAAATAGGGTAACCCACATTCAAACACTATCCAATATTGAAAATTGGAATCATATAAATTCAAGCGACAACCCAGCAGACATTGCCTCACGAGGCTGAATGCCAGCTAAATTACATTCTCTTTCCTTGTGGTGGCAGGGTCCAAGCTGGCTTCAACTCAACGAAGAGCACTGGCAAAAGGAAAATTCAGAGTTGCATGAACCAATACCAGAAGTAAAGGAGAAAATTTATGCTTTTTTAAACAGAACGCTACAAAGCGAAAATACACTGTTTAAAAAATTCTCATCTTTCGTTAAACTAAAACGTGTGACTGCTTGGTGTCTACGATTTAAAAACAATTGTTTAAAACCTAAACCAGGGAGAATTTTTGGTCCCCTAACATTTCCAGAATTAAATCATACATTAGTAGTTCTTACCAAAATGGCTCAAATTGATTCATTTCCTGACGAATACAATTTATTAATTCATGGCAAATGCTTACATCCTAAAAATTCTCTATTGCAGTTAATACCCTTCATCGATCCAATAGGTATCATGAGAGTGGGTGGAAGATTGCAGTTATCGAAGTTAAACTTTTCGAAAAAGCATCCTATTGTCATTTTAGGGAAACATAACTTTACCAAACTCTTATTTGAAGAATTACATAAACTTTGGCGCCATCCGGGACCAAATTTATTGTTAAGCATAGTTCGTGAGAAATATTGGCCTATTTCAGGAAGGAATTTGGCCAGGAAAACTACAAAAAATTGTGTAAAATGTTGCCGTTTTAACGGTAGTACTAATAACAATCCCATTATGGGAGAATTACCTTTTCAAAGAGTTGCCACCATGCCACCCTTTCATTCTGTTGGGACAGATTATGCAGGCCCAATAAATATAAAAATGTTATATGGTAGATGCTCCAAATCCATGAAATGTTATATTTGCATTTTTATTTGTCTTAGTACGAAGGCTGTCCAATTTATCGACTGATGCTTTTATTGCCACTTTCAGACGATTTGTTGCTCGTCGTGGCAAGCCGATGAACATATTCAGTGACAATGGTCGAAACTTTGTAGGTGCAAATTCTACACTTAATGAATTATACAAGTTTATCAACCCAAACTCAAACACTATTTATCATAAAGCATTACATGAAGGTGTAAATTGGCAGTTTGTACCCGCATATGCACCTAACTTTGGCGGACTCTGGGAAGCAGGTATAAAAGGTATTAAATATCATTTAAGGCATGTATTATATGAAACATCATTAAACTTTCAAGAACTGTACACAGTCTTAACACAAATTGAGTCAATACTTAATTCAAGACCGTTAACTCCACTTTCCTCTAATCCTAATGATTATGACGTACTAACCCCAGCACATTTTTTAATTGGCTGACAACTTACTGCTGTGGCAGACCCAGATGTGCTAGACATTCAAGTTAATCGGTTAAGTCGCTATCAGTATTTACAAAAAATCAATCAAGACTTCTGGCGAAGATGGTCTAGAGAATATTTGTCAGAATTGCAGCAACGTGTGAATTGAAAGCACTCCTCTGAAAACTTGAAGATTGGGGATCTTGTGCTTATAAGAGAGGATAATGTACCACCAGCCAATTGGCCATTAGGAAGATTGTCGCCACATCACCTGGGAAGGACAATGTTGTGCGTGTAGTGCATATTAAGTGTTCTAATGGTGTGATTAAACGTTCTGTACGCAAACTTTGCATATTGCCTAAAACAGAAACAGATTAAAATTTGATAGTTACAATATAGAAACATGTGTTTCTGTTTTTTGTACATTTGTTTATTATTTAAGGTTTGTATGCTTAAATTGAAGGTTCAGAATCCTTTAAGGAGGCCGGTATGTTAACGCCTTCTATTTAATTTTGAATTTGAATTTTTACAGCTACATCGCCTAGTAGCGCCTCTGTACTAATTTTGCCTAACCAGACAGACATTGGATTCATTGTTGTGTTAGCCTTCAAATAAAGTAGACGTTTTTTCTGCTCTCAATTATTATTTACTGTAACTACACATACAAGCTGCACTACAATCGAGAAGTTTACTCATCAATAGTACACATTCTATTTATTTTTTGAATATTCCTCACAGTAATGCAGGTTAAACGAATAATCAGATACGTAGTTGATTAAAAAAATAGTTAATACAGAACTAAAAGATATTTAACTAAATCTAGAATTATATCCCGTTTGAATATTTTAGCTTCAAACTGTACTGCTTGTGGTATCCAAATCTTTGCCATAAAAGCATAAATTTCGCTAATACCAAGCATTAAGAATCTAAATCGCTAAATAACTTGGGAGTAGATTAATTGCTTATATGATAAATGCGAATGGGATCTCCATCAAATCTTGTTTATAGGACTTAATACTTTTAATAACTGCACTTTTTATATAGCTTTAAGGATGTAATGACCTCTAAACTATTAAATTGCACAAACACATTAATCTTTCAAGATTTTTTTGTATAGATCTCATCCAAGCTTGCTAATTTGAGCTTGTAGTTGCTAACGGTTGTGTTCCTATCGTAACACTCGGCCAGAGTTTGTCTTGTAACTAATTAAATTGTAGTTAGAAGTTACCGGTATACTATAAAATTTTATATACAGGGTAGCCCATTAGTGCAAGGAAGTTCAATATCTCATTTAATATCATATACATTATAAAAGGTTTCAAATAAAGTTGCAGGATGCACATCGTAGCATATTGATAAAATGTATTTTTTAAATCGAACACCCTATATTTTATGTCACATTTCGAGTGCCACTTTTAAATTGTCTATGAGCATATTTTTGTTTTGTTTTAAATGCAGCGTTGCTAAGTTTTAAGTTTTTTACGAACTATCCGAAGAAACATTGTTCGATTTAAAAATGTGTAGATTCGTTCAGTTTTAAAATTTTTAGTTAGTATTTGCTACACAAATAAACAAATATGCAAATATTTGGCAATTTAGTTGGATAGGGTGTTTGCAATCATTCCCAAACATTTGCAAATTTCGAATATCAAAAACTTTATTATTTAAACGGAATACTATTGTATTATTTTACTAGTTGATAAAGCTGTTAAATCTCTTTAATTCATGTATAACGCCATATGACGTCTAAAACTAGTAGTTTTTGAGAAATTAATCATTTTGTTGAAAAATTGATGTATTTTCTTGAACAAGGTATTATTTTTATAAACATGTTAATTAATTATTAAGTTAACATTTTTAAGTTTGATAATGTTACAGTACCATATTTGAAAATGAATCACAAGAGAGAATAAATCACTCCAGTTACAATGCCATCAAAAAATATGGCCTAATAATATCATTTTCTGTTATATCACCCCAAACATTTAAGGACCACCTAATCTGATGAAGGGTCCGTACATAATGTGGTTAGTCGGTATTAAAATAATGAGCGGCTCCGTGATCTAGTTGGTTCAAGTGTGACTTAATCCTAAGGTACCGGGTACCGCTTGAAAAATGTTGGCGAGCATTTTTCACAGAAATACGCCGTTGTTCGGATGAGAGGTAAAATGCAGATCCCGTGTGTAAGTGTTGTCACGCACGTTAACGATCCGAACCTTGTTTGGAATAGAATAGTTAGGCAAAATTCAAAATTTTCAGAAAAAAAATCGTTTTCTTGGCGATGTAGTAACTTTGGATAGTGCATTGGAAAATCAAATTTAGGCGTCTTTGCAGCAATGGGTTTGATTAAACTTTGAGCAGGTGTATTAACTTCATTTTTTAAGTTCACCGTAAGCTAAAGTTTACTTGTAAATATGACAATTTTAAACTATTTAACTACAACTATTATTGTAGCTTACAAATATTATTCCCATTCATGTCTATAAATAACCAACTAGAGTAAATAACATTAATTTTGAGACGCTGCCGCGTTACTATTACGTTTACTCCTTTACAATTATTCTCTACCATACAATAGCTTTTTAATTTTGACAATCACATTAATTTGTTTCAAAAACGCAAGGCCGGCTAATCTCAACGATAATTTAAATCTCGGTTAGTCTGACCGTCATCACTCTCCATTAGTAAGCAAGTTCCCGAAAACTGGGTCTCCAATTTTTGACTATATCTAACAGAGCCAACTGGACAGATGGACGGGTATAAGTTTGTTAGCGACCTGTGCGACGTGACTGTTATGTGGGATACTCAAAGCGTAGATAATTGTGAAGGTCAATGTTATAGTTGTCCGATACCTTCCGACAACGTCAAGAAATCGATAATATATACAGTATGAAACCGACGTGCACGCGATGCACAGATAGTCGTTTCGGGTATGCTATCTAATATGAATATGGTATAATTAATTCCAAAATAATAGTTATATATTTACATTCAGTTGATGTATGTTTATATTGTGTTTATTCTTTATCAGTAAATCAACGTTAATTTCTATTGTGGCTTTGCTTCTACTGAAAGTCGAACTCGCTAACAAAGTTGCTCCAGCCGAAGTTTGGATTACCGCACTGCGTATTTGGCCATCTGTACTCAATCTTACATCTATAACTCTTTCTTAAAAATGGTGGGCCGTTAAACCATCGGCTGTTTTCGTCAGTTCTGGGCGAAGTTCGCCATTTGGTCGCGTCATTTGCAACGTTTAATTGGGTCGGTACCCACCTCCACTCGTCTATGTTGGATTTCTCTAAACTTTGCCCTATTTTGAATGCTACAAACTGTTTATTTCGTCGGGCATCAAATCGTATCCAGCAAAGTACATTTGTGGAGTCCGTCCAGAAAATGCGCCGATTTATTCTAAGCGAGTGAAACTTCTCCACTAATTGTGCAAATCTGCATTCCAAAACTATAGCTTCGCGCTTAAGTCTAGAAATATAAGCGGCTGTGTGCTGTGTGGTGTGACTTTAATTTTTGCTCCAACTAAGGCGATATCAGTTCGTTCCTTTTAGAATATACGAAAGTAAGATCTACACAGGCGTATGCGTTCTCGCTGAATTCTACGAACACCTAGAGCTTTATGCACCGTGGCTCAATTATTTGTAATTAACATAATGGAATTCGTAGCTGGCCGATTGAAGATACAACATTCACCAACGCCATCCACATTTCGTATTGCTCACTAGTTATTTCGTCGTTCCAGCCAATCCCGGATCGTCAAATTTGTTATTGCAAAATTTTGGCGTGTACAGGGAAAAATAATTAAGTCCTAACGGATCATAAATTGTGATCAGGGTGTAAAGCACCTCCTTTTTTTCTAAGCTTTCGTATTCCAGTCAGGATATCAGTACCGGTTCCAGAAGTATTGAGCACAGACGAGAAACAATCACGGCACGGGTTGCACCATAGGCCAAGAATCTTTTCCGGAAATGTTTGTTCCCTAAATATGGCGTTGTTTTTTATAAGGTACTTCCCCTATTGTTTCTAGCATGCGAGCGCAGATAAACAACCAACCTCGTATGTGAAACCTCTTACGGCGTGAATAGACTTTACAGCTTTTGCTAATTCGATTATTTTCAACTCAGTATTGGTACTGTCCAACCAGTCGTCCGCATAGTGATTTTCTTGTATAGCTTGCACGGCAGGAGAGTGTGTGGGAATGTAAGTAACTACGTTTAAGTATTTTACGTACTGAACGCATTATTTTCATCAAATAGACATCCAGTTTTGAGAGAAAATTGTCGCTCCGCCGAAGAAATCGATCCGATTTGGCAACCTTAACCTGATGAAATATTTTAGCTGTGTCGCCACAAATTCCCACAGCTTTTTCGCTGAATTGATTTAGAATTGTTACGATATACCGGGCGGACAAGGAAGAGAGAAACAAAAGCAATGTAGGTAGTCCGCACCGATTACCCCAACAAAAAAAGGAAAGGAAAAATGTCGTGCTAACTAACTAGTCCTAGGGGGTTTCGTAGAAAAGAAAATATAAAGCATCAAGACCGATTCGCCTCGTCTTAATCGAATAGCGTAGAAGTAGATTATTCGTCTAGAATCGCAGAAAGTTTTGTACCTGGACCAAATAGTGTCAGTGGTACAATTATAAAAAGTATTATTGGAATTCCTAGAAGCATGTACCAACGTTTTTGTTGTCGCCACGACGACTGAAGATTGATCTTCGGATCGTTCTAATTTATGAGGAGCTGACGGATAAATGGTCAGCGCGACGTGCAACAGTGGGTGGTGCTTGATCTTACAGTCTGCGTGATCAACATCGATTAGTTTGATGGTGAGGAAGGCATCTACGGCACAGACGCTGTTCTATCAGATAGGCTTTTCAGCTGCTCGGATCTAGTTCAGTAAAGCACGTACAGGCAGCAATTTTTGGCTTAGACAAGCTACAGCCTATGCACCTTGGACGTGATTTGGCTACTTGTGGTGGAGATTTACCGCCGTTGTTTGCGAGACTTTTTGACTGCAAGTGCTAGTTATGATATACCTTGTCCTGAGCTCTAGTGTTACCTTATAATTCTAGTGTAGGTTTATCTGTATTGTTGCTTTACAAGCACTCCTTGCCAATTTCATAAGCCAGTTGTTAAGTGTTCTTATTCCGACTAGACTTTTTGGTGATCTTGAAAAAAGCTTATGCGTAAAAGGCAGTAAGTAGTTTGTGTATCAGGTTATGTAGAACAGACAAGTCTTGAGCATAGTTATTCAAATTGGGTGCGTCTATCATTGAACAAAAGTTTTGTACTTCAAAAGCGTAATCACTTAGTTATCTTAACAATCTATTTTGACGGCAAGTGTAGCTTTGATTTTCCGAAGTAGTTCGATCATGAAAGCTTCAGGCTGACGGTAAAATATTTCAAGTATATCAATCGCAATAGACACGATTTGTGGGTGATTAAGAGACCACGTACCTTTCCTAGCCCAGCGCTTTCGATAGCCTTTTGCAAGCGCAGCAAGTTTTTCTGATTAAAAAACCCACTTCACAGAGTAGATTGCCGAAAATTGCCAATAAATACGAATCACTGCTCTTTTTGAACTATCAAAATAGGGCAAATCCTTTGGTAGCAATTGACTAGTTCCCATGTTGGGAGTTGTTAAGTTTATAGTTTTTGGACCGGGCACCTTACGAGAATTCGATATACCTAATTTATTTAGACACGTAGTGACCACTTCCGTCTTTGAAACCTGTGGTTTAAGTCTATCTTTGAAACTGTTGTATATACGTTCGAATTCGGGTTATCGTTAATCCAATCTTAAGTTCTTTAATGTTTAACTGTCTTTACTTCACTACCACCACCTATGCATTGTAACAAAATGTTTCTGTATGAACCTAAAATAAATAAACGCTACTCAGTTAACCTAATTGTTATTTTAATATGTTCTTTGGCGTGCGATAATTCCTTCATGCTTTGCTACGGCAGAAGATCCAGGGTGTTTGCTTGAAACATAACCGATGTTTTGATTTTGTATTCCATCAGAATTGCTTTTATCCTCTAAATTAGCTGATGCATCTAAAATAATTATGTTTAATTGAATTCAATTAAAGATAGGATTTGTTTTTCTATATGAATAGAGGTTGGTTGGTATCTAAGTTCTAGGCGGCTCCGTGGATCAGACAGGTTCGTTTATGGCTGCGGATGCAAACGTTCCTAGTTCGATTCCTAACATGCACCGCTTGTAGAATGTTAAGGCGAGCATTTTTCACAAAAAAAACGCCCTCGTTCGGTTGAGAAGTAAAATGTAGGTTTCATGTGTGAGTGTTGTCACACATGTTAAACATTCCTACCTTGCTTGGAATAGCAAGGTTCTGCAAAATTCAAAACTTCCAGCTAAAAAAACTTGCTTCTGGCCAATACAGTTCTATTTATAATTTATTGAAGTATTTACCTATTATAAAGTGTTTGGAATAAACGTGGCCTTTTTTACTCGTGTTTCGCTTAGATGTCCGAGCCTTCATCTTGGCATTCCAACGTTCTACAGATAGAGCATTCATATTATCTCCTTCGTATGGTAAAACAGCAGGAAAAAGCTAAAAAAATACTCTCTTTTAGTCCGCATTTAATACGTTAAAGCACTACAAAAACTTGGTATTTTTCTTTTATTGTAAAAAACCATTTCATTATGTCTGTGTTTACTTAGAATTCAATTGGATTGTGTGCCCATCAGCAAATATGGCAGACAAACTGTAACGTCATTCTGGAATGCTCAATATCACACCTGTTTCTAGTTTACCTAGCGTTATTTCAAGGTTATGAATGGTTTGGGGACGTGGAAAGATTTGTAGTATCTAAGGGCAGGTATAGTTAGTGTAGAACCGCCACTGAAATTAGCAAACGCCGCTTTACGGCGCTGCCCTTTATAGTGACGGGTGCAAGAATATAAGAAGCTACCCGCTTCAAACACCCTTGCGCAGGAACACTTTATGTTTATCAAAAGTAATACTCAACTTGTATTAAACTGTGCAATTTACTGGCATAAAATATAACTTTTTTGAACGAGACATAAAAATCACTCTTGACATATATGTAACAACACATAATTATCAATCGCCTACTACTTAAGTTTAAATACATATGAGGCGCGTTTGCAACATACTCCCACCTTGTGTTATGAGCAACCGAAGAACACAACAAAATTTACGCGCCACTGTCCAGCCTAGTACGCAAGTCTTTCCGGCAACTTAACTTGCCGTCCACTTTTAGTGTACACACGTGTTTTACTCATAGGTACAATGTTCCTTCTTAACTGCTCTTCTGAGGAATCGCCGTCATGCACTGCATTTTCAGTAGCTACTCCCACCTGACCGTAGCTATTCACAGAATCAAGATGAACCATTTCACCTTCTGAACACTCCAACGGATAAATACGCTGAATTGGGCGCACCAACTGACCTTTAGCAGTTTTTAGTCGGACAACGCGTACTCGTCCATCTTTACCAGGTATCAACTCTGTTATGCGACCCAGAGGCCAGTCTATCCGTTCTGTCTGATCATTTCCAATCATAACGATCTCACCGACATTTAGTGAACGTATTTTGCAATGTTTGGACACCATACGTAATTGACCCAAGTATTCGGTACGAAATCTTCTGCGTAATACATCACGAATCTTTTTGTGACGTAACAGTCGCTTGTTCAATGATGCAGAATCAAATACATCTAATTCTGGTACTCCAATTTCATGCCGTTCCTGCAGAAACATATTTGGTGTTAACGGCTCCAAATCGTTCACATCACTCGAGATGTAAGTCAAAGGTCTAGCGTTTATAATGGCTTCACAATCACATAATATAGTATGTAGTCCGTCAAAATCCAGCGAAGCCCTTCCTAAAACTTTACGTAATAATTGTTTTAACATGGAAATCAATCTCTCCCAAAATCCACCCCACCATGCCGCGGTTGGAGGGTTAAACTTCCATGCAATACGTTGCACCGCTGAATATTTTTTTACAGCGTCCCAATTCACTTTGCGCATCGCGTTATCTGTACCGACAAAATTAGTTCCATTGTCTGAATATACGATACATGGTCGGCCCCTTCTAGCAATGAATCTACGGAAAGAGTCAACAAATGTTCCAGTTGACAAGGATGTAACAAGTTCAAAATGTACAGCACGATATATCGCACACGTGAATATAACACACCCATGCTTTTTGTCCATTTCTTAGAAACATAGGCCCGGCCATATCAACACCAATGATTTCGAAGACTGCCGCGTCACGTACTCTATCACTAGGTAACGGTGGCGTAATTTCTTTCATTCTGGAAGCGTTTTGTCGTTTACACACAACACAATTTCCAATAACAGTTTTTATGCTACGACGACCTCCTAGAATCCAATAGCGTTCTCTTAATAGAGATAAAAGTGTCTGCACACCAGTGTGACAGGACTCAACATGCTTATCCAATATAAGCTTTTTAACCACTGGGTGCTTCCCAGGCAATAACAGAGGATATCTAAAGTCGACCTCGTCTTCGCGATATGAAACTTTGGTATTCAGACGAATAATATCATTTTATCAATAATTGGTTGCAATGAAGACAACTCTTTACCTTCTGGTCTTGAAACGATTCTTGTTGTATAACTTTAACAAGACACAGCTCAGCAGCTTCTGTTTCTTCTACAGATAAACATTTATCCAGAATTCGGCCATCAGGAAAACGACAATTGTGAATGAAACGTAAAATCCACGCAAGCAAGCAAATGATTTCATTGTAATGAGAAAAACGTTTATTATACCATAAGTCTTCACTGTTTAGCATAGATGCTACAAGTCTTTTGCGACGTTCTCTTCCAACCTCATCTTCATTGACCTCAAGATCTGCCTTAGGCCATGCACAGTGTGGTTGGTATAACCAGGACGGTCCTCTAACCATTTGGATTCTAGCAATTGTTTGGGGGAACAACCGCGAGATGGGAGGTCCGCTGGATTCAAATTTCCTGGAACATGGTGCCACATGTTTTTATCGGTCAACTTACGAATTTCTACAATCCGATTCCAAACAAATGCAGACCATTGATCTTCTTGTTTTATCCAAGAAATAACAGTACTCGAATCGCTCCAAAAATAACTTTCAAATTCGTTATCAATCAACGATTTCAACACGTCTTTTACAGAGGCGTACAAGCGTGCTGCAATCGTAGCAGCCAACAATTCGAGCCGGGGAATCATTTCTTTTAAAGGTGCAATTCTCGCCTTTGCTTGAAGTAAACTTACTTTTACACCATCGACCTTTTCTACTCTTACATAAACTACCGATGAGTAGGCTGCCGTACTGGCATCACAGAATGTATGCAAGCTGATCTTTTGCGAACCATCATTTAAATAGTCTATCCATCGAGGCACTTTAATTCCTAATAAGCATTCTGATTCCACATACCATTTCATAAATTCTCTCTTAACTTCGCCGTCTACTTCTTCGTCCCAATTAATTTTCTCTCCAGAGGTGCCGTAGCAATGCTTTTGGGCGAATAGTAGTTGGACATACAAATCCCATTGGATCAAATATTCTATGAGTCAGCGATAATATAACACGCTTCGTTATAGGTCCTTTGGCTTCATGTTCACGGTGCTCAAAATTTAGCGCTAAACTATCTTCCATTTTGTTCCAATTAAGACCTAGCACTTGCGTCACAGGTTTGTCAAAAGGCGTTTTGCCCAATTGCGTATGCTCCCACCCTCTGAGGTCGAAATGTCCTTTGGCCATTACTGTACGAGCATTTTTTTATAAACCAGTTTAGCTCGCTCACAGTAGCGACGCTGTGTATGCAATTGTCAACGTAAAAGCCATTCATCAATGTCATAATAACCTGTTTAACTTCTCTGTTCACAGTTTCATCGAGCATACGAGTCAAATGGTACTTTATAGTCATGCCTAGTAAATACGAACTAGCGCACACTCCAAAAACAACTCTCTTATGTCGATATATGATTTCACTACCCTGTAAATCCAACCAAATAAATCTTAATACGTCTTGTTCGGCAGAATGTAACCCCACTTGCAAAAAAGCTTTGGTGATGTCTGCAATCACACCTATCGGATTGAATCGAAAACGTAATAGCAAGGCAGGTATCAACTCAATCAGATTCGGACCGCTTTCTAAACAATCATTCAACGAAGGACTACCCTTTTCGTGCGAAGAAGCATCGAAAACTGGCCTTATCTTTGTGGTTAGACTATTAGATTTCACTACAGCCCTATGAGGTAAATAGT
The DNA here is from genome assembly GCA_036346225.1 of Platerodrilus igneus. Classification (NCBI taxonomy): domain Eukaryota; kingdom Metazoa; phylum Arthropoda; class Insecta; order Coleoptera; family Lycidae; genus Platerodrilus; species Platerodrilus igneus. The sequence continues at coordinate 5,963,198 of JARFIW010000307.1, read as the reverse complement.
GAGTAACAGCATTTCTGGGACAGCGCATCTCTTCTTCAGATACTACTTCAACTATGCCTAAGTCTTTCCACTCATTTAAAATTTGTACATAAGCTTCATACAACTGTTCAAATTGCAGCTTTTTTATAACATGGTTCAATCGCTTACGGGCAATTTCGTAATTATTAGCCAAAGGTGGATGACCTTGCTTCCATGGTAGACGTACAACGTATCTTCCATTAGCATCTTCTTCTACAGTTTCCATGAAATATTTTTGTACATCGGAATTTATTTCATCTTTAGATCTTTTTTCCACCGGATCCATAATGCCTAACACGTCCAACTCCCATAGCTTATTTACCTTCAACTCACTGTAAAGTAATGAGATGACTTACATAGTAGTGGACTTGCTACAAAGCTCTTTGGGAGCTTTTCCCATAAGCGTCCAACCGAGATCAGTCTCAATAGCCACAAGACCACAATTCAAAACATGTCTCTTACCCGTCAATAATTTTCCACAAACATCAGCTCCTATCAAAATTTCTATTGGCGAATAATCACCCACGTCAGCTATTTGTATACCTTTTTTAGCTAGTTCGTTTATCCACAGACCATTGGGAACTGGAGCTACATCATCGCAAATAACGGGTTGGTCTAAAACATCGAAGTGGCAAGAATATTCACCAGTCAAATTAATAAGCTTTATCTTATAGACAATGTGAGCTTGTTCCGCTGTAGACGCTCCGCCAAACAAAGTATGAGTAATCCGCGTGTGACCTTGCACGGGAAAACCCAATATCTGAGCTGTATTCTTCAAAACATATGATCTTTGTGACCCTGTGTCTATAATAGCCCGCACTGTACGTTCCCCATTTTTTCCAGCGAGTTTTACTCGTAACGTTTGCAGGAACACAACAGGATTATACAAATTGGCAACATTCTTATCGCAACTGGTTGCTTGTAGTACCTTATCCAGAGTTACCGGTGTAGTAACGTCTTCAGCACCCTTGTTTGCTGACAACTCAGGACACATTAATGGTACGTGTCTTTTGTTACATATCATGCAAATTATTTTTTGACGACATTTTCGGCCGACGTGACCTACCTTTAAACAACTAAAGCATGCCCTTTTCTGTTTCAAAATTTGACGTTTTTCATCTAATGCAACCTTTTGCATTTTGTGACACGACTCACTACTATGACCAGCTTCGCAGAAAACGCATTTTACTTGTTTGGTAAACAAACCAGCAGCAGTCGGTACGTGCTCATGTTTTTCATTAACTTTTTTGCCTTTTCGCTCAGTTTCGTTAGAAATGGTGGCTGCAGAAAACCCTTCTTTTGCTAATGCAATGCGTTGTTCTCCGTCAACTTCTAAACTTATAAATGCCATCAAACCGTCAAGGCGTTCTTTGAGCGTATCGCCTCTTTTCACCGATACATCGCCCAGCGATCTCTGCCATGCGCGCAACAGCTCTTCTGGAAGACAAGATTCTACCAATGGAAACAACATTGCGGAACAAGTGTCCGTCGTCACACCAAGCGTGTCAAGAGCTCTCAACTGCGTCGCAATCTTATCATACAGACTGGCTAAATTTAGCGTCTTTGGATTGAGTGCTTTAATTAAAATCATTTTTAGCAACTCACGCACATAAAACTCGACTAACAAGTCATGCCTCCCAAACCTGGCTTTTAAACTTTCTACAGCTTTTTCATAATTATTCCCAGTTGGGGGAAAACTAACTATAAGTTCTTCGGCTCGGGAACCCGGGACAATAACTTGCAACAAATAATGAAATTTATCTTCTTTGGTTAACTCACAATCATTATGAACTTTATTAAAAGTGCTCCAGAACGGAAGCCAATCACGCAGCTCACCTCCGAATTTTTTAAACTCAATGATTGGCAATTTGATTCTACGAGAAAGAGATCCTCCTGCGCCACTACCAACGTTACTAATACTGTCAATAGCAGGTGACCCAATAATGCGTTGGCAACGCAAATTCAACCTGCGATAAGTAAATTGATACTCGTCTGTGCTCTGAAGTTCTATTTCGAGTTGTTCCTCGCTGCTTCCATCTGTATCCAACAAAAAATCATAGACTTCACGATCCATTTGTTCTAATCCGGCTATTTTTTGGGTTAACATTTCACACCTTTGTATTTATCTGGTCAACATCTTGTTGTTCGGCATCCAAAAGTTGTGTCAGCTGATTTGCAGTTAAAGTGAAAGCCCTGCGTGCTGCAGCTCGAGATTTCTTAAGTCTCTCCATCGTCACAGTCTTTCAATTAGTAACTCAAACGCGATACTGATAAACCAAACACCAACGCCACGCTAAATCGAACAATATCAAGTTGGGTCCTGTCACGGTCGCCATTAAATGTAGAACCGCCACTGAAATTAGCAAACGCCGCTTTACGGCGCTGCCCTTTATAGTGACGGGTGCAAGAATATAAGAAGCTACCCGCTTCAAACACCCTTGCGCAGAAACACTTTATGTTTATCAAAAGTAATACTCAACTTGTATTAAACTGTGCAATTTACTGGCATAAAATATAACTTTTTTGAACGAGACATAAAAATCACTCTTGACATATATGTAACAACACATAATTATCAATCGCCTACTACTTAAGTTTAAATACATATGAGGCGCGTTTGCAACAGTTAGAGAGCATGAGCATAAGTGTAGTTGTCATGACCACAATTCAAATCTAAACGTTGTTTTTACTCATACTTAACGGATCTCAGAACTTTCGTTCATAATTATATTATAATATTGTGTATCAGTATGTCTGCGGAATTTTAGTTATTAAAATGGGCCGATATGTGTCCAATTTGTTGATATCCTGGGGATTCCCGGACATGGTATCTGTTTTTACAGGTAAATATGATTAATAAAAACTGAAATATACTAGTGCTTAAAAATTAAGAATATTTCTCCAAAGATGAGCAAATAACAATATGTTTTTATTATTTCTGTAACTGCTTTATAGTTATATGCCAAATTTGTTTCTATGTAATTTTAAAAATATTTCTTTGCAAGTTCCTACATAAATGCTAATATGGACTATTATATAAAAAAGAAAAAAGCATATTGTTACAAAAGGAATAATATTTTTAATTTCTTGCCGCTGCATATTTATAGTTAAGGATAGATAATCAGATAATAAAATAGGATTTTGGCATAGTTATGCATAATGTTGTCCTTGATGAATAAATGTAAAAGATAACTTTTTTTGCAAGACTAATTCTTTAACACCTCAAGTTTATAGAATTTAATCCTCGTAATTGTTTGTTTAAGCAAAGAGTGAAACTAGAATTGAAATAGTTCGGTAATATTGAACAGTAATTAATTAAAACATGCTATGTACAATGACGTAGCCGGATGAAACGCAAGTACCAGGCTAGCTATCAAACGCGGAGAGTGGGGGGGATTTACCTAAATACCAAAAAAAGAAAAATAACAATAAGGCACAAAAAAAATTAAGCACATCGTCCATGATTATCTATTAATAACTAAAAATAAATAAAAACAAAAAAAGATTCTTGATTCGCATGGACAAACAAAGGTATTAAATTTTAGTGATATTGTAAAGGACAAATTTGATAGTGGATCCACGAAGTGCGCATTTCGCGGCTAACATGTAATAAAATTCATTGAAACAAAAAAAAAGATTAATGTTTGGATTTTCTCAGTAGCAATAGCAATAGCAAGTTTTAAATGTAGATTTTCTCAACAGAACGGGTGTTAAATTTAAGCATTAAATTTACTCCATAGCAAATATGTTAAAATTAAAAATAGCAAATGTTGATTTTCTCAATAATACAGGTGTTAAATTTACGCCTTAAATACAAGCCACATTATAGTAAGAACTAACGAAGTATAACCAGAAGCACCTGCGCAGCCAGCTGATCAACAAGTATGGTGAACTGGTTTCACACCATCAACCGTTGATAAATAAAAATCCTTGACATGTATAAAAGAAAACAAGGCACATACCTCTATGCGTCAGGATACTTATCTTGCCAAAGGGGGGGTTGAGTCAACACAGTGACGTAAATGCAATCGTAACTACAGTAGTGATCTACCAAAAAAAAATAACTGCTCCACGGCAACGAACCGTTGGGTCTACACAAAGAGAGGACCCCTTTGGCCTCCAGCTAAAAACAGCTAGAAAGAAAATCGAATTAGAATGAGTAAGCACGGGAAAACTCACCGATACACGCAAGCTCTCTCTATCGTGTCGAACCAAAAAAAGCGTGCATTGCTTTCAAAATACGGTGACGAATCATGCAACAAACATCTCGACGCACAAGTCAAGTTCAAAAATGAGTTCAAATAACACGAATTTGAAATGTAAACATTCGCGTTATCGAACGATGGAAACTGGAAAATATGGTTTTATCGGAACAGTTCAATACACTATTTAGACGCAGGTTTAGAATGAAAAAACACAGAAAGTAATTATATGTTATCGGAATGTTTAACAAATCAACTGATTCCTCCAACAAGGTCTAGACTAATTAATTATGGCATAAAGTTTGAGTTGCGGAATTATTAGAAAGCGTATTCATTGTAGAAAGTAAAATATACCGGATATAAACCATTTAACCATCGAACAAATTTTCGTTTTTAGCATGAATAGATTTGACTAGAAATGTTATAATTGCGCGTTCTATTGTAACGAGGTAAAAATACAGTATGGGGTTTTAAATAGAAACAGAGCTAGGTGAATGAAAAACGGATTACCACAAAAAGACGCATCTGAATCCATCGTCGAAAATAAATGTAACAAACATTACACAACAAGATTTCCTCATGTGCACATAACAGACATGTTGACCTTTTTTTTTATTGTTGAATGATGAAATTTATTAATCAGTTATTATATGTTTTTCATGCGAGTAAACAGTTTCTAATGTGACGCTATACATGTACATGAGTTGTTATGATAAAATCCTAAAACCTACAGAGGTTCACCTAAACACTTTATTATTATTTTGAGACACAAATTACTGTTTCCTGTAGTATTTTATTAATTTGTTTCTATTTTGGGCAAACCCTATTCATAGTCAATCTTTCTGTTATTAGGTATACTTACCTTAGCGTTATTACACCATCCTTAGGGTCATAACATCTAGTGTTTAAACGGGTATAGTGGCGCCTAATTTCAATTTTTTTACATCTTAATTTTACAGTGAACCCTCTTGCTCATTGCTCTAAAGCTGGAGTAAAGTCCAGAACTAGCAGATACACTTTATCATCTTAGCCACGGGCAAAAGTGTTTCAGTATTATCGATGAATCCCAGTTAATTTCAAGAGAATCTTGGAAAAATTTTGTATGTGCATTTTACCATCAATTAGGATATTGTAAAATTACAAAGTGAATACTCACTGTATGTTTGTCGTGGTTTGTTTTGTGTTTTTCTTAAAATTTTGACAACGATCCAAGGTCATGGATCGAAACGTAAATAAAGACAATTTTAAAAACTCTGAGTGGTTTAATACCCAAGATAAATTAAGAAAACTTACAAAGTGTAGGTATTATTTACTTTTTGTTGTGAATCAAAAACCTTTCAGCACTTTAGTAATCATAGGATCGAACTCGTGTTAAAGGGTTGATTACAAAATTGGAACAGTATATAGGACGTTGCATTAAAAAATCTAAGTTACTTAAACTTTCGGAAAAACACATTTTGACAACAATGCAAATAAGAAAAAAGGAAACTTTATATCCTTATACTTTACAATGCCGAATTTTGTACATTTCTGACAATCCGTTTTCGAAAATATTAGGCGTTTCCAGACTTTTATCCCACTCTATGTAGACATACCTATTTCCTTCATATTTCAATTACAGCTTACAGAAAAACTGCGTGACTGAGAAAAACTGCTTATACATTTGAATTCAGCACAACTAGTTGTTCAAAGATCAGTTATTTTTACTCGTATGCCAAAAAAATTTTCTTGTTAGCTAGTGTTATAAGTATCAACACAGCAGTAGTTGAAAGGAACAGATTAAGGACAATCTATTTATTGTTTTTTTTTGTTTATTGAAGTTAACGTTTAAAAACAATTTCTGCTAAGTTTTAAGAGTTAAAAAATATTTAATTTATAACTAACTAATTAACAACAACTGTTTAAATCCAACGTATATTTCTCCCACAGTTGTTTGTGCGAATATGTTTTTTTTAATAGTTAAGAATATGTCTAAACATTGCCGCAGGTTCTGAATATCTTAAAGTATCTTAATACCTACCTTAATTGTTTAATTGATAAATGTGATTGGAATGCTCCCACCTAATTCTAAGTATTTACGAGTATGTCTTTATCCTGTTTAAGAAGCTCCGTTTTCGAATTGGTATGGCAATATAACTGTCTTAAAATTACAAAATTGTCTCATTAGTTTAATCTTTAGTGTGTTCCGCATAGTTTTTTAGAACTAATTGAGTGCTCGTAGTTATTTACGGTAAAACTTAAAAATTATACCTTTGTTAATGTTTCTCGACTGGATGATTATCATGATAAATAATCAGCATACAGATCTAAATCAACAAAATTGCTACAACCATACGTATAGTTTTTATTATTATTATCGTTTTAAGACAAAAACTGACCACTTCAAATATAGAATTAAAAGTTCCTTCCTTAATTTTTGTTTGACGCTGCGGCAAATATATTTCACTGCGTTCATAATTACGAATTCTTCTGTACTAACCTAATTTAATTTAGTCCACTTTTGTCTCCATGAGAAATTCCAATTGCCTTACTAATTTGTGGTTGAAAAAAATTCTCTAACTTTGTAATTATATTGTAAATCGGGGTGAATTGATACTGTTTTAAACTTCAAAACATAACAAACAAAGAAAAATTATTATTTTTGTTTTATTCTTATATTTATTAAACCACAGGGCATACAATCATATTGTGACCCCAATTTTAGAATTTAGTTAATTTTGTGACTTTCTTTTTAAAAAACGTGATGTATCAGTTCACCCTCCTCAAGAGGATGAAGAAGACATTATATATTTTTCATTTTATATCACTGCAAGGGTAAACTAAAACAAACATTTTTGTTGTAAAAAATGTCTCTATTACTGATGGAGTTTGGTCATGTGTTTGGAAGGGCCGACATTCAAAAACACTTATGGAACAGTTTTTTTATAACAAATTTTTTATATACTAGAAAAGAACTAAATTTGAGAAATATAAAAACATAACGTACCAGTATTTTTATATTTTAATTTTTGATAAATGTTAGAAAAAAACTTAAAACACAATTTTAGTAAATTGCAGTCGTCCGTATCGGAGAGCAGTAGGTTGTGAAAGACACGTCAGAACATCATGGGGATAAACTATACTAGGTTTCTCACTTTCTGGTCAAACATACACATCCTTGTGACCTATTTATCCCGTCAAGAACTTTACTTCTATTAATCTTGAACTTCCAGGGCCATTTTGAGATATAACAGACACCTGAGCAACATATAATTTGTCTTTTTTTGTCAACTAATCCTTAAGGCTATTCACAATAAAATTTTCAGCTTGCAGTGTCAATAATGAGCAACAACAATTTCTGATTTTGTTTTTCTTGCGATGAAGTGGAAAAATTATCAACATTTGGCTCCTCTTCTCTTTCAGATTTCCCAAAATGTGCGCTTTCAGATTCTGGTTCATCAACGCTTAAATTCCTAGCACTTTTACCAAGCTCTACCTGCACCTTCTCCATCCTGGTTGTTCTAGGTGTTGTATTTTTTCCATTTCGAAGCTGACACAACAAATCAATTACACTATTTTCCATGTTTTGATGACCGTTGGCGGCATTTGCATCATCACCCTGGTTTGGGAATTGGTTTAAAATTTTATGCCGGGTCAGTAGAACAATTCTTGTTTTTCTGAAACCAACATTTCTTCCAAAAGATATCTTAACAATGGCGGAAAGTAAATTTTGTTAAGTGTCCTACGATGTCTTTTATTTAAACTTGGAGAAGTGAACTCCACTTGCATCATAAAGGTCTGAAAAATGCAGCATCTAGTGGCTGGGCCAAGTGAGTGGAGTTTTTTGGGAACCTAGTGAAACTGATTTTATTTTTAGCACAAGCTGTGGTTACAGTCTCTGAAAAATGACTGGAGAAATTATTTCCAATTAATATACGAAGCTCCGGTAAAAAGGGTAGTGCAACTGAAAAATACCAGCCCTCAAAATGGTTTTGGTCAAACCAACCACTTCTTGCACACCCGTATTGTATACCATGGTTCATAGACGTGTTCAGCTTTATAAATCACGTATATAGGTAACAGCTGAGAAAACAATGAAGGAGTTTGCAAAAATTTAAGTTTTCGGAGTGTTTTTGGCCTTTTCCACAAATTATTCTTTTACTCTCTGGATCATCTGTTAAATTAGTCTTGTCACAGTTTATAATGTTATTTAGTTGAACCCCATTTAGTGTTGCTTTCAAATTATTAATGTATTTATGTATGGTGTCAGCCGAAACCGAAGTGCTTACTCTCTTAATGTTACTGGAAATCCTCTTTTTTGTGTCATTTTAAAAACAACAATACCCAGTCTTCCTCAGGTATATTATTGTTGTATTTTAGGACAATCCGTTCTGCTCAGTCCAGGTAGCCTTTGATCACCAGGCGAAGATCTAAGAAGGAAAGTAGAAACCCCCATTCTCCAAGGGGGATGAGTTTATCTGAAAATAAATGAAACCTTTATAATAAATGAGGCCATGATTTGCAAAACTCCCTCTTTGCTAGTTGGATCACCTCTAAAGAGCAATAAAAAATAAGATAGCTACCATGCAAATTATTTTTTCGAACTATTTCATTATGGCATTAGTAGATATACAAGTATGTTACGTTCATTTTACGACTAAATTAAAATCTACCCTTTTTGATTCATTATTCATTTACTTAGATTCTGCTTAAATCCTCCAACAACACCCGGTATATTAGACCTTCCTGCAACAAATACGCTTTCTGATAATTTTCAATTTCAAATTTATTTGCTTTAAAACGAAAAGCTTATTCTATAAATTAAATAGTCTATACCCTGTTTTAGGTATCCGTGAACTTGCTGTACATTGTGATAACGTGTAATTCCTTTCTCTATTGTTTCAATCTAAAACTCGTTGAAATAACGTATTGAACTATCCTATAAAGCGTATTTTGAGTTTTCTAATCACCTGTTGGTATGGTATAATAATGGGAGGATTGCGTTGAATTCTTGTTATTTAAACGAGTTCATTTTTACTCGATTCTTTCTGTATGAATACGACAATAATTACTCGTCGTTATTTTTATTTTTCGCTACCTTTTGTGTTATCCTCAAAATTTCATGTACACACTGTGTGGTGAGTATTTTATTTTTTGAAAAAAAGTACTTTGCTTTGGTAAGGGGGTTTAATCGTTTGCGGTAATTGTTATAGCTTTATCCGGTGGACTGGAGAGATCCGTTCAAACCGCCGCTTATTATAACCCTGCCGTCGAAGTACGCGAGCCACTATGTCAGTTGGTAGCCATGTTAGATAATTGTAAAAATGACGCGCAATTTGTAGATGACGTCACACAATATGCAAATTATTGCAACACAAAAAAAAGGACGAAAATACTACTCACATGAATTGCCGGGTTTCTTGCGGAATTACTCCATGATGGGTACAGCGGGGCTCCGTTGTCGATCCTTCTCGGGCGTCAACTGCTTCGCTGCTCTTTCTCGGGCGTGGTAATTCTTGAGCCGGTTGAATCCAAATTCGATTGTCTTCTTCCTATATGTAGGAAACGGCAGGAAACTGGTTTAGGGAACGATAATCAAAGATAAGAGCAAAAGGGATCTACATAACACAAAAAAGGCACGATAAGATACAAGACAGCCACACTGTTCCCATCCCGGAGGCTACTTCTAACACGTATATCGGAAATCCACCACTCCCTTCCTCCCCCACCGCGTCGGCGCAAATCTCCCGCATCGCGCTATCTGAAGTGACGGAAATACGCGCACAAGTCTTTTTAAATTTATGGCGCGAAATTCTTACATAATAAAACTTAATTGAGAATGTCTAGTGCCGAATTTTTCGGCACGTAACACGCTCCTGTTTGTACGGGAGGACACGCGCATTTCGTGATCCCGAGCACTTCTGTTTCGCGCTGTCCTTGGAGACGATGTGACTAGCTTACACCTTGGACATGCTGGTGAGTGTTTCTTCCTTGTTTACGTTGAGACCATACTTATTTGGACATTTTAAGCTCAGGAATTCACAAAATTAATTCGCATATCCGAAAATTATGGAACTATTTTGCTATTTATTTATTGTCCTGCTATGAATTCAGTACTATTTGTTTTAAATAACTTGAAAAAAAATTATGCTATTTATTAATGTGTAAATGGTTTAAAATGATTACCTTTATGGGAGATGCTGTTTATTAAAAAATATTATTGCGACAATTTTATGTAACGAACTTGATATTTACAATGATGATGTAGGGCTGTGGTTTTTAGAGTTGTAATTGGGTAATTTTTCTTTGGGTAATTCACATGTGGAGGGACCTAAAAACTACAGCTCGCCATTTAAAAAGTTTTTTTTGTTGCTCTTGATATATGTGCATTGTGGTTATTGGTTTTGATTCTTGTTTTTTTGGTATACTAAGCTGCTATGTCTAGTCAGAATGTTATTTAGGATAATTATAACTAGTACTAAATTCTTTTCTTTATTTCAGGCTTTCCTTTAGATATTTTTTTTTGTATGTGTCATATCCCGCCTACTCACCGATTGAGCCCGGTCATTCTTTCTTTGGTTCTTTTTTGTGTTAGACTACGTCGATGAACGTAGCAAGTATTTATCATAAATTTGATGATATGAGATCTACATCTCTGACAAGTTTTCAACGAAACATTTTTCTTCTTTGCAAAGAAAGAGTTTTACAAATAAAAACAAAATGAAGTGTCTTATTGAAATATTGTTCAAAAGAATCAACAATAATGAGTAAGTTATTATTAACACTCAAACAAATACTTAAAATAAAAAAATTAACTAAAACCCAAGTGTCATTTTATTTATTAAAGAAAAAAAGGAATCAAAATCTAAATATTATACGGTCTGCATTTGTATAGGTGTTTAACGAATGTCTAGCTGCTACTGTGTTGGAATTTTTTTGTGTTTCAACTTCTGTCCATAGATGCGCGTAGCCATTTGCAGCTGTTAATTTAGTTTTGAACGATCCAAATACTATGGTATAGTTGTTGTAGTTTATTTGCTGATTGAAGTATGCAACTTGGTCGGGTAAACGAGGTCTGGCCAAGTTTTTCTAACAGTTTCATTTTGAACGCCTTAAGGGCGGAAGAACGCTTTTGATTTCAACAAGAAAACGCGATTCCTTGTCGTTAACACTTATCTTTTTTCTGCCGATCTTGTCAATTTTAATTACTCTTTATATAAAGACAGATTGAACAACAATCTGTGAGTGGAATTCCAAACGCAATGTTGTAATTTGCGTTACAAATTTTCTGAAATAACCAATTTTAACTTGTAAATTTTCAGAAACAGTCTCTTGGTAAATAATATAGTTTTTTAAAATTTAATTCGCACGATAGGTATATGCTAAAGCTAGTCTTACACCTGCAATAATGAAATTCGACACATTTTAAGGATTCTGTAACGTATTTTATGTATTTGCGTTTTTTATCATGCGTGCAACCCACTTTACTTTTCCACCCTCTTCGTCCATTCGAAAGTTCTCCATTTTGGACAAAATTTTGAAGTATTTTTTTAACTCTTATCACTAAAATTTGTAATACTCTGAAACGCATTTTTACATACTCTTTTCTAAGTAGGTTTTGTGGTGAAATAAATTTGCAGTTTTACGGTAATAAAAAATTTGACAGCTTAGTGAGATGCAAAGTTGAAGTTCGTTATGATTAAAAAATTAAGTATAGAACATTTTTGTCAAATGACAGTATTATTAATGTTTTTTAAATCAACTAATGAAGTTGTATATTGTTGTTGTTTAACAAATTGCTTTTAATTCATGTTTAATAAAATCTTTTGAAACTTTAATGAAATAATTCGAGTTTATTTGTATAACATCTAAATCGTTGACACATCTAAATTTGTTTATTGATATATAGGAGAGATTTTTGTAAAGCGTTTAAGAGATCTGTAAAACAAATCCCATAAAAAAATATAAAAATTGGTAAATTAATCGCCCTAACTTTAATGGATAAAGCAACAAATAACAGAAGCTTTTTGAATTGTAGCTCCAGAAATGTTATTCAGAGTTAGGATTAATTTTCAAAAAAGAATTCTTACGTGTTTACAAAATAATGGTCATCATTTTGAACCTTTGTTGAATTAATTTTCAAACTATTCATACTTTATTCATAAGTTTGACAGGTTTTTTTATATTAATTGTTAAATTCTTGTATTGCGTTTTTTAAGAACTTTTTAATTGGCGAATTCTGTAAAAACGTGAGAGTTAGATATAGTATATCCTTATATATTCGATTGGGAACTAAATTCTGCATTTAGTAACGTATTAAAAAATACAGGCTTGAATTTAAGTTAATTAACTTATAGCAACTTGAATTTCGTAAAAGATTAAATTAGATTTCTGAACACTCTGTATAAGATATTTAAGTTTTTATAATGGGAGTATAAAACATGATCAATTCTCACACTTCACTAGAAATTTCGCTTAAGTTTAATGTTTGTTTTGTATTTAATATTTTAAAATTAGATTGTTTTCTGAAAAAAATTAAATTACTTCAAAAACCTTAAGGTTTAGGTATAACAACCCTTAATAAAAAGGACTTTGATTTTGACCGTGGACTTCAAAAATGTAATAATATAGAGGGGGTTTTCATTTAAAAAAAACCTAACTCTGTTATTTATTTAGTGTTTGGAACACCCTGTATAATTTCAAAATAATTTTATAATGTGCCTCTATTATGCCTCTATCTATATGTGAAAGAAAATTTTTAAATATGTATTAGTTTACCTACAGTGTTTCGAGGCGTATACCGTGAATAATCCTGTATATATACAAACGACTTAATCTGTTGAAATTTTATGGACTAATAAATGATTATTATTAACAAGAAGGTGTAGACACTTTAAAAGTGGCTGTCGGTGGCGGTGGCGAAGCTGATGCTTCTACAGCTCATAGTTGTACGTCTGAACGACATGGATCCACTGACAAGACCTGACTAGCTGATGGCATCATCGAGATGATGTCTTGATGCTTTCAGGTGTAAGCGAGTAGTGGAGGTTTTGTAAGGGTATTGATCACTGACGTGTAAAAAATATAGTGATTGCAAGTTACCAGGATATCAACCGCTGACGTGTAAAATAGAGTAATGGTGGAATAGTGCGTTTTATCAGTATATCGATCACTTATTTGTGTAATGTGTGGTTTAATTAACGTAGTTTCTTTATAGCAGAGTATTAGAAGATGCTTGGCTATCAATCGCAAGCGTGTCAGGAAAGCTGGTTCCTGATGCATATCAATCGCAAGGCTAAATTTCTGGTCGATTCGGAGCTGTTTATATACGTTCTGATAGCAAGCTTGGTTATCGTAATCGGCCAAATTGAATTAAGTTTGTTGGAAGGTTGTTGTATGCTAACAATCCATGGGCTTATAGCATCTCAACGATAAGGAGTCAGATGCAGCACTATTGTTGGTGTGATGATTTGGATAGATTGTTTTGAAAACAGTTCTACTTCTTTAAAATGCAGCATGCGGAGTAGATTCGTGTTGAATTTTTCCTTATTTTTCCGTTTCTTTGGTATCATACATTTCGTGTTTCCTCAAAGTTTATATAAGGGCAAATTTTCATTATTGCTTTTCTACAATATTTTTCAGCTATAGTCGTTGCGTGCTTACAGTTAGCAGAAAAAACTGCTATATAATTATCATCATTGTTCGATATAATCTAACCACATGTATGTATCTGGGTCTCCATACCTACAATCGTTCTGTCAGTTTATATTATGAATACGAGATCCTTCATGCGCTACAAATATAGCATTAGTTAAATCGATATCTTCTGTAAACTCTTACTAAACATTTCTATTATAGAGGATTTAGTGGTTTTTCTGAGTGACGCATTGTGAAAGAGATGACAGTTGGAATTTCACTACATGCTAAATATTCATCCAAGTAGTTTGGTTTTCCACATACACACAAATTATATTAAATATATGTTGGAATTCTCTGCCACATATTTATATCGAATTTTAACCTATTTAGGCTTAGCTTGAATTTGAATCATTCCTTTACTCCGCAACTGTAAATCACTAAAATTTTTGTCATCCATTTTTCCCATTGCTGAAATTTCTATTTCATGTGGTTACTTGCAGTTAATGGATTTATCAACCTCGCTGCCATTTAATTAATACACACTAGTTTTGCTTCGGAAGCCGTTTGTATCTTTTAAGCCGAACGTAAACGAGTCAAATACTTCTTGGCCTTTAATTTTTTTGTTTCTGCATGCTGTTTTATAACCTCAAATATACTCAAAACCTCTTCAAAATTTCATATACGTTAGATAGTGTGGAGGTTTTGGAACTTATTTGGAGGCATACTTTTAGCAATGCCGCTGGCGTATATCAGGCTTCAATAGACTTCATTGAGCGCATGAGGTAGTACATAAGAGTGCCGTAGCTCTACAGTTTCAACTAAAGCATTTGGTAATAGTATCAATCATTACGAAACAGGGTAATCGTAATTGACTGAAAAGTCTAGAAATGCAAGAAATGAAGTTTTAAATTTTCTTTTTATTCCTCTAAATTATTAGGATTAGCTAAAAAGGGAAATCTCTTATTTTTAGATAATATATTAATTATAAATTTATAATTCTAGTTGCCTTTAATAACAAAAATATATGTTGTACATTAAGAATTACATTACAAAACATAGGGAGGAGGGCAGAAAGGATAAAATGCACACCTAGGTCAGTACTAACAAGTAGCAGAAGTTTAATTTGCCATTAATTTTTCTGAACATTCACTGATTTTGCCGCGAACTATTGTTTTTCTTCTTTTTGTGACGGTCGGATAATGGTTTGTATTAAAAGTTGTCGATTTTTTTGCTCAAACGATAATTTTCTACGCTCTACATCTATCCTCAAAATATTTTTAAAAATGAGGCTTTGCTCTAGAGTTACCCGAATTTTTTCTAAATTGAAAAATTAGTTTAAGTTTAATATGTTAGAAACTAATGAAGATGAAGGGTCAATAAATGACAGGGTTACTTAGCATCATGTTTCGGATATTTTGGTATTATTAATTTACCTCAAAAATTGTATCGATTCAAAGATATCGGCTTTTTCGCTTTTTCGGTTTTTAGATGGGATACCCCTTACAGGCTCCAAAACCAATTAACGGATTGAGATGAAATTCTGCATGACACTTGATCAAAGTTTGGTAAGCCATTATAGACTACAAAACCAATTAACGGATCGTGATAAACTTCTACATGATACTAAATCAAAGCTTCGTGTCGAATTGTTTCGAGCGTTGCTGGATAATTAGCCCAGGAAGCTTAAGCAAGCGTGTTAAGAATGGAATTTAAACCGCATCGGTGATGCATAAAAAGGGTGATAAGTGACTTTTTTACTCTACAACTAAATGTTGAAAATTAAATAGCTGGAATGGGAGACCTAATGTGCCGAGGAAGGAAAAGGTGAATCAGTGGAATTAACCAAGAAATCCTTAGATTTTTAGCACCGTGAGTAGTGTTGGTTTTTTTCTTTACATCTGATAAATATTGCTAAGTACCTAGATGTAGCCTGACGAAAAGTAGATACCAGGCTAACTACCAACCACGGAGAGTGGGGGATTCGCCTACATACCAAAAAGAAACAAAAAAATAAAGTACATCGCCCACGATTATCTATTAACACATAAAAATAAATAACGGATCCTGTAAAAACAAGCAAAAGGAAAATAAATTAAGCGTTACTATTTTACAGCCAACAATTATATTCTACGAATAAATTAGAAATTTAGCTACGAGGTGCGCATCTCGTATTTACACAAAATAAAATTAATCAGTATCGAATGAAAATTGTGAGAGCTTTCGTCAAGTGTTTTTAAATTTTTGCCTAATAATTTTTGTAAAGTAACTAATTACTAAAGCGAATAAGCATGTGTGTTCTTTTGTCACGCATCTTTAAAAAATAGTACATCGCACCTGTAGAGTGATAATATCGGATTGCAGCAACAAATAATAGTTCTACAATGTGACATTTCTTGTCACGTAACTACACCAACCGTTGATACGGAATATGCTATTGACGTACACAAAAGAAAACAAATTGCATACCTGTAGGTATCCTGATACTTAGCTCGCAATCCGTCGGGGTTGAATCAGCATACATTTACTCTGCTACCATAATTGCAGCAGCAGTCTACGGACAAAAGTAGTCGTTCTACGTAAGTGAAGAAGTTGTTTTACATAACGAAAAAAGTTGTTTTACATAACGAAAGAAGTTGTTTTACATAACGAAAGAACCCATTTGGCCTGCAGCTAAAAAAAGTAAAAAGAGCATATGATTAGAATGGGTACGCGCGTGGAAAACTCACCAAATACACGCAGGACACCCCCTAGTGGTTGATCCCTTGACGCACACGCTGAAGAATCAAACTCAACAATGGTTCAAACAACACGAATTCCAACTCCCAATTCCTAGCTTAGCGAAGCGCGTTAACTGGAAAACCCGGCTTATATCGGTTGGTGCGCGAGCATTATCTCAACAAATCGTTACTTTGGCACCATCGAGAAAACCCATTATACGCGGTCGTAATGTTTAACAAATTGAAGGTTACCTAAAAACAGGATATTATTGAAGAATTTAAGAGATTACGGGATAACTAAAACAAGTCATTTAATTTATAGAGTAAACTTGTTGTTTCGAAATAACTAAGTTCAACATGAACATTTGTAGAAAGCGTATTTATTATTACTTATGAAATAACGATTTTATTAAACAATAGACATAGAACTTAGACGAACGGATAATGAATTAGCAACGGACAGGGTTATTTTAAGTTTACTAAATTAATTTTCGTTTTTACGCCAAAGGGGTTTGAGTTGAAGAATTTAAGAATTGAAACGGAATTTATTCGAACGAGTAATGAATTAACAAGGGAATAATTTTAAAAACAAAATTGGAACGTAACAATATATACATGCAAACTTGTAGATTTAAATTGTAAACATAATATTTTTGGAAAATAAGTTCAAAACTATTGAAACTAAAAAGACGTGCGTATTAATTTAAGTCCAAACTTTAATTGTTGGATGCATTCGCTAACAAATTTCTTTCTGTAAATTTAACATTTTTAATGGACATTGGAATGGCGAAGTTGGAAGTTGGTATTGCGCTGCTTTTCTCTGTTTTGTTGTTAAGGGCACTTCCAAATAAATGGAATTTAAAATTTTGCATAAAGTAATCTAGGAAGCTAGAAGGATGGAATTATTACGGATTAATGTTTTCTAAGTAGTTTTATTAATAATACCTAGCCAGTTGAAGATTATACTAGGTTTGCTTTTTTTAGATTAATGTATGTATATTTTCGAAATTTACTGTTAATTGAGTTGAAATTGAGTTGAAATTTTATTTGGAGTTATTTATAACATAGGTGAAGGTGATCATTGTGAACGAATATCCCAGCTACCCCAGGAATGAAGTCATATTTGGGAAACGCCGTTATTTTGAAAATATCTTTAATTAGATAAAAAGTTTATGGGTATTTTTAAGATATGGTAGATAAAGATGAAAAGGCTAACAGGATTTAAGAAAACCGAAAACATGGAGACTTATCTGAAATAAGCGTCTTTCGGGTAGCGACAACATCGACGAAAATGCTGGGACAATACGGTTTGACGCCCTTATATCTGATAACCAGTAAAGCATTCCAAGGTAAGTGGTATTTGTAAATTTATTTATATTGTATTATATTTTTATAATTTTTTCCATAGAAACCCACTCTCCCACCGCTATAGTTAGCGGGTGCACCACTAAAATAGTTATGGGGTTTTCGTGCCTTCTGGGCAAATCGAAATTCATAACGTAACGTCATTTTTACCCATAACATAATGACGACGAATTGATGGTGACATTTATAAGAATTTCGGAAATATGAAGTTTTGTAGATTGTCCTCGTTGGGGGGACCGACTGTTGCCATTCATTTTTGTCCAGTCGAGCATAGATGACAAGTATAAATTTCAAGACAATCAAAAAATCTATTTTACCGAATGAATGGCAATGAAATTGAAAAGCAAAAGGGGCGTAAGAGACTCGGTGGCGTATTTTAACCCCATTTTTCTACAGTAAATGAAATAACTTGCAATTGCTACCAGTCAGCCGTTGTAGGTCATTTTTGTTTTATATTTACAAAATATTAAGTTAAGAATTAAATATTACCTACTACTAGTTTTTTATTAACGAAATGCTCGTAATATAATGATATGCGTGATGTATTGCAATAAATTAGATGTTCAAACAACACTTAAAGGGTTCAGTTCATATGATGTTTTAGTTGAAGAGTAAAAGTGTTTAAGTAATAACACTCCTACGTAGAAATTATTAAAGTGGGCTTTATTCATAATATGCCTGTGTATAATAATACTTATTACATGAATTAACCATAAGTTATCCAAATTTGGTTATATCTTTCGAAATAGTTCTACCACAGAACTTTCACACATGCTGCATCTAATGCATTGACTTAATTGGAAGAAATTTTATGTAGTAGATGATGGAAAGTGCTAATAATATTTTTATTATGAAAGTGGAACACTAATGCTCTATTAGAAAAATTATTTGAAATCAATAACAGTGGTGAGTACCAGGTGTGACGAGTCATTTGTATCGTAGTATTTATTTTTCCACTTTCTAGCTCGAATACTTAAATCTTAGAGAAAAAATGCGGTTACACAAACTATATCGATAGAAATCACCCAGCGTAACTTATTAAACAATAGAGATGTATTAATGTTATTATTCGTTATCTAAATATTCCAGTATATGACACTAAACGTATACTTTATTGCAAACTTATAACTACATTATTATACTCAGCGATCGAAAAGTCGTGCACATCAAAATAATCAGGTCTCTAAATTTAACTAGTTCCATCAGCTACTGCTAGATGGTGACACATGTATTTTCATCAACAATCTGAGATGCTATGGAGAATAGTTTTGTTCGCATAACGTACCAGTATTGTTGAGTTCGTTTCTTGGTAAAGATTTCGTTTTCCTAACAACAACGAATTTTTATTGTTGAACAGTATTTTTGAAGTCGTTGTAGACGAATTTAGTGAAAAATATCCAAAAACTGCAGTGCCTAATAAGTTAGCAATAACGAAATTAATGCCCGTGAATTCGGAGCAGTTACAGACAGGAAGAGAACCAGAAGACCGGTCAATTTTATTGATGCTAAACTGGCTGAGGTTAGAAATGTGATATTGCGTTCACCCTCAAAAAGCTTGTGAGACCTATCAACACACTCTCATATTTCATACAGTGGTTGGTGCTCATAATGCGATGAAGTAGTTAAAATTTCGTACGGTTCACGTTTGTAGTGTTCAAGAATTCAAAAAACCTGATAAAGAAAAGAACCCAGTGTACTGTAGATAGTTTCGGTCATTCGTCGACAACCATAGAATTCTAAAGTTTGACTGCTTTTTTTTTACTGATGAAGCGTGGTTTTACCTCAATAGTTACGTCATTAGTCAAAACACAAAAATTTGATCAACCGAAAATCCTCACGTTTTCCACTTACTGGATGAACCAAATATGAACGTTACAACAGAGATTAACAACATCATTGTCGACATGCTGCAAAGAGTATCCTCAAACATGGTTAAAGGAGTTCGTTCATGCATTACTAAACAAGGTGGCCATTTTCAGTATATGTTGTAAACATATTACTCGCTTAACTTTTGATGTGCGTGATTTTCGATCGCTCTGTAGTTGGGACCAAATATACTGGAGTATGACTCAACCCTAAAATTTTATAAACTAAATTAGTAAGAACAGATGTCCCAACTTGGTGCAGTTGTTCTATGCAGCTATCATTATAAACTTAGCAATTTAAATTTTAAGGTTAAGATAGTTAGCAAAAGATGATTTTGTATATTTATTTAAAATTTATGTTTATAATATATTAAACATTGATACTGCAACGCTTTAGTTTTAGGCAAATACGTGGTGCACTTGGTGCTGTGGGGTTGCCTGAATTTAGGCGAGAATCTCGCTGCTAATATAATTATTGTTCTAACGCTGTCATAGTTGGACGATCATGCTCGTTGAAATAGAACGTAGTTCATTCTTGCCTTTGGCATGTAGTCACTAGACACGTTTTTTGAAAGGTGGTGTAAGTTTTTAGGGCCGTCATGAAACGAAGAAAGCTCCATTCGTGGCAATTGCACTTAGCTTGGTGTTGAGGCCATAGCACAGCTCCGTTAGAACGTAGTTCTAACTAAGACCAAGTGTTTATAAAACGCTTTGTTATTTAAAATATGGCGTTTAAATTATTACTAAAAGAAATTTTAATTTTTAGCAAGCAGCTTTAGATATATAATTATGGATTAGAAAAATAGCACAGATTCTCATTTTAATAGCAATCATCGTAACTCAAGATGTAAATCTTAGTTTTGCTAAACAAGTTCTTGTGGATCCTAGGAAGAGATGGCGGGCTCTAGGTGCTTTGTTAACTGGTGTTGTGTATCTTATTGTTATTACTTAATGCCGTGCAGCTTTGGTGAGTACAATTTCTTTTTTTTTGTGATCCAGAGGAATCAACAAGTATGTGATGAACGTTTTGTTTGAGAAGCTGAGTTAGCTAAACTGAAATTGATTAGTTGGGAATTACGAAATTAAGGATTTTTGGTTTACAAGTGTGAATGATGTCTTGTTGAAACGAATCGTATTTTTATTTGATGTAGTTCAGATGAATTGGCAAATTTTTTATATCGTCATATTCTTTTGTTAAATGTTTGTTAAGAACAACACCTCAAAACAGCATGTGTTGTGATAAGAGTCGTTTTCCATGTTTGTTTGAAACAGATGACACTTATGTTACTGAGCAACCTTTGCATTGAGATAATTCATGATATAAAAATAATTCAGTAAAAACCTTAGAAAGACTAAAGTATAAAATAAAGAAAATTTTTGTGAGTTATATCCAAGATCTTTGATTACAGCATATAGAGAATATAGTAAAATTTTGAATAATTTTTTTATGACAGGTCTAATCTGTTAATAACTGTGATGTTGCCTACTTAACATTCTTCATCAGCATTCACTTTTGTGTCATAGTATTACACTGTAACCTTTTTAATTTTTTTTTTGTAAATAGATGAAAAGAAATGAATTTTATTAGATACTAGTCAAAACTTACAATCGTTTTATTTCCAGCAGCTCAATAAATGAAATAAGTTACCTCTCCGTTTTGATTGAGATAAAAATAAGTAAAAAAATTATGTTACTTCATTTCTAAATTCAGGTAGATATTATTTCCTTATGGTTTATCTGCGTCTATCCTTAGGATGAATTTTTGTGTTAGCTTTATTGACGCAGTGGCGCCCTAGTTTATTCAAAGACAGGTTGAGTCTCAGAAAGTACCCCGACCATCTCATTCCTCTGCAGGAATAGACCCCGAGTTTAAACCGAGAGCATGCTATTTTTCTTTCGCAACACCAGCTTGTCCCCACTACATCCTCAATAAAGGCCAGCCTCAGAAGATATATATATATATATATATATATATATATATGCTATAATTATAGGGTAGTTTAGAGGTAGATTGGGTTACGGGGGTCGTAGAATAAATAAAAGGAACTTTCAGTTAACAAAAGCACATAATTACAGATATTATTAGAGTAAATAGGTCACTACACATATTGTTAGTTGAGAGCACACTGTATATAAAAATACATGAGATTAAACGCATAAGAAATAGAAATATCCAAGAGTAGTTACAAGTTAAGATAAGATTTGAAAACGTAACAAAATGCATCAAAATCAAATCGACGGGAAACCTATATGAATTGGCTTGATAAATATTTAACAAGTGCGTTAAATATATCATCGTATACGCAGTTTAAAATTATGCATTATTTGAAAATCGTACGTGACATACAGTATTATAGTTGTTCAAAAATCCAATATTAACTAGGAAATAAACAAACACCAAATTTATTTCGGTTTAGATTAGAATAAGCAATAAACAATAAATACGTGACTTAATAAACGGAAATTCGTGGGATTTCTCAATTAAATATCATGGTATGTAAATGAATACGTGACAACTCAAGCATTCATCCGAACATTTGAACTATACAATTGGTAAAAATTCCCGGAGTACACAAGATAAAAGCAAACGGTGTCGTCCCAACACGTGAATAAACGAATGGAAAACAAGATAGGTACGGCCTTTAAGTACGATAAAATTGAGCGACGAGTTGAGTATACATTTTAAACTGAGCTGAGACGATACTCTGAAGTGCTAAATTATTTACGAAACCAGTGATACGAAAGTAAATTAAAATAATTTTTAAAAGTGTACAAATTGTGCAAGTGTGAGTCGATCTATTATAGACGGCTCTGGTTAATCACTTCTGGTTAATCACCTTCTGTTAATTACTCTAGTTAATTACTTTTTGGTAATTACTGACATGGTAAATGTTCATTACTGTCTTGTTAATTACGGACATGGAAAATCTTTTATTTACTGATATTCAAATGGAATCTTAAATTGGATCAACTTATGGGATTTTAATAACGATTTGGATAGCATTTTGGTTTTTATGTCGACTTCCAAATTCGACTCTAAATATTCAAACTGGGCACGAAAACTCTTGGGGGATGCAAAAAAACTACAGAACCATTCCAGGTTAGCGATATTGATATAATTTATTACTGAAAACTGTTTTAATTCAATATTTTGCGTATATGTAAGAGTCAACAAAACAGTGGTTACATTGATCAGTTTATGATAGGTAATAGGCACCTTAAAACGTTTCAAAAGGTCTCTAAATATAAACAAAAGCTTCGTTTTGCTGGCTTCAATTTTTTTAATCTGGTATATGTAAATATTCTGAAAAGGGGAAGATTTTAAAAGTTGTAAATATTTAATTATTATATTGTGTATTGTAGAATTGCTTTATTTAATTGAATAAGCTAGTTGAAAAAAAGAAAATCCATAACTTAACATTTCACATCATAGGTGCTTGATTGATCAAAGGGGTAAATATAAAAATATCACACCATTTTATGTACGCCCAAATCGTGGGGCCTAAAATAAAATAATAATAAAAGCTTTCAAGGGGATAACACAGCATTTTATGACATGCTCAAACGTGGGGCTAAAAATTGATAAAACATCGTTGGGGCTGGAGAAATATCACAGCAATATATATATATATATATATATATATATATATATATATATGCTGCGTTCCCTATAAATATCGAGCCTCACGAATTGAGCGTCATAAAATTGCTGTGTTACTGGGATCAATCTCTGGAACTCCCTAAAAATCATTCAAGTCCCAACGTTGGCCGTCGTAAAATTGCAGTGTAACCTCTAAATAATCGTGCCTCACGAATTGTCAATTTTAAAACAAATCGAAAATTGCACACAATAGAAAAATTTTAAAAAAAATAATTCTTACCCAGATTCTGCTTCCATGATTGTAATTGCTTTCTTCAACAACTCCCTGGCTAGCTCAGTTGGGCCTCCTCTTTGATGCCTAGATTCACTATCATACTCTTTATCGTTGACGCACACTCTCAATAAAACCACAAAATAATACAGCAATCATACAATATTTATTTACCACTATTTACAAATAAAAATTCAAGATTATCTACATTTCAGTGCTCAAGTTACACCTCAATAAATTCTATCTTTGTAAAGTCCAGGATTTTAACTTGAAATATCAAACACATTGAATGTAACCGGAGTAAATGGACCCTGAATAATACCTTATTTTTCTTTTTTTATTTATAATTAATTTTAATTAGTACACTCTGGAGTATGGTGAGCTCATGATAATCCAGTTTTTATGATTAATGTATGCTTTTTACTTTGCATACTCTTACAACAAACACAAAAAAACCCATGTACTCTTAACAATAAAAAAAAATTAAATTCCTGAGGAACGTTAATAAGCTTTATATACACCTTTAGATATATATTTAAATACCATAATAAAAGTTAGTTATACGTATTATTTTCAATACGCAAAATAATGCAAAATATCTTCATAGTGCACTCTCACACATCACAATAATCTTTATAGTTTATCAAAAAACAACAATTTCTAAAGCGTTACCTGGAATTTCTTGAAGATCCCTACTCCGTTGACGATGCCGTTAAGTTACTGCACCCTCGGTTTCGTGGTTCTGCTCTGCTCGCCGCCCCCAGCTATTTGTAGATGAACACCCTCTAAGTTGTGCTGCATGCTATTCATACACGATACATTCAAGTCCAAGTATATTACACTTCTTTTATAATTGCTTAATTTAAATTACGTTACTTTACGTCACTTCACGAGCTTGTTAAATTATATGTTGCACCTCAATAAAATTTAGACTCGACACTATCTGCGTTTCAAATTATGAGGCCAACACTGTACTACTTAATTTAAAAAATTTTATATACTTACAAGCTCGTGGTAAATTTCTGTACTTATTCTGAAGCGATGAAAATACTAAGAGAGCGATGCTAATTTTATTAGAGTATTTATACAATTCAAATGCCACCTCTCGGCCACTCTTCCCGCGAAATACTTCATTTAAAATAATACTTCCTCAAATTTTGGTTCAACCGTTTTTGAAATCTCCGAAATTTAGCGCGTCGTTACGATATTTTCCGAAAAACCCGCATTCAAATTTTCCCGTGTTTGTCTGTTCAACAACTAACTATATCGACCAATGATATATTCAGTGACGTTTTAAAATCCCCGCCTGTATTAACTCTATTCCTCTCTTATGCATATTATATGTTTCCTTCTAACCTTGTTTAAGTGGTAGAAAATCGATATTACTGTCCGCGTTCTATCTAGCCCATCTGGACTGAATACGTGCGTTTCGAAATGAACTGCTATTATGCCTGTCTCATTCCGAAGCATATCATTGATTGTCCATCTCTTCTGCGCTTTAAGGAAACTTTTAGTTGGCATTTATGCGAACCGTCCGACCGTTAGCCCGATATACCTCAAATACTGTCTTTTATATACACAAATTAGGGGAACATGACTTTTCCAAAACATGCAGGTGTTCAATTAACCAACGTTTTAAAATAACATTTCTAGGAGTTTACGTTTCAAGGTATTTTATATTCAACGGCTGTTCGTTTGTTAGTAAAGCGTTTCACCTTGGTATTATCGATTTTCCAAGCTCTTATGCGTATTAGACGTAATAACCCTTTCAACTAAACTCAGTTAAATTAATTAATAATTTGCATTGGCTTCTACAATTTATTTTCTTTACGAACCTAACTAAATTTTAATCACTACTTGTAAATTTTATGGTCACTTGTTCCTTTAAATTAACTAAATGCAATAGATTTCGCACGTAAATTATGGTTATTTCCTCTATACAGGGTGTTTGAAATTGCGTTGTTTATACTTAAATTTAGTCATTTAAAACCACTACAATATATATATATATATATATATATATATATTAATAGGAAGAATAATCCATATTTGGAATGCAAATGAATGCTTAATATATATTAATAGTTATTAAGATGAAATGAAAACCCAACTTTGTATTTTAAAGTTGAATTACCATTTCAAATCGAACTAGTAATTGAAAACCACTAAAAGAACGGCTACAGCAGGATTTGAACCTGCAACCTCTGATTCTCCGGATCAGTGCTCTAACCAATTGAGCTATCTAGCCTAATTGTTTAGATGATGTTATACTTAATACTACTGAAGCTTGGCCCTTGTAACGATTTTCAATTACGTCTTGCATTTAAGGAAATTGAATCTAGTTATATACATCATTCATGTACTAATAACTTGATCATCCCATTTTTGCAACGTTCGGAATAATACAAACATGTAATTATATTAATATTAATAGGAAGAATAATCCATATTTGGAATGCAAATGAATGCTTAATATATATTAATAGTTATTAAGATGAAATGAAAACCCAACTTTGTATTTTAAAGTTGAATTACCATTTCAAATCGAACTAGTAATTGAAAACCACTAAAAGAACGGCTACAGCAGGATTTGAACCTGCAACCTCTGATTCTCCGGATCAGTGCTCTAACCAATTGAGCTATCTAGCCTAATTGTTTAGATGATGTTATACTTAATACTACTGAAGCTTGGCCCTTGTAAATTGAAAATCGTTACAAGGGCCAAGCTTCAGTAGTATTAAGTATAACATCATCTAAACAATTAGGCTAGATAGCTCAATTGGTTAGAGCACTGATCCGGAGAATCAGAGGTTGCAGGTTCAAATCCTGCT
This sequence comes from Platerodrilus igneus, assembly GCA_036346225.1. Lineage (NCBI taxonomy): Eukaryota > Metazoa > Arthropoda > Insecta > Coleoptera > Lycidae > Platerodrilus > Platerodrilus igneus. The sequence goes on along the minus strand of JARFIW010000307.1, from coordinate 5,936,710 downwards.
ATAGCCGTTCTTTTAGTGGTTTTCAATTACTAGTTCGATTTGAAATGGTAATTCAACTTTAAAATACAAAGTTGGGTTTTCATTTCATCTTAATACTATATATATATATATATATATATATATATATATATTGCCGTGGAACTCTCTGGTAAAAGCCTCGCCAGAGTAAAAAAAAAACATTCGAAATTTTTATTTATTTTCCAAAATCGAAAATAAATTTCACACAATAGACAAAGTTAATAAAAATATTAATCTCTTACTCAGATTCCTCTTTCTATCACGTTAATTCTTCTTCAGTTCCCAGGCTAGCTCAGTTGGGTCTCCTCTTGGATACCTAGATTCACTATTATACTCTGTATCGTTCACGCACACTCTCAATAAAACCACAAAATAATACAACCATCATACAATATTTATTTAACACTATTTACAAATAAAATTCAGGATTATCCACATTTCAGAGATCAAGTTACACCTCAATAAATCCTATTTTGTACTGTCCTGGATTTTAATTTAAAATATCAAACACATTGCATATACCCGGAGTAAATGGGCCCTGAATAATAGCTTATTTTGTTTCTTTATTTATAATTTATTTTAAATTTGTATACTCTGGAGTATGGTGAGCTCATGATAACCCAGTTAATTATGAATAATGTATGCTTTTGTACTTCGCATACTCTTACAACAAACAAAACAAAACACACCCATGTACTCTTAACAAAATTTAAGTTCCTGATGGAACGTTAATAAGCTTTATATACACCTTTAGATTTCTATTTAAATACCATAATAAAGTTAGTTATACGTATTATTTTCAATACACAAAATAATGCACAACACCTTCAAAATTCACTCTCACACGTCACACAATTTTCATAGTTTCATAGTTTATAACAACAACAATTTTAAAGCGTTACCTGGAATTTCTTGAAGACCTCCACTCCGTTGACGATGCGGTAAAGTTGTTTCGCTCTGCTCTGCTGTCCGCTTCTAGCTATTTGTAGAAGAACCCCATTTAGATGTGCTGTTTGCTCTGCCTTCACGGTGTATCCAATTCCAAATCCAAATTAATTACGCTTCTTTCATACTTGCGTACTTTCGTTTAATTTACTTTAAATTTACGTTACTTCACGTCACTTCACGAGCTTGTTTAAGATAAATGTTGCGCCTCAAATTAAAATTTAGACTCGCCACTTATTCGCGTATCAAATTATGAGGCCAACACTGTACTATTTAATTTATAATAATTTTATATACTTACAAGCTCGTTCGTAGTCTGAAGCGATCAAAGTACTAAGAGAACGAAGTTAAAAGAGAGCGAGCCGTGCTAATTCGTCAAGTATTTACATGCTTCGACTGTAACCTCTCGGCCACTCTTACCGTGAAAAATCTAATTTAAAATAACCCTTCCTCAAATTTTGTTTCAACCGTTTTCGAAATCTCCGAAATTTAGCGCGTCGTTACTATATTTTCCAATAAACCCGACTTCAAATATCCCCGTGTTTGTCTGTTTTAAAACTAACGATATCGACCAATAATATATCATTGACGTCTTCAAAATCCCGCCTATCTTAACGCTGTCCCTTTCTTATGCATATTATATGTTTCCTTCTAACCTTGTTTGAGTGTACAATTGAATGCACAATATGAAATAGACATTGGGGTTCTACAAATGCAATAAACAGAAATTTAATTATCGAATATTTTTCTAACCTGCAATTTCAGTATGCTGCTAAAATATATCATACTGTATACTTATTTTTTAGATGCATTTTTATAAAATTAATTGTTTATCTATATATAAAAATAACTAAATCATTTGGAGATTAATCTCTTAAAAATAACAAGAATGGAATCTATTATGACGATAATGTTGAGTCTACGTCGACTTGTCCGTACAAGAATTCCAACCACTTTTACTATTGCTACTACTATACTACTGGTGTCTCCTACAGTGATAACAGTTGGTTCCGTAAGTTCAAAATATTGTTCAATTCTCTATGATTGATACATACACTTTTTAGCGTATTCTATACATTTCTGTCAATATGTACCATCTGTTTTTGTATAAATAAACATAAATAAATAAATATAGATAAGAAATAAACTCGAGACTCAGAGACACCAATACATACGGTTCCAATTCTGACACCCAGCTTTTTAGAACCGTAACTGCATGTCGTTCCAAATATGAAAAACACAAATATCTTTCTTGTATTACATTTGTAATTTTTTTTTGTATTTTTCCTAGGTTACATCTGATTTCTACAATGATATATATTTAATTCATACAAATAAAAATTCTGTGCAGTAAAGGGTTAAATGTTTTACCACTAGGATTTTGTTTCACTTTTTTACAACGGAAACTGTTAATCCAAAACAATACAAAAGGCAATGGAAGCATTGCCTACACAGAATTCATTTTATTTTCGTTTTGCAGGTAGATTAAAACTGCAAAATATTGTGTATTTGCTAAAACTATTTATTTAACATATTTAGGCGTTCCTGATACATGAATAATTAAGACGATCAGTCGTTTATTAAGTCAACATATTGCATAGTTTATAATACAATCGATTAATCCAAGCAGTTGCGCACATTTTGTTTAAAAATTGTGTTAATATTTTCCTTTAAAAACCACATATTCGCAGGCATAGGTGGTTAATTATTAAAAATTTAAATATTTCCGTCCAATATTTGTGCAGCAACCTTTAGTTGTAGATTTTAAATGCCATGTCTTGGTTGTCTTTGTTTTAATTGTAAATGTTAAAGTAAATGTTTTGCAATAAGAGCTTGATATATTCATACAAGTTTTATTAATTAGTCATGTATTTATAATTGTAATTGTAGAGTTCTGATGACATTTTAAAATAAATCGAAACACATCAACTCTGAATTAATGTGATTTTAATTACTAGCTGTGCAATATTATTGAATAATTTTATTTCTCTAGAATTTTTATGACAACACAGAAACAATTGGATATTAAGAGAGTTCATTGGACAGGATTGTAATAGTAACAGAAACGATTAAAATAAAAACAACAGCCAACATAATAAATAACAAAATGAATATTCAAGGTCTCGGCTTAATGCACAACATGTTAAATAAATCATGTAACACATAACATTATACCTTATGCTTGGAGAGGAAAAAAGAAGAAGAAAGAAACTAACGATAGCCAGGCAGGTGACGGTGTTTCAACCAAGCATTGCATAACAACTGGCTAATTATTAAACTATTTAAATATTCCCTTCCAATATTTGAGCGGCAACTTTTAGTTGTAGATTTTTAGTCTCACATGGTAGTTGTCTTTGTTTTAATGGTAAATCGTAAAGTTAAGGTTTCATAAGAAAAGTTCAATATATTCGTGTAAGGTTTATTTGTTAGTTATTAATCTATAACTGTAATTGTAAAGTTTTGATAAGGTTTTAAAGTATAACATGTATACTGTTAATGCGATTGTAGCCTCTAACTGTCCAATTTTACCAAATGTTTTAATTTCTCCTTTGTGTGTGTATGCGTGCGTGAATTAGCGCGCTCGTGTGCAGGTGTGCGTGCATCAGTACATACATACATACGCACACGCGTGTAGATGTGTATTTGTGTGTGCATGTTGGTGCACGTGTATGCGCACACATACGTGTCTGTACGCGCGCGTCACGTGTATGTGTGTGTGTGCACGCGCTTCAGAATAGTATTGTTTAATAATGTAGTTTCGTGTGTCAATATCTTTACATTTTATCGACAGATTCTGAAAGGAACCGTTAATCCAACAAAGCTTAGAGTGAATCACATCAGCCATCTACAAGCTCTTGCTTCTAGTTCGATATTGATTAGAAACAAGAGCTCTCAGCTACTATAGACTTAAAGATGCTTATGTGATTCGGTCGTAACATCGTCAAACTAACGGTTCCTTTTAGAACCCGTCGATCGCAACGCGAAACAGCATTCGCAAAAATAGTGTAATATATATATATATATATATATATATATATATATATATATATATATATATATATATATAGTGCCCCACAAATTGGGTGCCACAATTTTATTGTGGTTCCTCTGAACAATAGTGTCCCACTGTTGAGCTGACATAATTTTATTGTGGTTTGCTCTGTAAATAAATTTTAAACACTACTAATTTTCTTTCTAACTAAAATTAGTAATCCACGCTTTGATTCCTATAAGTTCTGTTTTACACTCGTCTGAAAAAGCTTTCCAAATTGTTGTGCCACGGCTAGCTCTGCACCCATCTTCTTCCAACGATACTTACCACCAATACTCATACTCTCAATCACCTTTTAAAATTAATCATAAAAAAATAACCAAATAATTCAACACACCATACAACCTTTTATTCAAACAAGATAAAAATTTAATTCACCATCTTAATATTTACACCATGACTCTGTGAAACATCTTTATAATTTTACTCTGTATCAAAATAACTCAATTAATATTCCCCAATTTCATGCTTTTGTACACTTCATTATATTAGTTGAAAGTAGATGGGTCCATCCTGAAACCTTAATTGAATTTTTCCTGGTCTATGGTGAGCTCAGTATAAACCTTTCATCTTTGTGCTTAAATTGTTGCACTGAAAACTAAACACAGACCCGTTTACTTTTTACATTATATAGCATATTCCCCAAGCTTTTACCCATCTGATTTATAATACAGAATAATTGTCTTTTATTTTAGGTTAATAAATCATTTTGAGTTCATAAATATTCTTATCAATAAAACACCAATCACAAACAGTTTAAATAGAATCACTCTAGCACCACAGTTTAACCAAGCAGAAATTGTTACCTGGAGAGTATACTGCTTCCATAACAACATCTATGTAGTAGCCTTCAACTCGACTGCTCGTTCCAGGATCATTCCATATTGTGGGTTTCCATTTTACAAAACCATATCAAAACCAATTTGTTTTTTATCCAAATCATAATTAATTTCATCCAAATCCAAATATCACCTCGCCTTTCACTCAATAAGCCTCAAGCACCCTCTTTCAAATTGTAAATAACCTACTTACAAATCATCCTGCTTTCATCATGCTACTTTTATTACGGTTCACTCCGTTTTAAAATTACTGTGCACTTTACTTGTGCATTAAACACTTATAAAACTTAATCGGACTCCACTTATCACGTGTTGTAAGCTAGGATGTTCTAGTAGTGGACTTCGAAAGTAAGAGTGCCTTTACTGCCTCTAACCTCGTTTATATAACCTTCTTCCCCCCGTTTAGTGGTACGAATTTTTGTATTCCGTTCCCGTAAATTGACAAACCGCCACTTATTTCTAGAAATTCTCTCGTAACCGTTGTCCAAAACTTAGAAATAGCCTGCAAAAATCCGTTTTTACCACGAAAAACTAACCGATAAACATAACGATTGAAATATTTTCTGAAAATTTCCCTTACCATAATGTTCACGCAAATATAACTCGCCTCTTGTGTGCGCGTTCATTCTTTTGTCTTTTTCCATCCCGTGTTTTCCATCTCGCTTGCCGTCCAACTGTTCGCTGTTAATTTTCCCCTTTCCTATTTGTATGTCTTCAAAAATCGATATTCTGTGACGCGAACCTGTTGCGTCTGCGCTTTGTATTAGCCTCTACAAATATACTCGTTGAATACGTGCTTGGAACTGTTTGTCCTTAAAACACCTGCTATCTTTCATCTTTCTTTGTTGTGTATTAACTATAGTCTGTCTCAGAATTGTATTAATTTGTTTTCGAAATAATATGCTGTTTGTTAACTTTTGCGTCCTCCGTTACTATACAACTACTAATAATTATTTTCATCGCATGCTGGCTTTACAAGAATTGTTTATTTATTCCACTCGTCTGTTCTTTGAAGTACTCGACGGTTTTAAACGTATTTTCCAATATCTAAGCTTGTAGCTTCTTCGAAATTTGTTACCGTATGCTATGTTAAATAAATATACCCGCCTAAATAATTGATTTTCTCTATACTGCAACGCTTTAATACTACCCAACTTTGTATTAAATTAAAGTATACAAATTATTGATTTGAGCGTATATTATAATACGTTCGTTTTATTCTAAGCTAATTAATTTGAAGCGTAAAAAAATAAATTATGGTTTTCTATACACAGGGTCCTTACATAACTAGGTCCTTGATCCATTTACACCTACCTGTCACAGTAATATATATATATATATATATATATATATATATATATATATCAAATATTTTCCACACGTTCTTGGGAATTTAGGTCTATTCAAATACGCATTACATCAATAAACTTTTTCGTATCTTGCAAATTAATATAATCTATTTTTTCCTTCAGACGTTTCAACCCTACACGTCTTGGTCTTTATCAATGATTAACTATAACAGAAAGATACATACAACTATATTTACGTATTTTTAATATTACCTTAAACGGAAACATTAACAAATGACAACTAATTTTTAAACACGTATTGATTACACTGTTTCAGTAATTATATTTATCAATCCTATTTGTTAACACTATTTAAAATTATAAATAACTCATGCACACTACACTTTAAAATATTAACGTTTCTCACAATACCACTAATATAGAGAAATTTATTTAGATATAGGTAGGCTAGTATTGTTCGTCACAAACGTTATACCAATATTCATTTTATCTGAACATATAGCTATAATTTTAGTAAGATAATCGTACGTTTGTTATCTGTTTTACCGGTTTATTACATTGAAATTTATTTCTTAGAATTACTATTAATACTAGTATGTAGAAATTAGGAATCAAAGTTTATTGTCGTGATTTATTTAATTATATTATGGTATATTTTACTTAGTTTTTAATATGTCTTTTTATTAACTGCAGTAGGGGTTTTACCTATATAAATTATTTCAAGGACTTCTCGTTTTTTTTATTTATTTCTGTTTTATATTTTTGTATGGTTAAACTCAAACTTATGCTTCGCTGTTGCTTCATGCTTAGTAAGTGCTGTCTGATTTTTATTATCGTATTTATCACCATTAAGGCGTTTTTCAAGGTTTTGTGAGTTTTGTCCAATATACACATCTTTACGGTTTGTTTGACACGGAATTTTATATATGGTATGTGTTTTTTATTTTTCCGTACGTTCACATATGTAGCCGTTTGATTGTTTTGTATTAATAGCAGAACATTTCGACAACTAACCGAAGTTGAAACGTCAACATTACTTTTGCATCAACACTCTCCGCCACAACACTAATTCCGCCACAACACTACTTTTGTACATGCATTCATTCGATGATTTTATCTTAGTAGTAAAATATTTCGACTACCAACCTAAGTTGAAACCTGAACATTACTTTTGCTTCAACACTTTCCGCTACAACACTATTTTCGCCTCAACATTACTTTTGCACATGCACTCATTCGATGATGTTGTCTTAGTAGTAAAACATTTCGACTACTAAGCTGTATTGAAAGATTAACATTACATCTGCACCAAAACTTTCCGCTACAACACTATTTTCGCCTCAACACTACTTTTGCACATACACTCGTTCGATGATTTTGTCTTTGTAGTAAAGCATTTTAACTATTAACCTAGGCTGAAACCTCAGTACTGTTTTTGCATCAGCATTACTTTCACACATGTACCCGTTTAATTGTTTTGCATTAGTAGCAGAACGTTTCGACTATTAACCTTAGTTGAAACTTCAACATTACCTTTGCCTCAACGCTTTCCGCAACACTACTTTCGCACATGCACTCGTTCGATGATTTTGTCTTAGTAGTAAAACATTTCGACTACTAACCTTAGTTGCAACCTCAACATTACTTTTGCCTCAACACTTTACACCATAACACTATTTTCGCCTCAACACTACTTTCGCACCTGCACCCGCTAGACAATTTTGTCTTGGTAGTAAAGCATTTTAACTACTAACCAAAGCTGAAATCTCAATACTGTTTTTCCTCAGCACTACTTTTGCACATGTACCCTTTTGATTGTTTCGTATTAGTAGCAGAACATTTCGACAACTAACCTAAGTTGAAACGTCAACATTACTTTTGCCTCAACACTCTCCGCCGCAACACTAATTTCGCCACAACACTACTTTTGTACATGCAATCATTCGATGATTTTATCTTAGTAGTAAATATTTCGACTACCAACCTAAATTGAAACCTAAACATTACTTTTGTCTCAACACTTTCCGCAACAACACTATTTTCGCCTCAACACTACTTTCGCACATGCACTCGTTCGATGATTTTGTCTTAGTAGTAAAATAATTCGACTACTAACCTAAGTTAAAACCTCAACATTACTTTTGCTTTAACACTTTCCGCTACAACACTATTTTCGCCTTAACACTACTTTTGCACATGCACTCATTCGATGATTTTTTCTTGGTAGTAAAGCATTTTAACTATTAACCTAAGTTGAAACCTCAGTACTGTTTTTGCCTCAGCATTACTTTCACACATGTACCCGTTTAATTGTTTTGCATTAGTAGTAGAACACTTCGACTATTAACCTTAGTTGAAACTTCAACATTACTTTTGCCTCAACGCTTTCCGCCACAACACTATTTTTGCCGCATCACTACTTTAGCACATGCACTCGATCGATGATTTTGTCTTAGTAGTAAAACATTTCGACTACTAACCTTAGTTGCAACCTCAACATTACTTTCGCCCAACACTTTACACCATAACACTATTTTCGCCTCAACACTACTTTCGCACATGCACTCATTCGATGCTGTTCTCTTAGTAGTAAAACATTTCGACTACTAACCTGATTGAAACCTTAACAATTACATCTTGCACCAACACTTTCCGCTACAACACTATTTTCGCCTCAACACTACTTTTGCACATAGCACTCGTTCGATGATTTTGTCTTGTAGTAAAGCATTTTAACCTATTAACCTAAGTTGAAACCTCAGTACTATTTTTGCATCAGCATTACTTTCACACATGTACCCGTTTAATTGTTTTGCATTAGTAGTAGAACGTTTCGACTATTAACCTTAGTTGAAACTTCAACATTACTTTTGCCTCAACGCTTTCCGCAAACACTACTTTTCGCACACTACTTGCACATGCACTCATCGATGATTTTGTCTTAGTAGTAAAACATTTCGACTACTAACCTTAGTTGCAACCTCAACATTGCTTTTGCCTCAACACTTTACACCATAACACTATTTTCGCCTCAACACTACTTTCGCACCTGCATCCGCTAGACAATTTTGTCTTGGCAGTAAAGCATTTTAACTACTAACCAAAGTTGAAATCTCAATACCTGTTTTTCCTCAGCACTACTTTTGCACATGTACCCTTTTGATTGTTTCGTATTAGTAGCAGAACATTTCGACAACTAACCTAAGTTGAAACTTTAACATTACTTTTTCCTCAACACTTTCCGCCACAACGCTATTTTCGCCTCAACACTACTTTTCGTACATGCACTATTTCGATGATTTTGTCTTAGTAGTAAATATTTCGACTACTAACCTAAGTTGAAACCTAAACATTACTTTTGCTTCAACACTTTCCGCACAACACTATTTTCGCCTCAACACTACTTTTGCACATGCACTCATTCGATGATTTTGTCTTGGTAGTAAAATAATTTCGACTATTAACCTAAGTTGAAACCTCAACATTACTTTTGCTCTTAACACTTTCCGCACAACACTATTTTCGCCTTAACACTACTTTTGCACATGCACTCATTCGATGATTTTCTTAGTAGTAAAGCATTTTAACTATTAACCTCAACGCTTTCGCACAACCTCGTACTGTTTTGCCTCAGCATTACTTTCAGCACATGTACTCCGTTTAATTGATTTTGTCATTAGTAGTAGAACATTTCGACTATCTAACCTTAACTGTTTGCCCAACACTTCACACATACACTATTTTGCCTCAACACTACTTTCGCACTGATCCGCTAGACACTTATTTCTTGGCCAGTAAAGCATTTTAACTACTAACAAGTTGAAATCTCAATACTGTTTCTTCATGCACTACTTGCATCATGTACCTTTGATTGTTTCGTCTTAGTAGTAAAACATTTCGACTACTAACCTTAGTTGCAACCTCAACATTACTTTTGCCTCAACACTTTCCGCCATAACACTATTTTCGCCTGAACACTACTTTCGCACATGCACTCATTCGATGCTGTTCTCTTAGTAGTAAAACATTTCGACTACTAACCTGCATTGAAACCTTAACAATACATTTGCACCAACACTTTCCGCTACAACACTATTTTCGCCTTAACACTACTTTTGCACATGCACTCATTCGGTGATTTTGTCTTGGTAGTAAAGCATTTTAACCATTAACCTAAGTTGAAACCTCAGTACTATTTTTGCCTCAGCATTACTTTCACACATGTACCCGTTTAATTGTTTTGCATTAGTAGTAGAACGCTTCGACTATTAACCTTAGTTGAAACTTCAACATTACTTTTGCCTCAACGCTTTCCGCCACAACACTATTTTTGCCGCATCACTACTTTAGCACATGCACTCGATCGATGATTTTGTCTTAGTAGTAAAACATTTCGACTACTAACCTTAGTTGCAACCTCAACATTGCTTTTGCCCAACACTTTACACCATAACACTATTTTCGCCTCAACACTACTTTCGCACCTGCATCCGCTAGACGATTTTGTCTTGGCAGTAAAGCATTTTAACTACTAACCAAAGTTGAAATCTCAATACCGTTTTTCTTCAGCACTACTTTTGCACATGTACCCCTTTGATTGTTTCGTATTAGTAGCAGAACATTTCGACAACTAACCTAAGTTGAAACTTTAACATTACTTTTTCCTCAACACTTTCCGCCACAACGCTATTTTCGCCTCAACACTATTTTCGCACATGCACTTGTTCGATGATTTTGTCTTAGTAGTAAAATATTTCGACTACTAACCTAAGTTAAAACCTAAACATTACTTTTGCTTCAACACTTTCCGCTACAACACTATTTTCGCCTTAACACTACTTTTGCACATGCACTCATTCGATGATTTTGTCTTGGTAGTAAAGCATTTTAACTATTAACCTAAGTTGAAACCTCGGTACTGTTTTTGCCTCGGCATTACTTTCACACATGTACCCGTTTAATTGTTTTGCATTAGTAGCAGAACGCTTCGACTATTAACCTTAGTTGAAACTTCAACATTACTTATACCTCAACGCTTTCCGCCACAACACTATTTTTGCCGCATCACTACTTTAGCACATGCACTCGATCGATGATTTTGTCTTAGTAGTAAAACATTTCGACTACTAACCTTAGTTGCAACCTCAACATTGCTTTTGCCCAACACTTTACACCATAACACTATTTTCGCCTCAACACTACTTTCGCACCTGCATCCGCTAGACGATTTTGTCTTGGCAGTAAAGCATTTTAACTACTAACCAAAGTTGAAATCTCAATACTGTTTTTCTTCAGCACTACTTTTGCACATGTACCCCTTTGATTGTTTCGTATTAGTAGCAGAACATTTCGACAACTAACCTAAGTTGAAACTTTAACATTACTTTTGCCTCAACACTTTCCGCCACAACACTATTTTCGCCTGAACACTATTTTCGCACATGCACTTGTTCGATGATTTTGTCTAAGTAGTAAAATATTTCGACTACTAACCTAAGTTAAAACCTAAACATTACTTTTGCTTCAACACTTTCCGCTACAACACTATTTTCGCCTTAACACTACTTTTGCACATGCACTCATTCGATGATTTTGTCTTGGTAGTAAAGCATTTTAACTATTAACCTAAGTTGAAACCTCGGTACTGTTTTTGCCTCGGCATTACTTTCACACATGTACCCGTTTAATTGTTTTGCATTAGTAGCAGAACGCTTCGACTATTAACCTTAGTTGAAACTTCAACATTACTTATGCCTCAACGCTTTCCGCCACAACACTATTTTTGCCGCATCACTACTTTAGCACATGCACTCGATCGATGATTTTGTCTTAGTAGTAAAACATTTCGACTACTAACCTTAGTTGCAACCTCAACATTACTTTTGCCTCAACACTTTACACCATAACACTATTTTCGCCTCAACACTACTTTCGCACCTGCATCCGCTAGACGATATTGTCTTGGCAGTAAAGCATTTTAACTACTAACCAAAGTTGAAATCTCAATACTGTTTTTCTTCAGCACTACTTTTGCACATGTACCCCTTTGATTGCTTCGTATTAGTAACAGAACATTTCGACAACTAACCTAAGTTGAAACTTTAACATTACTTTTGCCTCAACACTTTCCGCCACAACGCTATTTTCGCCTCAACACTATTTTCGCACATGCACTTGTTCGATGATTTTGTCTTAGTAGTAAAATATTTCGACTACTAACCTAAGTTAAAACCTAAACATTACTTTTGCTTCAACACTTTCCGCTACAACACTATTTTCGCCTCAACACTACTTTTGCACATGCACTCGTTCGATGATTTTGTCTTGGTAGTAAAACATTTTAACTATTAACCTAAGTTGAAACCCCAATACTGTTTTTGCCTCAGCATTACTTTCACACATGTACCCGTTTTATTGTTTTGCATTAGTAGCAGAACGTATCGACTATCTAATCTAATCTTACTTGAAACTTCAACATTACTTTTGCCTCAACATTTCCGTCAAAACACTATTTTCGCCTCAACACTACTTTCGCACATGCACTCGTTCATTCATTTATTTACAAGAATTTACACGAAAAGCAAGGAGGAGTACGTTTAGCGTCTCACTTGCTTATTCTCTTCTGATATTGCACTTGCTTTATATATATATATATATATATATATATATATATATATATATTCAATATTGAACAATGACAACTATTAACTAGTACATAAATAGCTTAGAAGTCTATGGTATTGCAATTGGAGTGTACATAGCAATATTTCCGTGTTATTGGGTTAAATTACTTAATTTACCCTACAAAGACACCAGCTAGCTTACAGTGGCGTGGGGTAAATTCTATGAAAACAACTGCAATGGTTTTAAGGATATACAACACTTTTAGAATTTCACCTACATCGAAAGGTGTTTGAACTTTTGGTCCAATAGAGATGCTGGGTGCCAACCCATCTGGAATTTGGTCTTGATAGACGATGGGTAGTGTTTAAGATGACTAAATGGTCATTTCTGTCACGCAGGTTGATGGAACTTTTTCTAGACTTTTCTTTTTCCTACCAATTTAAACTAAGCACAAATAATAATAAAATGTAATAATAATAAAGATATTTACTTAATCTATATTAAAACATGAATATTATAGTATTTATTAAACACAACCAACACGAATAAACTAAATTCTACCCTAATTGGCCAAATTGCGTATATATAAAAGCAAAGGAACATCTTAAATTTATTCAAGTTTAGTTATCCAACATATTTGACTGGTATTTGTAAATTTTTACGAATATAATTGTGGTCTTATTTCTAATACATTACGCTTTTACCAAGCGTGCACTAACGTAAAGATCTGAATTTTAGTAAACTATATGTACATAATGCAACATATGTCAACAAAATATTAACCAGGTAGGAAACTAAAATTCTATCACTTACAGCTTTTGGTTCGAGTACAAGATTTAACTAACTCTTTCGGTACAGGATAAACTTGGGTATCATTAATCCAACTACTGTTGATGGAAGTATTCACTATAGTAACTTCTACAATGTAACGGCACTTTTATCGAATCCGCAAGTACTCTCGCGTTTGCGGTTTGTTTCTATAACCCCGATTTCAATTGACCATTACTCGAATTATTGTAAACCAGTTAATCCGCCCGACGATCGTGTTTGTCACTCGACCGAAGCTAAAAGCTTGTATTCAAAGATTGGTATAAATCTGAATAAATTGCTCGTTTCATATGCGATAGCGGTATTTATAAGCTACATTATTTTAGGGTATTCCCAATTTTTTCTATTCACACGGCTTCAGCGATTTGAACTAAACTTGCGGTCGAGGTCAGGGTTTGGTTCATGGAAATGTTATGTACTTCCACAATTGCTATATAATATTAACATCTACGCCATTGGGCAGCGCCCTACACATTAAATTTTATATTATTTTATGGGCATCTGTCGGGTTGAGTAATTTACAATGATTTCGGTTTTTTTCAGCGTGTTCGTATGTTTTCAAATACACGTTCCTAGGATGATTAGTCATGGAAAAAGATGTTGGTGTTTTTCTAATTTGATATGCCTATTGTGAAGTCCCGGTATTTAATTGCTGGTTTAAAAGAATGTACTAGGTACTTTATTATTTATGCCCTAATTCAATATTATGATGAAATAGCGAAGTTAATACATTGTAAACCACTCAACTTCTAAAGAATGCTACTGGTATTTTCTTATTAAAGCTTCTGAACTAGCTGAAATTAATAAATGCTTTACTATTTACGAATATATGCTTAATTAACGTGCGGGCGTTACATACATACTAAAATTTTAAAACGATACATATGTTACGTTAACTTTTTGAAATAGAGCGATTTTTCATTAATTTGTAAGTACCTTAACTAAAACGCTAATCTAAACCCTTTTAATTTTATTCTCAAATATACAAGCTTAAGAAGTTCAATAAATACGTGTTAAACCGTTCTGTATAAAAATTTCTTTTAGTACGTGGAATATATTCTAAAACAGTTTATAAATTCGTTGAAATGTTTGCTGGTCGTTAAAACCACTTCTAATAGGTTCTTTTGAAAGATTGAAACTTCTCGCTTATTTAAATACTTTAATTAGGTTGCTTTTCTTGCTCGTTTACTGTGAAATTTTTATTTGTTATCTGCACGTGTCCGATCGTTCAAATTTTATGGGTAATAAAATCTTTTCCTCTAATTAAATAATTCCTGGTATCTCCGTAGTATATCGATAATAATACAAACCTCCACTCTTTTCTAAAAGTTAGGCAAATGGCTGTCTTTGGCCTTGTGCCAGGTTGCATACCAGCTTAGATGTTTTAAAATATATTTTGCTTTCCCATGCAAACAACGAAATTCAATGGAATTAATTATTGTATTTTGCCTTCTTTGTTGCTTTCATTTTAAGAATATTTTGCCGTTATCGTTTGAAATATATATTTTTACTTGCTTTCGTAGAATATTTAACATTTTATTGCTGGGATTGGTTTCATGTTATTTCCGCCACGATTTTGAAGTTGTATAAGTACAAGTTTAAATTTTGGAAAGGCTCTCTTAATTATTCGTCGCTCTTATTTATCCGACTTTTCCGTATACGATTCTAATGCTATACGTCTTTTGAGCATTGTAAAATCGCGATTTTAAACTGCGTTTTGTGCTAGTATAAGTTAAGTTGGTGGTTTTAGCACCCACCCGTAGACAAATGCAGCCGCATTTCCACAACCTGAGATGATACCAAAAAGAAGATAGCTCCAGGTACAGTGTATTTTTCTGTTTGCTTTATTTGTGCTTCTTTTTTGGAAGATAGGTACATTTTTTTTTGGTTGATTTCGCAATTAATTGCAGACCATACGTTACCAAGTGCACGCTGACAATACGAACGATTATGTACATCATTCTTAAGCTTGCGTTATAGCGCTCTTTACCGATTACTTTTTAATGTAAATTAATGTTAACGTCAACAACTTGCTATTCAAATTTAATGTTACGTTATTAAATTTTACGAGGTGCACTTCCCAAAGCAGATGTTACTGTATTATTTCTTGTACATATTTAGGGTTGGAACATATTGTAAGTATGCTTGCATTTAGATAATAAGATTATTTTCTCGATATTTTAAAATATTTAGGTTTAACTGTACTGTTTTTAAATCGACGCTTTAATATATCACGTTATACCGAACGGTTACGTAAATATGTTTCTGACATTCTTTTGGGACTGTATGTTTTACTTACACGTTGTAATATAGTTTTTTACAGAGGTTTCCAATTTTTTTTTTCGATATCACCCACCTGTCTCTATGACAATATTGCAGTATTTGGTGTAGGCGATTTTCTCTACCTACTTTGCTGCTTTCTTTCTTGTCTGCACGGAATACCGTAACACATAGCTTTGTTTGATTTTAGGATCCCAAAATAAATGTACCTATTTGTCTCGTTGACTCTACATATCTATATTTTACACAAACTTGAGGTTGCCTTATGACAAATTCTAAAACTAATACAACCTTTACAGTGATAATTTTTTACTTTCCGTAAGATGTATATCAGGAGGCGCAATGGATTAAATTAGCGGGAAAGCTCTATGGAACAAAGCCCCGCTAACTGATCTTTTCAAGAAACATGGTATATGCTAAATAATTAAACATGAGATTTGGTACTAGAATTTTGATTAATTCTATATACAACGATTATATGAATACTAGAATCTTAACCTACTTAAAACTAGAGAATAAACTTGAGCTTTCTGAGAATATTTTTTAAAGTTTACAGAAACATTTATTAGCGATATATTTTTATAGTTTGTAAAATTATTTGCTTATTGCTGTTAGTGTAAATAAAATTATGTAACACATGGTGTTGCTCAATGTGTGTTGCAATATAGATAAAGCAAAATATAAATTTTTCGCAGAAATACTACAGTTGCATGTATTTATTAACTTTATTTACCGTAGTAACGGTCAACCACAAGCGAGGCGAAACACCTTTCGTACAAACTGAAAACACTTTCCATAATAATTATATACCTCGTATCAATTTACTGCTCAACCACAACAGAAACCAATAATTTTCTATTTTATTACAAGACTTTGCTATAATTTATATCTGTAATATATCTATCTAACCTATGAAACATTGGGTTCCTAACCAGATTTTGATTAGAATATAATTTATGAGCAGTTTGTGTAATCTTTGTAGTACATATGTGGAAAGGAAGAATATAAAATAAATGTAAGCATTGCAAATTGTACAAGTTATTATGTGTGACGTATTTTTTTGTGTCACCCACAAACAAAACATGTTGCTGAAGGATTAACAATATATACAAAACAAGTTTTTATTTGTAATTAAAGTTTTAATTACAATTAACATGAAAACAAATCTAAACAAAAGAAATCAAAAACTCAAAATGTATAATACACTACATTTGATTTTTACAATACCTCACCCGAGATACTACATTGGCCAGTAAGTGAGTTTTTTTAACGTGGAAATTTTGAATTTTGCCGAACCCTTGTTGTTCCAAGTTAGGTAGTTATCTATAACGTGCGTGACAACACACGTACGCAACCTTTGTGAAAAATGCTCGTCAGACATTTTTCAAGCGGGCCGTGTCAGGATTCGAACCTAGGACCTTGGATATAGTAGTCACACGCATACCAACTGCACCACGAAGCCAGATAGATTTTGGGTTTTTGGAAGCGTCTATTTAAAAAGTTTTATTCAAAACTACAACTATAAAATTTCAAGACACATATTGTTTGATATTAAAGTGTTTCTAGATTCGCTTTATTTCCTTACGTGCTTTTATCATTTTAAAAATACAACACAAATAAAAAAATACGCACAAACAATTTTGTAGTACCTTGGGTTTATGATAAGGTATGGTGGTTACTGTACTTTAACCTCGTTGTGCTCAATTTTTGAACTAAACTAAAACCATTCCTGAAAGATTGCTATTCAAAAAAATAACAATAATACATGATAAATTAAACCTTCTTTGCAATATCTCCAATTGCCTAGACTCCTTTCACAATATCTTCAATTGGGTGGCAGCACAATACCTGACATAACCGGCAGAAAACAGCACTAATGTAGCACAAAATTCTGGCAAGGTTATAATCAAAAATTTAACTGAATGGGTCTCGCATTTCCTCAGCCCTCCCACAACATTTCTGACTGGGAAGCAGCACAAAGTTTGGGGTTACCGGCACAAAATAGCACTAACACGGCACAACATTCTGACAAAGCTTCAGTCCAAAATTGTAAGTGGTCGGGGCTCCCGTATCTTCAATCCCTCCCACAATATCTCTGGTTAGGAAATAGCACAAAACTCGAGGTTACTGGCACAAAACAGCACTAACGTGGCAAAAAATTCTGACAAACTTTCTGTCCCAAATTGTAGGTAGACGCGGCTCCCGTTTCTTAAGACTACGGATCCCAAGGTCGCGGGTTCAAATCCCGACACGGCCGACTGCTTGAAAAATGGCAGGTGAGCATTTTTCACAAATATAACGCCCTCGTTCGGATGAGAGGTTAAATGGAGGTCCCGTGTGTGAGTGTTGTCACGCACGTTAAAGATCCCTACCTTGCCTGGAATGGCAAGGGTTCGGCAAAATTCTAAATTTCCAGGCAACAAAAACTCGCCTCCTGGCCAATGTAGTACCTTCGCGTGGAGCATTGGAAATGTAAATGAACGGCTCCCGTTTCTTCAGCTCCACCCACAATACTCTCTGCTTGGGAAACAGTACAAAACTCGGGGTTACAGACACAAAATTGTGACAAAGTTTCTGTCCAGAATTGTAAATGGGAGTGGCTACCGTTTCCTAAGCCCCTCCCACAATATCTCTGCTTGGAAAGCAGCACAAAACTCGGCGTTACCGGCTCAAAATAGCACTAACGTGGCAAAAAATTCTGACAAACTTTCTCTCCCAAATTGTAGGTAGACGCGGCTACCGTTTCTTCAGCTCCACCGACAATACTCTCTGCTTGGGAAACAGCACAAAACTCGGGGTTACAGACACAAAATTCTGACAAAGTTTCTGTCCAGAATTGTAAATGGGAGTGGCTCCCGTTTCCTAAGCCCCTCCCACAATATCTCTGCTTGGAAAGCGGCACAAAACTTGACGTTACCGGCACAAAATAGCACTAACGCAGCACAAAACTAGAAAATACTCTTATCTCAAAATTTTGAAATGTTGGGGAGGGGCAGTGAAATGCAGCTTCTATGGGATGGTCGTTTGCGTTCAGATGTCCTAGTGACGTAATTATCTTTTATATGGACTATCGCGGTGGGTTTTACAACTCCCTGTTGAAATGACATATAATTGATCATTCCTACATCACTTTTTGAATTTACTAAGACGTTTACCTGTTTTTCTGTTCTAGGTTCGATGATGTATTTATGATCGGTTTGAATATTACTGTTTTGAAATTTAATTGGCATTTGTTGTTAAATTTTTATATCAATAACTGCTCCTAATCTTCTTAAAAGATCCATGCCTATTAATCCGTCGTATTTGTCGTTAAATTCAAAGATACAAAATTTGTGTCACAGTTATACATTAAAAGTTTTTTGTAAAGGTATATTAGCAATAAATTCGTGTAGTGTCGTTTTGTGTGCTGTACTGATTTTAAAAGGTTCCCTTTCTATAAAATTTAGATAATGTTTCTGTACGCTTTTTGGCCTAAGTAAAGTTTTTGAAGATCCTGTATCGATTAATAATTTAATTTTAGTGTGTGGTATTTCTGTATAGGGTAAAATGTGTTGATTAATATTATTTAAATTTATTACGTCTGGTCGGTATGGTTCTGTCCAACTAAAAATTTAAATATGCATTTTTTTCATTGTCCTCTTCATAATTTTCGTAAGGGTTGTCACATTTGTAGTTTCCTCAGTAATTTGCCTCATAGTCCCTACTTGGATTTACTTAATTATCGGTGTCTTCGGGTATAACATGATTATTAAAATCTTCTACTTCTTGGTAAAATAGCTCTTCGGAGGAAAAGTTTCCTTTCTGTGTATTGTCGGGTTTATTTAAGATATTTTACTGTTCTGTCTAGTGTTGCCATATGACGTGTCCATGGAGGTTGGTTTGTAGTAATTATTGACGTTATTATTAATCGTCATAGGTGAATTTCTGTTAGGATTTACGCCGAATGTTGACCATGTTTGATTTCCGTTCTGATTGAACTTGTGTGTGTTGTTTGTCCAAGGTTTTGTACAATTCGAATTAAATGTAGGTTTGGGAAATTGTAGCAATTCATTGTTAAAATTTGGATTGTTAAAGTTTGGATTATTAGATCTAAAATGATCTGTCGGTGTATTAAATGATGTAATTTTGGGTTGTGTCGGTATAGGTCTTGCTGCTTGTATAGTGTTACTTGGTAGATAGTTTTGTTATTGTTTGGATTGTAAATTCTATTCCTATAATGCATAATGTTTTCTTCCTCTATTATTAAATTCATAACCTCTTCTATACTTTGTGGGTTTCTAAATATAATTTTATCTGATAATCGCTCGGGTAACGCGTTTATATACGTATCCAAAGCCATCTCATACATTTTGGTTTTAATTAAACTTACGTTATGATCCACTTCTTGAATTTCATACCAAATTGATAAGGTCATTGATGCCTTTCCATTCACAAATTTAGTAAATCCCTAACTAAACATTTAATATTTCTTTGATTGCCAAAAAAAAAGCAATCAATCTTTTCTTATAATCTTCCCAGTTATTTAAATCATTTCTGCTCGCTGTTAGAGTTAATGCTCTCCCTGTTAATTTAGCTAAAATTAAGCTTAGTAATCACATATCCTTTTCTATTTCCCTTGTTTATAAAATGTTTTCAGAATTGTTTCGCAAGCTGTAATAAAATACCTAGCACGGCTTGTATACCGTCATACGTAGGAGTCGAATCTAAATATAACCTTAAGTTATTTGAATTAATTTTGTTTGAATTATTATTCTGTCTCCTTAGTCAAGTTTGCACTAAAGTTATTTAAAGAGTCGCTTAGTTTAATCTTGGATAATGTTAACTTATTAAATTCCTTTAAAATTTCATCAATTTGAAACATTCACTGAATAGTTGTCGCAATAATAAAATGTACATAAAAAATTCTTTTCTTTTTTATTTCCTACTTGCTAAAATCAATATACAATTGAAAAATGGTAAAGGAAAATGAACTAGGTACTCACAATAATTTGATTGTTCGTTCCATAGCCTTCCTTCGGTATTGCATTTGGTCGAGTTTGTGCCTTTACCAATCTTCGGATCTATTCCAGCAAAGAATTAAAATTCACGGTTACTAGTTTTTCGATCTTGGAAATACTAGTGTCCTTTTGGTGTCAGTTCCAGCTGCGCTGGATAGGTTTTGGATTCTTGGATGCGTTTTTTTAAAAAGTTTTATTCAAGAACTACAACTATCAAAATTAATTTTATTATTTCAATTACCAACAGACTTGTTTTATTCACAAACAACGTGAACACTTATATTCTTTAATTACAAGTTAAACTGAATGAAATTAATACAGGTTACTATTTTTATTGATTAATAATTAATGGTGAGTAGCTTGAATTCCCACAATGCGAAAGTTATGAGATTCAAAGACTAACTGAGTGGATGAGCTTCTTACATTTATTGTCGGAGACTTTCACGGCCGGAGTCATTATAAATATTTATGGTTCCGGGTTAGGACCGTGTCATTTTATAAATTAAGGTCGACGTTTCGCCCACTTTTATAAGGGGCTTCATCAGGACAAGAAAAGAAAACAAGCAATAAAATAAAAATAATAAAAATAAGAATGATAATAATAAACTTCTTGAAAATGTCTGTTGTAACAAGGTACTGATATTAATGTTCACAGAAAAAAAAGCAAATATGACTTCAGAAACTAGCAAACACACTTACAAATGTTATATTTATTTTATTTTAATAAGTTCGTAAATTGTTTTAAATAAATTACACTACTAATTGACTATTAAGAGTTCCAGGATAGTTCAATTACAGAGCAAATGTTTTAGTAAAACCACGTAACATCCACTTGTGTGAGTATTATGTGAGTAAAACTGAAAATACATAACCGTACACATGATTTAACAGATTTAGCCAAAAACATGTCATCCATTACTACTTAGAAACCTTCCAAGAAGTAATAAACTTATGGATGCTTTGAACTAAGTACAGAAACCTGACTATACAGGAAGCGATATATTTTTGTCGGATAATTAGAAATATATCTAACACGTAAATCTGTTTCATTACTCCGCAAATTTATCTCCTAAGTAAGATCGTTTTTATAGACACGATAAGGAGGGAATGCTTTCCCTACACTTTTGTTCGCAATTGTGCGTCAACTTGAGCATTGTCAAAAGCGCCCACATACAACTGTATTAACAATCCTAATTTTACACATAACGCTATAGACATCGTCTTAGCAAACCGAACATTTACTCACGCATCTCGCGTATGAAAATACTTTTCGTTTTGCTAGTAAAGATTATGTTAGGATGGTATGGATATTTTCATTACATCATCATTAGGTCTTCAGTCCTGTAACTGGTTGGACGCGCTTACCCTTATAGTTTCCTGTTCTGAGCTGACCTACACATTTCCCTAAAATTTTCAGTCTGCATCTTTCACTATCTACGTGCCATAGTCTGATCTAGGTCTACCTTTACCTCTTTTTTTCCCATCTCGATCGTTGTGTAACAGCTTGTATTTGGGAAGCCTCGGCTGGTCTCGTGCACTAAGGAACGCAACGCTCCAGCAACTCTAATCGCATTACCCTTGCGCGTTTCAGAGCGCTATCTGCAGGATTTTTGGATATATGCGGCGTCTGCCCATTAAAATGAAAGAATTCGCTGAATCCTTGCCGCAGGCAATGAAACCCATGACTAAATTGACGAAGTTTTTTGTTTCAGCGACTATCAACAGCAATTTTCTGGCTATTGCACTTAATTTGTGGAAGTTGATTCCAAAGAGGAGTCCTATGAGTGAACTTCACAAGACGTCTCCGCTCGATGGGGTCCCTCTCGACGCCCCACTACCGCTACGGGTGAGTGGCGCGGCCTTGACTGGCGTCTCGTCAACTTGCGCAAGAGCTGGGCTCTTAGCTGTCTGTACAGAGACGTACGTAGCCGAACTGTTGGCTACGCTGGTATAGGAGTGTTCTCCTACTGTAGCGGATCCTGGCGTCATATTTACCGTTTGTCACTTCAGGTGTCGTCGTGGGCTACCCCTTTGCAACCAACCGTAGCGGGAAATGCTGAGCATTCGTTATAGTTCAATGGGTGCGCGCTACTGCATTTGGCGCACACTCTTGGAACTTAGTTTTTGGGGCAGGTATCGCACTTTGGTGTGGTTTTGCAGTTCGTCTTGGTGTACTCGAATCGCTGGCACCGATGGCATTGCCCTTCTCCGAAGTGGTGTTCGTCGATAGCTCGCTTGCGGATGTTCTTAACTTAAGTCACGGGTGACATGATGGTGTCTATAATGTCCATTATACTAGCAGTGATATGTGCTTCCATTAGAGAGCATAGGTAGTAGTGCAAGCACTACGCTCGCGCAATATAACAAAAGCGCCTTCTCCAAACGCACGCAATCGGTCGAATTATTTATGGATAAGCAGATACACGCACAATCAACGTTCCAAATGTGTTAAGAGCTCATCACAGCAGGTTACCTACCATCTGCTGTGAAAGCGCGGGTTAGGGTGAGGTAACATAGAACAGGACGAAATGTCGAGATGCAGATATTCACTAGAAAAAGATACGAAGTTTAATACTTCGCCTACTTGGTTTATGAAGTGCCATGGAGCACATATAGATGGCAGTGATGTGGAACTTATTAGTCCAGTTATAAACCTCACAGATATTTTAATTATACATATTCTCTAACATATATATACAATGAAAACCTTTGAAATTCTGATATGTAATGTTAAAAAAAATTATTAAGGAACAAGAAATTACAAGATTTAACATTCCTACATTTGCATCGCACAATTATTTTACAGTTTCTAGTATGCAATTGACAAAGCTGTTATATTAATTAATTGGCCAATAAATGGAAAAAACAGAATAATGGTTTAAACGTATCTCTAATAAAAGATGATTAGGTAAAGTGTCAAGTGGGTTTTGATTACAGTTTGTGAAAACCTACAAATATCGGTTTGGTTTCTTTTCTAATCACACCTGCGTTTTCTTTATTATTTTCTAACAACGAAATAATAAACAAAGTGAACTGAATCGGACACAGTAAACATTCCTATAGTAGAATAAAAATGCATGTCTTGCATTTTTAAGTAGTCCAAGGTTTGTTTTGCTTTTATTTATTTACGTTTTGCAAGCAGCTTGTCATATTTTGTACCATCACAATTGCGTATGGGAGTTTGTTAATGGTGAATTTGTACCATAATGAACAAAAGTCTTTTACGTGTATTAGAGACGTTCCAGGGTAAAAAAAACTTAATTAAACTTGGTTTGTAAATTCTAATTAACCCTAAAAATTTTTATCACATTATTCCTTATTACTACACAAGCCTAAATATGAGCGAAATATTACTGGTGGCTTTTTAAATACGACCGTCTCACGCCAGTAATGCCGTGGCTGCAATGACAGGTTAGGTTACTGCTAGAAATATATATACTATTATTTAAAAACACAAATCACTTAACACGCATATCAGAATAATATGCAATAGTTTGAGAACAACTGTTCTGATATGCGTGTTAAGTGATATGTGTTTTTTAATAATAATATCTATTTCTACCATTTTGAATGGACCTGCACCTTGCCGAAGTTCTAGATTACTAAAACAGGTGAAATGGTTTGCGTGTTCTAATGAGCTAAAGAGCCAAACTACAAGTCCAACCAAAGTAGTAGGGTCGCTAATGGGGAACCAGACGATGACAGGTCCCTGAAACAGGGCAGCGGCTCTATCGGTACTTAGATTGACAGAGACCATAGGGGTCGGTATGGCAGTCTAAGACACACTACGGCGATGTGGAAGGCAACGGGAAACCACCACATTACTTCCCAAGTACACAGCGTACCTAAATTATAATAAAATGATGGCATTCTCTGGGGTAAAAGATTCCGGAGTTAAAATAGTCCCCCATTCGGATCTCCGGGAAGGGACTACTTCGGAGGATGCGATCCGAAAGTTAAGAATAAGAGTCGGAAACATTTGCTAGTCGGGGCGTGGAATATCAGAACTATGAAGCAAGTAGGTAAGCTAGAGAACCTAAAAATCGAAATGAATAGGTTATCACTAGAGATAGTAGGGATCAGTGAAGTTCGGTGGTCAGAGGCGGGGGATTTTTGGAGAGGAGACTTTACGGTAATTCATACAGGTGCAGAGGAAGGAAATTTGGGTGTGGGGATAGTTATGTGGAAAAAGATAGGATACTGTGTAGAAAATTATTTACAAGAGAATGAAAGAGTACTCATGGTTAGATTAGAATCTAAACCGGTAGACACAGTAATAATTCAAGTATACATGCCCACCTCTAGCTACAGTGATGAAGAGGTAGAAGCGATCTACAAAGATATCGAAGACATATTAAGACACGTAAAAGGACATGAAAATTTAATAATTAGGGGGGATTTTAATGCAGTGGTAGGTGAGGGGCGGGAAGGAGCGGTAGTAGGTTTATTTGGTTTAGGCACGAGAAACGACAGAGGAACTAGGTTGGTAGAATTTTGCAACAATAACAATTTAATCATTACAAACACATTATTTCAACATCATGCTAGAAGACGATATACGTGGAAGATGCCAGGAGATATAGGAAGACATCAAATAGATTACATTCTTGTTAGACAACGGTTTAGGAATCAAGTAAAAGACTGTAGAAGCTACCCAGAAGCAGATATAGACACTGACCACAACATCGTAATTATGAAGGCCGCACTTAAATTTAAAAATTTAAAAAAAAGAAACGGAAAAAGGCACTTGGATTCTAAAGAAACTAAAAGTTAAAGATATTCAAGAAAGATTCAAAAAAAGGTCAAATGAATTGCTCAAAGATATCGGGAAAATATCTGATACTAAGGAAGTAGAAACAGAATGGAATAACATTAAATTTAGCCTCGACATGGCGGCCAGAGATATTCTGGGGTATACACAAAAAGAAAATAAGAAACCATGGATAACAAAGGATATCCTGAATTTAATAGAAGAGAGACGAAAATACAAAAATAAATTAGACGAAACAGGAAAACAGAGATACAAAGCCATAAAATGGAAAATTATTCGCAAATGCAGGAAAGCCAAAGAACAATGGATTGATGAAAAGTGCAGAGAGGTACAAACTAAGATGGAAGTAGGAAAAACAGATGAAGCATATAAACTAATTAATGTAGAGAATGTGGGTAGATGGCAAGAGTATATAGGGAATTTATATGCAGAAGAAGAACTAACTGCATTAGAACAGGAATCAGACATTGAAAATGATGACTTGGGATATCCTATACTTAGAGATGAATTTGAATTAGCATTAAAGGGTCTGAAAAATG
Source organism: Platerodrilus igneus (assembly GCA_036346225.1). Lineage (NCBI taxonomy): Eukaryota > Metazoa > Arthropoda > Insecta > Coleoptera > Lycidae > Platerodrilus > Platerodrilus igneus. The sequence continues at coordinate 5,910,507 of JARFIW010000307.1, read as the reverse complement.
GTAAGGCGCCGGATACAGATAAGGTGCACGCAGAAACTCTAAAAGCCGCTGGTCAACCAGTAACAGAACGTCCCTTCCAACTTGTAAGCTATATGTATGAAACAGGCGAGATACCCAAAGATTTCAAACATAACATCATAGTAACTATACCAAAAAAGAAAGGCGCAGAGATGTGAAAATTTTCGAACAATAAGTTTGGCAGCACACGTGTCAAAAATATTAACTAGAATTGTACAAAGACGAATGGAAAAACGGGCTGAAGAAATACTAGGAGAAGACCAATTTGGGTTTAGGCGAAACAGGGGAACACGGGAGGCTATCTTAGCTCTGAGAGTGATAATGGAGAAAACAATAGAAAAAGGGGAAAGCGTGTGTATAGGGTTTGTAGATCTGGAAAAAGCATTCGACAATGTAAAATGGAAAAAAATGTTCGAAATACTCAAAAAGATTGGAATGAGTTATAGGGATAGACGAATAGTACGTAGCCTTTACAAAGAGCAAACAGCAGTAATAGAATTAGAGCAGGAACGTAGAGAAGTAAACATTAGGAAAGGGGTGAGACAGGGATGTGCCCTATCCCCATTGATTTTTAACTTGTACATAGAAGAGGCAATGAATACTGTCAAATGCAAGAAGACATTTGGAATTACTATGCAAGGACAAAAAATTCATATGCTCAGATTTGCAGATGATATAGCGGTATTAGCATCTAGCAAGGAAGAGTTAGAAGCTGCTCTTAATGAAATGGAAACGGTTCTAACAGAGAGATATGGTATGAAAATTACCAAAACTAAAACTAAAGTACTAGTATGCAAAGGAGGGGAAAACAAAACAAAAACAAAATACAAATATGTAACACAAACTTACTAGAGGTTAAGGATTTCTGCTACCTGGGAAGCCAAATAACGCAAGATGGGAAAAGCACAAAAGACATAAAACAAAGATTAGCACAAGGTCGCGCTACATTTAACAAGAAAAAGCAACTACTGTGTTCAAAGACAACAAACATAGAAACACGGAAAAGATTGCTTAAAACATATGTATGGAGCACACCACTGTATGGCTGTGAAGCCTGGACAGTAGGAGAAGCGGACAAGAAAAAGGTAGAAGCCTTTGAAATGTGGTGCTACAGACGAATGATGAAGATATCATGGACAGACAAAGTTAAGAACGAAGAGGTAGTAAAAATGGTAGAGGAAGAAAGAAATATGTGGAAAACGGTAAAAAATAGGAGAGACCACATACTACGGCATGAGGGAATAGTGCGGAATATACTAGAAGCAGAGATAGGAAAAAAGAGAAGAAGAGGTAGACCTAGGTTAGACTACTGCACACAGATAGTGAAAGATGTAGGCTGTAGGAGTTTCAGGGAAATGTGTAGGTTAGCTCAGAATAGAAATCAATAGAGGTAGGCATCCAACCAATCCCAAGATGGATAAATTAATGACGAAGAAAGTAACTGCACTTAAACATGATGATTATTATAAGCAACTACAAGTATTGGGTGGGCAGAATACGTTCTAAGGCATTTTTTGGGAATAGTATGGGATATATGACAAGCAGAGATAGGAAGAAAGAAGTGGATGTAGACCTAGATCAGATAGTGATAGATGCAGACTGCAAACTTCAGGGAATTATGTACGTTAGTTCAGAATAGGAGACAATGATGGTACGCGTCTAACCAGTTTCAGAACTGAAGACCTAATGATGATGATGATCTATTTCTAACAGTAACCTAACCTGTCATTGCAGCTACGGCATTACTGGCGTGAGACGATCATTTTTAAATTTATCGCAAAACTTCGACACAAAAATTAACAGTTCTGTGTTTATTCTTTTTTACATTACACTACACCCATTCTTTCACCATATTACAAGCCAGTTTTTCATCAACTATATAGTATATTATTTCAAAATTTTTTTAAAAAATGTAGAACACTATTGTAATGCAGTCATTTATTATTATTTACCTCAAAACTGGGGGAATACCAATTACTCACTCACAAAATAGGAAGCCCAACAAAAATGTATATAAATCCAAGGTTATGAAGAACAACACATTTCAATAAATGCCGAGGGCTAAGTAATATCCATAATGAAAGTTATAAATAGTTTTGCGAGCAATTACGACTATAGTCGAAAATTCTTATAATGATAGTTTGATCTCAATAGTATAGCGTTTCCTGTATGTTTGTTGGATTTTGTATAGCATGTATTCAAACCATTTGTGTTTTACAATAGTGTGTGACATGGAAGTTCTGAATTTTTCCACGGCAGCACATTGCAGGTACATTTTTCTAAAAAATACTAATATTTGATTTATTCGATGAATAAAGTGAAGTGTAGTGTGCAATTTTGATGAAAAATCATAAAAATTATTCACACATTTGGGAAAGTTACTGGTTTTTTTTAAATCGCTCTATTATCAGCAAAAGAAAATTTTTTCAGTTAAAAAAACCTAAATGACTTTCCCACATAGACAATTATTTAATAAGTAACTTTTATTAAAACCGTTTTTAATTTGGGTGCCTAATAGGAAAGAAATTTGGATCTTTAGAAATTTCAAGATGGCCGCTACTGTGATGAGCTCCTAAGCGAAGTAATGCCAAGGAAAGCTCGCGGATTGGATTGTGGCGAAAAGATGGCTTCGTGTAAAAATGCAGGTGTCGGTACGAATACTGCTCCCACGCGTTAACACTAGCACACTGAACCTACTAGCTTGTTTAGATTGATTACCTATGGATTAGCAGATTCACTAAGCCAATCACTGCTCCAGAGATGGGTAGTGGAACTTGAATACTACAATCCTATAAAAGCAGGAAAGCAATTTCTCCTCCCTTCTACTTTTGTAGAAGAGGGGTGTTACTTAATCGTTCCGTTTCATTGACTCACCTTATATAACGCTTTATGTTCGTGCTTTGCGGAAAAATCTTATGAATTTAGGTAAACTTCTATAAATTTGTTTTTTCCTTTCAATCCACTTTACTGTCTTTCTAAAAACGATTATTTTTATTTACTGACATAATGGTACTTCTTTGAAGCTTAGCAGTGACCTAGAAAATTACAAAACATACGTCAATAACTGATAATAGTAATTTCCCTGGCCTTATTCAAACAATATACAACAGAAGCTATGTAGAAGGTTATGTCCTTCGCGCTGACTGCTTTTTAACGCACTTTTAGCTCCCAATTGTATATTATTTCCATCTATTAAATTTTACATTCGTTAGGCAGCGATGCTACCGTGACACATTATTCGTTTAATTTTACTTTAAAGATACAGGAAATAACTATATTAAAAAAGTTCTATTTTTGAGTTATAGAGTAATTTCGGATAATTCATTGAGCAGAACATTATTTAACAATGACGCAGTAAGATTTCGTTAAGATTGCAAGGGACCATTGAACGAATTTGCAAGGCAATATAATCTTCTTGACCGACCTCTGGTTGTTGAACTCTTACTTGCACACTTCATGTAGAAATAAAAAAAGGAGTTCCATGCAACTTTGCGTTACCCAAATTTTTCATAACCTATCAATTAAAATCGGAGATAGTCGGTTATTCCTTGTTTTACAAGGTATAATCATACAAGTCCTGAACACCCAAATGTACAACTTACAAAATGCAAATAAGCGTTTCCGTTAGCTATCACCTCGCATTCATTATGTCTTCGTACACCAAATATGGACGATAAGAATAATTTATAACTTTCAATCGACAGCATTGCCACCTACCCGAAATAAACCTACTCGTCTCACTATAATATTTGCGGTAATTTTTTTGAATAAAGATTGAGAGGATGAGTAACCTTCGTAAAGTGATTATCATTAAATGTTTCATTTTCATTCTTCGTGTTGTTTCAGGTAGTGGATTCCCGTGCTCGGTCGGACGCAGGCGGTGCCGTGCAGCAACATGCAAGAAGACAACTAGAAGTGTTTCAAAGTAGTGTACCCGGAGGACGTCTTCAGGTTATAAAATCGCATACTGTGTCAAGCAGCAGATGGAGTAGTAAATCAACAGTTGTACCTGACGAAAATAAGGATATTGCACAACATTTTGAAGATTTGGAAGTAAGTGCTTAATACTTATTCAATAATCATTTATATTTTTTGCGCAGCATTTCTTTAATTTCCATTATAAATTTTGTACAATAATAATTGTTAATTTTAAAATATAGGGAAGTGGTGAAATAATACGCTTCGGTTCATGGGTATAAAGTGGTTCTAATGCACTGTTTTTGTTGATCTAGTAATTATTTGATGACACTGGTGTAATTGAACAATGGTGGGACGAATATAATGATGTGCTAAAAACTACCTATTTCTGTGGCATTGTTATTTAAACAAATAAATAGACGCCCTAAATCAACTTCCTTAATACAACCTAACTCATAACCTTGCTAGAAAAATAAAGACACGGTTTGCAAGAATGTATTTATAAAAACTAAAACACCGCTTGTTTGAATAAATAGGCAACATGCAAATTAAGTAATAAATTACTACTATATATGCAAAGCCGCCATAAAGGAGATTTTAGCACATTTTTAATTCCGCTCTATAAAATTTAGTTAACCATGATGTACCGTTTGGATCAGTTGTGTGATGGTTATCGTCGCAAATCGTTTTCTATAGCCTGAGTGGGTGTATTGTATTTTCAATACATCAATGTCTCAAATTGTAAATTTTCTCATTTCCATTTTTTAATGATAGAATACTGAACGAATCATAAATTTCATTACTTAAAATTTAAAAAGATTTGTGAATCTCAGTTTCTATTGGTTAGTATAAGTACTATTGAAAGTACAGGGTGATCTAAATTGGACACTTGTGATAGGAAACGCCCATTTCTAAAGTATATATATTAAAACTAACTAATGTTATCGTTCGGGTGGGCGGCGTCTGGAAGCATGTAGGCTTGGCTTGATTATTTGTTTAATAAGTATAAGCAAAAATTATTATAAGTTTCATAAATACATGAAAATAAAAATGAAATAGTTAAAATTGACTGATTTTAACAGTTGAAGTAGTTCGGAAGTTTTCGGTTATCTTCGGAAGGCTTCGTGCTTGCTTGTGGAACCAAAATAAACTTAAACACTTATTAAATGAATGTATATACAGTTTGAAGGCGATAAAAAAGGCTTTGGTAATCTTCGGATCTCCTCGGAAGGCTTCGGAATTTACTTGTGAGGCTGAGTGGGAACTTCAACAACGGTAGTTAGAAAATATTTACAGTTTGAAGAGGTCCAGACGTCTTCGGCGGTCTTCGGAACTCTTCGGAAGACTTCGTGTTTTACTTGTGGTACAACGGTAAGTTACAAAGAATTATGATAGGAAATTAAAAACTAATAATTGACAATATATACAAGTATAGAGGGTTCAGAAGTCTTTGACAGGCTTCGGAATTTATTTGTGCGGCCCAGTAAGAACTTGAACAGTGATGGTTAGAAATTGTTTACAGTATTAAGAGTCCCAGACGTCTTCGGTGATCTTCGGTACTCTTCGGAAGGCATCATGGTAGTGGTGGCTTAGGCTTCGTCGAGTCCGTCGCCGTGGAACTTTACGGGGTTGTCGTCCCCGTGGTAAGGTTGACAGACGCAATCACAATAACGATTTGTCGATGAAGTATGGAACGGAGCCTAACGTCCAGATGTAGTTTGTTAACTATTGATTAATGAATTATAATGACGTGCTCTAGGTACGGCGGCGGACAGCGCCACCGTCGGAGAATACGCAGGCTATGGAGAGCACTGCGCGCTGAAGTATAGCAGGCTATGAAGAGCGCTGCTCGCTGAAAGTTTTGCAGGCTATGGAGAGCACTGCAAGATGATTCCTAAGGCTAGGGTGAACACTAGTGAATGTTTTTCGGAGAATTTGAAATTATATTTATACACTTCCATTTCCTATGCTTCGTGTGTTGAAAAACGTTAATGATGTCTTTAACCAGTGGAATTGTGTATTTCGATTTTCAAGTGTAAAAAAATCTCCAAATTTAGTTTGGCCAATGAGTGTACTGATTTTTGGGTACCACAAAAAGGAATTGGAAATTCTCCCATTTCGGCCATGTTCCTGGTTTTGTTACGTCCAAGAATAATTTTGGTGTTATATCAAGTGTATGTTATTTACGAATAAATACTTATATCTTTGAATTTGTAAAAGCTGTTTCTTGTTGTTGTTGTACAGTACTTTCTAGTTGCCGCTTGAAGCGAGCGGACGTGTTTCTGCCGAGCTCCCGCTTCTGCAATAACAGTAAGTGTTTATCTAGGGTTTTATTATTTATTGTTGAATTATTTTATTTGAAGCTTTGCTTTTTATTGTGTTTTATTTTTATAATTGTGTGCCATCAAAATTTAAACACAGGGCAGTAAAATAAAAATTTTAAAACAGAATTTAAACTAAATAAAAACTAAATAAATTGCGTTTTCTTTGTAATTTAAACTAAATCCGCGTTTTAAAATAATATAAATAAATTACGGGCCAATAAAACAAAAATCTACTAAACTAATACTCAAAATAATTTCGGAATAACTTAAAAGGCATTTTAATAATAAATTTAAAATAAAAACCGCGTAAATCGAGTAAAAACCGGGTAAAACAACCAAAAGTGTGTGAAATTTTTATAGTGCGCGTATAATAAAATAATAACCAAAAACAAAAATCTAAGCCTTTTAAATCAAATAAATATCTCAAAAACTGTAAATTTTAAAACAATTCTAATATAAATTTTCCATAATTTAACTACACGCGTACTTATAAGTTCTTTTAAAATCGATTTTGGTGTAATTAAGCGGTGTAACAGTTACGGGGTGTGCTAGTTACCAAGCGATAAAGTGAAAGGTCATTTCCGGTTACCTCATTCCGATTGCGCTCGACCTTATTTTCTTAATTACACGTTTAAAAATAAAGTGTTGTTGTTTGTAAATTATATATTTTAATATTTTGAAGTAATTAGTTTATTTAAATTGATTTGGCGGTTTTAGAAATTTAAAATAAATAAATAGTGTTCTTCGCAGTACATTTTGAATCGAATTGCGCTAGGGAATTTATTTGATTCTAGTTGTTATTTTGACGCTTGGTGCTTGTTGTATTTTGTTAAAATTTGATATTTAATTGGGCGGTTGGAAGTTTAAATAAATACAAGGTTGCTTACGGTTCACCTTTAAACGAAACATTTTATTGGACCAACGTTTTGCGTTCTTCTAGCGTCTTTCTTTTAGCGTCGTAACGGTCAAGTGGTTTTGAGCTGCGTTTTAGGTGTCATTTTTGTCGTTTGTTTTGTCAGCATGGTGGTCCACCGCGACGAGGACCCGTTGCCCAGGAAGAAGAGGGAGATAGGTCGAGTCTAATAGGTCGGAGACTGAGGGCGCTGTTGGGGAAACAGCTAAAGGTAATTTTAAAAGACGTTAGGTTAGGGATTCAGGAGGAGGTAGAGGAGCCTGTGTCTGCGGCGGTCGTGTCGGGGAGTCAGGGCCCCTGGGGTGGCTGCGGCGCCTGAATCGCCCTCAACTTCGGGAGCCCAGCGAAGATGTCGACTAGCAGCGACGTTAGCGTTGCAGCTAGCGACCTCGATGAGCTGGACCTCCTGAGATTGAGGGTGAGGAAGGCGCACTGGGCCATCTCCGGGAGGGTGCCGACGACCTCCGCCACTATCGTCGTGGATGACCGAAAGAAGATTCGCTACGCCCTGGATGATTTCCTCGACGCGGCGAATCAACTTATAGGTATGGTTAGGGCGCTGCGGCTTGTGGCTAGTGATTCTGGGATAGCTAATGTTGTCGGGGAAGTCCAGCGGTGGTTGCTTGTGTTTCAGGTCAGCAGTGTTCCAGGAGCCAGGAGGTGCCGATGCCGCGGAAGGCGTCGTATGCTGCAGCTGCTGCAGGTGCGACGCCCACCTTTGCAGTTAGGGTCGACGCCAGGCCAGGGGAGAAGGATGACGTCATGTCGACCCTAAAGAAGAAGGTCGATCCCGCTCGTGATGGTTTTGTTGTGGTCGGAGCTCGTAGAACTCGCAAGGGCGGTGTAGTTGTCGAGTGTGCAAACCGAGAAGATGCGAAGAAACTGCAGTCGAAGGTTGTCGGTGACTGCAAAGAGCTCGTGGCGAGGACCATCGAGAAGAAGCGCCCACGGGTCGTTCTTCCGGGGTCGAAGCGGGGATGAAGGCGGAAGAGCTGGTGCGGTTGATCGCGTGCCAGAATCCCCGCTTCGGCGATTTGAAGATTGAAGACCACCTGAGGGAGAAATTTAGGTTTGGCGGAAAGGGCCCTAGGGATCCCTTCGTCAACGTAGTCTTTGAAGTGACCCCCACACTTCGGAGACGTATATTAGCTGACGCTATAAACCTCAGGTGGCGAAGAGTCTGGGCCCGGGACCACTTCTCGATGACCCAGTGCTACAGGTGCTACGAGTACGGCCATAGATCGATGGAGTGCAGGAGAAGGTACAGTGGTGCGGTAACTGTGCCGAAGTCGGTCACGAGTTCAAGAATTGCCGGAGGGCAGTCCCCTGCTGTGTGGTTTGCGCTAGGGCAAACGACAGAACTGGCGGTGGCGCGAAGGTCGATACGCGCCACGACGCCAAGTCGAGTAGATGCCCCACGATGCTGAGATTGAAGAACGCAATCACACGGAACATCGATTATGGACCGTGAAGAAAAAGAAAGATTTAAAAGAAGCAAGAAGATTAAATTCGCGCAACTAAATCTCGGGAAAGGTAAAGGGGCTACAAATAACTTCGTAAAGTTATTCTCCGAAAATAATATCGACATCGGGCTTGTACAGGAACCGCACCTGTACAGCCATAAAATAACAGGTTTTGGGAAAGGGGTCACCGTTTTAAAGGCAAACAGCGAACGACCGCGTAGCGGTATAATAATAAATAATGGGACGTGCGCCGGAATAATACTAAATAATTTATCCAACGAATTTTTAACAACGGTCGAAATTAAATCAGGGCTAAATACATTTTACGTGATCAGCGCGTATCTTCCGCCGGTTGATTCCCGGCGGGAAAATCCTCAAACCGAGGACTTAGTAAACCAAGTTGAAAACATTTTGCGCAAAATCGGTAGGAATAAAAATTTAATCATCGGGGGAGATTTTAATGCTAAGTCGCCATTATGGGGCAGCCCTATCGAAGACGATAGAGGCTCGCAGGTTGCTGATCTTTTTACGGGATTGGACCTTAGTGTGATAAACACTAATGATTCACCTACGTTTGAGACGCATAGAGGCAGCAGTTTTATAGATATTACTGCAGTCTCGCACGAAATGTTAGAAATGATTTGTAATTGGAAACTAAGGTCGGACGAGGAAACGCTCTCTGACCATAAATTAATAACATGGGACGTTGAAACCAAAACAAGCGCAAACGAGCCGCTAACTATATTTCCGCGGTTCTGTAATAAAAAAGCAAATTGGGAGCTGTTTAAAAAAAAATTTGGCGAAAGTATCCCTGCGCTCGAAAATGAGCTATTTAACTGCCGAGAGGCAGACGAAGTAGAAACACTCGCGAAAAAATTGAACGACGCGGTGGTAGACGCGTCGTCGTATTCCATGCCGCAAAAGAAAACATTTAAAGACAGCGTACCGTGGTGGACCCGGGAACAAACCACCAAGCGGGCAGAAACGCGTAACCTAAGGCGCCGCTATCAACGCGCCTCGGGAGATATAAGAGAACAACGGAGAATAGAATATAATCAAAGTTACCGCGAATATAAAATATTAATAGAAGAAACGCGAACGAATAAATTTAAAGAATTCTGCTCGCAAAACTCAGAGAAAGATCCCTGGGGAACCGCATACCGCGTAATTAGAGGAAAACAACAAAAAATCGCGCTCAGTAATATAAAGAAAACAAATGGCGAATACACGGAAGGTTTTAAAACCACAGCGGAATATTTACTAGAGAAATTTTTCCCATCGGATAATCCGAGGGGATGAAGGGTCGCACGATTTAGTACGTCGGGAAGCTGCAGAGGCGCAAGGAACAGGTGCCGATAAGGCAATCCTAGTTCACGAGGTCGTCAGGGCTCTTAGGAGGATGAACCCTAAGAAGGCACCGGGGCATGATGGAATCACTTCAGACGCAGCTCTGCAGGCGTGCCTGTTAGCCCCGTGTGTCTTTGTTGGGTTGTTTAATCTCTGTTTAGAAAGGGCGTTTTTCCGCGTTGCTGGAAAATCCAGAATGTGAAATTTATACCCAAACCTAAAAAGGCGGATGCGTCAGATCCGGGCAGCTATCGTCCAATTAGCTTGCTACCGGTGCTGGGGAAAGTTTTAGATCGCGTTATGACTACGCGTGTTGAACACCTAGTGCGAGACAGCGGCGGTTTTAATAACCGACAGTTTGGTTTCGTGGAGGGCAAGTCGACTATCGACGCGTTAGAGTTCGTTGTCGGGGAAATTAAGCAGGCAAGAGATGCCAAAGAGTACTGTGTCGTTGTTGCTTTGGACATTTCAGGAGCATTTGATGCTGCCTGGTGGCCATTAATCGTTTGCGAGTTAGATCGTAGGGGTTGTCCGCGAAACTTGATGTCTTTGGTCAAGAGCTATTTCTCGGGGCGATTAGCACAGGTTGAAATTCGGGTGAAGTTCTGTCGCGTGAGGTGGAAAGGGATGCCCGCAAGGGTCATGTTCTGGTCCCACATTTTGGAAGTTGTTGTATGAGAGCATCTTTAGGGTCAAGTTGCCCGCAGGATGCTCAATCGTTGGGTTTGCAGATGACACACTTTTAATTGTAAGATCGAGATTGTTAATGGATATGCGCACAAAACCGATCGAGGCGCTTAATAAATTACACGAATGGTCGCAGGCGGTAAAATTAAAATTTAACACGGCGAAGTCAGAGGCGCTTTATTTCGGCACGAAACCAGGACAGAGACCCCTAGGTTAGAGCTAGGAGGAGAAAATCCCGTTTAAAGATTGTATTACCTACCTCGGCGTCAAGATCGACAATAAATTAAATTGGAAAGCGCACGTACAATACGTAAAAAGTAAGGGCGGCGAAATATCAAACAAAATGATGGCGGCGGCTAAAATAAAGTGGGGTTTCAGGGGCGAATCGCTGAGGACGGTTTATGCCGGAGCAATTGAGCCGGCAATACTGTACGCAGCTTCTGTATGGGCAGAAGGTTGTAAAGTCCGGGAGATGCGTCAATTGACGAGCGTACAACGCATAACCGCGGTAAAAGCGGCGAGGGCGTACAGGACCACCTCCACGGAGGCTGTCCTGGTGATCAGTAGGACTCTCCCTATCGAATATGTCGTTAGAGATTAGAGATAGACGATTAATAAATATAGGAAAAGGGCGCGAAATTATCGAAGATCTTAATCTTGGTAATAGGAAAATTGCAAGAAAGATTGTTGTATCTGAGTTAGGGCACCCGGCTGATATTAGAAGGATCGAGTTTGTCGAAGGTGATGAGGACGCGATGGGTATCAGAATTTATACGGACGGTTCACGTATGGACGATGGGCAAGCAGGCGCGGCGTTTGTGGTGTATAAGCAGGAAAGGGAGGTGTTTCGGTTTCAAACCAAACTCGCAAACTGGTGCACTATCTTCCAGTGCGAATTGGTAGCCATACGAGAGGCTATCGATTACGTAATAAACCATACGGGCAGAGACGAGTATTATATAATCAGTGATAGTAAATCGGCGCTAACGGCTTTAACAAACATGAACACCTCGACAGATCTCCAAGCGGACGTCTGGAGGATAGCGCGTACGGCGCTAGAGTTTCGACGTTTAAAGTTCTGTTGGGTCAGGTCGCACAATGGTAACGTAGGAAACGATAGGGCTGACGAATTAGCTAAAGAGGCCGCGACGGGCGACTTTCGAATATCACATTCGTAGATACCGAGGTCTTTAATCAAAAGAAAGCTGCGCGAAAAATCAATTCGACAATGGGAAGAGGTGGAACAACGCTGCCACGGGCAGGTTGACCACAAATTCATACCGAGCATAGAAGCCAGAGGTAAGATCGAGGTTAAGCTCGATCACAAAATGGTGCAGTTGATAACAGGGCACGGCGCCCTGAAGGCGTATTTACAAAGGTTCGGTCTAACAAACAGCGACCGCTGCGAATGCGGTGAGGGCGCGGAAAGCGCAGAGCACGTGCTCTTCGACTGCCCGCTTGAGGCGGGAAATCGAGGTTGGCTGATAGCAAACTAGCTATCCTAGGTCTGGCATGGCCAAAGAGCCTAGAGGAAGTCGGGAAGTGGTTAACCAGAAGGCGTTCTGGAAAGCCTTAAAAGAATTCGCGGAAGGGTCGTGAGATTAGACAATCAATGACGACCGCGTGTAAAAATTCGGTGGGGTTGGTGGGAGGATTGAAAATTTTAGATTGACTTGGCGTGAGTAAGGATACGAGCATAAACAAAACCTGATATTAAATAAAAAAAAAAGAAAAGATAATTATACCAAAATGTCCAATATGCACGAGAAACCCCCACTCCATTAATACAATCACTGCCTATCTTCATAACTATGTGCGGAAAATCGGGAATAAATAATACCAAATAAACAATAACAAATAAATCATAAACCCTCATTAAATTAAATCAATAAAGTAAACAAGGATAATAAAACAGAGCGCAACCGCGCATCCCCAGGACTTGAAAGTGAAGTGATAGTGATAGTGATTGTGATCCCCAAGAACATTTAGTGCATACCCACTAGGACTTTAGCAGTGCACCCGTCCCACCTTTAGAAGTAAGTTACAGACGACCAGATCTTCGGATGCTGGAGAATTTTATTATCGAGGTAAGACTTAAATTGTGGCGGCTGTACTCGCACAAGCATTGATTTACATTAATTAGTAGTTTTGAAATAATTTAAGAAGCACGTTTGGTGTGTAAAGGCGCTAGCCGACATAATGCATGTGCGAGTGCACCTGATAAATAGGGTGATGCTTTCGCTATTTTGTGCACTGCTATATGCTTAACGCTTATTAAACATTTATTTATATATTTACATAATTATATTTATTTATATTTTATATTTACACTTTATATTTATTTATATATAGCATGTATTATGTGGCTTATTTGTTTTGTTTGACGTTCTGTCGCCATTTTGGTTGCAGTATATATTTGGGAAGGACGAGCAGAATTGCGAAGATTGTAATCATAATGTAAATCAGTTAGGGAACGATAGGAAAGCTAGGGATGGATTTAAATTAGTTAGCTAGATTTGGATAGTTTTAAGACGACCCTTCAGGTCGCACTGGTAAGCAGAACCGGCGTCTGCTATCCGGTATTACGGATCCCTCCCCCTCTCATTTTTGCTTGTTGATCGGGTACACTCGAAAGTCAGCGCTAGGGATACCATTATTTACAACCCTGTTTTTAGTTTTTGTTTTGTTTTTGTTCCAGTTTTTGTCAGATTTTAGGTTTGTTAGATTGTTAGAGTTTGTTAGATTTTTAGGTTTGTTAGATTTTTATTTAGTTTTTATTTAGGGTGAATCAACTATGAAGTAAGAATAAATTAGGAGCACGACTATTTTTCGCGTTTAAACCCAATGTAGTACCTCCGGGTGGAGCATTGGGGACGTGGCCGCAAGTATAGCGGCCCTAATTCAAATTATAATGTTGTTGTACAGTTAACCTGTTCTATGAACCTTTAAGACTCTGGAGTATGACAGTGACATTAGAAGAAAATTGAGGTTATGTTTACAAAGAATTAATTCAAACTTTGCGCCAAAATAACCACCAAGAACATGGCCGATTTCTGCCAAGGTTACCCAGTTTTGAACATAAATATCAAAGATGCCGACAGATAGTGTCACTTCTGGTATTGTATTCTGGGATATAGTCGACACTAACATATCATGGGCTCGATTTTTGTCAAATTTCGAATGCCGAAACCTGCATTTCAGTATCTTTAACCGTTGATGAGCTAAAAGTTTCTCAAATTTGTACCGTTTATAAACATGCCAAATTTAGACCAGGGTAGAAAATTAATAAACGACATCAAATAATTTTAAACACCATGTATATCAAAGCTTTGGAAAATAGTACGCTTAATTAAAGGCCTTCTGTGTAGATTTAAATCATTCAATTAGAAGTAGGGTTTGTATATAATCATAATCAACGTGTAGAAGGAAGTAATGTAGAATTTCATTAGATAATTAAAACCGTGGAGCATAAAAATGTATTCGTTTCGTTAAAAATAAGGGGTTTAAATTATTCACTGGACGCTTTCTATAAAAAGAAGCAGAGTTAAAATGTTCAATTTGTATTTAATTTAATCTTTCCAAGTACTAAAACTATCGAGAAATTATAAAAGACGTGGGGAAGTCACGTAAGAGCCTTCAGCGTATTAGAACAAGGAACACCTGCAAAGATAACGATGTATATGATAGTCGATGAGCTTCAAGCTATATGAGTGCAAGTAAGAAAGCAAGTTTGTGGTATAGAGACAAGCGAGATGGAATGCATTGGTAGTTAAATGAGGGGAAATATGTAAAACAAGAGCACAGGTTGTAGATAGAACGAACAGACTAGATTGGCGATTAAGGTTGAAATAAGATGCAAACATGAGAGGTGGAAGCATATGAGTTTATATGTAAAATTAATTAGTTGTTCTCGGACGTAATGCGAGGCGTGTGGAAATTTCTTAGATTTCAATTCGGACGAGTGCAAATTTCAGTAGAATCATTGTGCCGAACCATCGGAAGGGAAAATAGAATGCGAATTTCTGAAAATCGTCCGTCGCGGGACAAATTCGACTTGCAAGCGAGCCATTATATAAACCCGTGCTGATAGGAGTTTAGGTCTCTTTTATTTTTGATTTTATTCGATACTTCAAGCAGTTTTGCTCTTTATTTTTTGATTTTATTTAATACGTTAAGCAGAATACATGGTGATTACGTGCTACGATAAAAGTTATTATGCATTAGTGCACTTAGAGAAGATAGATAAAGGTAATAAAGTCTAGTTATATTTGCGGGTATTACTGTACCAATTATCCAAATTAGTAACGATCAATAAATAAATAGAAGTATGCAGTTTTGGTATAGCGTGAAAGAATTATGAATTTCAGTGCTATTTTTCGGGAGTGTTAGTAATCAAATGTTATTCGTAAACAAAACAAGATTTTGATATACCTAGATGAGTTCCTGAGAATCCCGGAAACCTTTTAGACGAATGGTGGTGTAGAAAAATTTTAAAGGCGGCCAGAAATCCGAAGACGTAAACATAAACCAGCTGGAATGGTGGGATTAGCAAGGACGATGTACATTGGAGCCACGAGTGCATTAACCTTCAGGTAACTTATGCATTGTTGTTCGATCTTAGATGTTTTTGGTGTGTGTTGAATATCTTTATAATTTGTTTGATAAAAATGGACAGTAGTAAATTTGTATAAACAACAAATTTTGAATTTTAAGGTAAAATTTTCTTGTATAAGTAGAAAGGACTATTTATCAGGTTTATGTTTTTGATTATGATGAAAATTTGGGTCTGTCTTTGAGCTCAATTAGACTAACCTATTAAATTAACGTAAAGGGTTGGGAGATGCTCCCTTTTATTCAGACTCAGGTCTGCAAATATTGTTTACTTAATTAGTATGCATCCTACAAGGACTCTAATTATGGATGCAAAATAAAAATGATGATAAAATTTGAACTTGAAATTTTATGATGCTGAAATTTATGCTAAAATTTAATTTTGAAATTTTAATGTATTGTGAATATTGGTGTAAATAGAGTTAACGTTGATGTTTGTGGTAGGAATGTGTTTTTTATGAATGAGGATGAAAGTTTTATCTAGGTGAGCAGCCGAGGCGGAAGGAGTCAAGAGGCGATATTCAGATAAGAAATTGATTATCAGAAGAAAGTCAACGGACAAGAGAAACACAGCTATTCTTGGCACCCGAACGAGGGGACATTTACCGTAATAACGAGAGAAACACAGCAATATATATATATATATATATATATATTGCCGTTTTTTTAAATTTCTTACCTTTTTATTTGGACGCCTTCGAATTTCTCTGCTAAGCCTGGCTAGCTCAGCAATCGGCCCCTTCTTGAATACCTATCTTTACGTACATACCTCTCTCACACTCACACACCATCAAATGAAATTACCAAAATAATACACCAACTATACAACTTTTTATTTACACATATTAACCGATAAAATATTTATACATGAGTACAAACGGTTTGATACAATTATTACCAGTTCAATTTATTGAATGCTTTAAGTCCTTGATTTTTAAATTAGTTTAAACAAATTCGAGTAGATATGAGTAGATGGGCCCCACATGTAACCCTAATGTGACTTCATACTGGTCTATTGTGAGCTCACTATAACCCAGTTTTTGTAAATGCTTTTTAAACCTTGCATTATTGAAAACAAATTTACAGACCCGTTTACTCCTTACAACCGCAATTTATAGTCTGAATAGATCTTTATATATCATCAACCAACCCTTTTTCAGTACTCAAAATTATTAAATTGTCCTGCATATATACCTTTTTAAACAAGTTTTAAAAACAATAAATACGCCACCAATAAGTCAAACACACAAACACAAAATATCCACTAAGGTTTATATAAAAACAGAAATTTCAAGTTTATTACCTGGAGACACCTTCACTCCTCGTCACCGCTGGAGATGGTTACCAGAAACCCTCGTCGATGTGTCCATATACTACGCTGAGGCCAGGATCCATAGATCCCCACCATGCAATATCTCCGCTACCATTACTGTTCTTGTCCCAAGATATTAGCTTCGTCTCACCAGTAACATTCCATACCAGATATCTCACGCATACAAATTGCTTTCAGTTCTGCTTACCCCAAATATCATCCATCCATTTAATAATTTTTGTCGTAGTAACGGCACCTTTAATTTAAATAAGCACCAACTCGTGCAATCACTTTTATAACTAGCGGTCCGCTACTACAGCTTTTATAAATTCTAATAGGATGTTTAACGCAACTGTACTCAACACACAAAAATTTATAACCGAAAGCTTTTACAATTATGTTGTAGATCTGAACCCGCATTCAGATCTCGATGGAAGGAAAAAGAGCTTTGCTATCTTCTCCCGTGTATTTATATTATTCTCCAACCCCCCTAGTGGAACCCGTTTCATGTGAAGAGCTTGTTTTCAAAACGGCTTCTTAAAATCTTCAACGTAGCCGACTATAATTTCTGAAAAATTTCTCCCGTCCGTCCTGCTGTTTACGTAGAATTTCGTTTCCTACCTTACCGTATGCGCACTTCTGGAAAACTGCTCGCTATCAATCAATGATATAATATCCTGTCGTCACACCGCTCCACCTATCAGCTATCCATCTCTGTTCTACGCATATTTGTTGTCTCCTTTAAAACCCCACTTGAGTTACAGAAAATCGATATTCCACAACAATAATATATATATATATATATATATATATATATATATATATATAACTTTGTTATTTCTAATATTCATTTATTTCTGTTAAAATATTCTTGAAGCAGTTTTCGTACCTAATTTTTTACAGGATGCCGTTTTGAAAATATAGACTAAACTTGGAACTTTTCTTACAGGACACCCTGTATTTTATTAACTTATTAAATTGACCATTTTTCCCAACAAAAGGATATAGGGTCTATGCGCCGGTTGCTGGCCACTGAAAGTTTCTATTACTCAAAACCAACTATGATATTTTTAGCTAAGGAGTTTTTGGAATGCGCCTGTCGTGAAACTGTAGTTGAACACCATTTGATGACATCCCTTGATTCATATGACCTGTAAATCTATAGGGTGTTTCAAATTGCGCGGTTTTTTTTTAACAATAAATAAGACACATAATTTGCATTCAATTTCAAAAACTTTTTATTGGTAATGACATTTATATGCGAAAAATAATATCTGCCAAATGGCCTTCTCCTGCAGCTCCATAGACGTCCACTCTTTTGTTAAAATTTTCAATGACATTTTGACATAATTGAGGCTCTCTCTCACCAATGACACCAATATTTCATCTTTCAAAGCAGGACTCGATTGTGGATTGTTTTTATAAACCTGACTTTTCACATAACCCCATAGAAAATAGTCTAATGGAGTCAAATCACATGATGTTGGTGGCCAGTTAACATCAATGTTTCTTGAGATTCCACGTCCAGGAAATTTTTCTCTCAATAAAGCAGTTGTTTCTTGTGCAGAGTGAGATGTAGCGCCATCCTGTTGAAACCAAATATCCTCTAGATCAATATTCATTAATTCAGGCCACACAAATTCGGTTATCATCCGACGATATCGATCACCATTGACAGTTACAGCTTCACCAGCAGCATTTTCAAAGGAGTAAGGTCCAATTACACCACCTGACCATAATGCACACCAAACAGTAACTTGTTTAGAATGCATAGGTTTCTCATGAATAATTCGTGGATTTTCCTCACCCCAGATATGACAATTTTGTTTATTAACATAGCCACCAAGTTCAAAATGTGCCTCATCGGAAAACATGATTTTTTAAGAAAAATCAGTCTGTTGTTCATTGTTGAAATTGACAAATGAACGATGTTTTAAATGATCTAATGGCTTTAGTGCCTGTGTTATTTGAACCTTATGTGCCTTCAGAGCTAAATCCTTGTGCAAAATACGCCATGTTGTTGATCCACTAACAGGAATAAAGGATCGAGTATAAATGCAAAGCTAGCCATTTACAACAGTGTGTTTGTGCCAACTGTTCTGTTTGCAGCGAAACGTGGATCTGGCGGAAGATGCATGTTAGTCGTATAAATGCTGCAGGAATGAGGTTTCTAAGAAGTGTATGCGGAAAAACATTGAGAGATAAAGTGTCAAAAGAATGGAACAGAGCATACCCTTAATGAGTTGAGCCAGCGGAGCATGCTCTGATGGTTTGAACATGCGGAAAAAATGAATGTGGATAGACTTAGCAAGCGTATATATGCAAGTAAGATGACTGGTAAAGCTGCGAGTAGCAGACCGCTTAAAAGATGGTTGGATGTAGTAGAGGTTCTCAAAGAACGACCGGTGAGGAGACTGGGGAATAAAAGAACATGCTAAAGGCAATGTATGAATGTTGCAGACCCAAAGGTGGTGTTTAGGGACCGAGGCACGTGGAGAAAGATTGTGAATGGTACTGGGAATAAAAGTAGTGCAGTAGCCTAGAGCTATCCTCTGCATATTCCCCCAAAAAGAGATACCAAGTTTGGTTACCCTGAAAGGGAATACCGTGATTGGTGTTACTCTTAATTAATTACTTTTTCTAGATGCCCTTACACTATTTTCATAACACAATCACAGACTAAACGGGCTTCGCGTGAAATACAACCGCCGTTGATGTTGCATGCACTGTAAAACCGAGTGATTCACACAGATGGCAACAGGGAACTTGTGATGTACATTCCGAATGACTTTATGCGGAATTTACACTATTATTTCAGTTATGTCACCGCCGTGACCGACAATGGGACATGGCCGGCTAACAGGTGTATTGACAGCTAAATCGAAAAAAACGTGATTTTTGCTATTTATTTAACAAAAATGTAATTTTTTTAATTTAATTTATAGTGCCATAGATGAAGCTCGCTTTACTGTTGTTTAACAAAATTAAATATTCTCTGAATCAAATAAACAAAAAATAGTAGGCCGCTGTCAATGTGTTTAATAATTAACGTTCGTTGTGAAGCGGATATAAAGAATCATGATTGAACATTTTGAAAAGTGTGATTTGCTAATGGGAATGTACTGAAGATGCACAGTTGGCGAGTAACCGTTATTTTCTTCGATTTCCTGAAAGAAGACAGTCATTTCAAGATATTTTTGCAAAGTTTGAAGTAGGCCAAATGTGTAATGGCACATGAGACTTTATGTATTTCTTTATTATATCCCGGTGGGGGATTGACAAATGAGACACGTTATTAAAGTTCAAACATACGGTCTATTTTGTTTTAATTATAGAAATAATGAAATGAATAATACAAATAAAATAAACACCTACGTCTATACAAGTTCCATAATTCTAGTTTCTATTTCTACAAACAAATATTACGGCGGCGAAAACACAAACAGTTTCGGTTCATTACATAGAATCGTAAAAAACGTCCGGCCCTTTCGCATCAAGTTTAGAGTGAAATTTCAGTATATTTTTTTTAATCAGTTTCACTAACTTCTATAATAACTTTGTGTTCTGACAATTGTAGGTGGCGTCCAGCTCCTGAGGATCCTGTACTTTAATCGGACTACCTTGACCTCAATTGACATTCGTCAGCCGGCGTCTTTCCGTCCGGCGGAGGTTTACTGGATTCGCTCTTTGTATAACGACCAGCTGGTTATTCTGAATCTACTTCCGCTTTCATTTGAGAGCAGTATACATATCGTCACACATGACAACCACTAGAAGACACTCACTAATTGTTGTTCTTTGTAACTTATTTTTTTTAATTAACGACTCTTGGTACTACCAGTTTTTACTGTCAATTGATACTTTCTTCTCTTTCACATTCTTCCACGCACTACCGTTTCCGACTGCGCGGAAGCACGAACAATTTAAAAATTAAATACCTTGATATCTAAATACTAATAGGTGGTCCTGCTACAGGTTGCAGGATAATCCAAGACGGTCGGGATCATTTATTTGTACAATCTAGACCTAAGACATATAATACGGAAACAGAAATAGAGAACTAGAAGAAGTTACTGTTTTGGAAGAAATCTAGAACCAGCCAAGTCGGTCTTTACGAAATATGAAAGACGAAACGAGAATTTCAAAACTTCAGTTTTGCGAGTTTTACAAAAAAATTAATTTAAAGCCTATATAACCAGAAAGATTCATCATCGTCCTAACGACTTTAAACGCAAGTTAGACTTTTATCAGTGGTGCCCAAGAAAATGCGACAAACAATCTGACCTGGCACAAAATATCTATACAGATGAGTCTTCTATTAGTAGCACAGATGTGTTTAATAGATATAACAGTGCCGTAGCACGTGTTTGAAATGAATTCGTTTTATGGTTAAAGTGGTTACTACAACATAAAAACACGTGGTCATAACAATTGCTTTATTTAGGTATTTTTCTTACACTAAATTAAATTTACGTTCACACATGACATATTAAATAATCATGTTTTTGTTCGTGTGGGTGCTAATGAACATTCGCACAACTGCTGTAGCATTCACGATGATGTTCCCGTGAATACCTAGTAGCATTATCCCAGTAAGACGTCGATTGGGCATGGTGTTTTGTAAGTATTGCGCTTATTCTACCTGTAATTACATTACAACATAACGAAACGTTTAAATACAAAAGTTATTGACAGCCACCCGCAGCGTTACACCTTTCGAATAAATCATGATTGACAGGTACAAGACTACATTTAAAAACCATAATAGGTTCATTTAAGGGTTATTTAATTACAGTAGGAAATTTTGAGAAAGTGATTTGCGTAATTCTTGTAGATAATAGAAATTTCGAGAACAATTAAAATGTGTATAAATTTGCGGCTATAGATGTTGCAAGCCAATTATAATTGCAGCTTCGATTATAGTAAATCACGATGTTAGTTCTAATTGAAGTGAAGTTTTAATGTAAAGCTTCTATTACGATATGCTTTAATTTAAAACTTTAAAATATGTGATACAAATGTTCATATAAATAACTGTTTATATAAATTACTGTAGTAATTAGATGAATTAATTGTAATGCTGCAAGGCTAAATTAATTAAGAAGGTATCATCGTAGTGTTAATATAATTTTTGTACTGTTAGTGATTAGTTCGGAAAGCCAAGTATTGTGAAAGCTTGAAGTATTACTTGAAATGTCAATAAATGTCTAATCTGTTTAAAAATAAAGAACTGACGTTATTGCAAAAAGAGACTTCACTACAATACGTTTTCAATCGACGCAGTGTTGAAAAGCTACTCTCTGGCGACAAGCGCTTACCAGTAATGTCAGCTATGTCCTGAGCAACTAATTGATTGTAGGAAACAATACTTTGTCACAGCTTTCAAGGGCCTGGATGGTTGTGGATGGCTTTTGTTCAATTATTAGCCATTTGAATTTCTATACTGGGAATTCTCCTAGAAAACTAGACTTGTCCTCTGACAAAATTGTTTCATATAAAGTTAAAACTTTAGCAAAATATTTGGGTAGAGAACTTATCACGGATTTGTGATTAGTGAACCGTTCAGTCAGATGATTTATGACATGATCTATTATTGGTAAAAATAATGCCCTTCTAAAATATTCTTCCAGTGTATCAAGCTTCAACATTATTTCGGTGTATTCGTCGCCCAACTTTACGGGGCATGAAAATTTCATACTTATCTCCATTTAACTGTTTCGTAGCGTCAAAAGCATGTTTGTGAAATTCTAAGTAGTGTTCGTCGGCATTTTGACAAATCTTGGATAAAGTCATTATCACGTCATCTACGTGCTCACGCGCAATTGACAAATCGCAGTCGACTCCTTGCAGAAACTTGCAAATTTTGAATGCAATTTTTAATGTAATCCAAAAAAAAATCATCACTTTGTATACATGAGATCATTTGGTTGACTGCTGGAGATGTTTCACGGTGTCCTGTCTCTTTTAACCTTTTCAGAGCCTCAGCACTAGGAATCAAGAGCCTATCAAACCTTATCATGCTGTCATGTTTTTGAACACAGCGTGTTTCACACATAGCGATAAGATTTTTGTGTCTACTCTCGGAATATTTGTTTTAATTGTTTTCTTTAGCATGTCGGTGCGTAATGCTGAGGTACGAAAAAAAGTTTCTTCATCATCATTTTGTTTTCGACCTTACTTAAGGTCGGTTTGACGCAGTTCTAACTTCTTTTCTATTCTGTGCTAATCTAAAAAGCTCTACATACCCTTCACAACCTAAATTTCTAATAATTTGACTAATATAGTTTGGTCTAGGTCTTCCTATATCCTTCTATCTTTTTCCTATTCAGCTGGCTCTACATAGATATTAGCAACCTGATGGTTGTTAAAGAACTCTAACATGTTTACATGATTACCATTTATAAGGAAATGAAATATAACCTGGTTATCCGCTTCAAAAAGGAAAAGTGTTAAATTATATGTTATGGTAAGGCTTAAGCAACGAATCGCTGCCAACATGCCAGACCGCTACCTAATTGTGAGTTATGTCATGGTGACGTTTATTAAATTATATGTTATGGTAAGGCTTAAGCAACGAAACGCTACCAACATTCCAGACCGCTAACTAATTGTGAGTTATGTCCTGGTGACATTTAGTTAACTAATTTTTTTTTTGTTTTGTTTTCGAACTTACTTAAAGTCGGTTTGACGCAGCTCTAAATTCTTTTCTATTCTGAGCTAGTCTAAGAGGTCTACATACCCTTCGCAACCTAAATCTCTAATAATTTGACTAATATAGCTTTGTCTAGGCCTTCCTACTCTATTTTTATTTGGTGGTCTATAATCTAAGACTTTACTCAATAGTCCCTCATGTCTTAACTGGTGCCCTATCATTCTATCTCTCCTGACCTTCAATTGTTTCCACATACAGGGATCCTCACCTATCCTTCTATAAACTTCCCCGTTTGTTTCTCTATCTGTCCAACTAATCTTTAACATTCTCCTATAACACCAAGTTTCAAAAGCTTCTATCTTTTTCTTATCTACTTCTTTAATTGTCCAAGTCTCACTACCGTATAGTAGAACGCTCCATACGTACAACTTTAAGAAACTTTTTCTATTATCTAAACTAATACTATTAGCTATTAGTAAGTTTTTCTTTTTTAAAAACATTTTTCTAGCTTGATTCTTTGTAATTATACTACCTAAATAGCAAAATTCATCTACCTCCTCTAACTCAGTATTACCTATTTTTAATTTTGGTTTAGAACTAGGCTGTAACTCACTTGTCATTATCTGTGTCTTTACTGAGTTATTTCTCATACTATAGTTACTCCGTAGTATCTCCTCTAAAATAATTAAAACTCTCCTAACTTTTCTAGACTCTGCTATAATGGCTATATCATCTGCAAAACGTAACATGTCTATTTTCTGTCCCTGTACACTAATACCTATCTCTTTTCTCTCCCTAGCTAAGTTTAAAGCTTCCTCAATATAAACATTAAAAATCAAGGGAGACAGTATACAACCCGTTCTAACACCATTTCTAATCTTAGCTTCCTTTTCTATTTCATCAAATCTAATTACTACGCTTTGGTTTTTATATAGACTGTAAATAATTTTTCTATCCCTATGAGAGATTCCTATTTTTTGCAAAACCCTGAACATAACAATCCAATTAACCCTATCAAATGCTTTTTCTAAATCTACAAACGCGAAATGAGTCCTTTTATTTTTGTAACCTTTTTCGATAATTACCCTAATCATTAGTATCGGTTCTCTAGTCCCTCTGTCTTTACGAAAACCATATTGGTCTTCGCCTAAATAATTCTCAGTCAAAGCTTCTACTCTATTTTTAATTATTATTGCTAGTATTTTGAAAGCATGAGAAGTTAAACTAACCGTTCTAAAATTCTCACACCTATCAGCTCCTGACTTTTTTGGGATTGGGATAATAATATTTTTTTCGAAATCTATTGGAACCTCACCTGTATCATATATTACTTTTACTAGTTCATATAATCTGTCTAAAGTTTTCTGACTTGCATATTTTATTAATTCTGCGGGAATATCGTCTATCCCTGGCGCTTTATTTAGTTTAAAATTCCGAACAGCTCTATCAAATTCCTCTCTTAATATTGAGAACCCTATTTCTACATTCTCTTCTTGGTCGTTCTCTAACTAATCCATATCGTCTCCTTATATAAATCTTCTAAATATCTTTTCCATCTATCTGCTACCTCAACTTTATTTATTAGAAGCTCATTATTCTCGTCTCTAATACCATTATATTTTTTCCTATCTTCCCCAAAAAACTTTTTAACTGCCCTGTAAGCCCTGTCTGTCTTACCTACTCTCAAATCATCTTGTATTCCTTACAATTCTCCTCCATCCATTTATTTCTAGCTTTTCTACACTCATGTACTATCTTATTTCTAACTGTATTATATTTTTGCTTACTTTCACTATCCACTTCTCTGAAAGGTTTAAGCTTTCTTCTATTCTCTATTAAATCTAATATCTCCTTTGTTACCCACGATTTTCTCGCTTCTATTTTTTCTTACCTATAGTCCGTGTTGCTGTATCATGTACAGTCAGTTTTATTTCTTTCCATATATTTACTACATTCCCTCCTACAGCTATCTCTTTGCTCTTATTAGCTAACACTTGTTTATATTCCTCTTTACCCTACTATCATTAAGCTTACCTAGATCCCATCCTCTCTTTTAACCTTTCTCAATTTTTGAATTTTAGTTAACACTTCCTTTTAACTAAGTTATGATCGCTATTTATGTCAGCCCCTGGATAACTACGACAGTTTTTAACTTGGTTTCTAAATCTTTGTTTAACTAAAATATAATCTATTTGGTATCTAACCCTATCACCTGGCGCTTTCCAGGTGTATCTTCTCCTAACATGTTGTGAGTTATGTCATGGTGACGTTTATTAAATTATATGTTATGGTAAGGCTTAAGCAACGAAACGCTACCAACATGCCAGACCGCTACCTAATTGTGAGTTATGTCATGATGACGTTTATTAAATTATATGTTACGGAAAGGCTTAAGCAACGAAACGCTACCAACATGCCAGACCGCTACCTAATTGTGAGTTATGTCATGGTGACGTTTATTAAATTATATGTTATGGTTAGGCTTAAGCAACGAAACGCTACCAACATGCCAGACCGCTACCTAATTGTGAGTTATGTCATGGTGACGTTTATTAAATTATATGTTATGGTTAGGCTTAAGCAACGAAACGCTACCAACATGCCAGACCGCTACCTAATTGTGAGTTATGTCATGGTGACGTTTATTAAATTATATGTAATGGTTAGGCTTAAGCAACGAAACGCTACCAACATGCCAGACCGCTACCTAATTGTGAGTTGTGTCATGGTGACGTTTATTAAATTATATGTTATGGTAAGGCTTAAGCAACGAAACGCTACCAACATGCCAGACCGCTACCTAATTGTGAGTTATGTCATGGTGACGTTTATTAAATTATATGTTACGGAAGGCTTAAGCAACGAAACGCTACCAACATGCCAGACCGCTACCTAATTGTGAGTTATGTCATGGTGACGTTTATTAAATTATATGTTATGGTTAGGCTTAAGCAACGAAACGCTACCAACATGCCAGACCGCTACCTAATTGTGAGTTATGTCATGGTGACGTTTATTAAATTATATGTTACGGAAGGCTTAAGCAACGAAACGCTACCAACATGCCAGACCGCTACCTAATTGTGAGTTATGTCATGGTGACGTTTATTAAATTATATGTTATGGTTAGGCTTAAGCAACGAAACGCTACCAACATGCCAGACCGCTACCTAATTGTGAGTTATGTCATGGTGACGTTTATTAAATTATATGTTACGGGAAGGCTTAAGCAACGAAACGCTACCAACATGCCAGACCGCTACCTAATTGTGAGTTATGTCATGGTGACGTTTATTAAATTATATGTTATGGTTAGGCTTAAGCAACGAAACGCTACCAACATGCCAGACCGCTACCTAATTGTGAGTTGTGTCATGGTGACGTTTATTAAATTATATGTTATCTGTCCAACTAATCTTTAACATTCTCCTATAACACCAAGTTTCAAAAGCTTCTATCTTTTTCTTATCTACTTCTTTAATTGTCCAAGTCTCACTACCGTATAGTAGAACGCTCCATACGTACAACTTTAAGAAACTTTTTCTATTATCTAAACTAATACTATTAGCTATTAGTAAGTTTTTCTTTTTTAAAAACATTTTTCTAGCTTGATTCTTTGTAATTATACTACCTAAATAGCAAAATTCATCTACCTCCTCTAACTCAGTATTACCTATTTTTAATTTTGGTTTAGAACTAGGCTGTAACTCACTTGTCATTATCTGTGTCTTTACTGAGTTATTTCTCATACTATAGTTACTCCGTAGTATCTCCTCTAAAATAATTAAAAACTCTCCTAACTTTTTCTAGACTCTGCTATAATGGCTATATCATCTGCAAAACGTAACATGTCTATTTTCTGTCCCTGTACACTAATACCTATCTCTTTTCTCTCCCTAGCTAAGTTTAAAGCTTCCTCAATATAAACATTAAAAATCAAGGGAGACAGTATACAACCCGTTCTAACACCATTTCTAATCTTAGCTTCCTTTTCTATTTCATCAAATCTAATTACTACGCTTTGGTTTTTATATAGACTGTAAATAATTTTTCTATCCCTATGAGAGATTCCTATTTTTTGCAAAACCCTGAACATAACAATCCAATTAACCCTATCAAATGCTTTTTCTAAATCTACAAACGCGAAATGAGTCCTTTTATTTTTTTGTAACCTTTTTTCGATAATTACCCTAATCATTAGTATCGGTTCTCTAGTCCCTCTGTCTTTACGAAAACCATATTGGTCTTCGCCTAAATAATTCTCAGTCAAAGCTTCTACTCTATTTTTAATTATTATTGCTAGTATTTTGAAAGCATGAGAAGTTAAACTAACCGTTCTAAAATTCTCACACCTATCAGCTCCTGACTTTTTTGGGATTGGGATAATAATATTTTTTTCGAAATCTATTGGAACCTCACCTGTATCATATATTACTTTTACTAGTTCATATAATCTGTCTAAAGTTTTCTGACTTGCATATTTTATTAATTCTGCGGGAATATCGTCTATCCCTGGCGCTTTATTTAGTTTAAAATTCCGAACAGCTCTATCAAATTCCTCTCTTAATATTGAGAACCCTATTTCTACATTCTCTTCTTGGTCGTTCTCTAACTAATCCATATCGTCTCCCTTATATAAATCTTCTAAATATCTTTTCCATCTATCTGCTACCTCAACTTTATTTATTAGAAGCTCATTATTCTCGTCTCTAATACCATTATATTTTTTCCTATCTTCCCCAAAAAACTTTTTAACTGCCCTGTAAGCCCTGTCTGTCTTACCTACTCTCAAATCATCTTGTATTCCCTTACAATTCTCCTCCATCCATTTATTTCTAGCTTTTCTACACTCATGTACTATCTTATTTCTAACTGTATTATATTTTTGCTTACTTTCACTATCCACTTCTCTGAAAGGTTTAAGCTTTCTTCTATTCTCTATTAAATCTAATATCTCCTTTGTTACCCACGATTTTCTCGCTTCTATTTTTTTCTTACCTATAGTCCGTGTTGCTGTATCATGTACAGTCAGTTTTATTTCTTTCCATATATTTACTACATTCCCTCCTACAGCTATCTCTTTGCTCTTATTAGCTAACACTTGTTTATATTCCTCTTTTACCCTACTATCATTAAGCTTACCTAGATCCCATCCCTCTCTTTTAACCTTTCTCAATTTTTTGAATTTTAGTTAACACTTCCTTTTAACTAAGTTATGATCGCTATTTATGTCAGCCCCTGGATAACTACGACAGTTTTTAACTTGGTTTCTAAATCTTTGTTTAACTAAAATATAATCTATTTGGTATCTAACCCTATCACCTGGCGCTTTCCAGGTGTATCTTCTCCTAACATGTTGTGAGTTATGTCATGGTGACGTTTATTAAATTATATGTTACGGAAAGGCTTAAGCAACGAAACGCTACCAACATGCCAGACCGCTACCTAATTGTGAGTTATGTCATGGTGACGTTTATTAAATTATATGTTATGGTTAGGCTTAAGCAACGAAACGCTACCAACATGCCAGACCGCTACCTAATTGTGAGTTATGTCATGGTGACGTTTATTAAATTATATGTTATGGTTAGGCTTAAGCAACGAAACGCTACCAACATGCCAGACCGCTACCTAATTGTGAGTTATGTCATGGTGACGTTTATTAAATTATATGTAATGGTTAGGCTTAAGCAACGAAACGCTACCAACATGCCAGACCGCTACCTAATTGTGAGTTGTGTCATGGTGACGTTTATTAAATTATATGTTATGGTAAGGCTTAAGCAACGAAACGCTACCAACATGCCAGACCGCTACCTAATTGTGAGTTATGTCATGGTGACGTTTATTAAATTATATGTTACGGGAAGGCTTAAGCAACGAAACGCTACCAACATGCCAGACCGCTACCTAATTGTGAGTTATGTCATGGTGACGTTTATTAAATTATATGTTATGGTTAGGCTTAAGCAACGAAACGCTACCAACATGCCAGACCGCTACCTAATTGTGAGTTATGTCATGGTGACGTTTATTAAATTATATGTTACGGAAGGCTTAAGCAACGACACGCTACCAACATGCCAGACCGCTACCTAATTGTGAGTTATGTCATGGTGACGTTTATTAAATTATATGTTATGGTTAGGCTTAAGCAACGAAACGCTACCAACATGCCAGACCGCTACCTAATTGTGAGTTATGTCATGGTGACGTTTATTAAATTATATGTTACGGGAAGGCTTAAGCAACGAAACGCTACCAACATGCCAGACCGCTACCTAATTGTGAGTTATGTCATGGTGACGTTTATTAAATTATATGTTATGGTTAGGCTTAAGCAACGAAACGCTACCAACATGCCAGACCGCTACCTAATTGTGAGTTGTGTCATGGTGACGTTTATTAAATTATATGTTATCTGTCCAACTAATCTTTAACATTCTCCTATAACACCAAGTTTCAAAAGCTTCTATCTTTTTCTTATCTACTTCTTTAATTGTCCAAGTCTCACTACTGTATAGTAGAATGCTCCATACGTACGACTTTAAGAAACTTTTCCTATTATCTAAACTAATACTATTAGCTATTAGTAAGTTTTTCTTTTTTAAAAACATTTTTCTAGCTTGAGCTATTCTAGCTCCTATATCCCTTCTGCTACGTCCATCCTTTGTAATTATACTACCTAAATAGCAAAATTCATCTACCTCCTCTAACTCGGTATTACCTATTTTTAATTGTGGTTTAGAACTAGGCTGTAACTCACTTGCCATTATCTTTGTCTTTACTGAGTTAATTCTCATACTGCAGTTACTCCGTAGTATCTCATCTAAAATATTTAAAAACTCTCCTAACTCTTTTCTAGACTCTGCTATAATGGCTATATCATCTGCAAAACGTAACATGTCTATTTTCTGTCCCTGTACACTAATATCTATCTCTTTTCTCTCTCTAGCTAAGTTTATAGCTTCCTCAATATAAACATTAAAAATCAAGGGAGACAGTATACAACCCTGTCTAACACCATTTCTAATCTTAGATTCCTTTTCTATTTCATCAAATCTAATTACTACGTTTTGGTTTTTATATAGACTGTAAATAATTTTTCTATCCCTATGAGAGATTCCTATTTTTCGCAAAACCCTGAACATAACAATCCAATTAACCCTATCAAATGCTTTTTCTAAATCTACAAACGCGAAATGAGTCTTTTATTTTTTGTAACCTTTTTTCGATAATTACCCTAATCATTAGTATCGGTTCTCTAGTCCCTCTGTCTTTACGAAAACCATATTGGTCTTCGCCTAAATAATTCTCAGTCAAAGCTTCTACTCTATTTTTAAATATTATTGCTAGTATTTTGGAAGCATGAGAAGTTTAACTAACCGTTCTAAAATTCTCACACCTATCAGCTCCTGACTTTTTGGGATTGGGATAATAATATTTTTTTCGAAATCTATTGGAACCTCACCTGTATCATATATTACTTTTACTAGTTCATATAATCTGTCTAAAGTTTTCTGACTTGCATATTTTATTAATTCTGCGGGAATATCGTCTATCCCTGGCGCTTTATTTAGTTTAAGATTCCGAACAGCTCTATCAAATTCCTCTCTTAATATTGAGAACCCTATTTCTACATCCTCTTCTTGGTCGTTCTCTAACTAATCCATATCGTCTCCCTTATATAAATCTTCTAAATATCTTTTCCATCTATCTGCTACCTCAACTTTATTTATTAGAAGCTCATTATTCTCGTCTCTAATACCATTATATTTTTTCCTATCTTCCCCAAAAAACTTTTTAACTGCCCTGTAAGCCCTGTCTGTCTTACCTACTCTCAAATCATCTTGTATTCCCTTACAATTCTCCTCCATCCATTTATTTCTAGCTTTTATACACTCATGTACTATCTTATTTCTAACTGTATTATATTTTTGCTTACTTTCACTATCCACTTCTCTGAAAGGTTTAAGCTTTCTTCTATTCTCTATTAAATCTAATATCTCCTTTGTTACCCACGATTTTCTCGCTTCTATTTTTTTCTTACCTATAGTCTGTGTTGCTGTATCATGTACAGTCAGTTTTATTTCTTTCCATCTATTTTCTACATTCCCTCCTACAGCTATCTCTTTGCTCTTATTATCTAACACTTGTTTATATTCCTCTTTTACCCTACTATCATTAAGCTTACCTAGATCTCATCCCTCTCTTTTAACCTTTCTCAATTTTTTGAATTTTTGTTAACACTTCATTTTAACTAAGTTATGATCGCTATCTATGTCAGCGCCTGGATAACAACGACAGTTTTTAACTTGGTTTCTAAATCTTTGTTTAACTAAAATATAATCTATTTGGTATCTAGCCCTATCACCTGGCGCTTTCCAGGTATATCTTCTCCTAACATGTTGTTCGAATAAGGTGTTTACAGTTACTAATCTATGTTCCTGGCAAAACTCAACTAATCTTTCTCCTCTATCATTTCGTCTGCCATACCCAAATTTTCCTACCATTTTTCCCTCACTACCTTCTCCCACTGACGCATTAAAATCGCCCATAACTATTAAGTTCTCATCTCCTTTTACCTTTCTCACTATACTATTTATATCCTCGTATACCTTTTCTACTTCCTCATCCTCGTACTGAGTTGTTGGCATGTAAACCTGTACTAAAACAGTGTCTGTGGGTTTTGTACTCAATCTAACTATAATTATTCTATCACTAAATTGTAAGTACTCTTTAACTTTATGCCCTAATCTTTTACCTAACACTATTCCTACGCCTGCCTGCCCATTAGTTGAAGAAGTTGTAATTATTCTATAATTATCTTTCCAAAAGTCATTACTATCTGGCCATCTCACCTCACTAATACCTAAAATGTCCAGCTTTTCCTTTCTCATTTCGACTAATAAATTCGTTAACTTATCTACTCTAAGTAATGACCTTACATTCCAAGTCCCTATCACTAAATCGAACTGTTGTTTTATATTCTTACGATGACGAGCCCCAAGTACCCCCTCCCGGAGATCCGAATGAGGGAGTATGTTACCTCCGGACAAGAATTTTACTTGTGAGCTCTCCATCATATGTATTTCGTGTTGTAGGCCACGCACACCTGGGAAATATTGTGGTAGGCTCCCAAATCTTTCCACAACGCAGTTTTTAAAGATTTGAGCAAAAAGCCGTATCCGTCGCGGCCAACCCCCAACCAGCTTTTAATTATTGAGGATCGCCCGAGACCAGCCGATCCTCCTCCAATATCTTTTAGCCAGCAAGGCTGCTGCCCCTTGCTGCGCCTTTTAATCGCCTTTTACGATAAGCAGGCTTACTATAGTAGTATTCTTTATCCCCTACTATAGGGATCAAAAAAGTTTCTTATAGAATTAATAATACTCAAACAGTTGGATGGAGTGCGCACTTTACACGTGTTTGCAATTGCTAAATTCAGCAAATGAACACTACAATGCAACGGTGCATATAGAGAACCAATGGAACTTATTTCCTAATTACTGCTTGAACACCATTTAAACTTCCGCTCATAGCTGAAGTGCCATCATAACTTATCCCGATCAGAGTATTTATATTAATGCCAATTGCATCTAAACAGCTCATAATAGTTGAAGCAATGGCTTCGCCGGTAAAGTCTTGAACCGGGACAAATTCTATAAAATTTTCATTCAAAATGATTGGTGCGGATCATTATAAGATACATACAGTGGCATTTGCAAGTGAATGATTAACCTTCTCTACGATAGTGTCTTTGATCATAACCGCAAATATGAATTCGTTCATTTTGTATCGTAGCACTAGCGTACTGTGCGTTTCTGTGTCCGATCCAAAAGTGTGACTTTAAATCTCCTGCATCTACACGGAATCGCAAAAGTGCCCGAAATGTTTCATCACTATATTCTTTCGCCTCAAGAACAATTCCAGTCTCAGATGTACTGCACAAAGGTAACTCTTGAGACCCACGTAAAATAATAGTTTTACGGTAAAGAGTAATTTGGTTTAATTTTCTTCTACTTTTTTTCGTAAAATCGCAGCTAATTTGTTGTTGAATATCCTTTAGCTTACCGTCATACAACAAGGAGAAAGTTATGCGCCATTTATTGACATTTCAAGGTAGAATGGTATCTAAAAGATTCTTTTGCCTTTTTCCGTGTTCGAAATTTTATTTATATAATATATAAGTTGCTGGTGAAAACCTTTTTCTGCATTTTAAGAAACAAATAAAATGCAATATTCGCCGTATGCGCTGTCTTCTTTCTGTGAGTAACAAAGCCATTTAAATTGTTCTAGCCATGATTTTTGAAAAGAATGATGCCATTTATCATTATGTACAGGAAATTTAAATTTTTGTGTAGAACGGATTTGTGTCTTAAAACATGTTCTCGTTCGGAGTCTGAAATATATTTACTGATTATTTCGGAAATATCTTTATATCTTACAACAATTGAATCTTTCGACGATGAAACAACGCTTTGTATAGAGACGTCCTTAATTGCATCTTCTATCAATAAATCGCCAAAGTCAGGATCATTACCTACATCCCCATCTCAATCACCGGCAGAAGAAGTACAAGCATTTAGTTTATTGGTATCAACTGCAGGTAAACCCGCAGGCACAGGTAAAATGGAATAGTCATCAGTATCTCTAATAATCGTTGGGTTTAGTCAAGAATTCGAAGCAGAAATATAATTCCGAGCAGTTGACTTCTTTGTAAGGAAACTAGTAAGGGAAGTCTGTTTTTCTTCTCGCCAAACTTCAATAATAATTTGTCGGTTCTACATAGATCCGTAATTAATACGATGATTTGAATACAAGGCAATAACCCCTAATTATGAACGTTAACGCAAACGAAACTCAAAGGGAACAGAACAATGTAGATGGCAAGACGATGTTACCAACTAACAATTGAATGTAGAAACGTATTATATAAATAGAATGCTAACACAAAAGTGTCAACCTGAACGTTACAGTTTATGCAATCACAAAACGTATAAATTGCGTGCAGTGATGTGTGTATGTGCGTGTACGTATGCGTAATAGTGTCCATGTGCGCGTGCGTGTGTACGCGCGCGCGCTTCCTGTACGTGAGGTATACCAAAGGCATTCCTCATTTTTTAAAAGCATCAATTAAAAATAGTACTTTCCGAAAAACAATAAAAACCTCATTGTAGCGCAGCACACTGTGTATTGTATGTGTTGCTTGATATCTAATCAAAATCAAAACATAAACAAAATCAATCACAGAACATCGCAAGATAAAAGCTCTATTTGTTCTTGCTTGCCAAACGAATGACATCACACGACCTGATGCACGTTCCGGAGACTCCCCACCCGTGTCGCCGGTGCTAGTCACGTCATGCACAGGTAGGTTTATAAAGAGTACGCTCAGAGGGAGGATACAAGAGCCGCGTTTTATTGTAACAAATAATGTATTATATATCTCAGTTAAATATGGCGCGACATTAAATCTGTTTTTCAAATTACTTAGGTGACGGGTACTTAAATATATACCAAATATTATTCGAAGATTTTAAAAGGTTTGGGGTGTGGGTTGATCACCTAAATCAACCCCACCTCTGCCTACGGCCGTAAGATGTGATGTATATAATTGGGCCCTGTAAAATCGGCATGTTACTCTTTCTCAACAAAATCAACAAAGATATAGTTTGAGACTTTCTCCTCAAACGGGGTTCTTGTATGTGAATCGAAATAGAGTGAATAATCACAGTTATGCTTCTGTATAATCCTTTAATGCAATATTTTTTACTAAAAGTATAAAAGAAGTAATGAAATAAACTTGTATAACTAATCACTAAATCGACCCTACACTACTTAAGAAACTAATTATAGTTCATAGCGAAATGGTGCAGGTATTGATTATATTCGTCCTTACATAAACATCCGAATATCTACACTTAACAAAAGTAACTTGCACTGTTACCGCTATGATCCCATGCAATGCACTGAACGAACTTCGAATGTAAATTTGACTATATCAGAGTGCACGTGTTGAAAATAGAACAACATCGAAAAATTCCAATTAAACTTTGTGTTATAAAATTTGAATAATCTTGTTTGGAAATCAAAATCAACAACGCAATTTATTGGTTAAAGCTCTGATAAACGTTTTTCAACACAGGAAGGATAGCGACCAGAGTTATATAAATATAAATTCGAATTCTGCAGAAGACAGTCCTAGTACTCGCCATAGTCTGGGATTCTCTCTCCTCTGTAGTGACCCTCATAGCCTGCAAGCCTTTCCAAGCAGCGCTCGTCATAGCCTGCTAAAATCCTAACGCAGTGTTCCTCATAGCCTGCATCCTATCCAAACGTTACCCTATCCGCCGCCGTACCTGGAGGCCGTCGTCGTATTTCATCAATCCACAACTAACAAACACGTATAAACGCTAAACCCTGTTCCATACTTTACTGACCAATCGTTATTGTGATTGCATCTGTCAAGCTCTACCACAGGGACGACATCCCCATAGAAGCTCATCCCCCACGAAGCCTGCCGAAGATTTCAGAAGACAACTGAAGACCTTCTGAACTCTTTTCTTTTGTATATATTATAAATAGTAGTTTTTAAGAGTCCTAATCATCATTGTTCAAGTTTACACTGGGCCTCTTAAGCAACTTCCGACGCTTCCTGAAGAAAGCCGAAGATTTCTGAAGACCTATACACCCCATTAAATGGTGCATACAGACATTTAATAAGTGTTAAAGTTTAATTCTGGCTCCACAGCCCCATGAAGCCATCCTAACTGTTAAACCATTCAATTTCACTTTTATATTATGTAAATTTTTGAACTTATAATGATTTTTCTTATGTTTATTAAACAATTAACTAAGTCAAGCCTACTTGCTTACAGACGCCGCCCCCTTTGAACGAGAACAGCACTATATACTAGGCCCACAACCGGTTCATTTACTTTCCTTGCAAATGTCGAAACCCCTTTGCTATTCATACGACACCACACAAACCCCAGGTATAACAATGAAAATGATAAGTTGGACAAAACTCTACTTTGGGGAAGATTGCAGCAAGCTTCACCACTAATCTGTTTTGGTAAAAACACAACTCCGTTTGCACTTTCGTTATTCACGAAGCAGTTGCTTTGTTTTTAGTCAGGCTTCACTCATTCACTCAAACTGACCGACAAGCTCCGTCGTCCCTTTATAACTAACTTGACAATACTCGCAGAGCTTTTGGTGCTCGACTAAAAAGAAGTTACTACCCTGTACTACACGTCTTATACTAATTAAAAACCCAGTGACGGGGCATCATACTAAACAGGAGTGGTTTAAACTAATGTTAAAAGGAATATTAAATATTACTACTGGCGCATCACAAGTTTTAATGTTTAGGTGGGTATATTCAAAGCTTGATTTGTAGGGTCTTACATATTCGAGGATATTCTTAGTGGACCACATTATTTGGAAATTGAAAGACAATTTATTGAATCCATCGTGGACGATTTGTCCTTGATCCAAAGAACCGTTTACTATCAACAAAACGGCAACCCTGGCCATAATGCAAGAACTATCAGTCATTTTTGAACTAAGAACTTGGCAATCAGTAGTTAGAGACTCAGGGGCCTATTAATTGGCCACCAGGATCACCTCGATTTTTACCTTTGAGATAGAATCAAAGACTTAACTTCTAAACAGAAGGCCAATTCTTGGTAAACTTTGGAAGTAGTCGTGTGGCATACCATTAATTTAACATCATCCATAGAATTAATCAACGCGGTTAATCATGTTAGAAAGAGGTGCCTTTTGTGCGTAAATCAAAATGGTGACATGTTTAAACATTTAGTGCAGTTTTTGTTGTGGTGTTACCTTTTTGTGTAACTATTTTATTTAATCATAAAAATATGTATTATTAATTCGATGTTTTTAATAAAATGATGTGGTATCTATTATGGTTTTATAAATCTTCTAATGATTTTTGAAATTACTATTTACTTTAAATATCAAAAGTGACAAAATAACAGTATTTTTGCCTGTAAATCTCAAACTTTAAACAAACTACTCGCCGAATAAGTAATAAAAATCAGGTTTCTCTTCAATTTTTCAGTTTGAGAATTTCAAGATACTGAAAAAAAATGGTAAATTTAATAAGTTAATAATATACAGGGTGTCCCACAAGAAACAGTTTGGTCTATATTTTCAAAACAGTATCCTATTAAAAGAAATTGGGTGCGCCACTGAATTCTACTCCAAACTGCTTGAAGAATATTTTTACACAAATAAGAAAATACTAGAAAGTTATAGGTATATTTGTACATGGCACAATTATGAAAACACCCTGTAACTCGTAAACGATTAAGAAATGCCTGAATTAACCTAGATGAAATCCTGATATTGAATTGAACCATAGTTTGTATAAAATTTCTCTATATTCTGAATGCAAAACATCTTGCAGAAGTCTTTCTATAGTAAATAATTAATGAGTGTTCCTCACAATAACCATGAATTACTTATTTAGAATTCCCCTAATACAGAAATTATTAATTTAAATTGAATTTGAAGATAAATATCTAACCTAAAACATATTGACAAGCTAAGTTTAAAACAATTGGTTTTATAATATCTTTCTATATACCAGGTTTAACAAAATCTTAAAAGCATTTCTACATTAGATACTGTCTTTAATAATAAATATTTTCGCCAAACTAAGTAACAAAAAATTGATTTTTGAAATTCCCCAACACAGAAACTACTCATGGAAATTCACCTTTGCTTCTAACCCACCCAGGCAGTGTTAAAAGCAGTTAAACAAAATTTTAGGATAGGCTCACTCGTAAATATGACCTACTATATAGTCTAACACCAATCTCACCATCTAAGATTAGTGTGATCTAAATATTTCAAAATATTTCACTCTTACTAGGATTACAAACATATAGTAAAAATCAATGTACTATACATAAGTTAGAAACTGTTTTGAAAATTATCTTGGATATTTTCTTTGCAGCTTTCTATAAATCCTCTGGACTTGAGCTCACAAAAATCAAAAGCTTCTGTTGGAAGAAGTATTGGCAAACGTCCTCCGACCCGTATCCATAGCCGTGATGAAGTTCAGTCTTCCATTAATAGCTCCAGCAATAACCCATTACGAAACTTCAACAGTGCAACTTCGAATTTACACCGTGTCTCCAGATTATGTCACCAAATTCATGACAGTGCTATAAAGCCAACCCTTGGCACATATGTACAGAGACCTCCCATCCACAATCGACAAAGTGAAGATGGAGTTGAAACTATAGAAACCGAAAAATCGAAGCCAACTTTAAGTCGAACAAAGAGTTCAAGCAGCGAAGATATTAACCTCCTAACCACTAGCAATGCTAAATCTAATAAAAGTATTGAAGATTTAGAAGATTTGGAACAGCTGCAATGTTGGAGGCGAGCCTCAAAAATTAGACGTTCTTTACAATTTCCTAAACAAACCAGATCAATAACAAAAACACTTGATTTACCAAAAAATACTGGAAGCGTTAGAAAAATTTGTGAAGATCTAGAAACTGGAAGAAGGTTAAATACTGCTTTACGGGGTAACAACGTTGATCTTGAAGCACTAGATCAAATTTTACAATCAATTTCTAATTCAAGTGGCTCTGATAAAAGTTCTGTAACTGATGATAAGTATGAGGAACCTGAGAAAGATATTTTGATTGAAAATAGAAAGCAAAAACGCGACTCATTTGTAACAGTTGAATCGTTAAATGAAGTTAAAGGGAGGCTAAGGCGCACTAGTACTCCAGAAAATGACATTTATAAAGAAACCGTGCAACCTAAATGCGATGAAGACGTTGATGATGGAATTGTGACGGAAGACAGTAGTATGATTGATCTCAAAATGCCAGAAAATAATTCATTAAAACAATCTCGTGTCAGATCGTATGTATTTGGTATGGAAACTATGATGAACAAAAAATCTATGCTGGGCACAGGCAGTTTAGAATCCCGATCATCAAAACAGTTTGGTGGTGTGAGCATGAATCGTAATGAAGACTGGTATAATAGAAGAAAATCTTATGGATTTGAACAGGTACATAATCAGCAAGAATCAATAAATTCTATAAGTAAAACAAAAACTATTATCGATTCTTCAACGGATAGTGGTATTTGTAGATCCAGTGAAATAATGGTTCTGCCAACTCCCAAAAAGAATGTTAATCTTAAGACTAAAGTTTATAAAGAAAAAGTAGACGATTATAATTTAAATTACGAAAAATGCAACGATGCCATTTCTAGTGCTGGAAGTGTTAAACGTTATACTTCTATATTTGAAAATAAAAATGATAACAGTTTATCTAAGCCAAACATGAACAATTCTAATAAGTCTTATGATCAAATTAAAAAGATTAATAAACCATTATCAAATACTAACTTTGGAGGAAAATCCATTATTGTTCCTGTGAAAGTGCAAAATAGTAGCCTGAGTACACATATAACCAATAATAGTGGTAGTTCTGGAACTGATAAACACTTTCCTCAAAAAAGGCATTCAATAGCTGTAGAAGAAGCAAAGTATGTAAGACAGGTCTCAGATTCAAGAATTACTCAAACTAGTCTGGTTTCAAATGACTTCGTTTTACACGATGGTATGGATGATGAATCTATGAATCAAAACAGAAAATCCAAAAAAGTTGAATTCTGTAAAACTGAGGTACATTTTGCTGCAGATTCTGGTAGAGTTAACATTGTAGAGACAGATGATAAACCTCCCCCAACAAATAACTTTAGGCGACGTCGTAGACATTCTGCAACGCTTCAACTTCTAGATAACAGAGAAAATGTCGATTTGCCTTTGTTGCATTTTGGCGATGGCAATTATGAAAAAATTCAATTTGAAGTAACAGATAAAGAAAATGGCACTCAATACAGTATACCACAAACAGCAAATATGCTTGAAAAGGATACTTTGATAAATAATACTGTTACAGTAAGTACTGGAAAACACCAAAACTACTACTTTGATGACATAGAAGATGAGCAAAAAGAAATTTTTGACAGTGAAGCCCCTAAAGGAATTTTAAAAAATAAACCTATTAAACCAAAGCCATATTTATTAGGTGATAATAACTTTTTTAGTGATAAAGAAATTGATAGCCATAATAGTGGAATGTGGGGAGTGAAACTGAAATCTGTGCATGATAAAGATGAGACATCATTTTGGAAGTCTACAGTTACCCTTAAAAATACTCTATATGACAAAGAACAAGAAATTAAAGAAAGAAAATCTGAAGAAGATGATTTGCAAATGGAGCTTCAAAAAATACTTCAAAATTTGCATCAAAGTGCCAAGCATAATAATGTTGAAGAATGTTCCAAAATTCCTGAAAAACAAAATATAATCAGAATTATTCATCCTCCAGTTGAACCAGAGAAATCAACTTCATTACTTTCACATGTATCAAATCCAGCAGATGATACACAAAATTAGAAGGTGGAGGATATTCAACAAAAGTAAACATTGGACATGGAGAAGCTACAGTAGTGAAAGAGAGCTTAGATAACAAACGAATAAAAAGTTCTATATGGTCTAAACCTGATAATAGCATAAAAGGTAAGTATATATAACTGCATGCTTTTGTAGCTTGAATGTAGAAATTTTAGTTACTCCTAAGTCTTTCTTGAAACATTCTTTTATTTAGTAGATGACTTTTATATTTCATTAAACTATAGAGCTTCTATGGTGCCTGTACTGTTAAAATGTGTGTGAAGTACTTTTTCCACTCGTGCATGTATTTTATAATGCCAGTAGTGTTCTTATTAGAATAACATTTTTTTATATTTTTATTGTATTTGGAAGACTACTTATTATTATGTGAACCTTGCAGATGGAAAAAGACAAATACTAAGTAAGTGTCTAGTAGTGCGCATTGGCCGAAATGAATCCAAACATCAGACCATTTGTTCAAAACTAACCAATGGCACTGAACGAATCAGCCCTACTACCACAACTAAAATAACTATTGACTTATCTCAATCACCTAATATTAAACCTATTGGAGAACGACCGCATTACTTTAAATCAGCAGATAGACATGTACATAACTTCAAATCAACATCTCTAATTATGAATACAGTGAAAAGTGAAGGAAATTCATTAATTAAAAATAATTCGTTTCAATCTAATATACCTCAGCAGCTAGAAGCTTTAAAGCGACTCTATGATGAAAGTGATAGTGAAGCAGATAAAGAAGTTCAATTGTTAATGAATAAGTTTGAAGAAAAATCAGTTGAGGCTTTTGATGATAGTAACAGCAGTATTGTATCTGGTAGCTGGAGCAAAATACGAGCTCTTAAAAATGTACATCAGCAGCCTCGTGAGCAAAGGACGAAAAATATTCAACAACTGTTTCACACTCCTGATTTGAATTTCCCATTGCATGCACATGTCGGAAAAGGTATCTTAGGTTTATTTGTTTTTATCTTCTTATATTATTTATTCCACTAATTTTAATTTTATTATTGTAGATGTACCTGAAACACATTGTATAAAAAGGGATCTCGGTGTATATAATGATACTAATGGTTCCAGTATGAAACAACAAAAACCATTATCTACCCACATAACTACCAATTCGCCTGTTGTTTTACGAAAAAAGTATGAAGTTAGAAAACCTGAACTAAAAACTGCATTTGACGTGGAGAAACTGTCTAGTCCATCTCTTGTTGGACATGGACAAAATGTGTATTCTGAACGTAACCTTCAACATTTGAAACACAATGTTTCTTTATCTCCTTTACTGCAAAGCAAAAACAATACAAATGCAATAAATGGCACAGAGAAACAATCATATTACTCAGATACCTACATACAAAAGAGAATTAACGGTAGAGGATCTCCTTTTCCAATTAGGAAATTATCACCACCAAATTTGCTAGAAAACAAAGTAAAACAAGAAACTTGTGTCAGGTCGCCTAAAGTTTTAAGAAATCCACGAAAATCAGAAATGTCCTATTTTGGAGTAAAGGAAGCACTTTCGCCTAAGTTAATAAAAAAAATGCCTGAACATGAACTTTCTAGTGATAAACCTGATTTACTTCAAATTACTCCCATGCATAAAAATCGAATTAATCGAGAATCACTTCCTGTTTATGAAAACATGACCAATATCAAAGTTGAAAAGAAATTTGATAGCAGCATTTTAGATGAGCTTACAAAAGCAGCTGACCAAATTTTGCAGGCTGTTAATGATTATGCAGAAGAAGCAAATATAAGAGAAAGTATGACAAAAACACACCCTAACGTAAAACTTGATACAATCTCGGAAACAAAATCATGGAGGCACAGTAGTGACAGAAATTCAAATCATGTTGAAACCGAAGGTCATCATAAAACTAAACGCACCTCATCTACTTCATCTATAGATAGTACAACTGACTGCAGGAAAAGTCATATGGTTGCCAAAAAGAATTTACCAGATGATGAAGCTCGTAAAAAGAAAAATGGAAGTGAAACATCCTCTTCTTCTAAAGCTGCTATAAAAGCTAGACGGTTACAACGAGCAAGCAGCAGAGAAGCATTACTGCAGTCTCGTGGCAGTTCCTCAGAAGATCTTCCAATTAATGTTCCTGTTCGAAAACCTCGCTTATGTAAAAAGATTAAATCGACGGCTTCTGGAATTTCTAATGAAACTGACACTGGGAGAGCTTCTGCTTCTGAACCTAAAAAACACGAAGACAAAAGTAAAAGTAATGAAAGGTGAGTGCATTTATAATTAA
This sequence comes from Platerodrilus igneus, assembly GCA_036346225.1. Classification (NCBI taxonomy): domain Eukaryota; kingdom Metazoa; phylum Arthropoda; class Insecta; order Coleoptera; family Lycidae; genus Platerodrilus; species Platerodrilus igneus. Next base: position 5,867,510 of record JARFIW010000307.1, on the reverse strand, counting down.
AATAATTCAATTCATTTGGTTATACCAACATATACTTAATAAATACGAAAAGTAATAAATATAATGAAAGTAATACATTTTGTTGCTTGGATCAGCAAAAGTTCGGTAAAATTACAAATTTGCATAGTAGCACTCGCCTCTTGAAATCAGTTGGTGATTGTAGTAGACATAAGCTGACATAAATAAAACATTGTTGTTTAAAAGAACCAGCTTTTTTGAAAACTGACATGGACTGGAGAATTTGAACGCTAGGTGTGCCTTTAGATAGTTTTAGTTAGTTGGCTGATGCATTGCTACTTTTTGGTGTCATTAAGATACTTTTGGTGAAAAAGTATAAGCTTTGATAAAATTAATCTCACATGCTTATATATTGGAATCTTTGTAGTTAGCAGAATTAGTAATCTTATTTTGGTGTCATAAACAAATTATTACTTGTAATATTGGAGGTTAGTCATACTCGCTTTTCTATGAATTTGATTCTACTTTGTGTATGTGTCGCTAAATTTTTATAATTAAAGGAATGCCGATAATTAAAAATTTTAATGAGTTATTCCTCTCGTATTTTATTCAAAATTTGTATGATTTTAAATTGCATCTAAATTACAAATAGTAACCATTCACGTTTAAGTTGTTTTATTAAGTTAGTGCTACTAAAGCTGTCAGCAATAGTTATGAATGCATTTCTATTCATTTGGTAATGTAATGAATCCATTTGCTTGAAATTTTTTGCAACTGTCCTTTTCGATGCACTTAGATTCGCCCTTTCTGTAATACGAGCTTTGTTGTCTGCCACCAAAGACTTTGCCCAGCTTTAAAATAAGTCAAAACAAAATTGAAACATATTTAAAGAATTTAGTAATTTGTTTGGAAACATGCGTCAATATGGGAATCACACCATTTAGGATTTAAAAAAGTGACATGAATACGTATTTAGGTGAACAGTTTTATTATTTTTGAGATGGCCAACAGTGTCTATCATGGCTCAAGCTCTGCAACTCCTAAAGCAATTTTAGATGCATTTAATTTTGCTCATGATCTGATACCGAATAGCTATAAGATATACAGAAATCCACATTCCAATTTAGACCAACTAATAATCAAGCATATAACACTTTACGTTAGTAATTTTTATTAATTAGGATGAAATTACGATTCAACATTCAGTTGTGGCGTTGCCTTTGTATTGAGACAGTTTTAGCAGGAGAAAAAATAATAACATCCATTATCATATAGCTGAGACCAGACATGAGGGTCATCACGTAGTCATTTGTAACTGTATAAATCAATATTAATTTCTGAAGTCAAATAACAATTAACTACATTTATTGAGAAGTTTTATAGGAAAATGCAACATAATCAATTCATTTATTTCCAAACACTTTGATTATTGTAGAATTTAGTGTTAGTAACTAACCTGCCATTATTTAATCGGTCACTCGTAAAATTATGGTGACTAATATGTAACATACCTATAACTCAAATTTTGTTCTACAAAAATATACATGTATGTTAACAAATACATGCAAAGAAATCGTAAATTTATAAACACACAAAGATTGCATTGGTGTTTTAACTCTGTTAAATTTAACTTTGCAACTGTGCAGATTGAACGTATGCTAGATTCGCAGTTGTCAAAATAAAAATGCACAAAATTCTATATTTTATTTGTGTAATTAACTACCTAATATATATATATATATATATATATATATATATACATATATATTAGGTAGTTAATTACACAAGGTAAGTTGATAAATACTATCCTATTACAGTGAATAAGATGAAATAATAACTTAGACTTTTATGCAAAGCCCAAATGATCATTTCAAATCGAGCTAGTAATTGAAAGATGGAAAATATGAGGTTCCAGACAGGATTTGAAACTGTATCTTGGTTTTACCGGAACCATGCTTTTACCAATTACGCCACCGAGACCGACGACGACAATTGGGAAATTTACAAATTTAAAACATGTACACAACTATATATAAACCTAACTTTCAATTATGTTTGGCATTTTTGTCAATCATATCTGACATTGTCAAGTTTTTTTGACTTATGTCAGTTATAGACAGGAAGCGACGCTCAAAATTATGCCTATAAGCCAAGTATTAAATATATAAATATTTTAGGTAGTTAATTACACAAAATAAGTTGATAAATATTATCGTATTACAGTGAATAAGATGAAATAATAACTTAGACTTTTATGCAAAGCCCAAATGATCATTTCAAATCGAGCTAGTAGTTGAAAGATATGATTGACAAAAATGCCAAACGTAATTGAAAGTTAGGTTTATATATAGTTGTGTACATGATTTAAATTTGTAAAGTTCCCAATTGTAGTCATCAGTCTTGGTGGCGTAATTGGTAAACGCATGGTTCTGCCAAAACAAGGATACAGGTTTAAGTCCTGTCTCCAAGACCTTATATTTTCCATCTTCCAATTACTAGCTCAATTTGAAATGATCATTTGGGCTTTGCCTAAAAGTCTAAGTTATTATTTTTATCTTATTCACTATATATATATATATATATATATATATATATATATATATATATATATATATAATTAATTTGTTTTTATTATTGGGGAATGCAGTCAAATTTGATGGATTAATAAAATACTCTTTCAATCATTCAAGCTTTTGATAAATTTATTATCTTCGTCAGGAATCTAATACATATAAAATTAATTGTTGGAATAGTTGTTTAACATTACTTACGGTTATGAGTTTTATATATACACATAACTAAGGATATCGACAATTTTTTAAATGTACAAAGTATGAAAATTTGAAAGACATTGACATGTATTAACAGTTACTGACTATGTAAAATAATTAGTCTGTACTGGAAAATTTACATATCTCAATGTGTTTATAAATATGTATCAAATTAAAATTATAAATAAATTTAAAGTAATTTTTGAAAAATTAAATTGAATGGTTATTACTTTTAATAAGGGATATTAGATAAGAACAAATATTGTTCAAATTTTGTGTATCTGTTTTCTTGTTTAGTGTGTTGGTTTTTATTGATATTGCAATCATTTCTAAAAATAAACGTTTGTGATAATTTGATTCTCTGAAAATAATTTTAGTGTCTGTATAATTCATGGAATTTTCCTCTTACAATCACTTTTGTGTGAACTAATTCTGGCTGAAAGCCATCTTACTGTTTGTCCAACATAACAGGTTTGACAATTGTGACAAGGTATTTCATAAACTAAACCAAACTCCTGTAGTTTTTGAGTGTTATCTTTTACTTTAGATAATATTTAATTAAAAAAGGTGTATGAAAGCTAAGGGATTGAATAACATTGTCCAATAAGTTATCCATCACTATTTGGGCAATTATGGGAGACAGTGGTGAGCCCATTGGTGTACCTAAGAGTTGTATATAGTATTGATTTTCAAAAATAAAAAATGTGTTATTGAAAATTGGTAAAAAATCATGTGCTCTTGCATCACACATACATGAGACTAAACACATAGTCAACTGGGATGGTACTAAGATTTTAGATATAGAATGTAACTATGTAAACAGATTGTTTTTAGAATCATACTATATACAAAAAGACAATAATAGTTTAAACTTTAAAACAGACACACACAATCTCACAAATATTTACACTCTACTATATAATTTCAATCAATAGTCTATAGCTTTGTTGATAAACACAATCCTACCTACAACCTTGCTTCTAACAACCTTTTTTAAAAAAAAAACGTTTATATATTAAATACATTTAAATAAGTAGTCTACTTCAATTTGATGTTCATACTCTATAATTTTCTCAAATGTCAAAATGTTTGTCAATTTAATTCTTTAAGAAATCAAGTTTTTGTAAGTACTCAACCATTATTCTAGTTATTAATGTATTATACTTTTAGAATCAAGATTAAGGTCTAAATAAAGTCCGAAACGTTGATTATCAACAAATGATTTTCATTTAAATATTAAAAAAAACATCCGAACGAAATTCATCCCAAAAATTATTTTACATTCTCTATTATTCCAATTGTATTATACGTTCGAAAAAAGAAAAAGAAACTCATTATTATATATATATATATATATATATATATATATATATATATAAAATTGTTGATAATTTCTTGACCATCTGTAGTACATTAATAATCAGCAGTTCCTGAATTTTGGTCATCAAAATAATATGTAATTTATAGGTACTACAATATCTTTTGTCAGTATAGTAAAATAGTTAATAAAAATATGGAATAAATTACATCATTTTTTTTTTTGTTAAAACGCGTTTCGGTCAGCGACCATTTTCAATTAAAATTGTCTGTAATGTACTAAATAAGTTAATTAAAAACACTAATAAAACATTTATACAAACAAAAACTTCTTTTTTGAAATGAGTGTTATAATAAATTTTAGGATGATATTATACATACTTGTTTAAATATAAGTTTGACCATAAGTCAAATGTTTTCAAGTGGACATTATTAACAAGGTAATAAATAAATTGCTTGAAACTAGTATAGTAAGTGTGATCACAGTGTAAAGTGGGAGTGACCATGAAGGTTAGATAACTAATATTCATACATATAACATGTATACTTACAATCATTCTAGCATTAATTGTGATAATTGGATATTTAAGCAATAAGGCTGTGGTAGATATTAATAAAGTCGTCTTGATCAGCTTTTGAATCAATGGAATTTGTGTGTTTGTATATGTGTAAAGTTTCTATTATGTTTCTTTTATTATCATTCTGCTCCGTTCCGAAAATACTAACATTATTAAAATCAAATTGGTGGAGGTATTCTATTGCGTGTGTTGCAAGTGCTGTGCTTTTCTTATTGTTCGTTTTTATTGTGTATTTATGTTCATAAATTCGCTTGTGGATATATTGTTCTGTATTGCTAATGTATACTCCAGGGCATTCAGTGCAATTAATTATATATATATATATATATATATATATATATATATATATATATATATAGTGAATAAGATTAAATAATAACCTAGACTTTTATGCAAAGCCCAAATGATCATTTCAAATCGAGCTAGTAATAGAAAGATGGAGAATATAAGGTCTTGGACAGGATTTGAACCAGTATCTTGGGTTTGCCGGAACCATGCGTTTACCAATTACGCCACTGAGACCTATGACGACAATTGGGAAATTTACAAATTTAAATCGTGTAGACAACTATACATAAACCTAACTTTCAATTACGTTTGGCATTTTTGTCAAGTTTTTGACTTATGCCAGTTATAGACAGGAAGCTACGCTCAAAATTACGGCATTAAGCCAATATTAAATATATAAATATTTTAGGTAGTTAATTACACAAGATAAGATGATAAATATTATCGTATTACAGTGAATAAGATGAAATAATAACTTAGACTTTTATGCAAAGCCCAAATGATCATTTCAAATCGAGCTAGTAATTGAAAGAAGGAAAATATAAGGTCTTGGACAGGATTTGAACTTGCACCTCAATCTTGCTGGGGACTGTGCATTTACCAATTACGCCACCGAGACTGATGACTATAATTGGGAAATTTACAAACCTAAATTGTGCACAGAACTATACATAAACCTCACTTTCAATTACGTTTAGCATTTTTGTCAATCAAATCTGACATTGTCAAGTTTTTTGACATGTCAGAATTGTAATATGTTAGTATTTATCAACTTACCTTGTGTAAAAAAACTACCTAAAATATTTATATATTTAATACTTGGTTTATAGTCGTAATTTTGAGCTTTGCTTGCTGTATATATCTGACTGAGTGACTGCTGGTTTCAAAATTATGATTAGTGAGTTGAAATTTTTCAAATTTATTATATTTAAGAGTGGGTAATGTGTTACTTAAATATAACTGTTATATTTCCCCTAGTTCTGATCAATTGTTTTTGGAAACACCTCAATCACAAACAATTGATCTTATAAATTCCTGACTTCTGCAACTAGTCCACCTTGTTTTTTGAATTACCCAACAAATATTTGATCTTGTCTGGATTACAAAAAACAGTTTTTAAAATTAACTTTACATATCTAAGTAAGACTCAATAACTCTATGAAAGGGAAGATTAACATATGTAACACTGCCTTTAGTGATGGTTAGTTGCAAGATCCTTGTTTACAGATGTTATTTATATATCTAAAATGTGTTGAAAGCAACATTCGTTAATTGTATGTTGTGTTTTAAGGTGATTTAAAATGGACAAAATTATGTCATTGTCTTCTCTATTATATTTCCTTGGTTAAGAAAACCTTCCTTGAATAAACAGTGATTTGAAATGCTACTTCTGTTTGAAAGATTTTAATTAAACTATTGCTACTAAAATTAATATCTTACATCTATTTAGAATGCCATTTACAGCATACTGTTTAGATTTATCTTCTTCTTTATTGAAATTATTATTTTTTAGAACTGGAGTCTTGCCTGAAATTAGACATAAAACTGCAATTTCAACAATTCGTAGTACTGCAGAAAAGTCAGCTATGCGCGATAGACTTCAGAAATCCAGACAGGATGAAACGAAGAAAACATCGTCAAAAAGGGATGCTACCAGTACGTTGTAACGATTTATATACTCTTAATTTTACACAAAACTTATTTTTAGAATTCACTGCCAATGCCAAAACTGATAAAAGTAGGAGTATATCAACTAAAGAACCAATTAATCATCGGATTTCTACAGCGTACGTACACAAGAGACGAAAAATTGGTGCCAAAGATTTTCGATGCTTATGTTCGTGAGACACACTTTAGAACTACGCTAGGTAGATTATAGTTGTTATCCTCCCATTACACTTTAATCTAAATGATTTTACTATAGATAGCAGGTGATATATTTCATGGTAAAACTTTGGAAATTTCTTCAGGTAGGGTTGTCATATCCAAAAGGTTCTATCCTTGTAAAAAGATTTGTCTACTGAAAAAGTTAAAAAACATAATATTTAAAAGTGGCTTGAACAATCGCTGTGTATTCTAGCTTACTTTAGATATAAATATAATAATATACTAACCGAAATTATGGTCACTAGCACCATATTGAATTCTGATTTATAGCTATTTGATGGAACTGATTGTAGTTAACATTAAAGTATTGTACTGTAAATGCGTGCTGCATTTGAATGAATACATCAAACTCTGATTTATTTATACTCAACATGATTATAGAGGAGTTTTAATCCATCCACATTGGCTGAGTAGTTACACAACAATTTATTTTTACTTTATCTTTACCTACAATAGATTTATGAAATAGCTACGCCATCATTCTCCTTCTTTGACCTAACTGATGTTTTACTTGCAATTGTGTTAATGTGTTCTTTAATGAAATAAATTTAACTCTTTTCTATTACTTTCATGCTCTGTAAATTAATCACACTAACTTAATTACCAAAAATTTGTAATTTCTTTTTATCCACGACTGTTGTGTCTCCATTTATGTCAATCTTTTTTCTGTTGGAATTACTAAAGTTTCTAGTAGGGCTTCATTGTCATTCACAACTACATTTTTCTCAGTTTTAGGAAGATGTTGCAAAATTTTCTGTTAATTTGCAAGTTAAAATTCAACATTCTGAAAACCTGAATACACTGTGTCTAAATTTCGAATCTTTACATTGTATTTTGGTTGTTATAAGAAATGGAGGTTAGGCTAAGTGGGAAAAGGTTTGGAGAAATCCGTTCCAAGTTTAAAGCTGCTCACAAATTTGACATAAGTTGTTTGGTTTTTGAGGCATTCGAAAAAAAGCAAAAATTTTGGATTTGTTTTGTGATAATAAAATGCGAACCATAAAAGATACCTTTACGAGACATGTACAGTGTGTCCCTATTGGATGTTTTAAATGGGTAACTTATTTATTATTAAAGATACAATAAAACTGTGTGCGCAGTCATGGGCCAACTTTTTGAGATAAATTCAATGGTAAAATCACAAATGAGCGATCTTCTTTTGTTTTCGAAAAATTGATATTTTTAACAATTCTATTAATTCGTATAACTCGTTTGTTTGCAAAAACATCCAAAAAACTGTAAAAGTTTTTTATACAGTTTTTTACGTAGAATACAGTGGCGTACGCAAATATTTAATATTTATAACACTTTTGAGGTTATAATATAAACTTGAATTTTTTAAAATGAAAACCACAATTGGTTGCCGCTTTATATAAAAGCTCTTTTTGACAGCTTTTCAAAAATATATAGTTTAATATAATTATCTTTTTAAGTGACTGATTTATTCCATGTTTTTGGTATAATAAAGTAATTTACTATATTGGTAATAAATAGTTGGCCGCGAAACAAAAGATAAACACAAAACAAGGTTTATTATTGTACCACATCACATTTCTAAACAAGAAAGTTTGAAAGCTATAAATACAATATCATAACTACATATATTACAAAAATTAATATAACAACATCTTAAATTGAAAATTATATTTCCCTACCCACATATGAATAGTCTATAACCTATACATGGATACACAAATACACACACGCACTCACACACCTCATACCCTCACACACACACACAAGCACGCGCCCATGCATGCATGCGCACACACCCACATACACCCTCACCTACACACACCCTTACATATAATATATATAAAACACGACAACACAGCTGAGAATAGTACAATAGTTTTATTTACTGACAATTCAGAGATATTGTTCAAACTGGCCTCCATTCTCTCTTAAACAAAGTTCGCATCGTTTTATTAAAGATTTAATAGAATTTAATAAATGAACCACCTTAACTTTACGAAATGCTGCATCAATTGAATTCCGCAACTCTTCAATACTGTGGTGCTGAGTTTTATAGATTTCCTCTTTCAAAAATTCCGCAAGAAATTGTCCAATATTGACAAGTCAGGAGAGCAAGGCGGCCACTGAACAGGTTCAAACATACCCATCCATTTATTGGGATATTCTCTATTTAAATAATCACGAGTAATTATAGCGTTGTGCGGGGGTGCACCATCTTGTTGGAACTACACTTTTTGTTTTTTTCGAGAGGCATGTCCTCCAATAATTCGTACAAGTTGGTATCCAAAATTTCAATATAGCGACCAGCTGAAAGGTTGTTTTCTAAAATATGGTATTGAAATTTGCCACCAACAATGTAGCAACAAATACTCAAACCAAAACAGTCTTGTTGACGCGTCGTATATGCTTGATAGGTATTTTCATTAGACCAGTGTCGATTGTTGTGTCTATTGAAGATACCAGCACTACTCGCATGTGTTTCATCAGACCACATAATGTTTTTTCCAAAATTGTTAGTAGCAGCACATTTACGAAGATATCATTGACAAAATCGCCTTCTTTTTTGAAAATCGTCCGGAAACAAACTATGTATAATTTTAATTTTATAGGGTCAATATTTATTACGCTTCAATATTCTTGCAGCTGCTGATTTAGAAACCACCATTTCTCTTTCAATTTTCCTACATGTTGTTCTTGGGTTCGTTTCCACACATGCTATGACTGCAACAGTAGTTTGCTCTTGATTAAAAACTGCATACCGTTTCGTTCTAGGTTTGTTAAAACAGCCAAACTGTTGTAAATTACTATCGAACCTTTTAAACATGTTAATATTTGGTTGTCGTCTTTCAGGATGCCTGTATTATTTACAAACGACATAGTAATATTATTTGCTATTAGTTACACAATTACCTGTTAAAATATAAAGTTTTTGCTGATAGAGGAATTCTCGCAGACTCAATTAATGCAACTAGCATACCATATTTTTCGTAATTTTCAAATTTTGCAATTTAGTAACAGACTGATGCTTCACTTACAAACTAATAATACAATTTATTGCATGTGCAATAGATATGATTGAAGCTGGCTAACGTTTGTTATACAAACAATTGTCATTTTTTGTTTACCTTTTGTTTCGCGGCCAACTATTTATTACCAATATAATAAATTATTTTATTATACCACAAACATGGAATAAATCGGCCATTTGAAAAGATAATTACATTAAACTATATATTTTTGAAAAGCTGTCAAAAAAAGCTTTTATATAAAGCGGCAACCAATTGTGGTTTCCATTTAAAAATGCAAGTTTATATTATAACCTTAAAAAAGTGTTATAAGTATTAAATATTTACGTACGCCACTGTGTTCTACGTAAAAAACTGTATAAAAGACTTCTACAGTATTTTTGGATGTTTTTGCAAACAAACGAGTTATACGAATTAATAGAATTGTTAAAAATATCAATTTTTAACTATAATTCGAAAACAAAAGAAGATTGCTTATTTGTGATTTTACCATTGAAATGATCTCAAAAAGTTGGTCCATGCGCACACAGTTTTATTGTATCTTTAATAACAAATAAGTTACCCATTTAAAACATACAATTTGGGACACACTGTACATTATTATGACACTTTTTGAAAGGAATATTTTGGCATAAACAGATTCATTTGATTTCGTTTTGTTTTTCAGAAATTGCTGATAATATTTGTTTTTATTATGGTTGCTATTAAATTACCTTTACAACGATGTGCCACATGGCTATATAAAAAGCAAAACTTATTCTGAATTTTTAAAAAATACTCATTTTTGTAGGTTTTTGAATGTATGGTAACCCTGGCACTTTCCGCTGTTGAAAAAGTGCATCATACGTTTTATTAGCTACAACTCAAAATTCTGTATGTAAATCTTAATATTAACTTAAATTGCAGAATATCTTATTTGGTTCAGTTAATAAAAAGAAAGGTATGAAATTATCACCTAAATTGCCGCTCTATCCATATTGAAAATGTCATTTGTTTGCATTAAGACACATTTGGTAATTAATTAAAACTCTGCATAAAATTCTTGCTTAATGTGCATCTATTTATAGAATTTAATGCATAGCTTAAGATATCTATCAGTTCAGATGTGTATGCTCCATATTGTGATCTTGTTGACCACATACGTGTATTCCATTATTGGAAATGAAATTTAGGTTAAAATGTTTAATTAAGAGTTTCTAACTTTTTGGGTATTGTGACCCGGGCAACCATCTTCCTGGAACCACAATTTTCGAAAGTCATCATCTTACGGGTGTGGATGGATTCCGTACTACCGCCTCAGTAATGTTTTGAATATGTTCATGATTATTTATGTGATATTGTTCTCTAATCTGTTCAAAAGCACAGTAATTTAGTAAATTTATCACAATTTTTCTCAAGTACATTTTTGCGGTTATCGTCTTTATCAAAGTTTTCTTTATTTGAAAAATATGTTGTTTAAACTTATTTTATTATTTTATTTAAAATTACAACACTACAACTTAAGTAAATACAAATTTATTGGAGCTTTAGAATTTGTTTAACAGATCTGTAATTCAATTGTTTGCTTTGTCACATACAACTGCCTACTATAAAAAACGATATTGTTAATTCTAATAGCATAACTAGTAACTGATGCAAAAGATTTCTGAGCATTATAAAACGTATGATGTATGTTTTCAACAGCGGATAACAAATTTTTGCTACATTACGGTAACCGTATGTTCAAAAACCCACAAAAATATTTTTTTTAACATTCACAATAGTTTTTGTTCTTTTATAGCCATGTGGCACATAGTTGAAATGGTAGTTGTAAGGCCTATAATATCCAGTTAAAATCTAAAATGATAGCCCTAAGAAAAACAAACATTGTGGGAAGTTCCTTGAAAACACAGCAAAATCAAACAAGAATTTATTTATGCCAAAATACTCCTCTTAAAAAGGTATCCTATTAATGTAAACATTTGATAAATGTATGTTTTATGGTTCGCATTTTATCGTCAAAAATAAAATCCCAAATTTTTGTTTTCGAATATCTCAAAAACTTACCCAAATTTTGCAAACAGCTTTAAATTTGGCAGAGATTTATTCAAATCTTTCCCCATTTAACCCAATCTCTATTTTTTTAATAACCAAAATCACAATCTAGAGACCGAAGTTCGGTCACAGTTATCTTGACAACTTTTTAGTGTTATTTTGTAACGTTTCTTTTAGGTTGGTACGAATACTGGTTTTGGCATACATTTATTTTGCATTTGTAGATTTTCAGGCAGTTTTACCATTCAAACTAAACACATCACGCGGTTTGTGGAATTTGTGAGGGAAGCAGCAAAACGAATTTTATATTTGGTTCCAGGCATGACAACAAAATTGCTATGGCAAATAGTCAACAATGTGTATAAATAAAATTAAAATATAAATAAAATATGAAAATTAGCTACATTTATGTAGATATCATTAATTAAAATTAAATATTGGATACATAGTCAATTATTGTAACTATTTAAATCATATCTTCAAGAAACTCCGTTACGTTATAATAACAGCGTTCACAAAACAAGGATAATAGTGCTGATTTAAATTTAGAAAGTCCATCAAGAGATTTAATAGTTGCTGGTAGCTTGTTGTAAAAGTGCCTGGTATGATGAATTTATTTTTGTTTTTATAAAAGAGGATTAGGGTTTCATAGATATATAAAGAGTATGAAGTTAGTATTTTAAGTTGTTTGAACAATGGTTTGCAATGTGTGTCATATGCTGTATTGCATTTACTACGAATAGCTCGTTTTTGTAATTTGAATATTATGACAATATTTTCATTTGATGCATGCCCCCAAAATGCAATACCATATTGTATACGGGACTCAAAAGGGCATGATACACTTTAAGTGAGATTCAATGGAAATTTGTCGCGAAACTAGTAAGTAATTGAATATGAGTTGTCCAATTTAGTTTATGGTCTATGGTTAAATCTAGAAATTTGGCTGATCGGACTTCATTAATTGATACTCCATTCAGTGTAGTGAGTGGAGAGTTTGTTTTAAAAATTATGAATGAAGATTTAAGAGAATTTATTGTGAGGTACTTTGCCTTGCACCACTCTTTATATGATTTTGTATCAGTTACAATATTATTCTCCAAGGTTTGTATATTGTGAGCATTCCAATGTAAACTAATATCATCCACGTATAATGTACAACTTGCAAAATTTATACATGAAACGAAGTCGTTAATATAGAATAAAAATAAACTTGGGCCTAAAACAGAACCTTTGGGGACTTCAAATTTTAAAGTTAGATTTGTTGAAAAAATTTCTTTTTGATTATCTACAAGTTTTACACATTGAGTTCTATCTTCTAGATATGAAATCAACCACCTCTTTGCAATTCCCCGAAATCCATAATGTGCCATTTTATTTATTAAAATGTTCTGATTTACGCAATCAAATGCTTTGCTTAAGTCGATAATGATGTAACTAAAGACGTATTTTTCTTATTTAAAGAAGAATATAGCTGCTCTAAGAAATTGTTCATAGCATCCGTTATGTAGACTTATTTGAAGTGAAATCAAACTGTAGTGGACTTAGAATTTTAAATTTCTTGGAAAACTGTATAAGGCGATTTTTAACTAGAGTTTTGATTATTTTAGAAAATGTGGATAATAACGAGACAGGTCTAAAATTATCCACTACATATTCTCCTCCCTTATTTAATAGTACAATAATGGCATGTTTGAGGCAAGATGGAAAAATGCCACTTTCAAAAAATTTATTAATTAGATTAACAAGATATTTCAAAATATTTATTGGGAGAGCAGCAAGCACATATGCCGGAATGTAGTCATTATCAGTAGAATATTTATTACGTAAAGTTTTAATAACAGTATACACTTCATAATAATCCATAGGAAAAAAACAAAATTGTTTGGAATACTCCTATGAGAGTCCATTGAAACTGAGTTATTAATTACTGCTTGTATCGAAAGTTCTTTTATTAAGTTTTCAGCTACTGTAGCAAAGTGGTTATTCAGTTTTTCTGCAGTTGCCTTAACAGAGCAATTGTCCAAATATATTTCATTATTTGAAAACCCTGTATTGCTAATATGCTCATGGATAATTTTCCACATAGTTTTTTGAATATTTTTTGAATTTAATGTATGATTTGACAAACATAGTGACTTTGTTAATTTTATGGTAGCTTTAAAAATTTTTTTGTACTTATGATAGTACTTGTTAAAGAAATCGGAATCAGGAAAATGTTTGCAAATAATATGTAATACTTTTTAGTTCGCAGCTGACGTTCTAATACCTTTAGTCAACCAATGTTTTTGATTATTCTTAAATCTAGTGACAGCCAATGACTTGTTATCAACAAGTGTAAGTATATTATTTCGTTTAAATAATTTTACATTATTATTCCTAAGTCTGCATCATTATTTGGAATGCCACAAGTTACTCTAAAGAATAAACCATAAATTTTGTATTCTTTTTTTTTGTTTTATTATAAGGGACCATCCTTAGATAGATATCAAAATTTTGTCCACTGTACTTTTGTGTGAAGGTGGAATAATGATCTGCAGCTTGTTTGAAAAGCAGTGCCAAGCTACAGCTACCTCTGGTGCTGCTTCTATGCTTTTTTCTTTATAATTGCTATGGTGCTTGTAGGTAAGGTGGGGCAATTTCGAATGTCGTACTGTTTGTCTGAATGAGAGCTCTCCGGCTATAATTACTTGTAGTGCTGTTTCCATGCTTTTCTCTTTATAATATTGTCCTAAGGGACATCAATTATTCTTTCATATTTTAAGGCATTTTTAGAAATGCCATATATTGTTCTAAGTAGTATAACTAAAAAAAAACCTTTTCCCCTTATTTTCGTTTATACATTACTATTCAATAAATGTGACTTAAAATATACAAACTTACTTACTTGATACCCATGCGAGTATTCTAAACACTTTTATTTTTCTTCCTACTAATTATTATGAAGTTTCTACTATTATAAATTCTCTGCATAATAAATATTTTGCCGGTAATGACTAGATTCCCACATACATGCTACCTGCCCGCTCAACAAATATCGTAAGGTATTATATTAACCTTATTAATGAATTTTTTGAATGTGGTAATTTTCCATCTTGCCTTAAACATGCCATTGCTATACCATTACATAATGGACGAGATTATGTAGTCGATAACTTTAGGCCTATGTCACTATTGCCCACATTATCTAAAATAATAGAAACTCTTGTTAAAAATCGCCTTATAAACTTTTCCAACAAATTTAAAATTCTAACTCCACTAACTACAGTTTCGTTTTACTTCAAATAGATCTACAAGGGATGTTATGGACAGGTTCTTACAGCAACTATATTCTTCTTTAAATACGAAAAATGTATCAGTGGTTATCTCATTCATCGCCTTAATCAAAGCGTTTGATTGCATAAATCACAACATTTTAATAAATAAAATGGCACAGTATGGATTTTGTGGAATTGCAAATAAATGATTTATTTTATGTTTAAAGGGCAGATCTCAATGTATGAAACTTGTAGACAATCAAAACCAATTTTTTCGACAAATTTTAGATTAAAATTTGATGTACCCCAAGGTTCGGTTTTAGTTTCAATTTTATATTAATGACTTCGTTTTACGTGCAAATTGTACACTATTTGTAAATGATATTAGTCTAAATTGGAACGCCTCCACTTCACAGATCTTAGAGAATAATGTTGTAACTGATACAAACGCATATAGCAAGTGGTGTAAAGCAAATTTCCTTACAATAAATTCTCTTAAGCGGTTGTGAATAATTTTTATAGCAAACCCACCACTCACTATATTGAATAGACTATCTCTAAATAAAGTCCCTTTAATCAAATTTCTCCATTTCGAATGGACCTGCACCTTGCCGAAGTTCTAGATTACTAGAACAGGTGAAATGGCTTGCGTGTTCTAATGAGCTAAAGAGCCAAACTACAGGTCCAACCATAGTAGTAGGGTCGTTAGTGAGGAGCCAGACTAAGACAGGTCCCCGAAAGAGGGCAGCGGCTCTTTCGGTACTTAGATTGGCAGAGACCATAGGGGTCGGTATGGCAGTCTAAGACACACTACCGCGATGTGGAAGGCAACGGGAAACCACCACATTACCTCCCAAGTACACAGCGTACCTAAATTATAATAGAATGATGGCATTCTCTGGGGTGAAAGATTCCGGAGTTAAAATAGTCCCCATTCGGATCTCCGGGAGGGACTACTTCGGAGGATGCGATCGGAAAGTTAAGAATAAGAGTGGGAACATTTTGCGAGTCGGAGCATGGAATGTTAGAACTATGAAGCAAGTGGGTAAGCTAGAGAACCTAAAAATCGAAATGAATAGGTTATCATTAGACATAGTAGGGATCAGCGAAGTTCGGTGGCCAGAGGCGGGGGATTTTTGGAGTGGAGACTTCATGGTAATTCATACAGGAGCCGAGGAAGGAAATTTGGGTGTGTGGATAGTTATGCGGAAAAAGATAGGATACTGTGTAGAAAATTACTTACAAAAGAATGAAAGAGTACTCATGGTTAGATTAGAATCTAAACCGGTAAACACAGTAATAATACAAGTATACATAACCACCTCTAGCTACAGTGACGAAGAGGTAGAAGCGATCTACAAAGATATCGAAGACATACTAAGATACGTAAAAGAACATGAAAATTTAATAATTACGGGGGATTTTAATGCCGTGGTAGGTGAGGGGCGGGAAGGAGCGGTAGTAGGTTTATTTGGTTTAGGCACGAGAAACGACAGGGGAAATAGGCTGGTAGAATTTTGCGACAAGAACAATTTAATCATTACAAACACATTATTTCAACATCATGCTAGAAGACAATATACGTGGAAGATGCCAGGAGATATAAGAAGATATCAAATAGATTACATTCTTGTTAGACAACGGTTTAGGAATCAAGTAAAAGACTGTAGAAACTACTCAGAAGCAGATATAGACACTGACCACAACATCGTAATTATGAAGGCCGCACTTAAATTTAAAAATTTGAAAAAAAGAAACGGAAAAAGGCACTTGGACCTACAGAAACTAAAAGAGAAAGATATTCAAGAAAGATTCGAAAAAAGGTCAATGAATTGCTCAAGGATATCGGGAAAATATCTTATACTAAGGAAGTAGAAACAGAATGGAATAACATTAAATCCAGCCTCGACATGGCGGCCAGAGATATTCTGGGGTATACACAAAAAGTAAATAAAAAACCATGGATAACAAAGGATATCCTGAATTTAATAGAAGAAAGACGAAAATACAAAAATAAATCAGACGAAACAGGAAAACAGAGATACAAAGCCATAAAGCCATATATTAAGCATCCTGGTAACTACCCTAAATGGTTTACTAAAGAAATAATCAATAATATTTACTTAAAGTTCAAATACCGCAAACGTTTTAACAAATTGCACTTACCTTGTGATTTGACCAAATTTAAACAACTACGGAGACTTATCAAATGTCAAATACGGACAAGTTATAAAGCATACATATATAATATACAAAATGCCATAATACTAGACCAAAAAGAATTTTGGTCTTATATTAGGTCAAAAAAATCTGACTCACGAATCCCCGGCAAGATGAGACTTGACGATACTATGTATAACTCAGCTAAAGAAATCGTTGATGGCTTTAGCAGTCACTTTGCAAGTGTATTTTCACCTGTTACAACTTCATTTCAATTCTTTGACAATATCAATCCATGTAGTACACCTAATATAATTGTTAATACTATTTCAGAGGAAATGGTACTGGCCTCTATTAAAGCACTAAAGAATAAAAATACAGCTGGCTTCGATCAAGTTCCCTGTTTCTTAGTAAAGGACTGTGCCACTATTTTAGCTAAACCTCTGAGTAGTATCTTTAATATTTCACTTAAAACTAACACATTTCGGACAAATGGAAAATTGCAAGAATTTGCCCTATCCATAAAGGTGGAGACACAACTGATATAAATAACTATCGTCCAATAAGTATTTTATCAAACTTTGCTAAAGTATTTGAATTGTGTATCTATAAAGAAATATATCCACTTGTTAAAGTACTTATCTCCGATAACCAGCATGGTTTTATGCACAATCGATCAACACAATCCAATTTAGCTATTTTTACTCAATATGTTTCCGAGATTTTAGATGCAGAAGGTCAAGTAGATACAATATATATGGACTTCCGTAAAGCATTTGATAGTATTTCTCATGTTATACTTACATGGAAGTTGGAAAACCTTGGTTTCAATAAATCATTACAGTTGTTTATCAAATCGTATTTGTCTTGTAGGAAGCAGTATGTTGCTTATAATGGTTTTCAATCAGAATTCGTGTTAATAACTTCAGGAGTTCCTCAAGGCTCTCATTTGGGACCCTTACTATTTATTCTTTTGTGAATGACTTATCAAAAATAATTACAAGTGAACATCTATTTTTTGCAGATGATGTGAAAATGTTTACAAAAATATCCACTATAGATGATTGTTCCAAACTTCAGAGTGTCATAAACAAAGTTGTACTATGGTGTCATAACAATAGTCTTAACCTGAATATTTCCAAATGCAAAATCGTTACTTTCTCTCGTAAAAAGCAGATTACATATTTTAACTATACCATTGAATCTATCGATATACCACGGTATTTTATGGTAAACGATTTAGGAATTAAGTTTGATGATAAATTGAGATTCTCGCAACATGTTGCAGATATCACAGTGTCCTCATTTAAAATCTTAGGTTTTCTTATTAGGAATTGTAAAACTTTTACCAACCTGAAGACCTTAAAATTACTTTACTTCTCTTTAGTACGGTCAAAGCTTGAATACTGTTCATTAATATGGTATCCATATTATGATAAGCATAAAATTGCAGTAGAAGGTGTACAGCGAAAATTCTTAAAATTTATATACTTTAGAGTGAATAATTACTACCCTGTGAGAGGCTATCCTCAAAATGAATTGCTTAAAATATTTGATATACAATCTTTGGAGAATCGTAGAATTGACTCCTCTGTCAAATTTTATATAATTTGTTTCACAATACAGTTGACTGCCCACATTTATTATCAAAAATTAATTTTCATACACCGAGGCTTAATGCGAGAGTTAATGTTACATTCGTATGTGCCACTTCAAGATCAAATTTACTGCTTAAGTCACCTATTTATGTTATGTGCCAAAATTATAACAAAATTTCTAATGTTAGTGATATAATGTTCCATAGCATTAAACATATACTGCATGTTATGCATGAACAAACCCATACTTAAAAATTTTACTTTAATATTTTGTATTGTATCTTAGTCTGTATCATCCTTGTAGATATTTATTATTGTTCTGTAAGTGGAATGTTTTCTGTTGAACAATAAATTTCTTATTATTATTATTATTATTAAAAAAAATGGGAAATTATTCGAAAATGCAGGAAAGCTAAAGAACAATGGATTGATGAAAAGTGCAAAGAGGTACAAACTAAGATGGAAGTAGGAAAGACAGATGAAGCATACAAACTAATTAGAATCAATTTTAGGGATATAGAAACGTATAGCAAAAATATAAGGGACGCGGGAGGAAATGTCATTATAGAAAATGTAGAGAAAGTGGGTAGATGGCAAGAATATATAGGGAATTTATATGCAGGAGAAGAACTAACTGCATTAGAAAAGGAATCAGACATTGAAAATGATGACTTGGGATATCCTATATGTGATATATCTAAACAAAATGTACGCATTTGTTTACATTACCTATTATGTATAAATAATATAGCAGGTGGTTATCAGGCCACACGCCTGGCTATTGCTAAAGGACAGTCGTATTTAATATGTCAATAAGAGCGCACGGCGTGTGGCCTCTTAATTACATATTACATTACTAATGTTACTCGTGTATCATTAAAAGCCTACACCCCTAATAAGCAACAACCCCACCTAAGACGTTACATGGCGACGAGGATATTGGAATAATTTTACGTTCAAAAACACGGTAGTGAGGGTAATTTGGTTTGCGCCGGGTTTGTTAACGCCGCGTGCTATGTTGTTTATCTTTACATTATTGTAGAACGTAAAAGCGGGTTTAGAAATTAGAAAAAGCATTGTTATTGAAGCGATTTCGGTGATTAAGGCTTAAAATGTCTGGAATTATTGGTAGTGTAAACGAATTCGATGCGAATGAAGAATCGTGGGATTCTTACATCGAACGTTTTGAGTTATTCTTAATTTGCAATAACATTACGGAAAGTAAAAAAGTTTGCACACTTCTTACGGTCGTGGGTGTTAAAACTTTTAACCTTTACGTGACTTATGTACACCAGATAAACCGTCTACGAAAACTTACGAACAATTAAATAAAATAATTGAAGACCACCTGTATCCCAAACCTTCGTTTATCGCGGAACGCTATAAATTTAGTGTGAGGAATCAATTAGAAAATGAAACAGTTGCACAGTATGTCGCGAATTTAAAAATTATCTACACATTGTGAATTCGGAGCTAATCTTAAAGATTACTTACGGATCGGTTAGTAAGTGGAATTCGAAGTGATTCAACGAAGCAACGGCTGTTAGGGAAGTAGATCTTACTTTCGATAAGGCGGTGGCGATTGTGTCTTCGATTGAAGCAGCAGAAAAATGCAGCTTCGTTAGCAATCGGAGGTAATAATGGTGGCAGAATGCATAAAATGGTAGCACACCCTCGGGTTCGCGGGGGGTTAAACGAACCTCCCACAACATCAAATTGGAGAAGTGCTATGCATTTTCAAGGCAACCAAAGGATACCAGTGATACCACACAAAAGTGCAGTGTAATTGCTGTGGGCAGTTAGGCCATTTTAAAAAGAGTGTCGGTTCAGAGGTAGTAAGTGCCATTTTGTGGAAAAAAATCATCTAGCCAAGGTATGTCGATCTCGTTTGGGTAAGTGCAACAATTCATTTGATAAAGCTGGTAGTGGTGGTGGTGGTGCACTTAGAGATTTCAGCAAATCACGAAAATCGCATAATTATGTAGAAACTGTGAACCATGTGGTTCCGGCACAGGATGAGGACATCGTTTATGACGTGTCAAATTTGTTTAAGTTGACGGAAGATAGTCCTATTTGTAAAATAGCTAATAATACTAATAGAGTTGATCCTTTCAAAGTTAGCGTAAAGGTAGAAAAATTGTTAGTATGTTTTGAAATTGATACTGGCGCATCGGTTAGCGTTGTTAGTGATAATTTTATAAAGAGAAGTTACATTTTGTAAATTGTTACCTAGTGATATTTCACTTAGTTCCTATACAAATGAGCAAATTTTACCGTTAGGCAAAATATTAGTCGAAGTCCAGTATAATGGGATTAATAAAAATCTCGAATTGTATGTCATTAAAAACGGATCTCATCCTCTCTTAGGACGTGAGTGGATCCAAGCGTTAAACATTGCATATGTTCCTAAAACTAACTTGTATATTACGAAAATACAAAAGAATAATAATGAGAAGCCAATTCGGGAAAAACAAATAAGTGAAATAATAACAAATTTTCCTGAGGTATTCACGAAAGAATTAGGCAAATATGCAGGACCCCCGGTTAAATTATATTTAAAGGAGGATGCTAAGCCGAGGTATTATAAACCTAGGGCCCTTCCTTTCACACTAAAGGCTAAAGTGGAAGAGGAACTCGAACGTCTAATCGACGCCGCTGTTATATGTCCGGTAGAAAGTTCGGAATGGGGTACACCGATAGTACCAATAATAAAGAGAAACGGAACCGTTAGAATTTGTGGCGATTTTAAGGTTACGTTAAACCCTTATTTACAAGTTGACCGACACCCTATTCCACGAATAGAGGATTTATTTAATGAATTGCAAAAGGAGAGTTGTACAGTAAAATCGATTTAAGTAATGCTTATATGCAGCTCAAGTTGAGTTCCGAAAGTTCTAAATTATGCACGATAAGCACTCATAAAAGTTTGTTTTCGTACAAGCGCATGCCTTATGGTATTTCGTCGGCTCCTGGTATTTTTCAAAGACAAATCGAGCAAACTTTACAAGGAATACCAGGTGTCATCGTATTTTTAGACGACATTTTATTATCAGCTCCAGATAATGACCTCCACATTAAAAATTAAAAGAAGTTTTTACACGACTCGGAAAAGTGGGTTTTACGGTTCAGCGAGAAAAATGTGAGTTTTCAAACCACAATTAGAATTTTTGGGATTTACAATTGATAAAGAGGGTTGCACACTTCGCCAGCTAAGGTGCAGGCTATTGTGCAAGCGCCCGTTCCAAAAACGTAACGGAAGTTAAATCGTTCATAGGTTTAGTAGGATTTTACGCAAAATTTGTTTCCAACTTATCTACTATTTTATTTCCTTTATACAATCTGTTAAAAAAGGATGTGATTTTTAACTTTAACAAAGATTGTATGACGGCATTTAATAAAATAAAGCAAGTCTTAACTAGTGCTCCAATACTAGCACACTCGACCCCAGGTTCCAGCAATACTTACGGTAGATGCGAGTAGTACCGGTTTAGGGTGCGTGCTTAGTATTATGGCGGAGGGCATAGAGAGGCCAGTTGCTTTTGGGTCGCGTACTTTGTCACCCACAGAAGTACAATACTCTCAAATTGATAAAGAGGCATTGGCAGTGGTTTATGGAATAAAAAAATTCCACCAATATTTATATGGGCGTCATTTCACTCTCAGGAGTGATCACAAACCATTGGTCAGTATTTTTGGACCTAAGCGAGGGTTGCCAGTATTTGCAGCCAGCAGGCTGCAGAGATACGCTTTGTTTTTATCAGGGTACGATTTTGATATTAATTATGTCAAATCTGATAAAAATAGTGCTGATGCATTGTCAAGGATGCCACTCAGTACTAAACATGTTGAAGGCGACGCAGAGTTATTGTGGCTTGGAACTTATTTACATTGCGTTAAAGAAAGTTCATTTCCAATAACGTGCGAAGATGTTCGCAGGGCAACACAAAAGACATCCGGCTTAACAAAATTTATGGTTATGTTATGCATGGATGGCCATGCTCTGTACCAAAGAGGACAGAGAGTTGTTAACTTTTTTCAAAAGAAAGACGAGATAGCCGTGGAACAAGGAGTGTTAATGTGGGGATACAAAGTCATTGTTCCTAGTAGTTTACGAGCTTACGTATTAAATGAATTACATGCCAGTCATTTGGGCATATGTAAAACTAAGTCGGTTGCTAGATCGTATGTCTGGTGGCCCAATATAGATGACGATATCGAAAACCTAATCAGAAACTGTTCGTCATGTTTGTTAGGCGAGCAAACCCAGCAAAAGCGAATTACATCATTGGCATTACCCAAGTAAACCATGGGAAAGGTTGCACTTAGATTATTTGGGACCGTTAAAGGAAATTGTATCTAATTATCGTGGATGCTCACTCTAAGTGGTTAGAGGTTTTGAAACATCTTCAACGTCGGCTAAACAAGCAGTCGATATTTTAAGACAATTATTTGCACGTTTTGGATTACCCGTGTCGGTTCACACCGACAACGGACCTCCATTTAATTCAGCCGAATTAGATTCATTTTTTAATTCTAATGGCATTAAACATACGAGTTCGGCGCCGTATCACCCGCAGTCAAACGGGCAAGCCGAAAACTCGGTTAAATATGCAAAATCTAAATTAAAGTGTGCATTCCGAGACAATATAGACGTTTCGGTGGCTTTAAGCAGAATCCTTTTGATTATCGGAATTCTGTGCATGCAACCACCAACGAAACACCCGCCAAATTAATGTTCAACCGTTCTTTAAGAACTCGGTTAGATTTATTAAGACCGAACCTGTCTGGTAGTGTAAGAGCTAATCAGACTAAACAAAAATTGTATACAGGCGGTAGCAAAACTCGTGTTTTATTTATAAATCAACCTGTACTTGTTAGGGATTACAGATCAAAAAATAAATGGATAGACGGAATTATCGTGAAACAAATTAGCCCTACTATGTATGTAGTCAAGCTAAGTTCGGGTATTACGTGGAGACGGCACATCGATCAGCTAGTAGCTATCGATGCACCTCTTACTAACTCAGAAAGTGAAGGCATGGAACCTTCCACGGATATTGTTTCTGAACTCTCCTCCTTACCGGAAGTGGCTGGAGATATTCACCCAACAGTAGTAGTCAGGCGAAATTCAACCTCCCCTATCGTGCCGGTCAAGCGATCACCTGACGTTATAAATGTTAAACCTGGTAAATTAAATACTGATAGTTCCATGGAAAGTTCTCCCATTGCTAGACGATACCCTGATAGGATTAGGAAACCGGTTAAGCGGTTTGACGTATAAGTTGATTTTGGTTTTTTATATTTTTGCGGGATTATATATTGTTAAGTTATAATTCAAATATTTTGCGGGATTATAATATGGTTAAGTTATAATTTAGATATTTTTTGAATTGTTTTCTTATTTTACAATAGGTTTATATTGTTAAAAAATTTTGAGAGGAAAATGTGATATATCTAAACAAAATGTACGCATTTGTTTACATTACCTATTATGTATAAATAATATAGCAGGTGGTTATCAGGCCACACGCCTGGCTATTGCTAAAGGACAGTCGTATTTAATATGTCAATAAGAGCGCACGGCATGTGGCCTCTTAATTACATATTACATTACTAATGTTACTCGTGTATCATTAAAAGCCTACACCCCTAATAAGCAACAACCCCACCTAAGACGTTACACTATACTTAGAGATGAATTTGAAATAGCATTAAAGGGTCTGAGAAATGGTAAGGCGCCGGGTACAGATAAGGTGCAAGCGGAGACTCTAAAAGCCGCTGGTCAAGCAGTAACAGAACATCTCTTCCAACTTGTAAGCTATATGTATGAGACAGGCGAGATACCCAAAGTATTCAAACATAACATCATAGTAACTATACCAAAAAAGAAAGGCGCAGATAGATGTGAAAATTTTCAAACAATAAGCTTGACAGCACACGTATCAAAAATATTAACTAGAATTGTACAAAGACGAATGGAAAAGCGGGCTGAAGAAATACTAGGAGAAGACCAATTTGGGTTTAGGCGAAACAGGGGAACACGGGAGGCTATCTTAGCTCTGAGGGTGATAATGGAGAAAACAATAGAAAAAGGGGAAAGCGTGTATATAGGGTTTGTAGATCTGGAAAAAGCATTTGACAATGTAAAATGGAAAAAAATGTTCGAAATACTCAAAAAGATTGGAATGAGTTATAGGATTAGACGGATAGTACATAGCTTATACAAAGAGCAAACAGGAGTAATAGAATTAGAGCAGGAACGTAGAGAAGTAAACATCAGGAAAGGGGCGAGACAGGGATGTTCTCTATCTCCACTAATTTTTAACTTGTACATTGAAGAGGCAATGAATACTGTCAAATGCAGGAAGACATTTGGAATTAGTATGCAGGGACAAAAGATTGATATGCTTAGAATTGCAGATGATATAGCGGTATTAGCATCTAGCAAGGAAGAGTTAGAAGCTGCTCTCAATGAAATGGAAACGGTTCTAACAGAGAGATACGGTATGAAAATTAACAAAAGTAAAACTAAAGTACTAGTATGCAAAGGAGGGAAAAATAAATCAAAAACAAGAATACAAATATGTAACACGAACTTACAAGAGGTTAAGGATTTCTGCTACCTAGGAAGCCAAATAACGCAAGATGGGAAAAGCACAAAAGATATAAAACAAAGATTAGCACAAGGTCGTGCTACATTCAACAAGAAAAAGCAACTAATGTGCTCAAAAACCACAAACATAGAAACAAGGAAAAGATTGCTCAAAACATATGTGTGGAGGACAGCACTGTATGGCTGTGAAGCCTGGACAGTGGGAGAAGCGGACAAGAAAAAGGTAGAAGCTTTTGAAATGTGGTGCTACAGACGTATGATGAAGATATCATGGACAGACAAAGTTAAGAACGAAGAGGTACTAAAAATGGTAGAGGAAGAAAGAAATATGTGGAAAACGGTAAAAAATAGGAGAGATAGGATGATAGGCCACATACTACGGCATGAGGGAATAGTGCGGAATATACTAGAAGCAGAGATAGGAATAAAGAGAAGAAGAGGTAGACCTAGGTTAGACTACTGCACACAGATAGTGAAAGATGTAGGCTGTAGGAGTTTCAGGGAAATGTGTAGGCTAGCTCAGAAGAGAAATCAATGGAGGTACGCATCCAACCAGTCCCAAGATGGATAAATTAATGACGAAGATAGTAACTGCACTTAAACATGATATTTATTATAAGCAACTGCAAGCATTGGATGGGCAATATTCTCGAATTATGGTAATTGCGTGAAAGCATTTACTGGAAAACTATTATTTCGGCAAATGTCTAAGTGTTGGGGGATCTTGGCAGCCACGGGTTGCTTAACCCCCTTCAATAAATCTCAGTGAAATAGGACATAATATTAGAAAACAATATAAGGGGAACCGAGCTGTATTGCTGTGTGAGAATTTTAGGGAACTATGTAGGTTAGTTTAGAAAAGAAATAAGTGCAGGTACATGTCCAACCAGTTTTGTGACGGGAAACCCAATGACGAATAAATAAGCGCAGATAAATCTGATGATTATTATAAACAACTAGTTGTTTGTTGTGAAATATCTGCAACTAATGTTGACTGTGCGAAAAGATATATTGGAAAAAATATTAAATCAGTAAATGTTCAAGTGCTGGGGGAACTTGGCAGCCACAGGCTGCTTACCCCCCTTCGCAACCACTGAATGTCGGAGAAATAGGGTATAATAATTGTAAAACAATAGAAGGTGACCGAACTGCATCTAACAAGAAAGAACGGCGCCTATGATGAAAGACAACAAACATAGAACAAAAAGTTGTTGAAAGCGTATGTGTGGAGCACAGCACAGACAGCATGCCTACGAAATACGAACAGTCTGAGAAGCAGACAGAAGAACAGTAGCGGCCTTTGAAATACCGTGCTTCAGATGTTTGAGGATGGACAGACAAAGGTAATAACAAATAGGTTATAGAAACAGTAAGGGAACAAGGAGATCTTTGGGAAAAAAATATGAGAAATAGAAGGGCAGAATACGTTCTAAGGCATTTTTGGGGAATAGTATGGGATATATGACAAGCAGAGATAGGAAAAAAGAGGTGGATGTAGACCTAGATCAGATAGTGATAGATGCAGAAATCTGTAGGTTAGTTCAGAATAGGAAACAATGATGGTACGCGGCTAACCAGTTTCAGGACTGAAGACCCAATGATGATGAATCAAATTTCTAGATTTGTTTCTAGACCATAAATTAAATTGGACAGCTCAGATTCAATCACTTACAAGTAAATTAGCATGCTCTTGTTTTGCAATTAGAACTGATTCGTGTGAAATTTCCTTTGTATTCTCGCTTATAGTGTATCATGCCCCGTTTAAGATATGGTATTGCATTTTGGGGTGAAGGCATTGTTAGAATATTCAAATTACAAAAACGAGCAATTCGTAGTATTTGCAATGCTGTGTACAATACACATTGCAAACCATTATTCAAAAAGCTTGAAATAATAACATTTTATTCTTTATATATCTATGAAACCCTAATCCTTTTTTATAAAAACAATCACTTTTCATAAACACAACACTCGACAAGCTGGTGATATTTATACCCCAAACCAAGATCTACGTTAATTAAAAAGTCTTTTGTATATATGGCGTCAACTCTGTATAACAAGCTACCAGTAATCATCAAATCTCTTGATAGTCTGTCTAAATTTAAATCAGCACTATCAACCTTGTGTGAACACTGCTATTATAACATAACAGAGTTGCTTGAAGATAGGATTTAAACAGTTGTAATTTACGGCTATCTACTATTGTAGGTATTATTTTATATAACATGATTATTCATTATTTACTATTATTGTCGACCATCTTTCTAAAGCCTTTAGATTAAAACATTTATTTAATTCTATCTACATTCCATCTACATTCCATTTACATTCTATCAACATTCTATCTAAAGAAGTGTAGCTAATTTTCTTATTTAAGCTATATTTTAATTTTAATTATACATTGTTAACTAATTGTAACAATCATTGTAAAAGATTGCATTATTATCACATTGATGGCTACACCTAAACCTAATCTAATTTTATGCGGTTTTACCGGCATATATTGCCAAAGATGCAAAGCCATTTTGGTGAAACACATTATTTGTCTGCACACATGCACTGATTCATTGATACATACCCAAATCGTGCATAGAATTGATCGATAATTAGTCGAACCTTATAAATTAGATCAAAATTTGGGATTCCTTTTACTGAAATTTTGGTATTATGATTGAAATGCAAATAACGACATATTTCTTCATAAATCGATTTCTCATCATGGTTTCTCGTATTGGTTCGAATGCATTTTTCCCCCAATATTTCCAAGTATTTGGATATCTGTATATAGACATATAAAAGAGGATTTCCAAATATTTTTGTAACTATGTTGCCATAGTTACAAATTTTGTTGAAATATTTGATTGATGGACATAAAGGTTCACATCATTCGCAATTTGCTGGAATAGATGGTCTTCAGCAAAATATTTAAAACAATCAAAAGCACGCAGATAGGTGTTCATTTTTTATGAACTTGATCTGTTGTTTATGTAGTTAAATATTTTTCTTGCGCCATAAAATATTTTTGAATGTTATATTTTTTGGGTCTACTTTGCTTAACGATGCAATAAATGTGTCTACAAAGTTACCAAGTTCAACATGATGAAAATGCTATTTTTTGAATTGCGATAGTCCTGCTTCAACTCTCAGATTCAATTTCTTCAAGCTGTGTTTAGGAATTTGAAGTACCAAGTTTATAACGGAATCATCATCCCCTGTGGGATGGCTTTCGATTATTTTACTATCATTGTTATCAAAGACGTTTATCATATCATAGTCACAAGCAAAGATAACATAATCGGGGTCATCATGAAAAAGTCGTCAAAATCAGTTCCTAACTTGTTTGAGTTTATTGAATCTATTAAATTGAAAGTTTCATCTTGGGACATCAGAGAGGGATTGTAAAATATCATCAATTTCTAAAACAGACCAAGTATACACTAGTATTTCATCAATCATAAAAAGGTATATCAGAAACACATTTATTATCATAAGAAATATGTAAAAGAAATATAACCGTCTGTCTAGGTCTGCCTGGAGACGACACGATAAACAAGGCAAGTTTGTTGTTTGCACGAGTAATTGTGTTCAAACATGGCCTATTGTAAGCTAAATAAGCACAAATTTACCACTAGTTTTTTATTCAATTCCTGGCACTGAAAATACTTTGTATTATTTTTTCAATAACTAGCATAAAATACACGTCCACAGCCAGCAAGCAATCGCATTGAACAATTTGTTCGCACAAAAACACATGTTTCTTGACTCAGTCGGTTGTAAAAGTTGCTTAGAATACTGTCACCTATAGATGGGCACAGTCATTTAGCTCAAACAATTCCTCGTAATATTTATATGTATTTTTGTATTAGCCGTCTGAAGGCAGTTTTGGGTACTAGAGCATTAAAACTAAGGTATCTCTATGTTTTATGTATTTTTGCCACTATCAAAATATATTAAATTTGATAATCGAATTGGTATTAGTAGGTAAATCACTTGATTATTTTTATAATTATTTATACAACTTTTTAATTTAAAATATAATATTTAATAATAGCATTTATTAATGAAAATGATAACTGCTAAAGCGATGAAAGCAATGACAGAATTTTAAATTGTAGTTACGCACAAAATTTTAAATCAATAAAGATCATATAGTTGCACTCAGTTGTTTAGGTTTTACAATAAATACATTTATTTAAAAAGTTTGTTTATTTCAATAACATATATGAAATTGTGTAATTTAATAGTAGTAATTAATGAAGTTTTGGTTACTGTACGTTTTAGTAGGTACTGCAATTAATTCTTTAAAAAATTTGTAAATTTTGCCTAGCGTGGTACTAACCCTATAGTCTCATGCAAGTAGTTAATTTTTTTAAATATTTACTATTTCTGTTTTTTATTTCAGGAATATTAGAAAGTGTCACAAGTCTGAAGTTTCATCTCGCGGATAATAGGAGTGACTGCTGCTATCTTCATCATGGATGATTTAGTGTTCCTAAAATATTGCTTACTGTATTAAGTATTGCTTAAGTTGAATACCCTCAAGTGGTTGCAAATGCTGTAATATCGGTTGATGCTTTATACATACTTTGCCTTGCTTAAGTAATAATTTTGGTTATGATATTTTGTATATTTATTTATTGTTTTAACATATCTCGAAATAATGTGATCTTGAATAATGCTTTGGTTATGTGATTTTTTTATCAATAAAGAAATAACACAATAGATTTTCGTATATTTATTGCTGTTTCTTATTTCCCAGTATACATCAAATGATACTTTCACTTATTGGACTAGTTAGGGTGTACTATATAAGATATAAGGAAGCAGAAAAGCGGCAGTAGAAAAATACATTCAATGTTTTACAAATCCGCAGTTTCTCACTAGACCATGTTTCCTAATGTCTTTCAGCGTTAAAGAGAGGCACGATCTTTTCCAAGTTTAAGCGTAGAAAAAAGTTTAATTTTTGTCAGCAAGCTGATGTCCTAAATGAAGTCCAATCAAATTCATTCACATGTATATGCAGAAAATCTGCAATAATTGGTGTTTGTCAAACTCAGGTTTGGCAAATTTTACATCACAAAGGACATTTACTTATCGTCTTTTGAAGGTTTATCGTTGCTACCAGGATTCAGCACATTGCATACAATATTGCCGATTGCTGTAGAATAATTATAAATTCATTCTGGGTATATGTTTACAGAGTAAGTTCATTTACCTGAGATACTCTAGTATTGCAAAGAATTCACATACTATGGCACATAAAAACTCACATATTGTAGTTGTAGATTATCACCAACAACCTCTCTCTATAAATATATGGTGAAAAATCACTTTATTGGTAAGCATTTTTTCGAAGAACGCCTTATGGCAAATAATTATTGCAACTTCTTTGAACACACTTCGTCAGAATACATGGAAAATATTCCATTATGTGTTTTATTAACAAGAGGGTGTTTCACCACCATTTGGTAGACAAGTTATTGATTTTCTAAACCAAACATTTTCTTGGATTATTATTATGAGGTTGTTACGTAATAGGACCAAGCAGTTGATCAGAAACTCCAAATTAAAATATTACCATTCCATAGCTTCATATACCGATTCCCAAAGACTTGGGCTGCTTTAAAGAAAGCTGGTATAGGAAAGCCATTATTGCAGATGCCTTATAGCATACATGTAGATACCCTGAATCGACATTTTTCTGCATTAAAGATGCAAAACAATACAGCTAAACTAGATATTATCAAAGTAATCAGTATACCGC
Organism: Platerodrilus igneus; assembly: GCA_036346225.1. NCBI lineage: Eukaryota > Metazoa > Arthropoda > Insecta > Coleoptera > Lycidae > Platerodrilus > Platerodrilus igneus. Next base: position 5,836,283 of record JARFIW010000307.1, on the reverse strand, counting down.
TCCCTTCATTTTCACAATTTGTGTTTACTGAAGTGTCGACGAATGATGTCCACAAGTCTGTCTTGTGCATTAAATCAAAAGCTGTGGGTTTTGATAAAATATTGAGCTCAATGCTTACACAAATTTGCCCAATTGCTCTAGAATCTTTAACAGGTATAATTAATACATCTTTTAGCACTGCTCGTTTTCCATTTGTATGGAGACACTCCCAGTTAGGCCATTACCAAAGAAAGCAAACCCTTTAGGTCCAGATGATTATCGTCCAATTAGTATTTTACCAGCGCTTTCAAAATCCGCTGAATACCTAGCACTTGATCAAATGTTGTCATTTTTAAAACAGTACACATTACTAGACAAATACCAATCGGGTTTTCGTGCGAATTATAGTACCTGTACTGCGCTTCTGCGGGTAACTGATGATGTCAGAAAGGCCATGGGTTGTCGAAAACTAACTTTACTTAACTTACTAAATTTCAGTGCAGCTTGTAACAGTGTTTACTTTAACATCTGTTCCGTTTATATTGTAAATAATTAAAGCTACATTTTATTTTCTATTGAGTTTGTTGATTATTTACGTTCGCCTCGGTATATTTAAATTTGTTAGTGTAAAATTT